>CM067373.1:172977047-173692047 GCA_034401795.1 Chaetoderma sp. LZ-2023a | reverse complement strand
CATTGTTAACAATTGACAAATAACGATTGACTGCACATACCAACGTAGTTATTCGATTATGTGGGCTATTGAAAAATGCTTATTCAGCCCATGCTCAACCTGGTTCTGGAAAGAAAGTTAAAGCAGCAATATTCAAGTTACAATATACTGGTCCGCCACCATGGCATCATATAGGAACTGAATGGTGTCTGTATGTAGAGTCTGAGAACAATACATGTTGTTGGCACATGTGGCTTGCCTTTTTCTTCTACATCTGTTTGAAGTGCCCAATCAATATTAGATCAATATGCACTACTATGCCAACAGGACATGATGAAGGAAATGTATGTGTATGTGAGAAGTCTTGGTAAAATCAATAGACTTAAAGCGATGCTTATCTCATCTCAAATGTTGTATTGCACCGATAGAATATGGTTTATAGATTCCATATCATTCATATTCTGTCACATTCCTTGATCTGTATCGCAATTATCTGCTTTGTAATAGCTAGTAAGTGTTGAACAGTGAACGCCACCATTTTGTCTCCTCAAGCTATAGTGTGTGATGTCATGTAAGCGCCAATGCATTACATTCTTTATTATGTAATACTCATCCCATTGAATATTTTGAAACTAATTTGACTGAAAGGGCAGCAACAACTTCCAGTCAAATTAATTTCAAAATATTCAACAGATTACAAGTAGGATTGCTTTTATACCACATCGACAAACTATAGCTGGCACCTCTATGACTGAGCGTATATACCGAGGCAAACACACTAGATTTTTTTTCTGATTGGTTGAAAAGTAAATCATGACAGCCATCATAGGGTGTAGAAATGTACCAACGTTTAACTACTAAACCCTGAATAGCTTTCCTTAGCGCCATGATTAAAAGCTTAGAATTACCTGGATAGTTTATGAGCAGCGTGTTAGATCACCTGAATAGCTATCAACAGATGGGATTAGTTATCCTTTAACAAGCGGTAAAAGCTTTGAATTCCTTTATCATTATCACAACTTAACAAGAATAAATACGCCTACGGTACCGCATCCTTTATTCATCTGACGCCATGCTTTATATACATTGATTATTATGACTGATCAAGCATTACTAAGAACAACTACAACTGACTGTTAAACCACTTGGATGCAAATAGAAAGTTGAATAATCAAGAAAGGGAATTGGAAATTATTGGAATATATTGAATACTAATTTCTGGAATGCATTTATTTCATTCTACAGCAAGAACAATCAAATTGTATCCAGATTAGAATAATCAGCAGGATGGTCTATAACTGGTACCGTTAAACGGTGTAATTTCGCCCGGTTTAGGACATTTTTCATGTGCACACGAGTTATGTTTTCATTTACATAACTGGAATACCGGTGTTTAGAGCACTTGAGGTCCACTCAATAAGAAAATAATATTTTGAAAATAATCAGCTGTTTACAGACAAAGATACGAGTCATGTTTCACGGGTGGCGAAATAATCCCAGGTCGGTGGTCAATTCGCAACTGGGTTTAATGCCAACACTGTATTGGAACATGGCCAGTTTTTTTGGTTTAAAAAAATTCTTTTATCAAAATGAAAATAAACATTACAGAAAACAATTAAGTATTATGTCTCAATAAACAGTTTGATACGTCCTCTTGTTATAGCTTGGTTTTGCTACCAAAATTCAAAAGTTACACATCACCTCTCCAAGCTTTATTCTTCACAACTGTCACATGTAAAACACGGATCGTACTTATAACCCCGTCCACAGTACCAGTTAACACAGATAAGGCACTGCACCCAATCATCTCCTGTGTAGGTGGCGAAGTTAACCCCGCGGGTGGCGAAGTTTGCCAGGTTTACGGGGTATATATATATATATATATATATATATATATATATATATATATATATATTATATATATATATATATATATATATATATATATATATATATATATATATATATATATATATATATATATATATATATATATATATATATATATATATATATATATATATATATATATATATATACTGAGTGCCAATGAAAACGCAACACCTAATTTTTTTCAAATATTTTGTAGAAAATAGAATTCTACTTAACACAACCGTTGTGTATTGGTTTAAAACTGAGCAAGATTTCTTTCGATGAGTTTTGGCCTTGCGATACTGGTACTACGAAATTGTTTTCGTCAATTTCACAGACCGTTGGTTTGTTACACTCTCTATCCACCGTTTTAGCCCTATGAATGCACGGGTATTTCGTTTTGGCGCGAATTCATGCAGGATTGATTTCAAAAGTGTTGTTTTGTAAAGCTTATCTAAAGTGATTAAGAATCCCTTCGTGAGCCTGGAAAGTTATGGCCCGGCTCTCCGACAATCAGCGGCATCAAGTTTGGGGTATGATCCAAGGAGGCCTCTCTCGACGTGAAATTGCTCGACGAATGCAATGCTCAGCTTCAACCATCACACGTCTGGTCCAACGCTACCAACAGACTGGGACCCTGAATGACAGACCTCGTCTAGGGAGACAACAGGTAACTACGGCCCGACAAGATCGGTACATACGCCTTCAGCATCTGCGATATCGATTCCGCACCGCCGTTCAAACTGCACTAGAAACCGTAGGCGTCCATGGCCGACGCATCGGAGCAAATACAGTGCGACGACGTCTACGCAATATCGGCTTAAGAGCTCGAAGGCCCTTCCGTGGCAACATGTTGACACATCAACGACGTCGAAATCGACTTTTATGGACGCAGCAACGTCTGCGATGGGCACACAGGCAATGGGCATCAGTATTGTGGTCAGATGAATCCAGATTCAACTTACGCCATAGTGACGGCCGAACACGTGTGTGGAGGCGTAGAGGAGAACGTTATGTTGATCCTTGTATTGAAGAGACTGACCGTTGGGGTGGTGGCAGCGTGATGGTATGGGGAGGCATCTCTTTTAATCATAGGACTGCCCTCCTCGTCATCAATGGCAATCTCACGGCTCAACGTTACATCGATGAAGTGTTACGACCCACAGTTCTTCCGTTTCTCGCCAGACATCAAGAAGTGGACCTGTTTCAACAGGATAACGCACGTGCTCATTCCGCCCGTATTACAGCTGCATTCCTTAATGACAATACCATTCAGACTCTTCCGTGGCCAGCTTTATCACCCGATTTGAGTCCGATCGAGAACCTATGGGATCAACTTGGTCAAGCTGTTAGAAGACGACAGCCAATGCCGCTAACGTTACGTCAGCTTGAGATTGCGTTGCGGGAGGAATGGAATAACATTCCGCAAGTTCGTATCCGTCGTCTCATTCGATCTATGCCTAGGAGATGCAGAGCATGCGTCGCTGCAAATGGTGGACACATACGCTATTGACATTGTGAGTTTATGTACTGATTGACCTTGCTTTAGCGATGAATTTTTGTTAAAGCAATTTGAATTAACTTTCCATTTTTGATTTTGATTTGTTGCTGATGTTGTTAAATTCGCAATATACAATATGTTGGTATTATAAACTTTTTGATATACATCTTATTTATATAAATATAGGTGATGCGTTTTCATTGGCAGTCAGTATATATATATATATATATATATATATATATATATATATATATATATATATATATATATATATATATATATAATTATATATATATATATATATATATATATATATATATATATATATATATATATATATATATATATATATATATATATATATATATATTGTCGCGTAGTACAGTAACATTGATTTATCTGCCACGTTATGGACGGCTTCATCATCAACAGCGATGGTACAAGGAACATCGACATGCTACCCTACTTCACAAGGAAACAGCGCGGCTTGATACTATGATCAAGGGACAGTGGGTCACCCAGCCTTACAATTATATTCAACAAAATCATTTCAGATTCCAGTGGTATTGACTGAAGGACCAGCAAGATCCATAAATACTGTGTTGTCGAGGATCTGGGGCCTCAATATAGGAATCCATTTCTAACGATGCCGACTCACCCCCTCCCCCCCCCCCCCCCTTCCCCAAACCCCACCCCACCCTCCATTCCTAGCTAAGCTCACCCACGTTTTGCCTGTTTTGGGGGATCGATCGAACACGGAATTCACAGAATCCCATTATACAGGTAATCTATTAACTACTTGGAAACTAATATGACTAGGTGCTGTTGCTGCCAGTCCAATTAGTTTCAGAATATTCAACATACAGTTTATTAAATAGTATTGAGGAATCCAGTTTTAGCTATGCCCCGCACATCTTTAGCTAATCTCCAGTTCTCCACTCACACTTCGCCCATGTTGGGATCGATCGATTCCTGAACTCCCTTACTATTAATTTCCAGAAAACTATACAGGTAAACTGTTGAATATTTTGTAAATAATTTGAACTGGGTACTGCCGCTGCATATGGCAACCAGCAACAGCGCCCAGTCAAATTTTTTTCAACATACTCCACATGTTTATTAAATAGCAGACACACAATTCGTACACCAACGCTTAGTCCGTCATCAAATAGACGTTCGTGGCGAATTTATCTACGTCATTCATGACGTAATTGATTATGACGTCATCCTACAACTTACTTAGTTGATTATGACGTCATATGATTGATGGATAAACTGAAGTCCTCCATTCGTACATCTAATGCACTATTCAAGGCATGTTCACGACGGAGCTATAAATATATCATTCATTACGCATTTTGATTGTGACGTAAGCATTACACGTGACTTAATTGATTATGGAATCATAAACTTGAGTGATAGATCAGATAGATGTTGAACCGATATTCATCTGATCTGGCATCTACAAATCCACGAGGTTCCCTGTAAGGACTATCATCGTTAATCTAGATTCTCCGTGCGCTCAAAAAAATCTATGATAATATACAACAGCCATACCACGCTGTTGCACGGTGTTGCCTCAAATATATATGGTACATTCCAAATGGTTTTATCATATCTCTATCTAGGGTGTGTAAATTAACCAGTAGGATGCTATAGTCCAATTCTATAAATTCTACCAGAAGGGAATGATTTAAATGAGTAAATTAACTTCGGGTTTCAAATATTAACCGAATGCTGTTGTATACTGCTTCTAATAAAGTAGTCCGGAATACATTTTGTTCTTAAATCATTATATTTATTACAGTTATTTAGAAAGTGGTGTTCGTCGTCAAGTTCGTTACACAAATGTACAGTCTGTGTTGTCTGTCAGTTTTTATCCATCCTTCAGTCTCGATCGTCAGTTTATGGTTTAAGGTCCTAAAACGGAATAACGTGATAGCATGTTTGACTGCTAATACTGTGAGATATTTTTCCAATTGACAGTTGACTGTAATATAAATTCATTATAGAATTCTAATCTTGAAGATGTTTGAAGTTGAGTTTGCCATGTAGCGATATATACTGTTTATGTAATGTTTCTTTTGTTCATTTTACTATGTAACTGTTGTTGCGATGTTCAGCATTAATGGTCATCCTGCGATATTTCTTGGAGTATTGATCTAATCGCTTTAAGCCACTTGCAATTAAAGTTATTTTCCTGTTGCAGTTCGATGCCCAATAGATCTGATTACTCGACATTCCCCTACAAACTATATGCTGAACTAAATATACTGGTTAATTATTACGATACAATCAATAGCTTGCTATATTAGGACATCAAATGTGTGAGATCTAGAAGTGAGGCATATATGTCTTAATAATGCAACCTAAATGCATAGGCCTGCTGGCTTATCGAAAATTACGTCATTACGCCCATATTGGCCGTGCTTGGCGATGTCCAATCAGAATTTCAGATTTGAAAGTGATATATAAGAAACCTGGGGGAATCTAAAGAATAAAAAAATCAATATAAATGGATGATATTCTGGAAAACGTCAATTTGTATTAAGTATCAATGTAAATAAACGTCACATAGACCTAAAACCTTAAACATACCCGCGTGATTAACCATTTAGAAAGACATGTGCCCATAGAATGGCTAATGCGCTGCGGTTGTCTGCTGCACTAGTGCCAATATTACAAAGTCAACTTGGTTTGTCTCGGCAGTGAATGGCCTACTTCTAGAGAGAAAATAATTACGAATCGATGAGATCTTTGGTGTTTCTGTCTGGTCGAGCTCCGAGTTCTGAGAATGATATACGATGCCAGACAGTGTTTGTCTGGCAGCGTTCAACTTGGCTAGAAATTAATTAGTCCCCACTGTCTGCACTATAGGTCTTTCTCAGCAGATATAATAACGACGTAATGCTTGCCATTAAAGCACGGCAAGGTGTTATAATGGATCAGGATCTGAATTGCTCGCGCTAATTCACAGGTCTATACATAGGCCTACTCATATTAAAATTGAGAGAGAGAGAGCGAGAGAGAGAGAGAGAGAGAGAGAGAGAGAGAGATCAGCAATTAAGTTGATTACGCCCTTAAGACTGTATATCTTGCTGACATATTTCCAGATGAATTAAGCAGATAGCGAGATAGTGGGACACATAATTTTAGTGTCATTGACCAGATGAGTGTGGGCTTGTGGTCCATATTATCAGATATCCTGACTGAGATATTGCCTCAACACCTTGCAGGTGAATTCGTAATACAAATATGGGTTGCATGCAATGAAATTAGTTTTCACCCTATCAAGATTCCTCTAAGACTATTACTATCCTGACTGAGACAAACACGACAGTTTGGCACTAAAACGCGTGATAGTAGAATGGAGGGATCCAATTTTAGCTATGCCCCGCCCATCTTTAGCCAAGCTCCACTCACACTTCGCCCGTGTTGGGATCGATAGATCCCTGAACTCCTTGACTATCAATTTCCAGAAAACTACACAGGTAAGCTGTTGAATATTTTGAAACTAATTTGACTGGCGCTACAATTCGTACAACGACGCTTAGACCCTCATTGATGGAGGAATCCAGTTTTAGCTATGCCCCGCCCATATTTAGCTAAGCTCCACCCACACTTCGCCGTGTTGGGATCGATCGATCCATGAACTGCCTGACTCTCAGTTTCCAGAACACTATGGAGGTTAGCTGTTGACTATTTTGAAACTAATTTGATTGCATGGGTGTCCCATTCAAATAAGCTTCAAAATATTCAACATCACGTTCGTGACGAACTTATCTACGACATTAATGACGTCGTTGATTACGACGTCATCATACACGTTACGTAGTTGATTATGACGTCATATAATGGCAGGATAATCTGGAAAGGTCTATTAAGCGTTCGTAAAGAACGTAGCTACGCCATTGCTGATGTAATTGATTATGACGCCATCCTACACGTCACGTAGTTGATTATGACGTAATATAATTGACTGAAAAACTGGAATCGTCCATTAGGATAGCCGACACCTGAGAAGCAGGAAAACGCTGCCTTGCGTTCCATAAGGAATTCCAAAGCGCTATGCCCGTGCAAATCGGTTTTTCTTGTTTTGTATATTATATGATATAATTAATGCGAAAATATGTTTTCCTGGCTTAAATTGTGTGCCTAATGAAACGAAATAAATCTTAGCATATGATGATTTCATTACGTATAAATTAACATAATTTTTTTAAGTTGTCTAACTGAATTAGAGCCTAATTAAGATTCACAACTAAACCCTACGAGATTTATTTATATGGAATGAAATTACCAACAACTTTCAGTCAAGTTGTTTTCAAAATATTCAGTAGGTCCAAAGTTATTGTCCAGTGGACCGATAAGTGCACTTACCAAAACTGTAGCACAAAAACTAAATATAAACTAGCTATGACCGCACAACGGCACAACCGAAATGCAATAAAGTAGCAATGGTCCCTACAGGATTTTTCCCAGGTTAGGTCTAATACTAATCTGCTCCTCAAATATCATACTTAGTGCACGTAGACCTACTGACAGAGAAATACCAAAACGAATAATGATCAACTGATTCTAGGACAGTAAGAGACACTGGCCCTGATCTAGATTGGCCCCATGACACATCCGTCTTTTTCTCAATTTTAGGGGGAATTTCTTTAATTGAGATCGTGTCACGGTTGGCTTCATTTACCCATGCCATTTTAGCTCAGCCAGCTAGTCAGTCAGGCGAGTTATAGCGACAAACTAACACACATCCCCGTCCAACGGCTGGTTGCCAGTCTGTCTGTCTGTCTATCTGTCTGGTGCCGACAATGGAGCTTTCCCGGTTTAGCTATGCCCCGCTCATCTCTAGCAAATCTCCAACCACACCTCGCTCGTGTTACGATAGATTGATCCTTGTACTCCCTGACTTTCAATTTCCAGAGAACTATACAGGTACGCTGTTGAAAATTTTGAAACTAATTTGACTGAGTGCTGTTGCTGTTCAACAGAATGTTTAAAAGACATACAATTCACACAACGTGTCCGACTATTAAGCGTTGAAGACGGACTAAATCGAGTCATCCATGCTATAATTGATTATGACGTCATCCTACATGTCACGTAGTTGATTATGACATCATATGGTGGATATATAAACTGGAAAGGTCCATTGTGGCACTTGTTGGTTACCGGACGAACTGACACCACACAAATATAAAGTTGATTCAATGAATTATCGCTCCCTGAAAAGTGACTCATGTACCAATCCTTTCCACATTTAAAATTAAATTTCGGATTTTCTCTACGTATAGACCATGAACAAAGTAGTGGGCGTGTGAACGGTACATGGAGTAATTCATAGTTCAACTGAGGACGTATGTACCATCTGCACACGCAGATCCCTGAACTACACACTTCTATTGCCAACTTATTTTATTTTAAAACTAGCAAGTACGGTACCAACATCACACGCTCACAAAACGTTGACAATGAATGTGTATAATAATATCCATTCTTTGGCATCTTTCCAGCAAAAATTTTAACTTTTTTTTAAAGAGAAACAAAGTTTCTTTAACACTTTCTGGCAAAACTCATTTAGGCTTCCCCATGGCTTCCTAACTGTAGACTCTATACAGGTGCCAACACCTATCTGCCATACTCCCGGCAGTCATAACCTTTGTTGCGCCGGGATTTAAGCACAATCCCTGCAGATTCCGATTCCGAGGAATCCAGTCTGTCAGTCAAGTGTATGACGTTTAATCAATTACGTCACATGCAGGCTGACGTCACAATCAAATACGTCATGAATGGCATATCTAATTCCGTCATAAACGCTTAATAATCCGTCAAGTCATATGAATTGTATGTCTTTAATATTTAATAGAACCACGGTGTTCAGGGTTCGATTGAACCCAACACGGACAAAGCGTGTGCGCCGCTTGGCTAAGAATGGGCTAAATTTTGATTCATCCATTAGGTAGCTGAGACGGGCGGGGGGTGGCGGTAGTTAAATCCAGATCACGGCCAATGTCTGAAACACACGTTAACCAAGTTTGTTGTTTTAAAATTTGATCCAAATTGTAACAATAGTTTTTTTATAGAGTTCACAGACATCCCCCCCCCCCCCCCATGAAATAGACTCAATCGATTAACCCAATCGGTCGCTCATGTATATTAATCAATTACGTCACAATCATAGCTGAAAGAAATACTCTGTCATGAAGCTGCAATAGTTCATCAAGTGTACGAATAGATGAATCCAGTCTATCATCAATCATATGACGTCATAATCAACTATGTCACATTTAGACTGAAGGCATGAATGGTGTAATTAAGTCCGTCACAAACGCTTAATAGACGGGCAAGTTGAAGTTGTACGAATTATATGTCTTTACTATTTAATAACCATCTGTTGAATATTTTTTAACTGATTTGACTGCCAAGGGCAGCAAACGCACCCAGTCAAATTAGTTTCAAAATACTCAACAGCTTACCAGTATAGTTGCATGGAAGTTCAGGGGTCAATCGATCCCAACACTGACAAATTGTGGGTGAAGCTTAGCAAGAGATGTGCGGGGCATAGCTAAAACTGGATTCATCCATTGTGTATGTCTTTGATGGATTTACTATTTAATAAACATTACGTTGAAAATTTTGAAACTAATTAGTTTCTAAATATTCAACAGCTTACCTGGGCCTATGTTCCCGAAGGTATCGTTAGGATAGCGATATCGTTACACTCATGTTATGCTATTGGAGTAACGATATTGCTATCCTAACAATAGCTTTGGAAACATATGTCCTGTATCGGTAGTTAGTGGTTACATTGATATTGGGATTCCGGGAATTCAGGGTTCGCTAGATCCCAACATGGGTAAAGCATGGGCGGCGCTTAGCTAGAAACGGGTGGGCATAGCTAGAAATGGATCCCATATCCCCCTTATGGGGCGAGTGTAACTGTTCAGACAGTGTGCATTTTGGCATCTTTCATATAGGCCTACAGTAACCAACGTTGGTTTATGGATGTACTTGTAGCCTAAAGGCATATCCCGTATAACTATAGATCTGTGTGTTCTACTTTTCACAGTTCGTAGAACATCATAAAAATTCTTGACCAGGCTATAATTTCAAGGGTTTTTTTTTGTATACAATAATCAACATTGGTACTGTAAATAAATTTTATTTTAATTGTGTCAATTAGAGTAGGTTATTCTGGCCAACTGTTTATGATTCTTTGTTAAAACATCATAGAACGTTTTTAGCTAAGCCTGAGCGTTGAGATCTTTTCGTACACATTAACCAAACTTGGTGTATGGGTGCATCTTGGTCCAACGATGTATTCTGTATCAAACATATGTCATTGTGACCTACTTATCACGGCTTACTGGACGTAACAGAAAATTCATCTTAGGCGCCTGTGTACACAAACTTGCATGGATTCATTGTAGGCTAAATGTGTTTAACATTGCTAACGTAGTCCAGTGTGACCTACATTCACGGTTCACTTAATATCCTACAAAATTCCTGCCCAGGCTGTAGTCTCAAGTCTTCAGCACACAGTAACCAAACTCAGTAGGCCTATATGGATGCATTGCACTTTTTGGCATCGTACTAGCATACGCCCACATGCATAGTTTCGCTGCTCTACTATTAGTAATATAGTACATTTCTATAGACTCGATACGAGAGTGTAGCGGGAGGGCGAGACTGTGCGATAGGACGATGAGTTGTAGCCTAAATGTATGCCATGCATCAAAAGTAGGTCATTCACCGCCACCGCGACCTACTTTTCACGAACCACTGAGCATGGCAGAAAATTATTTTTACATTATCCAAACTTGTGCTAATGGCATCACTGTGACCTACTTTTCACAGTTCAATGAACATCAAATAAATTGGTGTCCAGTCTGTGTTCTCACCACTCTTCCACCTATGGTCACCAAACTTGGGGGCGACGACGACGACGACGACGACGACGACCTACACCCAAAAATGAGGCTCCGAAAAGCCATTTCCTGCATTTCGGTTGTAAAGAGCATTTTTGTTTTGCGTCCACGTTGCCTATTATTCGACATCATTCTTTTTTTCAATGGGTGGGCCTGCTCTCTCCCACCTTCACCCTCAATGAACCCTAGATACGAGACACCTTGAAACCTACATTAGTTCTATCTCGCAGACATCATGCGTCTGCCTGCTAATTGCCTCTGGGGGGCCTGGCCGCTACATTAATTTTTTCTCCATTTCTGACAAAACTACCTGGGTCTTGCATATTCTTTACATTTCTGACAAAGCTACCTAGGTCTTGTCAAAAGGTGAACGAACGGTTAATTGAACACCGTGACCCACGTTTATGCTACACTATACTAGTCTACTAGTACAACTGCAATCTACAAAACACACCCACCCCTAGCTGGTGTACTGCAAAAGTGGCGCGGGTGGTGGAAGATCGCATACCAGTCATAAATAGGGACGAGCAATCATATTGCGTAGTCATGCATGTGCGCAGCGACCGCGTGCGTTATCAGTGCGTTACACATGTACGTCCTGATCAAATTAACCATGATTCACGCAATAGAGTTCTTAATATTATCGTTCACTAATACTTACCAATTTAATGCGAACTCTCTCCGTCCCTTTGTTGTAATTATATTACAATAGAACAATGTTATAAGACCTGTTTATGTGTAGAATATTTTACGCTCAAGGTGTAAATCGTTAAATACTTATAGAATCATTTCACGATTGCTAGTTTGTAATGACATATGGCGCCACCGAACACGCGTCTTTGTTTTGGTATCTTACGTCATCTTATGCATATTGCACAGTTGGCCAATCAGCGTGTGTACCACGCGAACGTGTTTGAGCTTGTTCACTGCCAATGTTGATGTTCTGTTACACATTTACTATCAGCCTCATTTCCAGAAGCGCCACAGAACATGCATAACTGTCTGGTTTGAACGCGAGTCGGAAACCGATCAATAACAAAGAGGAAACTGACGATCGGCGAGCTTTTTAAAAATAGGCGTTATAGTAGGCCTACTAGAATTAATTGCGCATGTTAAATATTATTTACTATTATTAGTACTATAGAGCTTCCGATAGGAAAGCGATGAATTGATAAAAGTCAAAGTGGGAAGGCGCAAAGATTTCAGGTCAACAGAACAGGCCGTTGTTGAATGTTATGACGGCTGATAAGAGATTACGCTAGTTATAAATATAGTGCGCAAACATTTCCACGTGGTCGTTGTTACTCATGTAAACAAACCACGCCTCCTCCTCGCTCACGCCTCGCGAGATCTACGAGAACTAGGGTAATCCCCACATACTTGTTGATTGACAGTTGCTTAACTTACCAATATAGAGTCGGCAGGAAAAATGCGGATTACGGAAGGAGTGAAACAAACTTGACCAATATGTAAAGGGTTAATGCTGTGATCGCGCTCTAAACACTATTGATATCTCGATATGGTCAGGTGTGACGTGTGAGTGTTAATATTATTAATATTATATTATTAATAGTTAATATTAATATATTAGCATTATAGGTTTATCAATATTCAGATGGCAAATCAAGTCGTGATTGATTCATGGGGATAGATATCCTGAGAGACAGATGACAAGACCGTCAGTTACAATTTTCCCCCGAAATATGTTACCCATAACCATTTCCTAGCCACGTCATACAAGTACGTCACATGTAGGCTGACGTCACAATCAAATATGCAATGAATTAATGTGCATAAGTATGAATGAAATCCTCTCTGCAAAATATTTGACATTATTAAATTTAATCCTGCGCAGTCGGAGTAAATTTTCATTATTCGGGTATTTAAAGACATTTTGAAGAATCGTTCGGAATAGGGGGTGAGCCCGTCGAGGCTGGATTTCCACATGCAGATACAGTAATAGCGTATAGGCATAGCTATCCAGAAAACAGTTTCGTTGGCCCAGCGTAATTTTAATTAGTTATCCCAACGTAGTTCTCCTCGTTGACACAACGTTGGCGATATGTTGGATTTGAATGATAGAAAACTAGTTATGTTGGGCCAACGTTGTATTTACGTTGCAACGTTGTATTGACGTTTCAAGTTAGTTAAGTTGACCCAAGGTTGTATCTGTGTGTGTGTGTGTGTGTGTGTGTGTGTGTGTGCGTGTGCGTCACGCGTGCGTGCGTGCAATGTGTGAGTGCGTGTGTGCATGTACATTTCCACGTGGTCGTTGTTACTCATGTAAACAAACCACGCCTCCTCCTCGCTCACGCATGTACATATTGAATATAAAAATAGTACTAATAATCACACGTCGTCTTGTTCTGTGATTGCACATTGGTCACAATAAAAGTAATGGCAATCATCTTATAGGTCTGGTACAAACCATATGCTGAATAGGAAAAAACTATATCTTAAATCTAATTACACATAGAATGTGTGCATGCATGTGTCCATGCATGCATACAGGTGTGCAGGTGTGTGGGCAGCAGCAGCAGTGGCAAGCGAGTTAGCGAGCAAGTGAGTGTGCAAACATCATTCTATGTGTAATTAGATTTAAGATATAGTTTTTTCCTATTCAGCATATGGTTTGTACCAGACTTATAAGATGATTGCCATTACTTTTATTGTGACCAATGTGCAATCACAGAACAAGACGACGTGTGATTATGAGTACTATCTTTATATTCAAAATGTACATGCGTATTATTCAAAATTTCATAATGATGGGAAATATAATATGGTTGTTAAAGTCATTTACGTGAGTGACTAAACTAATCAACCAAACACATTTTCTACACTCCTCCATTGCTACACAACTGCACGTCCTACACTTTCTTCACACATTAGTTCTTCTTCTTCTTCTTCTTCTTCTTCTTCTTCTTCCATTTAAGTACAAGCCACCATCTGGTATATTTTCGTACTTGTTCCATGAAATCTAGAAACGAAACCAGGTTGCTACTTTCTGCCATTACCTATCACATAACCAAGCAACACAGACTTCCTGCACAATTACCCCTCTACATTTGTATACAATCGATACACTTTCATTAGTTCTATGAAGTACGAAAACGAAACAAGGTTGTTACACTCTGAGAGCAACCTGTATTGTTACAGGCGCAGAATATTATACACCTCAGGATATGTGTAACGCAACTACAAGCACGAGTACTAAACTGGGTGCCACTCTTGCACTCACACCTGATAAGATGCATGATAAATTACGTAGCGAAATCATGTGCTAACTGGAAGATAAGTTGGTTAGAGTGTTTTAATCGTTGCGTCCTTTGTGCAGCCATACAATTCCCGATCTAGTTCTGGTGGATCTTGGTTTCCAATGAACACCAGTGGCATAATGGCTCTGTAATGGGCCCTTTTAACATTATCTGCAAACCCCTGATTGGTCAGAGAAAGACAGCACAGTTAGAGTGGTGATAATGAGGCCAATCCCGTTTTGAATTCCCAAACCTTCCAATGCGGGTGGCGGGCAGCGGGCGGGCGGGCGGGGCCGGCGGGTGGGCGTGCGTGCGGGCGTGCGTGCGTACGCGCGTGCGTGCGAGCTAAGTGATACGTTGGGTCAATGCAAATACAACTAGAAAAAATACGTTATGCTAACGAATAAACTTACATTGGTCCACGGTAGGCCCAACGTAGCATTGTCTACAGGGTAACTGGTAAGTCCATCATAGAATTTTAAAAACCTGTCATCTGTACCAATTGTATGTCTTTACCCAGTCAAATTAGTTTCAAAATATTCAACCGTTTAACAGTATATTTTTCACAGGCAATGCGTGGGTTAGAAATGGGCGGGACATAGCTAAAAGTGTATTCATCCATTCCCTCCCAATATCGGCACATTGTCTCATGGGTGTTCTGCATGTGTAAATTTAATGTACATAGCCAATAGAAATTCTAAGTCTTTTTGGACAATTCTTTAGGCATACTAGCGCGTGCAGGAGTAGCCTACCCCCACCGCACACTTGCATTAGCCGTTACAACATATAAAATATCAGTGGCATGTACAGGAATATCTCTCCTGTACGGCAGACGCAAGCAATCAGTGCTAAACAGATTGTGATAGGGCTTCTAAATTTATAGTTCATAGAGAAAACTTTTGGACAAAGCGAATTTCTCCTTACACTTACACCACAAAGTACACAAGTTCTAACACACACCATCACCACCATTGTCCTATCGCACGGTCCCCCCACCCTCCCACCCCACCTCAGCCCACGCCAAATGTTCTACGTCTAAGTGCTCCGTTTGATCACTTATAACATTCACTAAGGCATCAAATGCACACCAGCGAACACATTTTGCGAGCTTTGCTTGGCACAGCACAAGTGGAGAACATGAAGAAGCCTGTACAAAGTCTTCATACTCTTGTACATGTTCTCTGAGCCTTCTGGAACCCGAATTACAGGTAGGGACGTGCGCACACCACACAGGAGCACAAATCCGAGAAGTTTAGAAGCAAGAGAAGCAATGTACGCAAGATTGGAAAACGTAACTATCAGATACGTCGTGACACATTTCCTGTGGCAGCAGACGAGATCGGTCTCATGTCTGCGCTGCTTAGGCAGGTCAAAGTGTAGGCTTAGCAAATGCAGAACTTTGGGGAGCTGATGGCGCAGCTACGGACACACAACGCCACCCTCAGTGAGCGCGTGCTCGAGGCTCGAGGCAGAGGCGAACACCGGCCGGCTGACAAGCTCCTTGGCAAGCCAGCCTCAGTACTCATTGCACTCGGCTACAATATCATCACGGTATCTATTGAAATTGAGAAGACTTTTGCTGTATTTTGTAGGACACCCTCTTCTCACTCAGCCGTGTAAATGTTGGCAACACTAGGACTGAAACGGTTGCCCATATCGCAACCACTAATCTGTTGACAAACCTCACCATTAAATTCAAAATCATTGCACTTCAAACTAATTTTAAGCAGTTCTATTATTTGCCTATCTGGCCGAAGTGTATCAGGATATTTCTTTAAGGACCGGCAGACCGAATATATACCTTTTTCTAAACTTTTGTTTGTGTACTTCGAGTCAACATCTAGTGCTACAAGAAATGGATTTCAGTACACTTTGATCTGCACTATTTTCGAAAGAAAGTTTTCAGTATTTGTAAGAAGGCCATGCCTATTAGCGATTGGTTGTAGATAATAATCAACGAATTCACGTATTCTGTATGATTCTGAGCCGCAGTCCGAGATAATAGGTCTGTCCAGTGGCATTAGCGGACCTTGCCAAGAATCAGTCGGCATTTTTCCACAATGTTTCCAGAATTTCATTAGACTTGAGACAGTTTTTCAGCAAAAATGATTTATCTAATTTCTTGTAATATTTCGGAATGTATAACCGTCTCTGTGTTTCTTTTATATAATTTTTTTCAACATTATTACTGTTGCAGATCCTTTGTCTGCCGGCTTGATGTCAATATTTTTATTATCGCATAGTTTTTAAGGCTCTTCATTCATTTGATGGCAAATTTTGGTAGTTTGTTTTTGCCATAATTGTTTCTCTGCATTCTAACGTGGTCTTAAATCTTTCTTTAATCGCAGGCTTCAGTTCATTAGTTGAATTTTTAAAGAAATCTGCTAATTTAATTTGTCGATTAAAATCAGTAATTTCCATAAAACCATTGTTCAAAAGTGTATCTAAATCAGATTTAGGCTTGGTGTTGGCAGAAAGATAAGACCACGTGATAATAACGCGTTTTTCATTTCGCTTAATGGTAAGCCAGTGCGATTGACAATATTAATGCCCAAAACCAGTGTCTTGGTGGTTATGGCCTTGGCCCAAATTTAGTTAAAACGCACAGATTCTAGCCAATGAGTGTAGATTTTATTAATCGTTTCCGGTGTCCAGTGGATTTTGTCAGGGCATGCTTCAAACTGGGATGCAGGGATAACCTTTGTTGTCTGAATGTTTGACCTAGATGACATTACATTTAGGACTTACCTATTAACCCTTTGGCTCTAAAATCCACATAAAACAGTTTCAATTTTCTCAAAGAAAATGTTTATTTGCAGACCCAGAGAAGAGCACGACTGGAGAGTTCACCACTGGAATGACTGGCTAGGTTATCAAGCCAGTCATTCCTGTGACAAACCTCGAGAAGTGGACCTCTCTCAATCCGCAAACTGACATATATCAAGACCACTGCAGTAGCCAATTTTGGCTGGCTTGGGTGTAAAGGCTCAATCACTTGATTAAAAAAATGTTTATTTAATTAAAGGAATTCTGACTTTATAGCTTGGAATATGGGTAGTAAATAAGGACAAGACACATACATAACAGACAATCACAGAACATAGTCAAATTCAAAATTCTATAATTATAGATACAACAAATAAACATTTATATTTTTGGTTGACTTTGCTTATAATGATGATAGAGTGCTTACAGAATGCTGGCTAATGGGGAGCATCAATGAACAAGGGATGGGGAGGAGGGGAAGGGTTCGCATTCTCATGCCCATCCTGTACCTTGTTTCTATTATAATTAAAGTTATTATTAGAGATAATAACACTTGGAATCATTTAGTCATAGTCTATTGGTGGTGGTGGTGGTGGTGGTGGTGGTGTGGTGGTGGTGGTGGTGATGATGATGGTGGTGGTGGTGGCATCTGCGGCAGAGGTGGTGGCAGCAGCGACAGTAGTAGTAGTAGTAGTAGTAGTAGTAGTAGTAGTAGTAGTAGTAGTAGTAGTAGTAGTAGTAGTAGTAGTAGTCCAAATGGGAATCTCTTTTATTGAATCTGGAAATTTTGTATATATTTTTTCCTTTGATTGTTTGTATAACCCATGTCATCATCTATCAAAATCTGCTGGGTGGACCTTGGCGACCATTGAGCAATTTGCGAAACCCAAGATGGTGTCCAAAGTGGCCAGCGTGTCATGATTTCGGTTATAACTTCCCTCACATTAGACTCTAGGTGTCTAGATGTATTTTTAAGGGTCAAGGAATCCATTGAAACAATTTATAACGTCGTTCGGGTATTACATCAGGTAAAATTCAATATTGCCACAGATAATGTTACCTTGTTTGGGTTCAAGTTTGCTTCATATTAAATCTAGGATGATAATTTGAGTTTCTAGATAAAGGTTTTACAAGTCAAGGAATCCATGAAACCATCCATTCAATGTCATTCCGAAATTACATCATAGGAAACCCAATATGGCAGATAATAATGGTTACCGTTTCATGATAGCTGTTATTTATGCAAAAAAAGCTATGATGATTTTGCCATCTATTGTAATGATTTATACTTTAGATTTTACTTTTAGATACTGCTTAACTCTAGCCTTCTGCTTCAAGGGCCCAAGGGGATTTCCTGATCAGCATCCTTGTCGTCAGCCCTCTAGAAAATAATAAAATAGTACATTAAACTGTCAAGATGTTTCGATCAAAGCTTAGCGAAAGCCATGCATCAACAAAACATCACATCTATAGCAATGGATTGCTGTGTTTATGGAACCTCGAACTCTTTAATAGCCACTGACTGGGAAAAAAGGTTTCCTCAGAATATTCAAGCATTATGTATGCTTGCTGATGAAATTTGCTAGGTGTTCTGTATGACCACTTGCTTGAGTCAAAAGGACATTTGATGACGCTCCTAGAAGAAGTATCCAAAGGAGCAAGAATGTCAAGCTGTGAGTGGGACCGGTTAGTGAACCCCGTTTTCGTGGCGGAACGAGAGGGTGATTGGCAGCTCCATCTACAAGTATTTCATAAAAGTGATTGTATTTCTTTGCGGCGTGTCATTTGCACTATGCGAGATATGGCATGTGTCACATACTGTCCATGGAGGCACTTCCAAAAGAGGTTCTTACCCAGTTCATGAAAGAAGAGTATGTCATGAGACACCAGCATGACTTCTGGACTGGAATTTGGATATGAAATGTTCGTCGAGACAACATTCATGTGGTACGCCCATGCTCCCAGTCGGATAATAGGTATTTAACGCTCAAGCATAAAACGGCAAAGGTGTGGGATTAGAGTCTCTATGCTTGCCGTTATTTGGAGGTGGGCCTGGACCAGAGGCGTCGCTAGGCATTAAATAAACTAGGGGCCGTGCCGGGGGGGGGGGGGGGTTCAGGGATGGGTGTCCTTCTCAGGCCCTCCCATCGATCGATGGTCTACGGGTCCTCCCAAGGAAAATTTGAAAAAATTAGATGTCCTGAGAGGCAATCTCCTACATTCTTACTAATAAAAGTGATTCTTTATTTTGCTTTAAGCTTTACACCTATTTTTATTTGAAATGATCGAATCAGTACTGTCTTATATCCATTAAAGTGCTGTGCAATACATTGTAAACAGAAAATTAATAATGCTACAGTATTAATAATGTTAATGAATGAATAAATTATTAAACGGTACTAATGACCATTACTTTCTTAGCCCTTTTGATTATGTATCAATCCTTACTTGAAACTTTGAAACGGTGTTCCTGCCTTTGACAACAAAAGTTGCTGTTGCCTTAGGTAACCAAGCATTTCAGCCACAATATTTTGTCAAAGTTGACTCAAGAAATCTGTTGGATTTGGACGGAGTGTTTTCACACTAAGGCTTATATTTGCATAGGCCTAGCATCAAAGTTGAATTACAATATTTGCGAACGTAGAACTAGTGCCATGGTTAGGGTCCCACAGGCCGAAATACCTGCAGCTACGGATGAGGCAGGGCGCAGGTAGGGCTCCATCCCCCTACTGTGGGAGAGGGGGCCCAGACAGATTCCCAGAACACTCCATGCACGAGGCCACAGACCCACTAAATAACTATACAGGTAAGTTGTTAAATATTTTGAAATGTGATTTGTCTGGAAGGCCCATGGCAGCAACAGCTTCCACTGAATCCGGTCACATCACATTCCAAAATATTCAAGATAATTATTTTCTGGCATCTTAATGAACGTGTCTTATCTAGGCGGTACGGCTGAAAGGTTTTGCCAGTCAAGATTTCCTGAAGATTCCTGAAGTTTTACCGCTTGCAATAAGGCCAACTTGAAGCCTCTGAATGCAAACACGCATCTCAACCGAACTTTAATATAACTAATGAATATTTTCTAAATTTTTTGAGAAGACCTACACCATTTTAAAATTTTAAAATAGAAATGGCTAAAGGGCACATCTGTAACCCCTTGTTAATAGGGCAACGATGCAGCTGCTCTCATGTTTCCGGTGCCCCTGAAGTTGCATATCGGATATTGACTGATAAGTTATTAAATATGCAATATCAGAACTATTAGTTTGCTCTTAAATACCTATTTCGCTATATGGGCATAAGAAATTTTTCAGCTTCGAAAATAATCACAGACTGTTCACGTCTGCCTCTACAAAGTCCACATGGCTTGTGGCTATCCACTAATAATACAGAAAACACACGCAAGAACGGAAAGCTTTATTGGCTTGATTGGTATCTATCGAGTCCTGGCAGTCGAGTGGGGTTTGAAACCTGCCACGCAAATTGTAGGCTCTATATAGATAAATCAGCCAGTACAAGCACTTGATTGTGAAATTTACTGGAAACAATTGCGACACTGGACAGACCATTTGTGTAGTTGTCACTTGGCTCATTTGAATTACAGTTCTTTGCTGAAAAAGATTTGGGGCACTGTGAAAAACACCTGGGCCTGGGCCCAGTGTGCCAGTACACAGCGACGCCACTGGCCTGTACGACATGATTGAAAATACCAGTGCATCTGTTGACAAACTCAAAGAAGGAGGGGGGGGGGACAGATAGCTGGTAAGAAAAGGGACAGAGAAGCTATCAGAGCAAAACTCGAGTAATGCATTAATCCTATCCCACACATCGAATCACCCATTACGCTTAGCATCATAAGGAAAACATGTAACATCTGCAGTCAATGTCCAGGATGTTGTGCGAATAGGGCTCGATCAGATCAATAAGTTCGTTCAGATATTCCCAAATGACTTGAGACAATTCCCAAAAAGGGCTTACCTTGGTAGCAACAAAAATGCCATTGTCAGAGACGCTAAGTGTATGGCACAAACACCTTTTAATCAAGAGCCATCAGACTAATGGTCGCAAAGTTATTACCAAGGATACGTTATCGCCAGTCCCACTATCACTGTTCGAGTCAACAGGAGAGATAAATGCTGCCACGTCAAAATTATTGTTAAAAAGACAATGTTCGGTATCCATGAGGACATCAAGTAAGATTGTCGTTTCAATCATGCATTGCTACACACACGCACACACACGCATGCACACACTCAAACAAATACATGCATGCACGCATGCGTGCTTGTGTTGCTATAAATATATTAAAACCTGTCTATAGCGATCACCAAATGGGCAAACAAAAGGTTGTCACTAAAGACTGGGAGCCTTTTACTACAACTCAACTCCTAGTATGCTATATAACTTTTGGGGTGATTCCTCTTAAAGAACCACCATCTTTTGGCCACAAAAAACAGATGATCGCAATTGACAGGTTTCATTACATATTATTTGAATAGCTTGGTTGTTTTTCTAAGTTCTGGTAGTGTCTATATTGGCCACTATTAAATTACATACCATGTTCCCAACTTCACAGAAGATTTAAGTGGATTCCTTGATGCTGAAAATCCATGGCTAAACACCAGAATTATTATTCTAGATTTAATATGAAGCAAACAAATGCCCAAAAGAGGAAATAGTAACTATTATTGGCTTAATATATTAAATTTCTCGTTATGTAATACCCAAGTGGCTTTATAAATTGTTTCGATGGATTCCTTGACCCGCAAAACCTATATCTAGACACCAAATTTTCATCATATATTTACTTGAAGGAAGTAATAGCCGAACACACGAAATGCCAGCCATCTTGGATACTACCTAGAATTACGCTCAAGGGTGACCAAGACCCACCCAACAGATTCTGAAAGAGTACACCGTTGGCTATGGAAATCAATTAAAAAATATGAACTATATACAAAATTTCCAAGTTCGGCCATGGTTATACGAGACTGTTATAGCGCTAACCCATAAAATTTTGCTTAAATGTAGACAATATCTGACTAATTAAACCGTTATTTTCTTGTCATCCACCAAATATGATGGAGCTAATGGCTGTGCTTAATGAATCAAGTGCCAAACAAAGGTTACCAGAATGGGACCACGATAAATAAAAGTGGATTTGAGTACTAAACTAACAACACTATTTACATCATATGACGAACACAAAACCAACATACACAGACCTTTAGAATTCAAATTCGATGCAGACTGGTGAGACTGGAAATTGAAAGGGTGCATTGGCTCGGTTGGCAAACCGTTGTGCCGTACATGCTTGGAATTCCAATCTTAAGAGAAGGGTTCGATCCCACATTCAGACATGTGATCAAGGGGTGAAAACCTGCACCATTCAATGTGCCATTCACACCACTTGTCCTTCGGAGGGAACATAAAGCTGTCAGGTACCTCTCGTATGGTGTCTGTGCCATGGGGGACGTAAAAGAATGCACTCTAAGTGTCAGGCCCTGTATCGGGAGCTCAGGTGTGAATACGCTCTGATAGTGTAAATACTGTAAATAGATGGTAGATGTTAGTCCTGCCATCAGTGTCTCGGTAGTGCCATAACAGATGCTTACATTGGGAGAACTAGAGGTGAGGACACTATAACTGACACTTACAGTGGTAGATGTAGCCAGATTAGACATCACTGAGGGCATAGCTGGCAGTCTGCTCAAATCACTCCAACATTGGTGGTTCGTCTGAAAGTCTGATCCGAGAGGCGGTAAATACAATACAATACAATACAATACAATACAATACAATATAATACAAAACATACATGCTAATACAAGCAATTCCCCCACTGTCTATTTTGAGCTTTAACAAGGAACTAACCAAAAACAACATGGATTGTGATAGATTAGAAACCAGGATGTTGAGGAATTTTATTTTTATGTCTGGAAGGTATGTAGTGCTAAAATGTAACCACATGAACTGTCCAGCTGTTTTGACATTCTGTTCATGTATTGATCTACTAAACGAAGGCTAAATCAACAGCATTTCGATAGTCATAAATCAATCAATCACATTCTATTTCTGTAAGTAGGCTACTAGCTTGTTATGACAGATTTTTAAAACAATTACATTTCCTTATATGTCAGCCTGATGATAATCAGTGTTTATGTCTGCAGCATAATAGTCATAATATACTGGTTGGGTAGTCCACAGTTTATCAAGTCTCCCCTCAACTGATTCTATTGTTGGTGCTTCTATTACATGGGATGGGAGGCTATTCCATGTGTTCACCACTCTATACTTAAAGGAGTAGTTTAGGATGTTTATGCCGGGCCGAGGTTTATACAATTTTAAACTATGCCCTCTGGGTTATAGATTCTTGTCTTAGTTCAAAGAAATCGCATACATCTTGGTCATACTTTTTTGTTATTATTTTATAAGCGTCAATAATGTTGCCTCTTATTCTACGATATGCATGTGTTGGTATGTTTAATTTTCTAAGCCTCATTTCATAATTTACGTGTGGCCATACAGGGCCTAGGAACAATTTCAGTAATGGGGGGGTGTAACTAGGGGGTCCGTGGGAAAATTTTGAAATCTTGATGCTCTCAGAGGCCATTTCCTGCATTTCCTGACATAAATATGTGCTTTCACTCAGGTGTACAATTACGCTATTTTACACATAAGATATTCACCTATAGGCCTACAGAACAAAATCTTTATATGTCAGAGGTCTTGGTAGGGTGGTTCAGACCGTAATCCTCAAGTGTCGGGTGCTTGACAATATGCTATTGTCTGAAAAGTTTTATGGTAAAATATCAGCCTTTTGATTTAGAAGTCAGTTTCATGTGAATGCAGAATGAAATGTGTTAGGTAAATGTGTTTGACAGTTACGCTAGTAAGCCTGTAATCTATGTGGAAATAAACATTGCATTAACCCAGATGTTTATTGCTACATAAATTACAGTATTACTAGGGTAACTGTTATGGGAAAGCTTGAGAAGTTAATTGCCTTTCAACATTCAGATAGCATTAACTATGAGAGAGAAAAAGGATTTCACTGAAAAATACTTGTCCTATCACGATTGAAGAAATTAAACTCATGTCAGAAAACGATTTTAAAGATACAAAAATAAATGGAGGTTGTAAACAGTGTCGTTATAAAATTAGTTATTAGGGTAACTAATGTGAAATTTTGAATCAAACTTAGAATTTGTCAAAACACAGAGAGCCTGCGCTCATTGTGAGAGACAAATTCATTGGCCAAGTCACTACATAGGTCAAGAGAGTCAATTCTCTCCTGATGGATATGCAAAACCATCACATGATTCACACGTTTTTGAGTCACAGTACTATGCAGCCATGTCTTTATATGGCGTAATGCACTAAAGGTGCGTTCACTCTCTGCATTGGTTGCAGGCATTTTGAGCAACAGTTTACAAACTTTCACAATTTCTCCAAAAAAATCTTTATGTACTTCAAATAGTGAAATCAAGTAATTAATCACATCACCAATACGCGAAGTACCCCTTAAATCATTTGACACATTTGCAGCAAATATTCTTAGTTGATCATGTAAGTGTTGCTCACTGAGATCATTACCATAAAACATACATAGTTCCCTTGCATCTAACTCCATCTGAAGATGAGGTACATCAACTTGAGTACAGCGCATACCAAGAAGTAGGTTGTGTAGATGTGAATATATTCTATATCTCAGTTGATCAAATCGAGACCGAATTCCTGTGATTATGTTGTGCAGCCTTTCATAGAATATTTGCTGGTAGAATGCTTCAACATCATCAGGAAAGCTTGGGCTCAGCTGATCCACTGTCATAGCGAGCTGGTCATCTTTTTCTTCATGGGGGTGCTGGCTCCTCGATGTCAGAATCCGCTTGTTTCTTCTTCACTACAGCCCAGAATAATGAGAAAGAATCATCATTTCTCATGCTTTGCAAAGTTTTGATTGTCATCCCAGCCAATTCCCGGCCTTCTGCTGCAGAGAGATCCCGCTTCTGAAGAGATCTAGAAAGATTGTCACAGTGACCGAAAGTCAAAACACCAAGATTAATGCCAAACCAGAATTGGAATGTTGACATTTTATGTTCCACCCCACCTATCCTTGCCTTTGTTTCGGTATCAGTAGCAATGAGTTGTACCTCCCCCCCCCCCCAAGCATGTTGCAGTATTACATAACTGGCAATAATACTCTTAAATGTTTCAGCTTTGACTGTCCACCTCGTTGGGCTAAGGATTCTTATCCCTGGGTTACCTGGGTTGAATTGTTCCTGAAGATTCTCAAAGGGCCTTTCCCGCCTAGGTGACTTCTTAATCAGCTTTGTTATCTCATGTACAATGTCCAAAGTGTCTTTCATAATCACACAATTTTTCACCGGGTCCTGGCAAGCTAGATTTAAATTGTAGCCATGACAGTGTGTGTAGAGGGCTCTCTTTCAATTGCCTGTGTCTGGGTTGCTACACCATTCCTTTTCCCATTCATATTAGATGCACCATCGTAATTTTGATGACCGCAAGTAGAAATATTAAGATCCATCCTTATCAAAACATCTTTGAGTACACGGACAATTTCATCGGCCTTCACAGTTTCCAGGCTGTGTAATCCAAGGAAGTATTCATGCACATTTAGACTATCATCGACCCAGCGGAGACAGATTACTAATTGTTCCATATTTGACACATCTGTTGTTTCATCCATCATTGCTGTAAACCATGAGTTTCGAATTGCGTTTGCAATGTCCCGAAGGACACGGAATGCCATTATTTGGAGCATCTCATTCTGTATATCCTGTGATGTGGATTTGGATCATCACTACCATGTAATTTCAGACGTTAGAATAAATTGCTGTTCAATTCACCCTTCCATGCTATGTAATTGCCACGAAGTGAGATCGACTGCTGTGCTAAATATTTCACGCATTCTAAAATCTTTAGCAACATTTCTCTGTTCTTAGCCTTTTCTATAGCATGGCTAGAAGACAACATTTCACCAACGGCAATTTTGCTTTGTAATATCTGGATAGCCGATTTATTGCAATTGGTAGTATCATGCTTTTGGAACGTGGTGGTTGCTTTCTTCCAGTTGCTGAAACCATCAGATACACAACTCGTCTCTGTACATCGAACATTGTACAATCGTTCTTCTTTCTCTGATTTGGCACAATAGAAATAGAGCGCCTTGGAATCGGCGCTCACTGTTTCCTAAATTTCGATGTGGAAATTTGAAATCTTGCTGAGGGTGATAGGGCTGATCAGCTTCTGGTAAACTTGCAGAAGGTAACACAGAAATATTTATTACTGTTTCAATAAATACACTAATCAACCATGTTATAGACACACATACTGGTGTATGTTTTTAAACGAAGTTGCTCAACATAAAATAAACAAACAAATATTGCATTTCTGATTGGTGAATGGGTAAAAATTATTGGTCAATGAGTAAAAATGATTGGCCAATAAGTAAAATGTGGGCAGGGGACCCCCACTCCACACCCCTGTTCCTACGGCCCTGCAATCCTGGGACAGTTTTGGATGCTCTGTGCTGGACATTTTCTAGTTTTTTGCAGACAACATTTCCCATACACCATATCTCCGACCATGTTAAATATTTTAAAAACAATTTGGCTGAAAGTTGCTGGTTCCCGAGCCACCAACAGCGTTCAGTCAAATTATTTCCAAAATATGCAATCGAATATGTAATGTTTCGTACATAATAATTAATTTCGGTTTTCATAGATTATTCGGCGAAAGGGTTAAAATTATATGTTTTACCCAAACGGACATTGTTTGGGTATATTACGGTGTATATTATTGACCCGATAGATGCAAGGGTGTAATGTACAATTTACAATATGTAAAAAATATTCATATAGCCAACCATGAAAACGTAGCTTTAATTTAGTCAGTAACATTGTAACAATGTTTCTTCCTACCTTGTCTTTCTTTAAATTTTATGAAAGAAACTTGGCTATCCACAGTATGACTATGAGAATCAATGAATGACTGAATGTAGACCTACTGATTCCCGATCAAAAATCGTTTAAGTGCTTAGGACCGCTTCCACTGACTCACTGAGGCAACACAAATTACTTTCCAGGTGTGCGTCACGCCATCACGTGATCATCGCGTTTGTTTAGTCTATTCGGGTAACTCGGCTCGGCTGCTCGAGCATTGTTACAATCGATATTTAAACAATAAAATGAGACTATAAACAGAATAACATAGGTCACTGACATAAGGCCATGATAAGGCAATAATCTATTTTGGAGATATTGACTGAGTGTCTCTTCGTTGCGTTATGTAGCTTGCCTAAAGAAAAAGAAAACAGAAAAAAATTGTTTTTTTTGTCCAAGTGTGAGGCCCCCCCCCCCCCCTTCAAGTGCGAGGCCCGAGGCTACTGCCTCATTAGCCTCGTGGGTAATCCGCCCCTGGCAGTACTGGTCCCAGAACTGACCCCTGTGGGCCTCCACTTGAAACCAACTTCCATTCTGATGGTGTCCCATTAACAATGACCCTCTGGCTGCGATCTGAGAAAAAGCTTTCTATCCACTTAATAATTTTGGGATTGAAAATATACATGTTCAGCTTATGAGCAAGTCTCTGGTGGGGTAACTTATCAAATGCTTTTAGAAAATCGAAGTTAGCCACATCTATGCTTTCACCATTGTCAAATATATGTAGCCATTTGTCTATGACCTTCAAAAGTTGCAATGTAGTGGATCTACCTGGGATAAAACCAAATTGCCAGTTGCTAAACAGGTTATTAGTTTTCATATGTAGCATTACTGAATGTTTAATCAATGTTTCTAATAATTTGCGAACAATACTTGTCAAACTTAGAGGCCTATAGTTGGATGCATCTTTCCTGTCTCCCTTTTTAAATATAGGAGCAATATTTGCTTGTTTCCAAGGTATGGGTATCTTGCTGGTATTTAACGATGCTTCAAACAAAATTTTAAATGGCAGTGCTAAGGTTCCATCGCTTTATAGGCATTGCCTTTGATTGATATATATATATATATATATATATATATATATATATATATATATATATATATATATATATATATATATATATATATATATATATATATATATATATCAAGTTCAAGTTCAAGTTCAAGATTATTTATTTTGATATAGAATATACATTTACAGTTTCACAACAGGTAGTCCACCAAAGGCAGAGCCTATGTGGCGGTGGACCCCTACATATAACATATAACATATAACAACAACAGTATAGGACATGAGAATACTGAATACATACGGTTAACATGTTATAGTCCTATATATACATATAGTTAACTGTCTCGCTGCCAAGCCTCTGCAGTCTACATTTTCCATGGAGCCTAACTCAGGCTATGCTGAGTACCTCTAAAACAATTTGACCAAACGTTGTCGGTGGCTAAGCCACAAGCAACTTTCAGTCAAATTTTTCTAGAATACTCAGCCAATCCAGAGTCATTGCCAATTGGAGTTATTGTCCGCTTCCAGCAGTCCAACAGTTAATAGACGTATGACAATTTACATTTTTACAGGGAAAGACATGACAGAGGGATGTGTGCTTATCTTGCTTAAGTTAATAATTCTATATTACATATTCTTATTATCAATGACAAAGTATTTCTTAGGCTGTGATGGTAGAGTTAGTTGTTTGGTAGTTACCATTATGACAGATATTCTTCTTATTATTAATATTATTATTATTATTATTATTTGTTCTGGTGACTGGGTGCAAGTATGAGAATAGCATGCCATGATGGTGTGTGTTTTCCAGAGTCTAGTAGGTTTCTATAATCTTCTTTTTGATATTCTGCTTAAAGTACTGTAGCTTTATGATGGCTGTGCGTGTGTTTGTGTCTGTATTATTCCATAACTGAATTGCTTTGTATGAGGGTTTTTGTTGTGCTGCTTTTGTTTGGTGGTGTGTTGAATGGAGGTTATCTCTTGTTCTTGTGTTGTGAGGATGCAATTGTGTATTGAGCATAAAAATGTTAGATAAGGATGAGGGTAAGTTGCCATTGTGGAAGTCCCTTAAGATTGTGTATAGTTGGAGCCCTCCTATGTCCTCAAGTTTTAAGACCTTTTCTGATTTAAAGATATCCTGGCCACCTGCTGTTTGTGAAAATAGTTTAATAGATTGCTTTTGCAGAGATTTTAGTTTTTTTAGTCTAGCTTGAGATGTATTAGTCCAGATAGCATTGCAGTAGGTGATGTGAGGAAGTATCATTGTGCAGTACAGGGTTTTAATAATATTAGGTGTTAGATAGGGTTTCAGTCTGCGAATGATGCCAATGCTTTTTGCTACCCTAGTAGTAATAATTTCAATATGCTTCTCCCATGTTAAATTTTTGTCCAGATATACTCCTAAAAACTTAGCATATTGTGCTTCTTGAATTATCTGGTTGTCGATATAGAGGTTTGGGAGAGCTATTTCTTTTAGTTTCTTAGATTTTGTGAATAGTATATAATTAGTTTTTGATACATTTAAGGACAATTTGTTTACTTTAAACCAGTCTATTAATTTTGCCATTTCATTATTGACATTTTTGTATAGAATTTCTATATCCTTGTGGCTGCAGAAAGCATTTGTGTCATCTGCAAAAAGTATTAGTGAGAGATGTTTGCAGACTTTGGGTATGTCATTCATATATAGGAGAAACAGCAGGGGCCCAAGAACTGAACCTTGGGGAACACCACAGACTATATTTTTGTATTCAGAGATAGCCCCATTGAATTGTACACACTGTTCCCTGTTTGACAGGTAACTCTGTATCCAGTTCAATGCAGTACCTCTTATTCCATAGTATGCAAGCTTTTGCAGTAAAATTGTATGATCAATTGTATCGAAGGCTTTGGAAAGATCCAAGAATACACCTAGCGTATGTTCATTATTCTCAAGGGAGGTTGATAATTTTTCTATCATATCCACAATGGCAAGCATAGTAGAGTGTTTTTCTCTGAAACCATATTGAGAAGGATATATGATTGAGTTTTTGTTTAGATATTTAGTATATATATATATATATATGATGCCATCTGGCCCTGGAGATTTTGATATGTTACTTACTTGTTACTTGTCTTGTAGATACCGCCTCTCCAATTCTAGGCGAACCATCAGCCCTGAACTGAACTGATGTGACGACTGTAAATTTACTAGTCAGAATTTTCGTTATCTTAATCACTACATGTATGCCTTTTGTTGTTGGTTGTTTTTTGGGTTTTTTCTCGTCTTTGTATGGTGTATCGAGATATTCCGCTAAGTTTTGATGATCGAGTGTGGTGTAACTTCAAACAGAGGTCTAGTGATATTTGTTCCAGGAGAATTCTCAGTGGATTGTTAAGTGGAATGAAATGTGAAGCGTCAAGTATCAGTCTAATGTGTCTGTCGGCGAAAGAAAGCGGTCCTCATATAAGAGACGGCAATACAAACGAATAAGAAGAAAGAAAATATCGCGGTCACTTCAAAAACTATTTATTATCACATTTGGAAATTAATCTGAGGAACATATGCTAGGTTTAGTTGGTGTTCTCAAAGGAGATGCCAAGTTCGAAGAAAAAATCGATTTTTGCCTTCCATAAACCAGAGAAAAGGTATCAATAGTAAAACACCGGTTTTCGAAATGTCAAATTTCAGTAACCTCATCATGGCTCATGTAATCTAGGTAAAGTTTCTGAGCGCAGGTTTGTAAAACCTCTATGCTCAGCTCCTATGCACGAATAAACTTGTTGATCCGAAATTTCTGGTTATGTTTGACTTAAATTTTTAGTTATAATGGCCTGTTCTGTTTTTGTATTTACATGAACTTGAAGCTGGCTGTAGATATATTCAGTAGCATTTAATATATACCAGCTATATACATATATGCCATCCTTCACAATGGCTGTATAACTTCTGTTCATATAAATATATATATATATATATATATATTATATATATAAGTCTGCTGTAGTGTATGAATATGTATCATGGGCGTGAGTTGCTGTGTGCCGCGTACGCCTGTGATTATTTCATACAATCATGACAATTGTCTATATATGTACATTAAAGGGGAACACAAGAAGGGTCGCCATCGTTTGCATAAAACACGCAGTTCTATCGTAGAGCCCGTATTTAAGATACTGTGTAAAACATTCTGGCGACATTTATATATAAATCCGATTAAAATGGTGTTAAAAACGCTATGTTGCTATAATTTTCTGCGAGTTAATTAAACCTATGATGTCATAGGTTGAATCTCATCCGACAAGAACCATGATATCGGCACTCTGAAGACAGGAGTGTATACATTTGGATGGTGATATCTCTATCGGTGATAATGCTATCGCTATCATTTATATATGTACAGATTGAAGAGATTAAGACGTTTATCACACAATCGCAACTTTATGGAATATATTTGTTATTTTCATATATTAGTTGCCGAACCTTAAAATGGCCATTTTCTGTGAAGATGCCTGCCAGTTACTTGAATATTACAATATCTCAGGAAGTTTTGAGTCTAGTATGAGAACATAAGTACCTAAAGATGGACTGGATGTATGTAAGAACTATTTAAACTCTCATATTAATAGATGAAACGTTAATAACATTATTTGCCGTAACGCCAGTGAGAGTGTTAATTCAAAAGTGGCAATTATATTGATATGCCTATACTATCGCATCATTCATTTTTCTAAAGATCAAAGCTTGATGTCAAAATCAGCACCATCAGAGAAATCAGACAAAGGGTGGTTATTATATATTCTTCAACATTTCCGCAAATATAGTTTATATATTCTTAACACCGCTGAAAAGAACCCCCTTATAAAATGCAATTCGCAATTTTATTGCGATAGTGTTAGATGACACTGAGAAAAACGTTCAACTTATGACATCATACGAATAGAAATTTAACTTATGTATCACATATTTAAATAACGAAGATATATATTTCTAATTTGAGCACAGAGCTTACAATTATATTTTTGAAAACGTTACGGTCTGTAGATTCATTTTATACAAAGTAGTGCAGAGGGTCTGGTGTTTCCCTTTTAAGTCCTCGCTTTTGATCAGGTGTGAGATCTTTGTATCATCAACGTACATATACGCTTCTGATGTCAGAGTCTCTGGGAGGTCATTTATGTCTGTCAAAGTAATTGTAGTCAGTCACAGTACATTTGGTCAGTTGAACAAGGTATGGCACCCATGCCAGTTCTATTGTAATCTGAACCAATTACAGGTATATCATCTACACCTATTTCAATTACAAAGCTGCCTCATACTGTAAATGCTATATTTTATCTATCGAATATTGACTAATCAACATACGGGAAATAGCATCCATAATTAAACCAATTAGCAATGGGATCCACACGGAAAGAATCGACAAGTTCAGGGATGGAGAGTAACAATAGGAGGCTATCTGCAGGAGAAGAATACCCATGTGGTATATGTGAGCATGAAGTCAGAAAAAATGACACAGCTTTGCAATGGGACAGCTGCGATAGGCGGTATCACACCAAGTGCCAGGAGATTACAAACACTGACTACAAAGTTCTGCAAAAGAAAACCCTAGGTTTGGTATGGAATTGCACACTCTAGAGACGGCACCGCTCAAGGCACAAGGCAAGGTGACGACAGATTCTCAAATTTGGAAAAGAAAATAGATCAAACCGTATCAATAATGGAAAAGCAAATCACAATTAGAGATGAACAACTCAAACAAATAGATGAAAAAATAGAAAGGACAGTAGAAATGAAAGTAAATGAGCGATTTGAGGAAATGATGGAACGGCATAAACGGGAAAAAAATGCAATTATTATCAATATTGAAGAAAGCAGAAAAGACAGTGATGAGGCGAGGAGAATGGATGACAAAACTAAAATAGAAGAAACATTAGAGGATATGACTCAAATTGACAGAAGCGAATTAAAAACATTTCATAGACTAGGGAAAAGGAATGGCAGACCGCGACCGATTAAAATCGAATTAAAATCAGAAGACACAAGGGACACAGTTCTCAGCAATGCCACTAAGTATAATAAAAGCAAGAAAGCTGTACATGCAGAAAACAGAATCTACATAAACCCGGACAGGACGCAACAAGAAAGGGAACAATACAACACCTTGAGGAAACAATTGAATGAACAGCGTGAGACAAGCCCTAATGACATATTTATCATCCAAAATGGGAAAATAATTAAACTTGACCCCAACAGAAGGGGACCAAGCTACTCACTAAAGACCAAGCCGCTACCAAAACTTGTAAATAACCCCCCTTCCTTAACATGTACACCATTATGTATATATACTAATAGGAACCAAACTTGGGTACATGGTGATATACATTGAATGGAAGCAGCCCACTGATAAAGCGGTCATGATGTCAAGGTTAGGGGGTCAAAGGTCACAGTATAATCTTTGTTAATATTTTACGTTAAGTTTTTGCGCTAAGCAAAAGTTATTGTCTGAAATCTCAGCAATGCCTGATCCAATTGGATATACGGTAACCTATAATGATAGGATGCAACATGATGATGTTGGGGTCAGAAGATCAAATGTCAATATCACTGTGACCTTGATACAGAACTCTGCTTTTTCAACATTAAGTTTTTGTGTTTAGCAAAATTTCTCAGCTTTTATTTCAGGATTGGTTAAGCCTATTGCAAGTAAACTTGGATACATGGTTACTTATGATGATAGGATGCAGCAGGATGATATTTGGATCACAAAGTCAAGGGTCAAGGTCACTGTGACCGTGATATAGAACTCAGTGCTATTTCAACATTAATTTTTTTCATTTAGCGAAGCTTTTCAGCTTATATTGCAGGATTGGTTAAGACTATTGCAACTAAACTTGGATACATGGTTACCTATAATGTTAGGAAGCAGCATGATGATGTTGGTGTCAGAAGGTCAAAGATCAATATCACTGTGACTTTGATACAGAACTCTGCTTTTTCAACATTAAGTTTTTGCGTTTAGCAAAACGTCTCGGCTTATATCTCAGGATTGGTTACGCCTATTGCATCTAAACTTGAATACACGGTTACCTATACTGATAGGATGCAACATGATGATGTTGGGATCACAAGGTCAAAGGTCAAGGTCACTGTGACCTTGATATAGAACTCTGCTATTTCAACATTAAGTTTTTGCGTTTAGCAAAACTTTTCCGCATATATTTCAGCATTGGTTAAGGTAACTGTGACAAACAGGGAACAGGCGAGACATTTAATTCCGTGGAATTCTTGTTATCACTGCCAGCTTCTTCTTCACATCTTCTTCTGCAATCTTACTATCAGCCAGGTCTGTGTCGCCGTCTCCTCATTTCTGGTCCGTCTTCTAACTGCAGCTCCCTAGTGAACACACTGGCAAAGAAGTCTGAAAGTACCTTAGCTTTCTCCTCATCTGATGCCGTTAATTCTTCTTCTTCGCCTGCTTTAGACTTAACTAGGTCAGATATTGCCTTTGTCATCTTCAATTTACTCTTCACATATTTCCAAAACCGTTTGGGGTTTGTTCTGGCCTCCCTAGCTATCACCTTCTCCATTACTTTCTGCAATTTTGTCACGTCCATTATAGCTTGGAGGATCCTATTTCGGGCGCCTAAGCAGAAATTGCAAATACATTAATAAATACCATATATATTACAAATTAATTGGCATAACCTGTTAGTGACTATCTCATATACAACGCTAAGTTAGAAGAAAATAAACTTACGGGTGTTATGTGTAAAGACTGTGAAACTTGGTACCACACAGACTGCCAGAGCATCAGTGATTCAAAATATGACCATCTAGGAAGTGACAGTGTGATTTGGTCTTGTCTAAGATGTACATCCCCTAACTATAACTCAACATTGTTCGATCTCCAAATTGTTGAATCTGAATAGATTCAATTGATCGCCACGATTCCACTGGACAATGCCCAAAATTTACATCTTCACCGATACAGCCAAAATCAACATCTGGAACACAGCCTTTAAGAATCAACGTTCAATCACTCGTCAATAAAAAGGCCCCATTCTTCAACCTCCTCGATAGCAGTAAGCCAGATATTATAATTATTACAGAGACAGTTCAACAGTAGCATCCTGGACTCGGAATACTTTAACTCGGCATTCATCGTATACAGATGAGACCGGGAAACTGTTACATCTTGTGGTGGTATTATCATCACAATCAACAGTGACATCTTTAGCTCCAGCGAATACCTATGTGACTCCTCCGATGCAGAAATACTTTGGACCAAGATAAACATGAAGGGCTGTAAGACCTTATAAATTGACGCATGTTAACGTGCAATCGTTAATGACAGTGACACAATAGACAACATCGAAAAATCACTCCAAAGGATAACTGGGTGTGACAGTAACATAGTTCAACAAGACACTCAAACCAAAAACTCCATTTCCAGCTTTACCAAACAAGTTTGGAGAGATCTTAAATGACAACGGTCTCACTCAGATAGTTGAGGATCTAACCTGCCATATAAACACCCAAGCATGTATCATAATAAACAAGCCAAGTCAAATAAACATAACACGGGTAATCCCTTGGATCAATGACCATGAAGTTCTCTACACAGAGCTCGACATCAGACCAACATATAAAAAATAAACTCCTCGAGCTGTCCCTTTATACAACAATGCTGATTGGAGGGATTACACCAGCATTCCAAACAGTTAGCTGAGACATTATCAAAGAATGAGACCACTTCAACTACTGAGGAGTTATGGAAAATGTTCAAGCTAGGCATCCATGATAGCACGAAGACCTTTATCCCGCACAAAAACACCAAATTGAGAGATACAAGCCCATGGATAAACAGCGAAATCAAAAAGAAAATTAGAAGAAATAGAGTTTTCAAAGCCAGCAAGCGACATGGTAAACCAACAGATGGAGCCAAATCTTAAAAATGAAGTTCAGCGGGACCTTAGATGAGGCTACTGGAAGCATGTAGAAGAAATAATCACACCACAAGAATCTGACCGAAGTAAATCCTGCAGCATGAGGAGATTGGGGAAATTTAATAAACATAAGAAAACCAATTTCAATGGTGTAGCTGCATTGAAAGTGGGTGGCAAGCTTATCATAGAGGCCAAACAAAAAGCTGAGGCACTAAATGAGCAATTTTAGTGTCAGTGTTCACTCATGAATCAAGCTTTGACATAACACCACCAAGCCACATAACTCCAACCATAACACAAATCTCCAATTTCTAATAATATAGAAGGCAAACGATGTAGCTGACACAGCGCAAAGCACAAAAAACTTAGATGAATATTTTAAGCAGTTGTTCTGCAAGCAGAATAATTGAAAAGTGAATCTGTTTCCTATTCGGGCTCTAATGCGCATGCTCAAGCGCGCTTAGTGACAGGCGTCACTATGGGGTGAGTATAGACTGCTGCCAGTCTATACCTGTTAGTAGGCTGGAGATGGACTCAACCAGTAGCCTGGTGCGGGTCCATATTAATAGGAATAGGCATGGGGAGGTGTGTATGCAGGCATAAAAATCTTATTCTGATAGCTAAATGCAGATAATTGATTTAGCAAGTAGTGATTGAACGGTAAGTGTTTTTATAGTGGTTAATAAAACAACAGACCAACCCACAAGGGGGGTCTGTGGGGGGAATTACTCATCAATAGGGGTGCAATGATACACTAAGCAACGATACGATATGTATCACGATACGATATGTATCGCAATACTTCATGTCAGCTATGACAATGACAAAGTAAAATATTTTTGGCAGGCGTTGTAAAACGAGCGAATTGTATTGGCCAAAACCATCCAATCGGTAGCTCTGTGAAATCTGCTTTATATTTTTTATATCCGTGTGACTAGGCTAATGTCGTAAGATGGCCGATTCCAGCGGTTCTGAATGCCATATTTACGAATATTTACAGCAATTCGAGACACTGTTTAAGTACAGGCATTTTATATCTTACTTACCAGCTCTTAAATTCCACGCAAATGTGCAGCAATTACGAGTCAAAATAAAATTAGTTCAACTAACCCACGAGTTCCCGGGGAAATAGCCAGCTAATGTCTAATGACGTAGTAGTCAGCAGAATAATCTGATTGGATGCTGTTGGAATCACCCTTTATGGAACTCCAATTAGTGTGCATTTGTGAATGAAATTCCTCTATAATGTATATTACATGTGTCAGGCGATCATTGATTTAATAATTTGATGCCTCATTTTCGTATCTCATTCGCTCTTATTTTCGTATTTCATGCTGATCCTGTAAACACCCTCCGCATCGTACAAAAGCACACGATTTTTCTTCTATAGTACATAAACAGTAAAAGCTGTTCATTGCATCCCACCGCGGTTCTTTATCGCGAGAAGTTTGGATTAAATTTAAGGAATTTTCATTGCTGGTGTCATTGTAAAAGTGTTTAAAGACTGAACTAAATATGTTTGCGACAATTTATTGAAAATTAGTGTGAGAATTGACCAAGAACGATGTTGTAAAATTTATGTGGCGTTACCAGATTTCGCGTAACTAACAGTCGTGACTTGTCCCTAAATTTTCTGCACTAAAATCCTTCCTTGAGGTAAAGTTACATCAAGATTATTGTATCCACATATTATTTAGAGAGTTTAACGTCTAAAATCAATGGTCATATCCGATTTTGCTGAATTAATCTCGCTGGAAATTATTTTTTTTGCCGTGTCACGATTCGGAAAACAAGTATCGTGTATCGTATCGTGGGGAAAGTATCGTGATCCATCGATGAATCGTTGCAGCCCTACTCATCAATCAAGAAAATTAAAGGTTTTTTTAAAAATTTTAATCATTAGCCAATTATTTAGCCAATTCTGCTTTTCATTAGCCAGATTTCAGTTTTACTGGCATTTGGCTAATTGTCTAGAAGTGGGGTAGATCTGTCCCTTATATATTTACCTGTTTTTCAATATTAAAAATCTGCTTAAACCTTTAAGGGTTAAGGGCTGGGAAACAGTATTCACTGTGTATATTCCAGGAATAACAATGCCAGAGTAGAGTCTATTATTTACATTTCTGTCTGTGCACATAATTTTTGCTTTGCTTACTGTTTTTCAGCTCTGGTTATGATTTCACTGTAACAACTGCTCCTCGATTTCATCTTGTACCTTATGTGACTGGTGGATTGAGACTATTGTACTCTGATATCAAGGGAGGTCGAGAAAGTAAGTCACACTAATTAAATCAGGGTTGGGGTCGAGTACAGGCAGCTGTACTGAGGCTGAGTATGATTACTTTGGCGAAATACTCGAGGCTGAGTCCAAGTACATGTACTTTTTGGCAATTGTACTGAGGCTGAGTATGAATACATCGTAAATGTACTTGAGTACAAGTACATATTGATACCAAACTCATCCATGGTCGCTATGGATGGGGTGTGGAAGAGCAGTCATACGATAATATTCCCCTGTGCTTGCTATATGGGGTGGAGTTGCTGTGAATTCTCTAAATATAGATATAATTATAAAATATGACTTCTGTAGTGGTGTTTCCCTCTATTTATATTTAAAACAACCTTGTTTAATATTTTGGATATAATGGCTGTTGCTACCATGGGCGGCATTATCTCTCAGCCAAATTTGTGTCAAAACATTTCACAGAATATTTACTAACGCTTTCAACGATACAGACGAAATAACAAATTCATTACAATAAGAAATAACCAATTGAATATTTTGAACATAATTTAATTGCTAGTTGTTCCTACCGTAGGCAGCAATTAATTCCAGTCAAATTATTTTCAAAATATTTACCAAACTATTTCTTACTTCATAATAGAATTTGTAGAATTCCTGGCATGATTGCTATGAATGTATCATATATAAGGCTTCATCAGTGAGAGAGTTAAATTAGAAATAATTTATTTCAGATAAATGATGTAGTAATGTTGAATATTTTAAAATTAATTTGACTGATAAACATTACTGCTTATGGCAGCATTCACTTCCAGTCAAACTATTTTCGAAATATTCAACATGGAACTTTATTCTTAAAATAGTTTATATCATATTAACATTGATTAACCCTAACCCTCATCGATTTCAAGAAAATTTTCTCGTAGAAATTGTCAATTTGCAGACCAACTTACCAAGAGATTGTTTTTGGAAATTTATCACTGGAATACCTGGCTTTTTTATCGAGCCAGTTATTCCAGGGTTAAATTTTCAGAAATAGTCTTCTCTTGGTCTGCAAATTTACATTTTCCAAGACCACGGAAGAAGGTTCTTCTCACCGATTGAGTGTTAAAAGCTTAAGAGTTGAGAGGTCTATAAAGCCTCAAATAATGGGCTTTGTCCAATTTCATTGTCAGGACTATTCATGCATGAATGGTATCTTAGTAATAGGTGTATAATTTCCCAGGCCAGAGATTTGTTGACATACAGGTGTAAGGCAGCTATTCTAATCTTCCCGCCTATGTTTCTCAACACTCAATGATAAATGACCAGAAATGACAATTTTTATGCGGCTAGGAAAGATTCTATTGTATGGTATAGAGTATGGTATATGCTGGTGGATTTATGACCTCTGCAGAACTCCTGATATGCTTGGCCAATCTTAACCCTTTAATGGTCATACCAGCCAAAACCGACCTCTGCTATGCTCTTGTGGAATGTCCATTTACAGGTCAAGAAACTACAATTTTTGAAAATGTACCACTGGGATGACTGGCTCGATTAATCGAGCCAGTCATTCCAGTGATAAATTTTCAAAAATTGTATTTTCTTGACCAAATTTGACCATTAAAGGGTTAAGCAAAGTTTGCAGTGAACATCCTGGGACGGTAGGCCTCCAATGTTGCTAAATTGTCTTTGTACAAATAATACCAATGAATGTCCCAGGTGAGTGACACATGCTGCTGGGCCTTTTTCTGTGATTGGTGGATTGGTTTTGTGAATGTCTGTTGAATACATCACACATAGCATAATATGCATAAAGGCAGCAAATATTGTGCCAATGTGTGAGTTATTAGATCTGTGTTTATAATCACAGATTTTATGAAATTACTGTAGTACTACAATTTCTGATGTTGGCTGATCATTGTAATTTTCCTAGCCACACAAAGTGGCCAAGCGAGTGATCTTCATCACTCAACTACTGCTTAAACTACTGCTCAAGAACCACTGAACCAATTTCAATTAATTTTGGCAGGAAGTATCCTTCGGGCATAGAGATTCAATATTGCTCAAAAGAAGCTTTATTTGATGAATTTTGATGGCGAAGTTTGTTTTGTATCTATGAGTTTATGGGTATTAAAATGCCAAATTTGGCACTCGCAATTGTCAGATAAACTCTTCCGCATCCATCTTGGATTTTTTTTGCCAAATATTCTATAAAAAAAAAAATGTAATGTATAGCTTCTCAAGAATGCAGTATTGAGCTGTTAAATTGTTTAAATGAAGCTGATTGGTCATTTTGGTCCGGTGGCTGTCTTGGATTTCTCACGATTTCTAGAAACTTGTTTAAAAACTTCTTAGAAACCATTGGCTGATTAATTCAGAACTCAAGAAATACAATTTAGGGCAAGAGCTGAACCAAGTTTGTTCTAGAGAACTAAATTGGTGGAGTGGTTCGAGCACCATTGTGGATGCCCTAGTTTGTCTTGATGAATTTTGATGGCGAAATTGTTTTTGTATATATGTTTATTGGTATGGTGATGACAAATTTTGGGAATTGTTGGATAAACAGTTCACTGTTCAATGGCCATCTTGGCTTTGTTCCACGCCTAGAGTCCCCTAGGAAAACAATGGGAAATCTTAAATGGTTTCTCAAGCCTGATATTCTCACCAGATATATTTTAACAAAATTTTACAGCAAGCAGCATTTAGGCATGTAGATGGAACATTTTTCAAATGAAGATGATTGGTTAATTTGGCTACCAACAATCTTGGATTATGTGCACTATTTCTAGAAACTCATTTAAAGGTTTTCTAAACCAATTGGTGATTGATTAAATAATCATCCAGATCAACACCTGAGCCAAGTTTGGTCGAGAAAAAAAGCTGAAATTAGTTTTCTGTAAGTTTAGCCCTTTAGCTCTCATACCAGGCAAAAATGGCTTCTGCTGTGGCCTTGAGAAATGTCCATTTCCTGACCAAAGGAAGAATATTTTTGAAAATTTAGCACTGGAATGACTGGCTCGATAACCAAGCCAGTCATTCCAGGGGTAAATTTTTTTAAATAGTCTTTCTTTGGTCAAGAAATTGGCATTTTCTATGAGAAAATTTAAATTTTGAATAAATTTGAGGGTTAATGGGTATGACGATCTCAAATTTTTCACTATGAAATTATTGGATGAACCATTTGACAGCCATCTTAAATTTGGTTCCTGCAGAAAGTCCCATGGCTCGTCAATGGGAAATGGGATTTCAGCAAAATTTGACAGAAAACATCATTGGGCCATAGACATGGAAAATTATTCAAATAAAAATGATTGGTCACTTTTACCGCTGGCCATCTTTGATTTCCACAGATATTCAGGAAATCATGTAAAGGGGCATATTCACACTAAAATGTTTGAAAATAAAGTTGTTAAAATTATATACTTTTAGAGGCTTAAAAAATGTTCCCAGATGTAATGAAGCGAAATAAATCTTAACATATCAAGATGGTGATTAAATTACGTATGAATTAATTAAATTTTTCTGAGATGTGAAATTGAATTAGAGACACATTCGTATTTCAACTTGACATCTAAAAAATTATATTAATTTATTCGAAATGAAATCATTATATATGTTACGGTAAGATATATTTAATTTAATTACAATGAGGTACACATTAGTTCTAGCATTGCATTTTAGCTTGAAATACTGGTAGTAATATTGCTCCTGAGTGATACAGACTGGGCCTCTTGTTTGAAGCTTTATTTGAGAGTCAAATGTTATTTTTATAGTATGTATATTATGAAAACTGTTTTATTATATACTAATAGAACTGATTTTATATTAATTATATTAGTAGCTGAACCTTGTTAGACAGGTTTTTGGGAATTCAAGACAATAGCAATGTTCAATAAGCGGTATAATTTCACATTCTTACCTGCTTAGCATAAATATATTCTGGTTTCCATTCTCACTGATGCAAACTTAATTGTGATTGCCTACAGGCTGTCATACCTGCCTGTTAAAGCACCAACCTGTAGATAAATAGGTGTTATATATTATGTTATAAGATGTAAAACGCCAATGGAGTAATCCGGTTTTAGCCATGCCTCGACCATCTCTAGATAAGATCAGTCGATCCCTGCACTCCCTGAATCCCAATTTACAGAAAACTATACAGGAAAGTTGTTGAATATTTTGAAACTAATTTGACTGGGCGCTATGGCAACAACAGCATCCAGTCAAATTAGTTTCAGAATATTCAACAGAATGTTTGTTAAATTGTAGAGACATTATGACATCATATGATTGACTGAGAAACTGGACTCCTCCATTGTATAAATATTACTAACGCCTTTTGATAATACACCTTTCCCACATTGACGTCATTACTTCAGAGCAAAATGCCGCCAACAAGCAGCTGATCCGCATTGAGTTACTATTGCACTAAAATACACCGCAATTTAAACCGTTGCTATGACACGCTAAAATCATTATATTATTTAAGTCATGCATCATTGGAAAGCGCATTCAATTGCCTAATCATTAATGCATTATTTAGATATTTTTGTCAATCTTTCAGTGGCTTATTTGCGTATATAAAATACAGCATTATACTTAGATTCATTAAATCAAGTACATAATAGGGGCTTTTTAAAAGTACAATCAACTGTATTAAATTTTACAAAACTATAAACACGAATACAGAACCGTATAGAAAATTGGCTTAGCTTTCAAATGATGAATGACATCAATAATATTATGAAATCAGTTCTTCATATACCTCGCTTAAAATGTGTTGTATCTGATTCCAATAGTAAAGTAATGCTGTTTGCGTGTCAGCCATCGCGGTTACCAGCCGGATGTTATGTGTGATGCATTCCGTGAAGGTATCTTCCCAAAATACGCTAATGTGTGAAAGATCTATTTGTCATTGCCCTCTTCCCTGGAGTTAGGGTTCGAATGATGATTGCGTTGCATTGAATTTGTGTCTATCTAGTGACATTTTCTACAAAAATGCTGATCGGATTCACTTGAACTAGGATTTGTCCTAGAATTAATTCGCCAATCCACCCTTTAAAATATCCTGCAACTGCTGGAAGGAATGGCGGTCAACAAACTGTTATTGATGCTGCTACACTAGCGGTGTGTCAAAAGAATTTTCATGTGTTTGTATTTGAAGTAATTTAGCGTGATTCCTCTTATGCATATGTAAGGTTTATAATGAATTATTCGCGCACCATTGGACTCGAGGAAGTTTTGTGGTATTACGTAATTGTTTGAATAATTCGTTAATCATGTGCAATGCCGTAATATGACAGTATTGCTTATAATCAATCGTAAAATACATGTAAATTGTATTTATCTATAAAAAAAATATATGTGCGGCTTTCAATCCTACACATCACATTTGACAAAGTCTACATGGTTAGCTCACCTGACTAGAACGGCCAAGTGAGCTTATGCCATGGTGGCCATCCATCAACTCTTTCTTTATATGACTTCTCGATTTTATTTTATTAGCCTTCTTAGGGCATAGAGATCCAAGTTTGTCCAACCGAAGCCGATTGGCCAGATTGGCCGGCGGTCATCTTTGATTTTAGCTGATTTTAGGTTAAAAACCCATGAAAGATCATCTAGAGTAATAGCTGAGCGAAGGTTGTTCGAGGGAACTTGATTGGCCAAATGCTTCGGCGGCCATCTTGGATGACTTAGTTTTCGCGGAAACGACTTCATAACCACTGAACGGATAAGGTAAAAATTTGGAAGATATGATATGTAGCCGAAATTGTTTTTATATAGGTTTTGGGTATATGCTGATTTCAAATTTGCCACTTTCGAAACTGTCGGATAAACGTGTTGTTGTTTATGCTTGGATTTTTCCCTGCCAAAAACTCCCATAGTAAAGCAATGTGAAATTTAAAGTGTCTTCTCGAGAAACACTAGATCGATTTTAACCAAATTTGGTAAGGCACTTCCTTGTTCTTGTTACAGTTCTGGCAGGACCTTTACTTATAGGCTTACTTTCTAGTTGAATAGCTTAATAACCCTTTAGTGCCTAAATTTATTCCAGAAAATTTAAATATTTGATTTTTGAATATTCATTTGCAGGCTAAGAGATGACTATTTTTGAAAATTTACCACTGGAATGACTGGCCCGGTTATCGGGCCAGTCATTCCAGTCGTAAATTTTCAAAATTTGTCTTCTCTTGGTCTGCAAATGGGCATTTCTCTAGACCCTTAAGGAGGCTGGTTTTGGCTGGTATCGTCACTAAAGGATTAAAGTTATGTTCCAGATGAGTGATACAGGCTTCTTGGGCCTCTTGTTTAACAGATACACTGTTGAATATTTCAAAACTAATTCCACTGGAAACTGTGGCAAGCTTTTATTAATAAATTTGTGATGTCATCACAATCAAATTTCCCATAATACCCTGGGAGTGATGCCATTTTATTGGTGTTTAATTACAAGCAATGACCTGTGAAAGCTTCATTATAATATTTTCTTTAGTTTCTTGAAAAATTCACTTATGATATGTTTTCTGATAATGGGCCATGTTATTACAAATTCTCAGATTCAGGATTTTATGGTTTGAGCTTTCAATCATAGAAAATGTAAATGGTGTGTGTTGCTATGTGTAGTCCTCTTTAGCTTGTAGTAAGTTTGCGCGCAGCCTATCTTAAATTCCCGGATATGTGAAGTTATGAATTAAATGTTGTGATCATATTTGCCAACATTCATCAAAAGTTATCATTTTCTCCTCAACACTACATACGGTACATACCCAATATAAGATTATGTTGAGCATCTTCAAACTTGCTTGGAAGCTTAGTCAGCAACATCTCGCAGTCAAATTAGTTATTTAAGATTAAAACGTTGGGATTTCAACATTACTATTGTTGCTGCTTATTGTCTCGCCTGTGTATCCGAAAATGAGAAGTACCGTACATGTAGGGATCTCTCATTTCAGTGGTGGCAGTTTCATTGTCACAAATGTTTTTTGTCGAGCCTTGCGCAAATCGGATGATGGCTCGACTTAGTTATCATAATAGCGTTAAGTAGAATCGTTACATTTTTATACGCCCGCGCAAAGCGGGGTTGTATTATGTGATGTCACTCGCCGTCCGTCTATCGGATTCTTGTCCGGAGCAGATCTCGAAGAGTTTTGAACCTACACTCACAAATTTTTTCAGCAGATATATTACCTATAGACAAAGTGTCGTGATTTCGATTCGGCAAAATCCTCCCATATTCGCTAGAGTTATCTCCCTTGAAAGCTTAAAATTCATCAAAATCTTCGTGTCCTAGACAGATCTCGAACAGTTTTGAACCTACAGTTACAATTTTCTTACCTATAGACGAAGTGTCATGATTTCGGTTCGGCAAGATCTGCCCATAGTCGCCAGAGTTATCTCCCTTGAAAGATTAAAATTCATCAAAATTGTCTTGTCCAAGCCAAATCGCGAAGAGTTTTGAACCCACACTCACAAATTTTTTTCAAAAAGATGTGGGATATATAGCCGAAGTGTCATGATTTTGTTTTGGCATGATCTGCCCATATTCGCGGGAGTCATGATCCAAATCTCGAAGAGTTTTGAACCCACACTCACAAATTCTTTTTCAAAAGATGTGGTACATATAGCCGAAGTGTCATGATTTTGTTTTGGCATGCTCCGCCCATATTCGTGGTAGTCATGATTTCATTTCGGCAAAATCCTCGTATATTCGCAGGAATTATCTCCCTTGAATGATTAAAATTCATCCAAATTTTCTTTTCCTGGCCAGATCTCAGAGTTTTGAACCTATACATTTACAATATTTTTTCCGGCAGATGTGTTGGGTATAGACGAAGTGTCATGATTTCCTTCCGAGAAAATCCTCGCATATTCGTGAGAGTTATCTCCCTTGAAAGATTAAAATTCATCAAAATTTTCTTAAAATTTGTAAAAAGGCCTTATTTAGGCCCCTGAATTTTGTGCCATTTGCATATTTTAATTTGAAGTCCTTATTGTACAGTGAGCAATTAGGCTTTATGGCTTAGTCTTGAAGCTACCTGTATATCCTTAGGGCTATATTTGTAATTTGCAGTTGTTTGTTGGCGCCTCACTGAATATGTATTGCGTACGAACCATAACTAGTTAATTTTTGTGGGGTCAATAAACACAATCCAGGTCATGCTACAAGCAGTCTGCATGAGAAGGAAATAAATTTGTAATGAAGATTCTTTTATTGACAAGGGTTGGTTGAAACAAACTTAAACACCTTTGTTCCATATACAGTATGTGTGCGGATCAATCAATATACACCTCTTAGATATATGGGGTATATAACATTTGCTTTTTCTGTATATTTGTCCAGCCTGGCTTTTATTTTGTGCGATGACTCCAGTTCTACTAGAGCTATCATACAAAATATTGGGTAGTAGGGTACCCTTACGGTCCCAAAGAACATTATTGATTTTTGTGTCCAACGGTCAATATCACAGTGACCCAATTAAGGAAATTGTGTTCCGTTTCTGGAGGATAGAGCTCTCAAGTTCTATTTAGAGCAATGTTGGTTTCGATATGACTTCATAGCGATTTTAACCGCACATCAGTTTTATGGATGACTTCTATTAGGTGTATGGCAAAACAAAGTTGAAATCCATTCTCTAAAATGCTCAAAAACCGATCGTCAACAACACGAAATTAGGACACACCATTAGGCTTGCACAATTACGTGATTAAATCGAAAATCGTGATTATGTTTTAAATCGTGAATTTATATGGTTAAAAATTAAATAATCGAATAATCGTGAATATTTTCTATTGCATAAAATATTCCAAAACCTAACTTTAAATTACTTTTTAATGCGATCGGTCGTGAAAAATGCTTAATGAATATATGCCCATTTGTAGGGCAAGAGAAGATTATTTTTTTTAATGTATTACTGGAATGCCTGGCTTCAGAATGGAGCCAGGCATTCCAGTGATACATTAAAAAAAAAAATCTTCTCTAGCCCTGCAAATGGACTTTTCTAAACAACATTGCAATTTTCGTCATTAATATTCTTTGGGTTGCTGTGTCTTGGTAATTTGTTTGAAAGCTGATTAATTGAATAATCACGATTATTTTTTAATAGTCAATCGCGATCACTCAACTCAATAATCGCACAAGCCTAGACACAGTTTCCCGGTAATAATTCAGGCCACCTTACACATATGATAATGTACCCCATGGCCATTGTTGCGGGAGTGAACTTATTGTCTTGGACTACCTAAATATTAGGCACTTTGGGATAACCATTGAGGAATTTGCTACGATTCAATTCCGGTATTCAGAACAAATACTCGTCTGCGACTCACAGTCCGCGGAAATTACTATATTTTATTATTGCCTGATGGTGACTGATTACTGTACATGTACTTTAGGTCCGATATAATGCATGTCAGAAATTATTTGCGGGTTAATAGGAATTGTTTCATACAAGGAAGTTGGGATCACTTGGATACATGTATTTCGCTCTCTCGTGCTTGCCTATGGGATCTCGCGAGCAAACGAATGCGTGTCTTCAAGCAAACTCTGAATAGTTCAGCGAATATATGCCAGAATTGTTTTCGATTGCATGACTTGGTTGTTATTATTGACCAGTTAAATTCACATGCTAGTCAAAAAGAGTTTGTTTTAGACACACACAAAAAAAGATATTCCCTCTTTTAACAGTGTATGTTTGATTTTTAATGTCATGTGTGTATAGTCATTCATTTCTGCAAACATCATGAAATGTCAACCAGGACATGATTAGATAAGCAATGTCTATTTGTAGGAAGAAAAATTATTCTTCATATATAGTGATTGAATAATTTTTGTCGTGCTAGCCAATGAGAAAATGGGAATGAAATGATCAGCAGAAGCGGCCTAAACAATATAGATATTTCCTGGAAAAACATGTCTTAGTCATCAATCAATACTCATTCCGCTTTCCATGATTGTCACCGGTTAGTGATGATACGAAAAAATCACACATGTTTATTATATTTAGTTTTTCAATGTTTATATTTTATAAGCAGTTTTTAAAACATCCGTGCTTGATATCGCTCAATATGGTATCTATATCTCGCAGCCCTAGTTCTGCAGAAATTATCTTCACCAAACTTGGCCTTTCTGTTGGCTTGGGGGTGGGGGGTGGTTTGTCCGAAGAACCCTATTGATTTTGGTGTTGAAAGGACTACGGTTAAGGCTATTGTAACTCGATTAATGAAATTGGGTTGTCTGTGACAGCTCACAAATTGGCTTGTGTTTATGAACAATAACTCATTTTCAAGTTCTACATACAGGTCCAGGAACTTCATCAAACTTGACCTGTATGTTGACGTTGTGGGACCCTTGAAAGGTCAAAGTGACACAATTAAGGAAATTGTGATTACTTTTAGTTCGAATACTACGCTCTTTATGACTGAGTGAATGTCATTACAGTATATACATTCATACATAAATAAGCATGAGTACAATATGCAGTCATTTTCCTTCGAAACTCTTCATGCTAAATTTAAATTGATCCATTGCGATAGTGATGGGCATAGATTTCATCAATCGCTGATTGTCATTATTGTTATGATTTATTTTATTATAAAATTGATAGGTAGGCCAGCACATTTTTTTTGTTTTACAATCCTGCGTACCTTAATTTATGCATATTTAGAAAAAATAATGTATAATTTGTAGCATTATTATCAACATTCTTTCCATCTTATACTTTTTGCCACACAAATTCTTACTTACTCTGAACGCCTCAGACTTTCCAATAACTCTATTCTCAGAAGATTTGTTAATCCTATAAAGGTCAAGCTAAGCTAAAGTGGCTTCTGCAATGGTCAGGAGGAAATTCCATTTGCAGGTCAAGAAAATTAAATTTATGAAAATTGACCGCTGGAATGTTTGTCTCATTAACCCTTTAATGGTCAAATTTGGACAAGAAAAATTTTAATATCTGCCCATTGAATGTCCATTTACAGGCCAAGAGAATACGATTTTTGAAAATTTACCACTGGAATGACTGGCTCGGTAACCGAGCCAGTCATTCCAGTGGTAAATTTTCAAAAATTGTATTCTCTTGGCCTGTAAATGGACATTCCACAAGACCACTACAGAGGCCGGTTTTAGCCGGCCTGATCATTAAAGGGCTAAACGAACCAGACATTCCATTAGTAAATTTACAAACATCGTCTTCTCTTGGCCTGCAAATGGACATTCATTAATTAACAATTTGGATCGTTTTACCAATCTGAGCCCGTGTTCCCGAAGCTATCGTTAGCTAGCAATATCGTTACACCCATTGCTTTAGTACAGTCTAACGATATCACTAACACAGCGAGAGCTTCGGGAACATGGGCCCTGGACCATTAAAAGATTACTAGAATACTCGAAGAGAAATACTCGATCTGAGCTTGAAATTATGCATTATTTGTTCCGTCATCAATCTTGTGTTTTGTGTGGGACTTTTCATATTAGTTTAAAGAAATGGTCTATAGTGTCCACATGATTTTTCCCTTTGTACCTGACTTGTGGTAAAAAACTGTCTTTTGTGGCAACTATTTAGGACTCTGTCCATTAGTCGTGGTAAACTGTCTAGAGATTTGTAGTCTGCGCCATGTGTCAGATACTTTTATCTTGCTAATTATCTTGATGTCATTTCCGAGTTAGGTTGTCACATTAATACATCATTATACAAGTGTCCATGCCGTTCCTTTTAAATTATCGTCTGTAACCCTTACCACTCTGATGTCAATATTCTATCTTTTACCATGTCAGTAGCAAAGAAATTGCTGTTCATTTTTCAACAATTTTGGTGGACGATGGTGCTGTCGTAGATTGTGCTGTCTACGAAACAGCACCATCTTCCATCAATTTTGTTGAAATATGAACACCAGTTCATCTTTAATTTAATTTGAAAATTTAAAATTTTTGCATCAGAGTGGTAGAGATTAAATATTTAAGCTTTAGATTGGCTATCTTCCCTGGAGTTCTGTAAAACGCTGCAAAGTCACACTAGAAGATTGATGTCCATTTTGTTTTATCGCATTGGCTGGCACTGTCCAGCACTTATTTAGCAATCAATGATCGACAAGCATGCAGAGAGAATTCTCTTAATGAGATTATGCCGCTCACTTTATTTCTGTTTTATTTTTTCCAGAACAAGGATTTGACTGGACTTGTAGAAGATGGTGCAATAATTGTAGATGAATTCTGAAATTAATCCTACTCCCCTATATGGCTGTAACTTATTCACTAGGATGAGCAAACCACTAGTGCTTGAAACACTGCATAATCCACTAACGTTGCACTTTTATTATTACTTCTGGGGGTTCTTTGACCATGGACTGCAGCTTGTAGCATGAAAGAAAGCCATAAAACTGGTTTGACAGTCTAGGCAATTTCTCCAGTATCTGTCTCAGCGCTGTCTGCATTGATCACAATCCCAGTCAAGCTAATCTTGTTTTGATGTGTGAGAACAGCTCCGTGTTTGTCTCGCATGTAATTAATGTGAGCTGTCACAGACTAAATGTAGCTTGATAATTTGTGATGATAACTGGTGAATTTATACACTATGTCCACCATATTTAATGAAGATAGGCTTGCGCGATTATGTGATTAAATCGAAAATCGTGATTATGTTTTAAATCGTGAATAATTTCTATTGCATAAAATATTTAAAAACCCACCTTTTAATTATTGTTTAATGCAATTGACATTTTGCTCAATGTGTGTGTCCATTTGCAGGACAAGAGATTACTTTTTTGTTGAAAATGTATCACTGGAAAACTGGCTCGAGAATCTATAGCCAGACATTCCAGTGAGACAAAAATAGTCTTCTCTTAATCTGCAAATGAACTTTATTAAACACCATTGTATCTTTCTTGATATTCTTTTCTTGTTATGTCTTTGTAATTTGTACCCAAGCAGATTAATTGAGTAATCATGATTATTTGAAAATAATCGATCATGATCACTCGTGAAAAGTAATAATCACACAAACATAAATGAATGTGCATGATACATTCTCTCATTTTACATACATCTGGATTATTATCTCCACATTAAAAAAACCCCAAACATTGGATATATTGCCTCCTTCCATCTGTTCATCCTCCTGGCTTGCCGACTGAAACCATTTGGCATAATTCAACCAAATTTATTATGTGAATTATCAATTACCATATGAATGCGGATTTCGAGACATTTGTATTTGGGTCTGCTCCTAGGAGTCAGGGACATGGTCAAAGGATCAAATATCATAAAAAGACAATCTGTCATGCTCTCCTTTAGCATTTGGTAAAATTCAATCGAATGTCTTGTGAGATTCCCATAATGTTGTCCAGTAATAAAATTTCAAAAATAGTTTCTTGGTTTGCAAATTGACATTTCTCAAGGACACTACAGAAGTTGTTTTTGGCCAGATTGAGTGCTAATAAAAAAGGATTAATTGAGTTTAACTCTTTCACTGATAATAAAGGTAGATCGCTACAATATAAAACCTATTCTATTGCATATTTTGAAATTAATTTAACTGGAAGGCGTTGCTGCCTTAGGCAGCAATGGCTTCCGGTCAAATTCATATCAAAATATTCAACAGTTTCCCTGTATGGCTGCCTTGAAAATGAGATGTGTGGAATTAATCAGTGAAATGGTTAATGTACATGTAGCGGTGAGCCTACAGTAGTCTGGGTTCAAGGACAAATACTGTAATTCCTTTATATCTCAGATCTAGATATAAACTAGCTATTAATGTGGTCTGCCCGTGACATAAGCCATTTGAGTGAATACCTCAAGCTTGACTCATTTATTAGTTTGCATGACTTGTCTCTATCTCTTTCTAATGATAACTTGATAAGTATTGATAATCATGTGTCATGCAATGTTTGGCCATGAGTTGTACATTTTCAGATCCAATACTACCCATTAGCCTATTCCCGGTAGTCAGAATTTTAGAATTGGCTAGAATGGAACTTTTGATTGGATCAGAAGACATCAATAAAACGGAATCTTTGCCATCGCTAAGCCCTAGTGCTATTGCTACTGCATTTTATAAAGAAATTGAAGTTGACTGAAATAAGTGTGAAACGCTATAGTAGCGACTTCGACAGCTTTGTCAGGAATGTAAAAGATTTGACGGGCTGAATTGTACTGGTTGCGAGTCATTATTAGCTCACCTGGCCTGAAAGGCCAAGCGAGCTTATGCCGGGGCGACCGTCCGTCGTGCGTCCGTTGTCCGTCCATCCGTCAACTTTGCCTTTAAACGACTTCTCAACAACCACTGGGCCGATTTCAATTTCATTTGGCAGGACATCCTTAGGGCATAGAGATCCAAGTTTGTTCAAGCGAAGCCGATCAGCTAATTTGGCCGGCGGCCATCATGGATTTCGACAGATTTTAGGAAATGTCTTTAAAAATCTTCTTATCCGAAACCGCTTGGGGAATCGATTCAAAACTCATGAAATCTCATCTAGGGAAAGACATAAGCCAATATTGTTCAAGAAGACTTGATTGACTGAATGGTTACGTGGCCATCTTGGATGACCTAGTTTTCCCGAAGACAACTTCTTCTCCAGAGCCAGTGAAGGGATCATGCCGAAATTTGGGAGATATGATTAGGGCTTAATGGCCATTAAAGGTTGTTCAAGGGAAGTTGATCCGTCAAAAAACATGGCCGCCATGGGCCAATCAAAATGTATCATGTTTGGCGGCCATATTGGGATTTTTTTTATTTGATGGATTTTGAGGCCAAAATTGTTTCTATATTTTTTGGGGGGGGTATTCTGAGCTCAAATTTGCCATTTTTGAAAATGTTGGATAAACCGTTTGGTGGACATCTTGAATTATTTTCCCGCCAAACGCGCCTGTACTAAAGCAATGGTAACTTTAAAATGTCTTATTCTTGCGAACTACTTGGCCGATTACAATTATATTTGGCAAGTAGTTATAAAATAAGTGTTTCAGAACAGAGTGTGGTGGGAGCCACGGATCGGTGGCTACAGGAGGGAGGTGGGCTGTCAGAACAGTAATTATGCACATACATTCCACACATTCTAATTCGGGATTGTGTCCCGAGAAAATAGGCCTGTGGCTAATAACTGGGACATAACGTCTTATCTAGGCGGTGTTATATAGTCATTGAATGTCAGTGGACTGTCTGTCTGCCCACCAAGGCCACCCCCCCTCCCCTAGAACGGACCCCACCAGCATGTGATACCATCAAAATCCCCATATTAGAGAAACGCAGCTGGATAGGTACACATGTCTGCTATGGACATTGATGAAGTACTTCACAATTTGGTGAGATTGGTGTAGCAGGCGCTTATTAGCCATACCACTTATGCCAAGAACCTGGCAGCTCTCACTCCCAAGAAGCCAACCCCAGCCCCACGCAGGAAGCTACCAACCACTCCCGAGAAGCCAACGCCAGCCCCATGCAGGAAGCTGCCAACCTCTCCCGAGAAGCCAACCCCAGCCCCGCGCAGGAAGCTACCAACCACTCCTGAGAAGCCAACCCCAGCTTTCCTTTCCGAGAAGACCCCCCCCCCACCCACCCAGAGCTAGAAATCCCACCCAAGTTCACAGATGAGAAGATCGACAGATTTCTTGATGCTATAATCCAGGAAATGAGGGACATATCCCCAGGATTTGTGAAGGTCCCACATGCAATCCAGAACTATCTGCGGGGATGGGAACTTCCTGGGCATGGGGAAAAAGATCCAGTTTTCCTGGATAAAAACCTGGACAAGACCGAGAGGAAGTTGGTGGAAGAGGTCCTCGACCTGAAGGAGGTGAAGTTCTGCCTTGCTCTTAAGATCAAGAATGACGGGACAGAGGTCACCACAAATCCCCTGTTCTGGTCTAAGTAGCATGCCATCCTGAAGGCAAGCGATATTAGCGAGGCTGTGAAGGAGGCCAAAGACAAGGTACTGCAAGGCCTTGAGAACTACACCCGCGATGGGTCTGGCTGGACAGTCGACCAGGTTGATGCATTGTACTTCAACATCGCCAGATATCAACCACTACGTGGTGGGTCCTACATCGATCTCCCCGCTTTGATTAAGCGAAAACATGCCGTGGTTAATGTCCAGAACAATGATGACCACTGTCTTCGCTGGTCTCTCTTGGCTGCTGCTTATCCTGCAGACAGTAATCCCCAGCGGATATCGAAGTATTTAGGGCACTTGGACACGCTTGACTGTCTGGGCCGAGTTCGGCTGCCAGAACATGGGAGACTATCATGACCTCTATCTGTGGTCTGACACTGCTCCTTGCCGATGTCTGAGAAGTTCCGCATCACATGCCTCCAGCAGTATCATCTGGACCCAGCACACTATTACACAAGCCCGGTGTTGAGCTGGGATGCACTTCTAAGAAAGAGAGGTGTGGAGCTGAAGCTCCTCACTGACTATGACATGCATCTCTTCATAGAGAAAGGACTTGGGGGGGGGGGGTGTATCAATGCTCAGCAAACGCTATGCTAAGGCAAACAACCCATACATAGCTGGATATAATCCACAACAGTCGACAAGCCACATCATGTATCTGGACGCTAATAATCTATGGCTGGGCAATGAGCCAATACCTACCGAGGGGGGGGGGGGGGGGGGGGTTTATGTGGGTGGAGGATATTGATGTCAAAGAGATTACACAACATCCCGATAATGATGATGAAAAGGGCTACATCCTAGAGGTTGACCTTGAGTACCCACAAGAGTTGCATGACATGCACAATGCCTACCCGCTGGTGCCTCAACAGATGAAGGTGAAGGAAGAGTGGCTCTCAGAGTATCAATGTGCGTTGGGTAAGTCGATAGCGGAGATAGCAGCAGAAAAACTGGTGCCTAACTTGAGAGACAAAGAACAGTACGTTCTCCATTACCGCAACCTGAAGCTCTACTCAGCCTGGGTATGAGGTTGAAGATGGTGCACAGGGTTCTACGCTTCAATCAGTCGCCGTGGATGGAGCCTGACTTGACACAGAGCTCCATAAGAAGGCCAGCAGCGACTTTGAGAAGGATCTCTAAAAGCTGATGAATAACACTGTCATCGGTAAGAGCATGGAGAACTTGCGCAAGCGAGTGGATGTCAAGCTAGTGCGGTCATCCGAGGAGGACAAGCTGCACCGCCTAATAGCCAAGCTTAACTTCTCCCGGGCCAAGGTGGTCGATGATGATCTAGCTGCTCTCCACATGTACAAGACAAGCCTGCTGCTGAACCGCCCTGTCTATGTGGGAATGTCCATCCGGGACCTCTCGAAGCACCTCATGTATGACTTCTACTACAACAAGTAGAAGCGAAACTATGGTGCCCACTGTGAGCGCCTGTACACAGACACCGACAGCCTCCTGCTGGAGGTTCAGACAGAGGATGTCTATGCTGATATGGCTGTGAGAAGCGACCTCTATGACACAAGCGACGCCCCAGTAACACGCCCACTACACAGTACTGCCAACAAGAAGGTCCTTGGCAAGATGAAGGATAAGTGTGCCGGGGTGCCAATCCAGGAGTTTGTTGGCCTGCGCCCGAAGATGTACTCCATCAAGTGGTTGGATGAGCAGGAAGTCAAGAAGGCAAAGGGTGTGCGCAGGGGGTGTGGTTAGACAGATTCACCATGAGCCGTACAAGGAATGCCTCTTCGAGCGAAAAGTCTTCTGCCATGGTATGAACATGCTGAGAAGTGAGGGTCACAACCTCTACGGGGTCTACCAAAACAAGACAAGCCTCAGCCCCTCAGACACAAAGCGATGGATCGCTCCCGATGGTATTCACGCCCTGGCTTATGGTCACAAGGATGCCATCACTCCAATGGATGTCGAAGAGCTGCTGGGTAACGTATGAGCATCATGTGACATCAACCAACTGTCAGGGCTCGGTGTAGACACCATCTGGAGGATGTCTACTCGACGTAAGCACTCCGGTGGAGGTAGCTGGGTGTCTGTACAAATGGCCGCCTAGGACTGCTCCGCACTCCGTGCTGGCGTGCCAAGTAGTACAGAGTAGGCGGTCCAGTCGTCGCCACATACCTGTCAATCTTGTGTGCGTACATCTATCGACCAGTTGGGTCAGTCGCCCGCCTACGTCCACCCTCCAACTCACCAAGCTCATACAAATACCGAACCAGGGAATTGGATGGAAGTCTGTCCTGCGAGCACAGCTCTTGAAGAGAGCATAGTCGTTCAGACTGTTGGGCCACAGAGGATCGCTGAATGGCATTGACTGGCTTCTGTCCTATGAGCCTAGTAACCTCAGCATAGGATCTCCACCACAATGGGCAACCCTCTCACCCATACCCTGAACAACCGCCAGTCAGGACAGCCACATCCTGAGCATACTGATGTGGGAACAGCCTCTGCCAGTGTCTGGTTCCACCGCTCAATGATAACCTGGGCACGGTGATGTCCCACCTCGCCTCACCTAATCACCACACCATGTTTCCGCATGAGGGACGCAGTCTCACCTCTAAACTCCTTACCCTCATCCACTTGCAGCACCTCTGGCCACTGGAGGGGATTTTGCGGGTCCTCATAGATACTCTGGAACCCGGCAGCCGTCTGACCTACGGACTTATCTGTGAGAGGCACTGCCGCCTTGTATCTGGTGGCGACATCGACGATGGTGAGGGCATACTTGTAGGTCTTGCATGTTCCTCTGGAACAGACCCGATCATGCGGAAGGAACAACACATCAGCCTGATGGACTCTGTTCGGGACAGGTTCATCAAAGTATGCATATCGAATGTGCCATTGGACGAGGTCTGTAGATCTGCCACATCGCCTGTCTGGTAAGCCAATGACTAACCATCTCCACGGTGAATCTATGACCCTTGCGACGTGCAGCCTCGAGCAGCTGGTGAGGCTCGCGATAATAGCTGCCGGGCCGGTAATAAAAATCTTCAAGGGAGGCAGCGGAGACCGCAGATGAACTCTTGGATTTCATCACTGACGTCGACTCCTATCCTCTCCTGTACAGCTCGGGCAAACTCTAGACAGACGAACAGACGACTGTCATTCATCCGACCATCGATGAACACCTCTTCGAATACCTGTGAACACTGCTGTCTAATCTCTGCAGTGCTGGCGCCATCACTGAATGGAAGCTTATCAACAAAGGCTTGCCAGTTAAGGGACTTGAGCAGGTCATACAGAGAAGCCATCTTATATAGCACATCTTAAATGTTCGGCAGCCCAGATGACTGCGAGTGCTATCGCAACATACGAGAGCCATGGACCTGCAACGCCAAAGAATGTGCCTACTCCCGAGGCGATGGCTGGAATAGCCTCAGAGATCTCAACTCCATGGAGAGCATTGTTAGCAATTCTATGGACCGTTTCACCGTTTCCTTCCTCGTGAACAGAGCAATCAGAGCCCCAACTGCTGCTAGTGGGCCAAGGGAGCCCTTCACATACGTACGATAAATTCCCTTGGCTCGGTGGATTAGTCGGCGGGATTCCGGCTCTACATCTTCACCATCATAGTCTTTGTCATAGGCATCCTCATCATAGTCATCATCATTGTCCTCATCTTCATCACAGTCATCCTCATCATAGTCCTCATCGTACTCCTCAACTGGATCCTCGAAAGCTTCCGGTTCATACATTGCTTTTAGTTCCTGCTGACTATATGGTGAATTTACCTGTATAGACATGGCATCTGCAATCGTGAATGCAGGCGTGTTTGCCTTGGCGAACTGGGATCTCGGCTTCGCTGACCATAAGGCGGCGGAGGTAGAGAGAAAACATCATAACCAGGCAATGGAGAAGCTGTCTAAAGAGAAGATTGAGTACAGCAAGGCACCAAAGGGAGGCACGCCGATGGCAACAAAAGGCTCAAGCCACCCAGAACATCCACGAGGCCGCTGAGAGTCTCGATGAGGACTAAGTGGCTGTAAAGCTCTCTGAGCCGACTCGACTATGAGGCACTAGGAGGTCAGAAGACGGCCGAGGCCGTAGTGGTAGTAGTAGTAGTAGTAGTAGTAGTAGTGGCTGCTGTAGCAGCGGTGGTAGCTGGGACAGCTGCTGGAGTTATGCTCTATGCGGCTCATGGAGCTCCAAGCTGAATACCTCCATTTTGTGAGAAGTGAACCGTGCTATATCCAAAGTACAAAACCGTTACTCCGACCGGTCGAGTGTCTCGTTGCTCGCCGAACATGTTCCCAATATGAAAGCTGAGCTGGTTGCCATGGTTAGACGGGATGTCCCTTCCTCCGAGGTGGCACTGACCTTCGAGCGCTGACTCGAGATCCTCGTGGCCACTGGTCAGGCGGAGTAGGGCATATGACTTCATTTTCTGTCGATAGAGACAGCAATCAGCCAGATCGCGCACCTCACCGAGTACGTTGGTCCCAGCCACCACAAGTTTGAAGTCATCTAGCTCCCTCACCTGGACCACCCCTCCCTTCTGAACCAACACTGCTACAGCTACACAGTCCGAGGCACCTCGTTGCAATGTCAACTCTAGATGGTGGTTAGCCATGGCCTGGACCGGCTGATGCTCTCGGTCTACATGTAGGATTCGTTGTCTAGAGCCCACACATTTTAGTTCCTGGTCATTCTCATCATGCCTGACCTGAAGTCGTGGAGAGGTCATCGTTACATCCGGAAGATATTCGGTGTGCACCCGGGGGAACAGCTTGTCCTGCATCAAGGCTGGGTTCACGTGTGTTTTCTCGAGGAGGGAGAAGAGTGGCACCGCGACAGGTATTTTTATGTCTGGTTGTCTGTCGAATTCTGTGAAGCTGTCATTACATCCGATGGCATAGTACCCTTTCCCCTTCGCATAGTAGGAAGGTCCACGAGCCTGTGGAGCCAGGACCCATTACTCATCGTTCACATATGTGGTGTCCAGGGTGTTGTTGCGCTGCATAATCTCCCACCTGTTCACCACCTGCGGGAGCTCTACCTCCTTCGCCGCTGTGCCCTTAAGCTTGAACTTGAGTGTTATGCTCCTAATCTTATGGAACTGTCCTGAGAGGGCGAAGTCGATGAACTTCCCCGCTGTGGATAAAGGGTTCGCATCATGGATACTGGGTCGAATGACTGTCAGACAGTCCTTCCGAAGATCAGTGTGGTGCCAGGCTGCAGGTTCAACTGCCCTATCTGGATGCTGTACATACTGCTGCATGTTTAAACGTCTGTATATACAGGTTTTAAACGGCGATGTTTGGTGAAGTTCTCCAGCAGATCGTCTTTGGAGGGCCAAAACCAGTGCAACCCTCCAAGAAGAAACCAGTACAGCTGCCGATTGACAGGGTCTGACGACTACTTCGTGACGTCAAGATTACCCACGAGTGAGCCAAGGTACCACCTCCATCTGATGCAGAGATACTGACTGCTATAGAGGAGACCACACTGGCCCATACATGTAGTACGAAGGAATTATTGACTTGGATACTCTACCGGAAGCTTGACAACGCCCAGGGCAGGTCACTAGATCTCTCCAGGATGCCCACTAAGAGTCATATAATTCTTGCACTTTAGAAGGCTAGGGTTGATCCCAAAGATCAACAATTGTCGGGAAGTGGGCTGGCGTATTCAGCCTCCACACCGATGATGAACACCGGATGTTGGATGGTATACAGGCTATGGCCACAGATTACTTCCGAGAGATCGGTGCAGCCGTGACTGAGGGCCATGAGGCTGGGCATGCCACTAGTCACACCGAAGGTAGAGAGGAGGGGGAAGGCCGTTGAGCTAGGCTTGCATGATTTTTCGATTTAATCGTGAAGTTCGATTTATTTTTAAAATCGCAATTTTTACGATGTAATTGAGGAAAAATCGGGAAATCGTCAAAAATTTCATGTTTTTTAAAAATCTGAAGTGTACTTTTCCGTCGCATTTTATCAGTACATGAGTACAATAATAATCGATTCGCGCCTGTGTTCCTTGTGTTTATATCCCGCCGTGCCATGCATGTGTCGAATAATTACTGATCACAACGCAAAGCTAAAAATAGCGAGGTAACGCCTTTGTCATTGAGAAAACCAGCTAGTTACTACGTCGAATCGCCATATAATTTTCTTTCTTTCGCTGCAGACCCTGAGTCTGTTGTGAAATGCCAAGTATATACTTAGTTGCAGTGTTAGGCAATCAGTGAACATAATTCTAGCGTTAGCAATTTCAGGCGGTGTAATAATTTCTCCTTTTTGATTCGGTTGTCATGTCAAATTAAAGAAAATAAAGCAACAGCATTCCAGATTGTTTGATTTTGAACTGTGCGTTCTGTTGATTAATCTTAAATGTAAATCGTACATTCTGAAAGCAACTATAAACTGGACTATAGGACGAGTTTACGCCATTACACTCGTACCTACTCAAAGCTACCGTCCTATGTATGTGGACTGCGCAGTATCTTCCTGGGTACTAATATTAGCGTCTTCGCGTTACTCCGGTAATTACCTAAACTCGTCCTACAAAGGGAGGCTATAAGTGGAAGCTGATACATCATGTAATCTCAAATTTTGATGAAATAAATAATGTTTATTAAACTATACACAATATTTAAACGGTCCCAATTAATAATTTCACTCCCGCAATGATGGATATAAGGTATACATTAAACATAGACGTAGGATGGTAAGAATTCGTCGCATGAAAATGTGTTCTAATTTCGTTCTATTTTTGTATCATTTATTTCAACTTTTTCTAGAAACAACTCACGTTACCATGGTTTATACTTTTGGGAATTTGGACTTACGATTTAATCGAAAATCACATTTTTAAAAATAAAATCGATCGCGATGTTTCAAAGCTAAAATGGCGCAAGCCTACGTTGAGCACATCTTCAAAGAAAGCGGGCGCAAGCGGCTGGCAAGAGACGAGGCAGCATTTAGAATATTCCACGCGGAGAACTACCAGGACTACCTCATCAAAACTTGCCTCAAGGCAAATGCTAAGAGGGCATGGCTGAAGTGGGTCTTCCGCGAGAATTTTCAGAAGAATAGAGTCGAGGCATCTGATCCTTAGTGGATAGAGTTTCAGAAACATTCTCAAGAAGCTCATGATGTTCCACAAGCTTCTGACGAAGTTCCTCAAGCTTCTGACGAAAGTTCCTCAAGCTTCTGACAAAGTTCCTGGACCCCAAAAAAGCATCCCCCGCTGCTACTAGAACTGTTGCGTCTCAGCTTCCGGGGCTAACACTTTTGCTTTAGCTTCCTGGTGGGATCCAACTTGTAGCTGAAGTTTTCTGCTTTCTCCAGTGAACGCTTGAAGCGGAACAGCTCACCTATCTCCTTGTTGCTGAAAATGAAGAGGCATAGATCTGCGACCTTCTGCACACCTGCGATGAAGTCTTGCTTGGTCTCCTTGAGGGTCAGGCTGTCGTATATCATCTCAAGCAGGGCACGACCCCACTTCGAGCTAAAGTACAGGTGCCTCGCATTGTGCCGGATATCTGGCGATATCTCACGGGTGTACTTCTGAAAGAGGATGAAGACAGTGATCTTGGTGTGTCGAATGCGTTTGGTGATGTTGCTGAGGTATGTGACTGTCTTCTGGTCCATCGCAGGGTCGTTGATAACTAAAACAAGTGATTCAGACTAGTCGAATGGCGAGCAGCTTCTCCATCAGTGCTTGCAGGTTGTGCATCTTTGGTGATTGGACTGTTGTACCACTGATCGTTATTGTCAACTGCCTCAGCAGTGGAGTCGGACACCAGGAGGATGTATCAAGACTAAAGATGTTTGGCGAGCAGGGCCTGCAGCAAGATGTTTTTCCCATGTGCTGATGGGGCAATGATCACCACCACCTGACCGTCGTCATCTGGTCTACTGCTGTATGGCGCTGGCATGTGCGTGTGAAGGATGGTCAGCAGCTTTTCAGCCGTAGCCTCGTCTATATCTGGGAGATTAAATGGCAGTACTTCCTGTACCAGCTCTTTTGCCTGCTGTGTGGGTAGCGTTGTACCGCAGGCGGATATGAAGGATGTGATAGAGGCGTCAAGCATGAAATCCCAACAACAGCTGAGAACGTAATGCAGAGGGGCAGTGTCAGTGCCCGCAGTGTCTAGCACCTCGAGTATCCGTATGATGCAAGCGCGAGAAGCCATGCTTATTACGGGATCTTAAACGGCAGGCCAAAGAATCCTGACTTCTTCATCTCTGGTACTGGAACTTTTCTGTTGCATTCACTTGGCCATCCACCATGATATGGCTCGCGCCGATGGTGCCTACCTTGAGATTCTCCCCATCTTGTTGGAATGAGCTCCGTGGTTTCAGGAGATCCTTAACCAGGTTCTGTGCGTAGGACTCGGCCATAACCTTGATGGCACCAGCCTCATCGACTCAGAGCATACCTCGCATCACTGCCCTGTCTTTGATGCCCATCCCCTTGTATGCAGTCTTGGCCTTGTTGATGGCTGATTGCCCTAATGTGGCAGTGTTTCCGATGAGATCTCTGGCTGTGATGGTACCTTGGATCTCTCGAGGTTCTCCCTTCTCATCGAAGTCTAGGAGGGAGATAGGGGAAACAGTGTCCTCTGAACCGAGCTGTGCCTCACCCAAGTGAGCGAGATCACCTAGCTCTGCTCTCTAGGTCTGTGAATGATGTCTTAAACCTACGCATATCCGCAGTGGAATAGGTAGGCATAGATAAACCATGCGGTGGGCCAAGGAAATAAGTAACAATGCTCCGGATACTGGCCCTCTACAGGGGCATGCCTTATGGGCTAACCACCATTTCTGGGTATTGGAAATCCTCAGTCCGCGTGATTGACTATGCGCTAATGACTCTGGAACAGCACACCGTGCCCATAGGGGACTTGTCTCATGGACCTGCCAGGCTTCCATTATGTATAGCATCTTAAAGCTAGACATAGGCCATGATGATCTCAGCCATAGCACTCGTCACTAGCCCTAGAACCGCGCCTTCCATTAGAGGGATGTGTTCGCCCATAATCTTGGCGGCAACAGTATAGGAGGCGCCACCGATGACGATCTTTGGGATTGGATGTGTTATTCCTAGACAGTGGTCGACAACCGTACTCGCCACGCTAGCGAGGACAGGGGCTCCAGCACCAGGAATAACCTCATTACCACCCGTCATCTTTATCATGGCCACATTCGCGGCCACGTTACTGGCGACATGAATGGCCAGGGGCTTAGCCTGTGTCAGTAACTTCTGGGTCTTGCTTTGAGCAGCTTCTCCACCTTCTGGAGACTCGCCTGGCTCTCTGGGAGTTGCTTTACAATCTGTACCGATGACGTCATTGTTTAAGCCCTGCGTATACAACACGTTTAAACGTGTACATTCTACCTCGAGAGCGCTAAGCAGCTCTAACCAGTCTGCATCTGTTAGCTGCTTAGATTGGTATTCGGGAATATCCATAGCACTATACATAGCGGCTTAAACTAAGAAGTCACCAGATGAGCTCGCCCAGCTCTCTAACGCTGAGGTAATAGAGGAGCTGACAGCTGTGGAGCTCTACCTAGGATTTGGTATGGGGCAGATCTGCTTCGTCGAATATCTCATTATGGGCGGCAGTATTGACGAGCAGCTCCTGCGTACTAAGGGATTCTACAAGGATCGGGAGTATCTGTCGGATGTGTTCCAGCAGTTGAAGGCATTCATGGCATCCCCGACTGAATTGAATACGGCTCTGTGCTACTACAAGCTGGAAAAAGGCTGTACCACCGAACCATACAGTCCTTGGGTGTGTATGCTGACAGCGTGTTTGGGGGCTGTCGGGCAGGCTAGTTCAGGCAATCTCATTTGCCACGGCTCCCGCACCGGAGAATCAGGATATCTATTGCTCTACGAGCAGGATCTACTAGCGGCGGAGAAGACTGGTGACGAGCACAGCAATAGCCAGACCTGACACCACTCGTAGGTTTATTGTCCTGCTAGCACTGCCGGGTGGGGTGGTGAGTGTCAGCACGGGTCGCCGTTTGTCGCAGTTCTTCCACAGGCCCATACAGCTTTTCAAGAGAAGAGGTTGACAAAGGCCAGATCTCTTCTCTCAGCAGCTGATACGTACTGCAACATTGAAGTATGTGCTCTGTGGTTTGTTCTGCTTCTCCACAAGGACAAGCGGGCGATGCCGTAAGGTGGAACCGCCTGTACATGTGTTGGTTTAGTCTGTTGTGTCCAGTTCTGAGACGAAAAATGGTCACTTGCTCTGGCCTCGAGAGATGATGGTAGGCATCTTCTGATTGAGGTGTTCTATAGAGTGACTTGATGATAGTCTTCATCTCTGTATGGGTAACCATGTTTTCTGTCTGATTCTCTTCTGCACCCACCTTTGCCATCTTGTCTGCTTCCTCATTTCCTTGGACTCCACAGTGTGAGGGGATCCACTGCAGTGCTATCTGAAAGCATTTGATGGTTTGTAGTGCTTCTTCAAGTTGTGGCAGCTTACCTTTGGTGATAGCCTCAAGGACGGAGCGGGCATCAGATAAAAAGACAATCTGTGCAATAGGGTCTGCTGTTCTGCTGATGGTATTAGCTGCATGAACCAGTGCTTTGACTTCAGCTCTGTAGTTTGTGCGGTGGTTGCCTGTCGGTATTGCAGCTGACTCATGTTGTCCGTTTGGATACTGTATGTGCAGTCCGGCACCTCCACTCCTAACTGCATCTTTGGCTGATCCATCTGTGTAGATCCTTATCCATGTCTCCTGAGGGTACATTTCTTCCAGCATGGCTAGGGTCAGGGCCTTCTTGCTCACATCACTGTGTTCATCTTTGGTTGTGAGATGAGGTACTGTGGTGCGAATAGCTATGCTCTCTAGTTTGTTTTCCCAGGGTGGAGGATCAAGGGTGTGGTTTGGGTCTTCTATTTTGTTCTGGCAACATTTCTTGGTGGTTCCTTTGAAGTGCTTTTGTCTCTTTCACAAAACTTGATCTTTTAAGTCTTCCTGATGACAGCTGTGCTTGCCTGATCTTCATCGGGTGGTTGTTGAATGATTTGAACTTTGCAGCTTGGATCAGTGCTTTGCATTCCCTTCCTTTGCTAAGTGGGGGGATGCCTGCTGTCTGCTCCATTTTTTCTATTGGTGTTGATCTCAATCCACCAGTGATGATGCGCAGTGCCTGGTTTTGTACTCTGTCGAGGTTCTTTTGATGAGATTTAGCTGCTGTCATCCATGAGTTGGATCCATACTCAAGGTGTGGTCGTACGACACCTAGGTAGATGGTCTTGAGGATCCTTTCATTGGCACCCCACTTTGTTCCTGCCAGCTTCCTCATGATGTTTAGCTTTTTTCTGGCCTTTGCCTCTGCGTTCTGGATGTGCTCCTTCCATGTTAATCTTCTGTCATTGGTGACTCCCAGGTATGTCTGCTGGTCCTCGTACTCGAGTGGAGTACCGCCCAGTGTCAGATTGCCAACCTTGATTTTGGTGGACAGTGAGAATAGCATGGCTGATGATTTTTCTTTGTTGATGGTAATACACCAGCGATTGGCCCAAGCTGTAATTCTGTCCAAGGCGCGCTGCATTGTGTACATGGCAGTCGTTGTGTACTCCTCGGTGCACCAGAGTACGAGGTCATCTGCATAGAGGGCTGCTTGGATCCCATTGGGCAGCTCTGCTACAATGTCATAAATGAAGAGTATGAACAGAGTTGGTGATAATACTCCGCCTTGTGGCACCCCTTGTCTCAACAATACATTCTGTCCAGATTGTCCATCCACCAGCACCCTAGCTCTGCGATTGTGTGGGTATGACTTGGTCCATCAGAACATGTTGCCACCGATGCCTGTGCGCCGGAGCTTCACGAGGAGGCCATCCTTCCACACTTTGTCAAATGCCTTCTGCAGATCGATAAAGGCAGCTAGCATCACCTTCTTGGCTTGAAAAGTGTCATCTATGACCTGTGCAAGATGTGTTGTTTGATCTTCTGTGCTCCTGTATCTTCTGAAGCCGGCCTGCTCTGAAACTAGAATGTTCTCCGACTCCAGGTACCACTGCAACCGCTGGTTGATGATGCGCTCCATGGTCTTGCATATGCAGCTTGTAAGACTGATAGGACGGTAGCTCAGCACTTTCGTCTTGTTCTTCCCTTTTTTCAGAATAGGAGTCATTCTGGCTTCCTTCCAGCGCTGAGGAACCTCTCCATTGGTCTAACTGAGATTAAAGATGTCTAGCAACTTGCGAAGAGATGCATTACCAAGGTGTTGGATCATTTCATTCGTAATGCCATCTGGCCCGGTAGATTTCTTCTTCTCCAATTGGCGGATAGCCTTCTTCAGTTCTGCTAAACTAATGTCAACTTTCATTGCATCGTGAGTGTTGGTGTCTGTTCTTTCCTTTTGCTCTTTTCTAACCTCTTTTTTGCGCATTCGTGGTATAGAAATGTTGCTTTCTTTTGCATATGCCTTCGCAAAGGCATCTGCAGCCATCTTTCCTGTCAGTGTTTGTCCATCTTCTTCAAGAGTAATCTTCTCTCCCCCGACACCCTCATCATTCAGTGATTTAGTCAGTCTCCATAGCTTTGTGGTGTCTCTCTAAATTAAACCCTGCCGTCTTTTCCCTCCAGCTTCTTCTTTTGGCATCCAGCTTGGTCTTTAGATACCAGGCTTTAGTTTGTTGTAGCGTGAAGTGGTTTTCATGACAGGGATTACCCTCTGCATCTTCTCTGGCCTTGTCTAGTTTATCATGTGCTGCTTGCGGTTCTGTTGTCCAGTAGGGGCGGTAGTTTTTCCTGAACCCTCGAATCGCTTCGTTGGCAGCCTTGAGGATACTTGAATTAAATTCCTTGACCACATTGTTGATGTTTCTCCCTTCTACTGCTATATTTTGGGTAAGCTCATTGGAATGAATGCCGAACAGACTCCAATTTGCCTTTTTGTAGTTCCACCTTGGATGTTGAGGTGAACTTGTCGAAATACTTCCAGAAAGAGAGAGGAGGACTGGGCGGTGGTCGCTTCCTCCTAACTGCGATCCGACAACTCTACTGAGGTTTCTGTGAATGTGTTCTGTACAAAATGCCAATTCCGGCGTTGTTGTCGAGTGCCACCAGCGCGAGTAGAAGGTAGGCTGATCTGTGGGATCGTTGACAAGTAAAAGGTGCTTTTCATCTTGCCATGCTTCAATGTCTTCTCGTTTATCAAGTGTTCTGTATCCCCAGCTCTGGGACTGGTTATTAAAGTCTCCCGCAATGAGGAAGTGGCAGTCCGGGACCTGGATTGTGTCAAGTGAGAGATTCTTGTCATTAGGGCAGTAATAATTGACAATGTCAACCACAGAGTTGCTGGTTGTTACCTTGATCTTGATATATTCTGCCTCTTCCACGCTGTTTCGGACCAAGGTGATCACCCCACCTTTCTTTCTTCCGCTTCGATCACACCGGAAAATCTGGTAACCTCTGATCTTAAATGGTTTTCCTTCTTGCGGGTGTGTCTCTTGGATGCAGCAGATATCAGTGTTGTTTTCGTACAGGAACTGTTCGAGCTCTGATTTCTTGTTGGTAACCCCTTCTGCGTTCCAGTGCATGATGTTGATACTGGGTGGTACTGCCTGATTCCGGTGATATGCATATTCTGCACCAGCGCTCTGAGTCTGGATCGAATGAGAATGTTGCTGTCTTCCAACGGCCGATTTTCTGTGGTGTCTGATAGCGGAAGCCTGAGTAGTCTCGTCTCGGGTCGCCATACTTAACGCCTAAACCGCTGTTGTCTCCATCGTGGAAACGATAGTCTGAGTGGGCGTTGAAATCTCGCTGGAGTCTACTCGCTGCTGAGAGGTTGGAGCTAGCGGTGCCGACAGGCTATGGATCGAAATCATTCATATCAGGCAGGCTTGCGCCCAGCTCATGGATTCATCTCACCGTGTAGTACACATGAAATCTGAGACAGCTGGCAATGAACACAGCTTCGGGGGTACCAGAATAGGAGTGCAGCAAACCTGCGCCGACAGCGCATCCCGCTGTGGCACACCACACGGCAAAGTTCAGCTATTGGTTCTAGAACGAGAGATTCGGGCCTGCCATCCAGGTATGAGCGTTCTTCGCATCTTTGATAGTGATTGCAAGGTTGGTCAGTGGTCGTGGATTGATGGTGAAGCTGATGTGGGACCGCCCGGAGTTAGATCCGGTATGTCATCCAGGAGACCACTTGGTCCAGCTCTTGAGCAGGTCCAGAGTGTACCCAAGATGGGCGGTTGCCTCTGGTCGATTGTCGTGAGGTTTGTCGGGAAGGCCATCTGTAGTAATTATCTTAAAGCCACTGTTCCAGCCACGGACGCAACATACTATTTGACACCATAGAGATCTTTGATGCGGCCCGCCGCAGCATATAATTTTTTAACTCCTCCATGTCCACCTGCCCGCTGGAGCCTTTGAGGTATTGCTGGCGCACTGGGTTTCTCTGCGGTACAGGGTTTGAAGCTTCAATATATGGTGGTACTCTTCATCACTGAGCTGCCCATCCTCGAGAGCTTTGCTGACAGACTCGTCGATAGCCTGTAGGCTACTCTGTGCCAGTGTTACATAGTTAGCATGCTTCTCCAGTTTCCTGGTCATCTGACCATCTGTCCAACCGCCAAGCCGGTGGCCAGGACAGTAGCGGCATGGGTCACACCACCCAGCGGGATAACGATGATAGCACCCACCTGTAGTGAGGGTGGCAACGGCGGCCACACCGGCACTGGCTTCAATCACACCCGCAGCTGTGGTTGTGCATGCTAGACTGTTGTAGACTGTTTTATATCGCCTGCATGTTCTGCTGTACTTTTCTGTCTCATGAACAAGATTCTGTTTGATGGTGTCAATCTGCTGGAGTCGCCAGCTGTGTACTGTACCACCTTCCTCAGCTGCCAGGGCGGGATATAGTTCAGGCTGCTTTCGCCACTCCGATTTAGCCATGGTATACCTCGTGCCATCACTTGTAGGATCTGCTGATGAGTCATTGTGGGATTCATCTTGGAGAGCCTGGCGAACCGAACAAGCTTGTTGGTGTGGAGACATACCTCCCTCAAACACCCCTCATCCAGCATAATGTCAGGGGCCAGTTGCTTTCGCAGCCGTGACATCTGGAGCTTCACCTTGTCACTGATAGTACGCTCACCATTGGTGGAATTTCTTGGATTTATACTTCTCTTCCCACTGCAAGACTTCTACAGACTCATCGCACTTATTATCCAAGTAATCATACAAGTTTCGCCCTAGTTGTAGTCCCTTTGTCTCCTTGTCTCTCTGGTATTCTGTTCATACCAGCTCACCCGCTGCAGTCGCTCGCCTTGTCGACAACGCATTTCCTGTACTGCTATATCTACCATCCCGGAGAAGGTGTGTGGCTGCTCCTCTATCTCCCTTTTCAACATCTCGGTGAATGCTTGATTGGTCTGATATGATGTCATGATGGGGATAGGTCAATAAGTGGCAGCAGCGTAAACTCTAATTGGCCATCCGACAGACCATCCATGCTGGCATATAGACTAATGGTGGAGCTGTCAAACAGGTGATTTATGTGGGTGAACATGTTAGGGCTGATCGCTTTCCACAGTTTGCTGGTGGCTTCTGGCAGATATTCTATCACGTCAAACCCTACTTCAGTCAGTGAGCTGTGGTAGGTACTTCCCGGTGGAAGTTGTAACACATCGGCGTGTACGTACATGGTGGAATGCTGAGCTACATTGAAGTGAACCCATTATATGCGATACTGAACTGCACGTCTACCAACTAGAGATGGTCTGATGACATTCTCCCCGTTTTGGAGTAGCAATCGGACAATCAGCATGGCTATACACTCCGTTTAAACCCCCTATATATAGATATACAATGGAGCCTATATTTGTTCACTCGACCGGTCTGGTCGATCTCACAGACGTGTATGACGTTGATGCTGGCACAAGGTTAAGGAATGCGATGGCAAGTCGTTTGTCCTCCAATACATTCTCCCTCCATCTCGTCGGTGTAGAGATGCTCACTGACCTAAAGGATGTCTCGAAGGAACATCTGGGTCGAGAGAGGGATGGGGACAAAATAGTGTTCCGCTATGACTTCCCGAAGAAGAAGTTCATCCTCCACCCCCTGATAGAACAGTCACTAGACAAGTTTGAGGATGTTAACACCTTGGACGCTGACCTCAGCTTTCATGTCTTAGAGCCGACTGTGAAGCATGCCCCACCGATGTCAAATGATGGTGTGGTGTTGATCCTGGCGAAACAGCTGCAGGTAGTCGTCGAAAAGAACGCGGTGTGGTATCCCGCTGGACCTGGTGGTAACTGGCGAATGTGGGTGCCACTATCTACGACCTGCCCCTGAAGGCATGAAGATCGGCACAGGGCTCGATATGACACAGATATTTCTCGAGGGGTTCACCTTGTTCGGTTTAACCCTCCATATAAAGGATGCTGGTTATACTACTGCTCATGCCTGTAGTGGCTGCCTCACAGGCAGCCATGATATTAGATGCCAAGTAGGCCCACTTCCGAGACGAGCCTCAGTACAATCCCTTCCGCAACCATCTGCAGAAAAATGTCTATGACCGATTTCACCCACATGAGGAAATTGAGTCTGTCTGCCACTTATATGCTGTAGAAATGTCTGGACGTGGTTGTCTGCAGCCGATGCGGCACCAGATCCTCTGTGTCACCTGTGAACATGCCAGAGTCGGCCATGGTGCAGATGATAGGCACTTTAGCGTTCTGCCAAGTGAGCATTGCCAAGGCAGCTGGAAGGGCCTGTGGGTAATCCCCTCATGCCGATGTGACACTGGTCATGACTACGTGTTTGTCTGAGCAGCCTCGTCGAGATGTTCTTGTTCTAACTCGATAGCATCACTGTAGACCGACCGCCCAGTTTATGTAAATACTTCCATAATTCCGTTAATGCCGTTTCTGTCAGTGGATAGCTTCTTAACTCCTGTATTGTTGGTGGATTTCAGGCGAGTAACTCGTCTACTACTGTTGGGATTATTAGGTCAGGAGAAGCTCTCCAGGACTCAAGCGATCTATTTGCATAGTCACCCAGGTCATGTAATGATCTTGCCACCTTTTCCTGCTGTGCCGCACAGCTTACCCCATGCATGTAACTCCATAGTTCTTCGGGGTAACCCATGGTACACAACGTTGATCAGATTCGTCTCTGGAAAATTAGACCTTGTAATGTGTGGTTGATCACAGGTGATCTGTATACCGTCTAGAATGTGTGTCTCTAAATGGGCATTCGGATGAGCTGCTGCAATGTTATTACGCCTCTGTTCTGACAGCCCACCACCCTCGGCCGGCCTGGGGCGCAGACAGACAGACAGACCACTGACAGACAGACAAACATACAGTCCACTGACATTCAATCACTTATGTGCTACGCTATAATACCACCTAGATAAGACGTTATGTCCTAGTTATTAGCCGCAGACCTACTGATAACTGGCATATTACATCTAACAGATAACAACAGCGAGATAGTGTTTTGAACATTAGCTATTTTGTGTGCTTAGGCGCATCGCATATTTTCTTGGGCCACAATCCCGAGTTAGAATGTGTGGAATGTATGTGCATAGTTATTGTATCCCTCTGTTCTGACAGCCCACCTCCCCTCCTGTAGCCACCGATCCACGATCCGCGGCTCTCACCACTCTCTGTTCTGAAACTTATTTTATAGCTACTTTGGCAGGAAGCATCCTTAGCGCATCGGGATCCAAGTTGTTCAAATGAAGCCGATCGGCCATTTGGGCCGGCGGCCATCTTGGATTTCGGCCGATTTTTAGAAATGTCTAAAAAATCTCTGAAACCGTTTGAGGGTTCGATTCATAACTCATGAAATATCATCTAGGGTAAGAGCTGAACCAATTTTTTTCAAAAGAACTTGATTGCCCAAAGAGTTCGGTGGCCATCATGGATGACCTGCTGAAGGAATTGGGCCAAAGTTTGGGACATATGATTATGGAATAAGGGCCATTAAAGTTTATTCAAGGGAAGTTGATCTGTAAAAGAGCATGGCCGCCGTGAGTCAATCAGAATATAGCATGTTTGGCTGCCATATTGGATTTCTTTATTTGATGGATTTTGAGGCCAATATTGGTTTTATATATGTTTTTGGTTTTCATGAAAGCAACTTCACCTCCAGTCTGCAGAGCCACTGAACGGATTGGGCCAAAATTTCAGAGATATGATATTGATGACTAAGGGCCATTAAAGTTTGTTCAAGAGAAGTTGACACATAAAGAATCATGGCCTCTGTTTTCTTGTTACAAGTCTGCTCAACTCATTAGAGTTCTACTTACATGTATTGTTAATGACCATTCTAGGTGAAATGCCTATGGTCCAGGTGAACGATATAGGCCCCTTGGGCCTCTTGTTTCATAATAGTTTGCTTTATTTCTATGAAAATCTTCAACAGAATCTAATAATTAATGGTCGATAGATTCTTCGCTCCGACCCCGCAATTAGTAAAAATCTGTCGGTCTGCCAAATCTTTGACATTTCTTGCATAGCTGAGTAAGTCGCAATGTTTCAATAGAAAGTCAAACAATATACATATATACTGTAGGATATATGTATCATAATACAGTCTTCCCATATCGCAATATATATCGAGATACGGAACTGTCCACCATTGATCCATGATCATCCCACATAACCATTTAACCATCACATTTTTAAAGAAAAATAAAATCTTAGAAAATGTCCATTTGCAGACCAAGAGAAGCTTATCCTTTAATGTTTATCACTGGAATAATTGGCTCGGTTACCAGTCATTCCAGTGGTAAATTTTTTTAAATAGTTTTCTTGGTCTGCAAATGGGTAATTTTCAAGACCATTGCAGAAGCCATTTTGGGATGGCTTGAGAGTTAAAGTGCTAAGCTAGGTTGCCACCACAATCCCACTTTCCCCCATATTCACCCGTTTTCCCAATCCAAATCCCCATGTTGCCTTATGTTTATGCCAGTCACAAGTTATCGAGTACAGTTCCACCAGCGACCTGTCCTGATTGCCTGATTAATAATTGACACTGATGTCAGATATTGACCTCTAAACTTCTTAGATTAATGTTGTGTTCTGTTTGATGGATTAATATCAGCAGACACATACATGTTGCTGTCAGTAATATGATTAACTACCTTCCTGTGACATATGAATAATTAAATAGAAATCATGTGGTAAAATGTGCCTCTATTTGACCCATCTTCTTACTACGCCGCTAAGCACACGCTCACGCTGATTTCGAGAAAGCAAAGGGTGTTGGGGGTGGTGCTGAAATAAAATAAAGCCTGAATAAATTGAAAATAATTTGCCTGAAGTAGTTGTTAGCTTATATTTTTGTCACTTACTCATGAAACGATTAACCGATTACTTTTGGAACAGTTGTTTTAACCCTTTAATTCTCAAATTTTCTTCTAGAAAATAGACCATTTGCAGAGCAAGAGAAAATTATTTTTGAAAATCGATCACTGGAGTCACTGACTCGAGATTCCAGTGGTAGACTTTCAAACAGTCTGCAAATAGACATTTTTCACGACAAATGTCATTTTCTGGCATGTTGAATTAAATGGTTAATAAATATCACATACATGGTGTGGGAATATCATGTGAATGTAGAATGATTGTTATGACAGTTGTCTGGGACTATGATGTATTATTGCTCGAGATTGGCACTGGCTTTTTTATCTTTCATCATTTTGACAACGCGTGATCAATTAGTACCTTATTATATGACGCATATCACACTGATGCGCAGAAAAGTAATTGTTTGGGACATTGTCACCTGGCAACCAAGTTCAACATGACATTAAATTGAGCCAAATCGTACATTAAGGTACATATGTATATGAATAATTGGCTTCCATTCAAAAAACTTAATGTTCTGGATAGATTGCATGAGCAGATTTGACCCAGTGAACCAGTTTCAAGGTATATGTATAGATCCATCTAGAAATCTGGAGGTCAAGCTTCATTTTGTCAATGTTGAGAAGAGTTGATGACTTCAAAAATTTTGTTGAATGTTAACTTTTGTCAATATTTCTACAAAATTTGTTTACTAGTCGGTTTCTATTTCATAGCGGAGACTGAAAATCAATATTTATAATGGTCGGAAGCAGACTACAGCAACATGTCCCAGTCAAATCATTTTCAGAATGTTTAGCAACACTCCTATGTTTAGTTATCTTGATTGAATGTGAACAGTTAAATGGTTACAGCTCATTTCAGCAGGTGCGAGAATGGAGGATTCCAGTTTATCCATCAATCATATGATGTCATAATCAACTACGTTACGTGGATATTGTCATAATCAATTACATCATGAATACGTAGCTAAGTTAATCACGAAAGCTTAATTGATGACAGACTACGTGTTGTTGTACGAATTGTATGTCTACTATTTAATAACTATTCTTTTTAATATTTTGAAACTAATTTGACAGGAGCTGTTGCTGCCAAATTAGTCTAAAAATATTCAGCAGCTGGCCTGTATAGTTTTCTGGAAATTGATAGTCAGGGAGTTCAGGGATCTATCCATCCCAACATGGGTGACATGTGGGTGGAGCTTAGCTAGAGATGGGTGGGGCATAGCTGGATTCCTCCATTGCCTTTTGGTGGTGTAGATGTATTTGTATTCCTTGCATTGCTTATGATTTTTCTGTTCCTCTTAATTTGTGTTTAAATGGTATTTGTGTACTTTCTTTTGTTGGAATGGGAATTATTAAAATTGGGTGTAGCCTGAATATTCGGGAACTGTCACTATTTAATTCTCTTGGTGTGATTTTCAATCATATGGTTGTCTGAAAATATGATTGATGCTTTGCTCCTCTTCATCCTGAAGTCCTGGAATTCAGAATTCAAATTAATTAGTCAAATAGGAGACTATAATGTTTTGAAATTAATTTGAATTTCATAAAAAATTTTGCTTTATAGAAATTTTCAGTCCAGTTATTTTTTAAATGTCCTATAACTGCTTTTCATATTTAATGCATCTATATCATCAACATTGTGTAAATGTTTGAGTCATCTTGGTTTTTCTCTGCACATTTATTTTCATTATATGCATTGTCATGTTTGAATGACAAGATAATAGCGTGCAGTAATTATGAAGTCATGCAGGATTATTAATATTGCTGTCAGAATGGGGTGGGGTTAGCGGGAATGGGAATGGTTCCTAGCACAATTCAAGCCGTAGTCTGTAATTTTCGTTGCCCGTGATCATCGATCTGGCCTGGCCCTCCACTTTTCTGTTCATTAATCTGATGTGGTGGTAATGTGTGTTGCATTAGTTACTCATCTGGCCTAGGGATTGGATTTTTTAGGTGACCGGTATCGTATCTTTCCATCTAAAACTGCATCTACAACTAGTTAAACCTCTGGAGGAATGTATGAGCAAATGTTTTGTTACGCTTGTGCAGATATATTTTGGGTGATCATGGACTAAATCCTCCATGAACTTATTTTACTCCATCCCTCCAGGCTCCAGATAGTTTTCATCTCTTGGAGTTTCGGAGTCAAAATATTCTACCAAGTGTGGATGGGTGATAAAATCATACATGTAGATGTCGTGTATGTCTATGAAATTTTATACCCCGCCAAAAAATTTGGTGGGGTATTATGTAATGGCGCCGTCCGGGCGGGCGGGCATGCGGGCGGCAGAGTGGGTTCCGGATGATAACTCCGTTACCATTTGTTGGATCGCATTGAAACTTCATTGGGTTGTTTGACTAGGTCTTGGGAAGAAACCTATCGAAATCGATGATGATCCCAAATCCAAGATGGCCACCAGCGTCCATCTTGAAAATTGGTTTCCCGATGATAACTCCGTTACCGTTTATCGGATCACTTTTAAACTTCATGGAGTGGTTGGACGAGGTCTCGTGAAGAAAGCTATCGAAATTGACATTGATCCAAAATCCAAGGTGGCCACCAGCCACCGCTGGCATCTTGAAAATTTATTTCCAGATGATAACTCTGTTACCGTTTATCGGATCGCTTTGAAACTTCATAGAGTGGTTGGACTGGTCTGGGGAAGAAACCTATCGAAATCGATGATGATCCGAAATCCAAGATGGCTGCCAACCACCGGGGGTGGGGGGGGGCCATCTTGAAAATTGGTTTCCAGATGATATCTCCATTGCCGTTTATCGGATGGCTTTGAAACTTCATAGGGTGTTTGGACTAGGTCTGGATAAGAAACCTATCGAAATTGACGATGATCTGAACTCCAAGATGGCCACCAACCATGGGCTGCCATCTTGAAAGTTTGTTTCTGGATGATATCTCTGTTACCACTTATCGGATCACTTCATAGGGTCATTGGAATATGTCTGGTGAAGAAACATATCAAAATTTACGATAATCCGAAATCCAATATGACTGCCAGTCAGTGGCGGCCATCTTGAAAATTGGTTTACGGACGATACCTCCTTGACCGTTTAACTGATCGCTTTGACACTTCATAAGGATGACTGGTCTGGGTCTGAGGAAGAAATAAATATTTTCTGATAGCTCTCATTCATTGGTTTGTCATCATGGCAGGGTATTATGCGCCGTTTGCGGAGCTCTTGTTAATAATTTGTCTGCATGTAGATGACAATGCGAGAAATTATCATTAGGCTTAGAATGGTACATGTAACATGTACATTAAAGGTCAAGATTTGTCGAAAAATTTAAAATTGTGCTGAGTAATGTTCATTTACAGGTCACGAGAAGACTATCTTTGGAAATTTACTGATGGAATAATTGGTACGTTTATCGAGACAATCATTCCAATCATAAGATTTTAAAAATAATCTTTAAAATCTTTCGACAAATCTTTACAGACGAGAGAATATTATTTGTTTTATTTAAGTCATTATTTCCACTGACAAATTTTCAAAAATAGTTTTCTTTTGGCCTAGAAATGGACATTCAATGCACAAATATGTTGAGTTTGTCGACTTTTACCAGTAAAGGATTAAGCTGGCTTGTAGTATCATCACCCATCCTTGAAAAGCATGTGCCCGTTATAGACAGGTTTAACCCTTTAACACTCATATCAGCCAAAAATGGCTTCTGCAGTGGTTTGAGAAATGTCCATTTGCAGACCAAGAGAAGACTGAAAATTCACCACTGGAAATACTGGCTCAATAACCGAGAGTCATTCCAGTGGCAAATTTTCAAAAATTGTCTTCTGGTCTGCAAATGGACATTTGAATTTTTCTTGAATAAATTCAAGCGTTAACCTTTACCACTCTGATGTCAATATTTTATCCTTTACTATGTCAGTAGCAAAGAAACTGGTGTACATTTCTCAACAATTTTGGTGGAAGACGTTGTTGTCTACGACAGCCACATCTTCCACCAAATTTGTTTAAAAATGAACACCAGTTCATTTTTCAATTTAATTTGAAAATTTAAAATCTTGACATAAGGTTGCTATGGGTTAAAGGGTTGACTGTAGTTTTAACATTAGGCGTAATAAATGTGATGTGTTCCATAGACTGAGTGATAAAGCTGTTTAAGCCAGACAGCAATCATCAGTTCCTCTGCTGAGCTTGAACACCTCTACAGAGCAACTGCTTGCCTGATTGAATGAGTCATCTACTGTGTTTCTTGTCACCAAGAGCATTGTCACCAATGTCCTTTCACAGGTCTTATTGTCAAGCCTGTTATCACTGCCACTGCTGTGCGCTAGCTAACCAGCTCAGTCTGCCTACACCCTTTAATAGTCAAGATTTGCCAAGAAAATAGAAATTGTTTCTTAATGGATGTCCATATGCGGGACAAGAAAAGAATATTTAAGAAAATTTACTGCGGGAATGAATGGCTTGATTATCGAGCCAGTCATTTCAGTGTTAAGTTTTCGAATATAGTCTTTTCTTGGCCTGTAAATGATCATTTCTCAAAAGAACTACAGATGCTGATTTTCACCAGAGTTAAAGGGTTTTACATTTACGCAATCTAATATAGAGTGGTTTCTTATTCCACTGTGTCATGTCATGGAATAAGTCAAGCATTAGAAATTCTTGTCTTAGACCATTACTTTGGATCAGCGTAAAATCTGTAAAGTGTATTAACAGCTCTTCAGAATGTCTGCTGGGTTTTTTTTATGCGGAATGCCATTTACAATTTCTAGTTTCTGTTCTTAGAAATATACGACTTAACAATTTCTTTGTCCCCAAATACACAATTTTAGTGCTAGAGATAATACATGATAAATATTTTGAGATTAAGTTTGATGTCCAGCGCGGCAACAATTTCAATCAAATTGTCTTCAAAATAAATGCTCATGTTCATGAATCTAGCTGTAGTAGGTATCATCTACAGGCTGAAAGGGTCTAACCCTATACTGGTAGAGATTTGTGAAGAATGTCCATTTGTAGGCCAAAAGAAGACTATTTTTGAAAATTTCCCACTGGAATGACTGGCTCAGTTATCGAGAGGCAAATTAATTAATGATTTTGTGAGTAAATTCCATTGTAATGCTCGCGGAAACAGAGTTTCCTATGACCTATGCAACTTAAGCATTATACCCTCTAAGTCTAAAATGCAGTGTTTCTTGGTGACATTGAATGGCTTGAACATACTTGACCAGGAATGTTGAAATTGAAAATGCATAGCCCGTTCTTGGGTACTGCATTATGTTTTGCTTAGCCCCTTTCTGATATATTAAAAATATGTCCACATGATATAAATCAAATTAGTTTCAAAATATGCTGCGGATTGTTTATTAATCGAGACATCGGTATCACTTCCGGTGGCGGCGGCGGCGTAAACCTGTAAGTTAAGTTTATATGCCAGCAATTCCTGATTCGATTGGAACCAAACTTGGGTGCATGGTAATATACATCAAAAGGAAGCAGCCTGGTGATAAAAAGGTTATGAGGTCACGGTTACAGGGGTCAAAGGCTACAGTATAATCTTTGTTAATATTTTACGTTAAGTTTTTTCGTTAAACAAAAGTTATTGCCTTATATCACAGCAATGCCTGATCCAATTGGAACCAACCTTGGGTACATGGTGATATACATCAAAAGGAAGCAGCATGCTGATGTAGACATCAAGCGGTCAAGGTTATAGGGGTCAAAGGTCATGGTATAATCTTTGTTAATATTTTACATTACGTTTTTGCATTAAACAAAAGTTATTGCATTATATCTCAGCAATGCCTGATCCAATAGGAACCAAACTTGGGTACCTGTTGATATACATTGAGTGGAAGCAGCCCACTGATAAAGCGGTCATGACGTCAAGGTTATGGGGTCAAGGATCACAGTATAATCTTTATTAATATTTTACGTTAAATCTTTGCGTTAAACAAAAGTTATTGTCTTATATCTCAGCAATGCCTGATCCAATTGGAACCAAACTCAGAGACATGGAGATATACATCGAAAGAAAGCAGCATGCTGATGCAGACATCATGCGTTCAAGGTTATGGGGTCAAAGGTCACGGTATAATCTTTGTTAATATTTTACGTTAAGTTTTTGCATTAAACAAAAGTTATTGTCTTATATCTCAACAATGCCTGATCCAATTGGAACCAAACTTGAGTACTTGGAGATATACATCGAAAGGAAGCAGCACGCAGATGCAGGCATCACGAGGTCAAGTTTATGGTGTCAAAGTTCACGGTATAATCTTTGTTAATATTTTATGTTAAATTTTTGCATTAAACAAAGGTTATTGCCTTATATCTCAACAATGCCTTATCCAATTGGGACCAAACTTGGGTACATGGTGATTTACATTTAACGGAAGCAGCATCCTGATGCAGACATCATGTGGTCGAGGTTATGGGGGTCAAAGATCACAGTATAATTTTTGTTAATATTTTAAGTTAAGTTTTTGCATTAAACAAAATTTATTGTCTTATATCTCAGCAATGCCTGATCCAATTGGAACCAAACTTGTGTACAAGGTGATATGCATCAAAAGGAAGCAGCATGCTGATGCAGACATCATGCGGTCAAGGTTATGGGGGTCAAAGGTCGCAGTATAATCTTTGTTAATATTTTACGTTCAGTTTTTGCATTAAACAAAAGTTATTGCCTTATATCTCAGGAATGCCTGATCCAATTGGAACCAAACTTGGGTACATGGTGATATACATTGAATGGAAGCAGCCCACCGATAAAGCGGTCATGATGTCATGGTTATGGGTCAAACAGTATAATCTTTGTTAATATTTTACGTTAAGTTTTTGCGTTAAACCAAAGTTATTGTCTTATATCTCAGCAATGCCTGATCCAATTGGAACCAACCTTGGATACATGGAGATATACATCGAAAGGAAGCAGCACGCTGATGCACGCACCATGCCTTCAAGGTTATGGGGGTCAAAGGTCACAGTATAATCTTTGTTAATATTTTATGTTACGTTTTTGCGTTATTGCCTTGTATCTCAACAATGCCTTATCCAATTGGAACCAAACTTGGGTACATGGTGATTTACATTTAACGGAAGCAGCATGCTGATGCAGACATGAGGTCACGGTTATGGGGGTCAAAGGTCACAGTATCATCTTTGTTGTCTCGCCTCTGCGAATCAGAAAAAGCGAGACATAGGTATCACTTTTCCGACGGTGTCAACGATGTTAAGTTTCTGCGTTTAGCAAAACTTCTTGGCTTATATCTCAAGATTGGTTAATCATATTGTAACCAAACATGGACACATGCTTGCCCATACTGTTAGGGAGCAGCAGGATGATAATGAGGTCGCCTGGTCAAAGGTCAACTTCAATTTGACCTTTGTACAAAACTCAGTTTTTTCAACGTTAAGTTTCTGCGTTTAACAAAACCTCTAGGCTTATATATCAAGATTGGTTAATCATATTTCAAACAAACTTGGACACATGCTTGCCCAAACTGTTAGGGGGCAGCAGGATGATAATGAGATCACATGCTCAAAGGTGAAGGTCAATTTGGAGCTCTTGTTTTTCAATATTAATTTTTTACGTTTATCAAAACTTCTCGCTTTTATATCAAGATTAGTTAATCATATTTCAAACAAACTTGGACACATGCTTGCCCATACTGTTAGGGAGCAGCTGGATGATAATGAGGTAACATGGTCCAAGGTCAATGTCAAACAATGTCAATTTGAGCTTTGTACAAAACTGTTTTTCAACATTAAGTTTTTGTGTTTCTCGACTAATATCTCAACATTGTTTAAGCCTATTCTCACCAAACTTGGGCACATGGTTGCCTATGCTGTTAGGAATCCGCAGTATTATGAGGTCACACGGTCAAGCTCAATTTGACCTGGATACAAATATCAATTTTTTACAATGTTAACTTCAGATTGCCTGGCCTGAAAGCTCATGAGGACAAAGGTCAAGGTCAATGTGACCGTAGACTAAATTCTATTTTTGTCTCGCCTCTGCGAAACAGAAAAAGCAAGACATAGGTATCACTTTTCCGATGACGACGATGGTGACAGCGTCAACAATGTTAAGTTTTTGCGTTTAGCAAAACTTCTCGGATTATATCTCAAGATTGGTTAATCCTATCTTAACCAGACTTGGGCACATGTTTGCCCATACTGTTAGGAAGCAGCAGGCTGATGATGAGGTCACATGGTCAAAGGTCAATGTCAATTTCACCGTGAGCCAAAACTGTTTCTTCAACGTTATGTTTTTGCGTTTAGCAAAGGTTCTTGGCTTATATATCTAGATTGTTTAAGCGTATTCCAACCAAACTTGGGCACATCATTGCCTATACTGTTAGGAAGCAGCAGGATGCTTATGAGGTCACAGCGTCAAATGTCAAGGTCACTGACCTTGATACAAGACTGTTTATTTAAAGTTAAGTTTTTGCGTTTAGCAAAACTTCTCGGCTTATATCTCAAGAGTGTTTAGGCCTATTCCGACCAACCTTGGGCATCTGCTTACCTGTAAGGTTAGGAAACAGCATAATGGCATTTGTATAACAATGTCAAAGGTCAATGTCACTGTGACCTTGATACAGAACTCTGTTATTTCAACTATTTCAATGTTAAGTTTTTTGTTTAGCATAACTTCTCAGCTGATATTTCATGATTGGTTAAGCCTATTGCAACTAAGCTTTACCTATAATATTAGGAAGCAGCATGACGACATCGTTGTCACAAGGTCGAACTTCAAGGTAACTATGACAAACACCAGACAGGCGAGACATTTAATTCCGCGGAATTCTTGTTTAACAGACTATTGCCACTTTCATGGCGTCATTTTGATTGCGATGACAAGTATTTGATTATGAATCCAATACTTGAAAGACAGATCGAACTACTTCATGGATCTCCATCCAACAGTCAGTCACAGAAAAGAACAGATGGAAGGACTGGAAAGTGTGGCATAAAAAGGAATGCTAAGATTTTTGTACCCAATTTTAGTGTATGCAAATATTTCTGATTCAGAAACGTCAATTTACATGATTTATATCCTGGAAGTTGAGGTTCTGGGAATTCATGGTAACTTTGAAAATGATAGAATACTTCAAAAGCTTGTTAACGCTTATTGTTCCCGACACGAACTTGTGTTTATCATATAAACAATCCTTCTAGCCCATTCCATATTTTTTTATATGAGCACACATGCCATATTCAATGGAGTATTTTCATTGGCTGTTGGGTGCGCAACCCATTTATATCGACCAATTAAATTGATGTGAGCGTGACGCGCAGGGATTACTACGCGGTACTGTTTTACTACGATTTGTTTACTATGATTTGTCATTCATGAAAAGTCATCGCAAAATGTCATCGTTTGACAGTTTATCAGTCGGCAGCGAACTAACGATTGATGGCCGTGGCTCTGCGATAGTCTTAGAAGAAAAGTGTAGTTTATGGCTGACATCACCAGATTTTGTGTTTGTCACTATATTTTGCTGCGCATTCAGTATCTGTTATCAACTAGTGGTGCATCACAGCGGCGGGATCGATTTCACGAAAATCAATAATGAGAAATCAGATAAAAGTCACATCAGCAACTATTGGCAAATATTTCAAAATTACTGTTTATATGATAAATAAAATCTCAAACTCTGTCACTTTTCATATCACTATTATGAACCTCGTTGAAGCTAAAGCTCGTGCAAATTGATAATTTTCAACTCGGTCCATAATAGTGATATGAAAAGTGACCTCGTTCCCGATTCTCTATATAAGTTTGAATCTGGATGCTGAAACACAGTTTGGGCCTTGATTTTATACTTTCCTGAATGCGGCTACACTAGCGTGTGTGGCTGGAATTGATTTTGTAGCCAGAATACAGCTTTTCTGTAACTGGAATGCTAAAGTTGTAGCGGGGATAGTGTGTTTCTGTAGCCGGAATGCTAAAGTTGTAGCGGGGATAGTGTGTTTCTGTAGCCGGAATGCTAAAGTTGTAGCGGGGATAGTGTGTTTCTGTAGCCGGAATGCTAAAGTTGTAGCGGAGATAGTGTGTTTCTGTAGCCGGAATGCTAAAGTTGTAGCGGGGATAGTGTGTTTCTGTAGCCGGAATGCTAAAGTTGTAGCGGGGATAGTGTGTTTCTGTAACCGGAATGCTAAAGTTTTAGCGGGGATAGTGTGTTTCTGTAGCCGGAATGCTAAAGTTGTAGCGGGGATAGTGTGTTTCTGTAACCGGAATGCTAAAGTTGTAGCGGGGATAGTGTGTTTCTGTAGCCGGAATGCTAAAGTTGTAGCGGGGATAGTGTGTTTCTGTAGCCGGAATGCTAAAGTTGTAGCGGGGATAGTGTGTTTCTGTAGCCGGAATGCTAAAGTTGTAGCGGGGATAGTGTGTTTCTGTAGCCGGAATGCTAAAGTTGTAGCGGGGATAGTGTGTTTCTGTAGCTGGAATGCTAAAGTTGTAGCGGGGATAGTGTGTTTCTGTAGCCGTAATGCTAAAGTAGTAGCGGGGATAGTGTGTTTCTGTAGCCAGAATGCTAAAGTTGTAGCGGGGATAGTGTGTTTCTGTAGCTGGAATGCTAAAGTTGTAGCGGGGATAGTGCGTTTCTGTAGCCGGAATGCTAAAGTTGTAGCGGGGATAGTGTGTTTCTGTAGCTGGAATACTAAAGTTGTAGCCGGGATAGTGTGTTTCTGTAGCCGGAATGCTAAAGTTGTAGCGGGGATAGTGTGTTTCTGTAGCCATAATGCTAAAGTTGTAGCGGGGATGGTGTGTTTCTGTAACCGGAATGCTAAAGTTGTAGTGGGGATAGTGTGTTTCTGTAGCCGGAATGCTAAAGTTGTAGCGGGGATAGTGTGTTTCTGTAGCCGGAATGCTAAAGTTGTAGCGGGGATAGTGTGTTTCTGTAACCGGAATGCTAAAGTTGTAGCGGGGATAGTGTGTTTCTGTAGCCGGAATGCTAAAGTTGTAGCGGGGATAGTGTGTTTCTGTAACCGGAATGCTAAAGTTGTAGCGGGGATAGTGTGTTTCTGTAGCCGGAATGCTAAAGTTGTAGCGGGGATAGTGTGTTTCTGTAGCCGGAATGCTAAAGTTGTAGCGGGGATAGTGTGTTTCTGTAGCCGGAATGCTAAAGTTGTAGCGGGGATAGTGTGTTTCTGTAGCCGGAATGCTAAAGTTGTAGCGGGGATAGTGTGTTTCTGTAGCTGGAATGCTAAAGTTGTAGCGGGGATAGTGTTTCTGTAGCCGTAATGCTAAAGTTGTAGCGGGGATAGTGTGTTTCTGTAGCCAGAATGCTAAAGTTGTAGCAGGGATAGTGTGTTTCTGTAGCTGGAATGCTAAAGTTGTAGCGGGGATAGTGCGTTTCTGTAGCCGGAATGCTAAAGTTGTAGCGGGGACAGTGTGTTTCTGTAGCTGGAATGCTAAAGTTGTAGCCGGGATAGTGTGTTTCTGTAGCCGGAATGCTAAAGTTGTAGCGGGGATAGTGTGTTTCTGTAGCCATAATGCTAAAGTTGTAGCGGGGATGGTGTGTTTCTGTAACCGGAATGCTAAAGTTGTAGTGGGGATAGTGTGTTTCTGTAGCCGGAATGCTAAAGTTGTAGCGGGGATAGTGTGTTTCTGTAGCGGGGATAGTGTGTTTCTGTAGCCGGAATGCTAAAGTTGTAGCGGGGATAGTGTGTTTCTGTAACCGGAATGCTAAAGTTGTAGCGGGGATAGTGTGTTTCTGTAACCGGAATGCTAAAGTTGTAGCGTGGATAGTGTATTTCTGTAACCGGAATGCTAAAGTTGTAGCGGGGATAGTGTTTCTGTAGGCAGATTTTGGTATATGTGTAGCTGGTAGCAAAGGCAAGTGTAGCAGATTCAAATATGCGTACAAAGTGGGCGGAGCTTAACTAGAAATGGGTGGGGCATAGCTAAAAATAAATCCTAATATTAGTCAGACTCTAACTTCTGAGCAATGAACCTTTCCATTTTTAGCTATGCCCCACCCATCACTAGCTAAGCTCCACCCACACCTCGCCGTGTTGGGATTGATCGATCCCCAAATGCCCTAGCTATCAATTTCCTGAAAACTATACAGGGAAGCGGTTGAATATTTTGTAACTAATTTGACTGGGTGGCGCCCAGTCAAATTAGTTTCAAAATATTCAACAGAATATTGAGTAAATAGTAAAAGCAAACAATTTGTACAACAACGCATAGACCGTCTTCAAATATGCGTTCATGACATACTTATCGACGTCATTCATTATGGTGTCATTGTACACATCACGCAGTTCATTATGTCATGTGATGGGTGGGTACTCTGGAAAGGTGAATTATGAAAATGAATAAATTGGGGGAAAGATAAACAAATGGTCAATGTGCGTGTGTGTGTCTGTGTGAAATTCAATAACATAATTGTCACAATTGTTATGAAACGATAGTAAACATAATATTGTTGACAAATGAGAGTGCCTGTTATCTCTAAGCCTCAGGCTCTAAGCAAGGGATATGAAATGTGCTATAAAGTCTGATCATAAACCCTTTGATCCCACTGATAGAATATTTCACATTGTTATGACTCATTATAAATATGCAAATGAGGGGACATCATAAAAATAGCTATTAACTTCATCGTATCCTGAGACATCCATTTAGGACGATTTTCTCTGACAATTGTGCGCATGAAATTTTGTTTTATGGCACTACCCTGAGTAGTTATTGATTATCAGTCCTTCTTGCAATGGTCGAAGCTTTTTGATAAACATGCAGATGAATCCCTTTAGTGGCCAAATAATGATCAGTGACTTCACTGCCCCATCAGAAATGCAACTAGGAAGCTGAGGTATTAATGCCCTTTCATAGGATATATGTATCCTAAAGAACTTTTTTAATCCTGAAATATCACTAACTCACTATTAAAGGATCCGTTTGGCTCTGTTATTTGTTTCCTGGCGTATAACTTTAGGAAGTCAATGAGAATATTTGGTAAGTGGATGCTTCAGGACAGGAGCTCACTTGGGACAGCAATACATCGGAATCCATCCATATTTGCCGTAACTACCTATAAAATTAATTTTGGAAAGCCCATTTGGATTCGCTTCCAATTTCATAATTGTATACCACGGGACAATGCCTCACCTTTTATTGTGTTGCTGCGGAATATATACTTATTCAATTGGTAGGTTGCTTTATTATGGTGAGTTCCAGAGCAAGTTCGAGTTTCGGACATTTTCGTCTACTCGTCATTAATCATTTGGCTGATTTCAAGCAATCTCGGTTGGAAGGACTCTAGAGGAGTATTGCATCAGAACTTGTATAACAAATTTTGATTGGTCAATTTTTTCGCCGGACATCTTGAATTTTCAGAAAAATGGCGGGAAATCATTCAAAATGTTACTCCTCATTAACTGCTTCACCCAGACTTGGCTGGAAGGATACTGGGCTGGTAGGTTTCAAAACTTTTATACAGAATTTTGATTGGTCAATATTTTCTTCGACCATCTGATTTTTTTAGACTCGGGAAATCAGTTTAAAGCTTTCTCCTCATTAACTGCTTGAACTATTTCAAGCAAACTCTGTTGAAGGACCCTAGAGTGGTCACGCCTGTGTGAAATAAATTTCAAGTTAACTTGGATTTTCTTGAATATCCAAGCTATTGGAAAATTATTAAACACATACCAGCTTGGATTACCTTGAATTAGCTTGGACTTTATATAGTTGCTTGAACTTCTTGAAAATCCCCCGTCTCAAGCTAGCTGGGATTTTCTAGGACTTTTTGAATATCATCATGAAAAAGTTCAAGCTTCTTGGATTTGCTTGGACCTTTCGGATTTGACAGAATTCAAGCTAGCTTGGATTTTCTAGGACTTTGTTTTGTCAGACATAAAAGAATTCAAGCTACTTGGATATCCTTGGAATTTGTAGACTCATTTACGCTACCTTGGATTATCTTGAAATAGCTTGCACTAAGGCAAGAGCAGGTTCTGTAGTCATGTAGAGGTGACCGTGACCTGGGAAATTCGTGGGAAATTTAAAAGGTCTTTGTAACAAAGCAAACAGTACATTCATTGCATTGATCATTACCAGCTATGGATATATAGAATATGATAGTTTGGAAACATTAACAGTACTGTTAGATAGAAAGTTTAGCATCAATAACCTTAAGTGGAAACAGAACTGTATTTTGAGGTATGTATTCTATTGATTTCCAGAGATTTTTCAGAATTACCAGTTTTGGTATAGCTTTTTCAGTTCTATGTAATTAAAGCAGTGATGATGACTTTCTAAATAATATGGTACATTGACAACCTATGTCTATAAGAATAACAGACGAATCAGTCAGAAACTCATACATTGCTAATGTCTGGCTGAAATTGTATTTGTTATTGGGTAACTCAACTCCCATGAAGGTGATTTTGGTTTTTAAGCATACATATTTATATATAAGCTCTGTGTGACAGCATTTATGTGTACGTGCATACATTTTATGTTAATGGCTAACCTATTTCAAAAGCTAGGATTAGCTGGGATTTTCTTGAAGTTCTAGATAGCTGGGACTTTCTGGAATGAAATCCAAGCTAGGTGGGATGTTCTTGAACATTCAAGCAGGCTTGGATTTTCTTGAATGTGCAAGCTAGCTTGGATTTTCTTGAATGTTCAAGCTAGCTGGAATATTCTTGGATTTTAAGTGGCCAATACCGGCAAGCTAGCTTGGATTATCGTGAATGTTCAAGTTAGCTGGGATTTTCTTGAATGTTCAAGCTATCTGGAATTTTCTTGGATTTTACTTTAACTAGGCCTTTCTTGGATTTTCCTGAATTATCTTGAATTTTATGTGGCCAATAACAGCAAGCTAATCCAAGCTATTCCAAGTTATTAAAAGCTTGGATTAGCTAGTTTATTGTAGCTCCACAGAACTTGGATATTCATGAATATCCTAGCTATTTTTGGCCTGGGCGTGCCTCAGAGCTTGTATACATACTTTTAAGTGGTCAATTTGTTTGGCGGCTATCTTAAATTTTCCGTAAAATGGCTGGAACTTGCTTAAGGCACTTCTCCTCTTTGACTGCTTGGGCAATTTCAATCAGACTTGGCCGGAAGGACCCTAGGGTGGTAAGCTTCAGAACATGTAAACAAAACTTTGATTGCTGATTTTTTAGCTCACCTGGTCTGAAAGGCCAAGTGAGCTAATGCCATGGCGGTCATCCATGCATCAAATCGCATCTTCTTAACGGTTTGACCGCTTTAACAAATTTGTTTGGAAGGATCCTATGCTGGTACTCTCCAGAGTTTTGATTGGTCAATTTTTGGGTTGAAATCTTGGATTTTATAAAAAAAAGTTACCGGAAATTCTCAAAATGCTTCTCCTTTGGCTAGACAAAATTTGGCTAGACTGATTCTATGGTGGTAGGGTCTAGAACTTCTATTCAGACTTTTGATTAATCAATTTTTTTGGTGAAATCTTAGATTTATGAAAAATCTACTGGAAAAGCGTCAAAATGCCACTCGTTTTTAGGTGCTTGACATATTTCAAACAAATTTGACTAGATGAATTCTATGGTGGTAGGCTCTAGAACTTCTATTCAGAATTTTGATTGATCAATTTGGGTGAAAACCTTAGATTTTATGAAAAATTTACCAGAAATTGTCAAAACGCCACTTCTACTTAGTTGTTTGACATATTTCAACCAAATTTAGCTAGAGTGACCCTATTTATTATGGTAGATTCCAGAACTTCTATTCAGAATTTTGATTGATCAATTTTTTAGGTGAAAATCTTATTTATTTTATGAAATATTTACTGGAAATTGTCAATGCGCATCTCAGCCTTAAACCGCTTCATGGATTTCCACCAAATTTGTTTGGAATGACTATAATGGTAGAATCCAGAACTTCCATTCAGAATTTTGATTGGTCAGTTTTTCCGGTCACCACCTTGAAAGAAACATGTATATTTAAATGCAAATGTTTCAAATGCTAATGGCCCAGGAGAGTGTAACAGGCCCTTGAGCCTCTTGTTTTTTGGTGGGGGTGGGGTGGGGGTGCCATTTTGGATTTTCCGAAAAATGGGAATTTGTTCAAAATGCTACTCGTCACTAACCTCTTGGGCAATTTTAAAACAATTTTGGCTGGAAGAATCCTATAGTGGTTACCGCTAAAAATTCTATTCAGAATTTTGATAGGTCAATGTTTTCCGGAATCATTTAAATACGTACTCCTTAGTCAATGGGCTGATTCCAACAAAACTTCAGTGGAACGATCCTATGATTGTAGGCTTCAAGGTATCAAACTAGAATCTTGATTGGTCCATTTATCTGATCCATCTTGGATTTTCCGAAAATTATCCATGTCTATTTGAATGCAAATGGTTCAAGTGCTAATGGTCCAGGTGAGCATCACAGGCCTTTGGGCCTCTTGTATACGGATTGTGATTCTAACCCCTATTTCGAATTGAAACATTGTTATTAGCTCACCTGGCCTGAAAGTCCAAGTAAGCTTATGCCATGTCGACCATCTGTAGTCTATCATCTGTCATCAGTCTGTACGTCACCCCTTTATTTAAATGCCTACTCCTCATTAACCAATTTTAATAAAACTGGGCTGGGAGGATCCTAGGGTGTTAGGCCTCAGATTTTTATTCAGAATTTTGATTGGTCAATTTTTTGGGTGAAAATCTGAGATTTTATGAAAAATTTAACAGAAATTGTCAAAATGCTACTCTTTATTAAACCGCTTGCAAGATTTCAACCTAATTTGGCTGGACAGACCATATCGGTGTAGGCTTCAGCTCTTGTATACAAAATTTTGATTGGTCAATTTGTTTTGGGTGAAAATCTTAGATTTCATGAAAAGTTTACCGGCAATTGTCAAACCGCTACTCCTCATTAATTGCTTGGCGGATTTCAGCATGATTTGCCTGGAAGTACTCTCTGGGTCTAGGCCTCAGAACATAAATACTGAATTTAATTGGTCAATCTGTTGGATGAAAATCTTAGAAAATTGTCAAAATGTGCAAATTTCCATCATATATGTTTATGTGCAGATGATTCAATTGCTAATAGTCCAGGTGAGCATCACAGGCCCTTGGGCTTCTTGTTCTAAACAAAATATAGCACCTTTATTACTGATTCACAATAGAAAATGTTTAATTATCCATGATTTATGGTTAGTACCTTGACATGACTGTAGGCTTTGACATTTTGATCCCAAAGTAACATGTTTCCTAATCTGGCTTTTATAGGAAGCCATATATTGGACACTACATGTATTATAGACATTTTTATATAAGTTGAGAGTTATCATGCATTTTACTTTTTATTTTTTCACAACTATGAATTACAGATACATACACATTGACCACAAAATGATAAATAGTAGTTTCCATTTCCTAATCTCCCTGTAAAGCTTCACTAACATACTACAATTACAATTTATTTTATCTACCCTTTAATTACTGAAATGCCAGTGTATCAATTTCAATTATACAGGAAACCTGTTGGATATGTTGAAACTAATCTGTTGCTGACATAGGCTCAAATACATCAAAAGCAATTTGTCATATGTGGTTTATAAGAGTTAAAAGTTTAACTAGAAACTGCAATCATAAACAATGTGAGCTTGCATGCACACATGAATAGAAGCAGGTCACATGCACACGTGAATAGAACCAGGTCGCATGCACACATGAATAGAAGCAGGTCACATGCACACATGAATAGAAGCAGGTCGCATGCACACATGAATAGAAGCAGGTCACATGCACACGTGAATAGAACCAGGTTGCATGCACACATGAATAGAAGCAGGTCGCATGCACACATGAATAGAAGCAGGTCGCATGCACACATGAATAGAAGCAGGTCACATGCACACAGGAATAGAATTATATGCGTACATGAATAGAAGCAGGTCACATGCACACGTGAATAGAACCAGGTCGCATGCACACGTGAATAGAACCAGGTCGCATGCACACATGAATAGAAGCAGGTCACATGCACACATGAATAGAAGCAGGTCACATGCACACAGGAATAGAATTATATGCGCACATGAATAGAAGCAGGTCACGTGCACTCATGAATAGAAAAAGCAGGTCGGTCACATGCACACATTAATAGAAGAAGCAGGTCGGTCACATGCGCACATGAATAGAAGCAGGTCACATGCACACATGAATAGAGCAGGTCACATGTTCACATGAATAGAAGCCGGTCAAATAGAAGAAGCAGAACACATGCACACATGAATAGAAGCAGGTCACATGCACACACGAATAGAAGCAGGTCACATGCATACATGAATAGAAGCAAGTCACATGCACACATGAATAGAAGCAGGTCACATGCACACATGAATAGAAGCAGGTCACATGCGCACATGAATAGAAGCAGGTCACATGCGCACACGAATAGAAGCGGGTCACGTGCACACATGAATAGAAGCAGATGCTCTAGAAGTTGCATATATAATTTTTCCGGTGGCCATTTTGGATTTAGTGAATATTTTGGGAAATCAGTTCCCAAAACGGCTATTCCTCAAACGGCTATGCCATATATATATATCAAACGGCTATGCCTCATTAACCGCTTGGCCGATTTCAACCAAACTTAGCTGGAAGAACCCTAGGCCCATATGCTTCAGAACTGTATCCAGAATTTTGACAGCTTGATTTTGATGGTGGTTATCTTGGGTTTTCCGTTAAATGGGAATTCATATAAAATGCTACTCCTCATTAATCACTTGGGCAATTTCAACCTATTTGCCTGGAAGGATCCTATTTTCGTGGCCTCTAGAAATTCTATTCAGAATTTCGATAGGTCAATGTTTTGGCAGCAATCTCTGATTTTCTGAAAGGCTGAAAGGAACCATTTAAAAATAGTACTCCTTCAATCAATAACCCAATTTCAACAAAACTTAGGTGGAGCGATCCTATGATGGTAGGCTTCAACATATTAAACGAGAGTCTTTATTGGTCAATTTTTTCGTGGCCATCTTGGATTTTCCGAAAATCATCCATCATGTCTATTTAACTGCAAAGGTTTAAATGCCAATGGTCCATGTGAGCGCCACAGGCCCTTGGGCGTCTTGTTATTGTTTCTAATAGGAAGATTAACATTTGACCTACCGGTACATGTGTATTATTCAGAAACTATGTCAGACTGGCAATGTTCTTACATGGATGATAGCACATGCCCAAAGATATCCAGCCACCAAGCTAAAAGTCGACATCTATCAATTATAATGATGAAAGATGACACCAAATTATTATCTCATTGAGTTCAATACTTATGAAAATATACAAGGATCAAATGCAGGGCATAATTTGGAATTTGAAATTTGCATAACATGTATTACTACGCAAATTATAAATTGTATACTTGTCGGTAAAAATGTATAGCAATTAACTATTTCACTGATAACTCCCCTGTATCTCAATATCAGAGCAAACAAACAGGAAAGCTGTTGAATATTTTGAAATTAATATGACTGGAAGCCATTGCTGCCTAAGGCAGCAATGGCTTCCAGTTATATTAATTTCAAAATATTCAAACGAATATGCTATGCATGTACAGAGTAAAGAATTTTTTTCAGGAATGTGTCGTTGAAAGCGTTAATAATAGAACTTAAGAAAATCAATAATAAATTGCAATTCCATACAAATTTTGCATAGCAGATACAGCTATGCATGTTGCAGAATGTATAGCAAATGCCTGAATATGTGTAGCAAATTGAGATGCGATACCAGATAAATTATGCGTTGAAATGTTACTTTGGCATTTGAGATCTTGAGGATCAATTTTATTTACACAATGTAAATATTAGATGCCTATACTGGCTATAGGATGATCACAGATTTGGTACCCAAAAATGGCAAAAAAGAGGTGACTGAATATCATTTACTTGTTATCCCAGTGGGACAATTTACCTTTGACCTATATTATCCAGAAAGTATGTTAGATTGAGCTAGTTCTTATATGGGTCATAGCTTATTCCATTACGTTAGAGGTGAATAGTAAGGTACACTGTGATATCAAAGTATTATCTTTCCCCATCTTCACCTTTGCTCAAACTCTTGGGAAGTTTGCCATGCTGTTGCATGGTTTAAACCATTGGACCTTATTTGTCAAAATGTTCATATTGTCAACTAGTATCAATATGAAAATGAGGTTTAATCGAATTCAAAGGCCATTTCTTAGTATAGGAAGCAGCTCTGCTGCAGTAGTTGAAATGTCTGTGACGCTTTGATATCTCAACCACCCCTAATATAAATTTTTGTCTTGCAATCTACAGTCATATACCATAGGTAACTCACATAACAAATTTGGTTGAATTTCGCCAAATGGTTTCTGAGGAGATAACCAGATGGATAGATGGATAGTGGTGATTTCAATATCCCCACTATATTTCCAAAACCTTTGAGGATAATAAATTGGTTTGGGCTTGTCTTTGACCATGTTAGCATTTGGTCAGCATCCTCATCATAGTCTGCAAATTATGGTGTATTGTATATGTATATTTAGTCTTAAACCAAGTGTTCGATCAAGACAAATTAAAATGCACCAAAATTTATATACGCAACACAATTCCTGAGCAGCATGTAAGGTGTCAGATTGTCAGTCTTTAGCCTCTGCCACCAATTTAGGCAGTAAAATCATTCACGCCATGCGCAAGATATGTTTTAGAAGCGGTGAATAAGCTGTTTATTGCATTAATACCACTTACCCTGAGAAGTGGCTCAGAAACATTGACTGCTTCTAAGGAATAAAATTTAATACAGCTTCCTGAACTCTGTCTTTAACCCTTTAATGGGCACAATTTGTCAAACGAATTAAAATTTTGCTCAGTTATCGAGCCAGTGGTAAAACTAAAAAAATTGTCTTCTCTTGGTCTGCAAATGGACACTTCTCAAGACATAGATTTATTGAGGTCGGTTTTGGCTGGCTTGGCCATTAAAGTGTTAAACTCTGCTCAACTTGGTAGCCAGCAGTACAACCACTCATTAAGCTTAAGGGAATGGATTTAATTGCATTGCGCAACAGCGAGACCAATAGATGCCCTGAAATAATGGCAGCTACAAATATCAAACTAAAATGGTGGCATTGGAAGAAGACTCGAATTTTTCAAACAATTTCATTCTAAACTCCAGGATAAGTTTAAATGCTTTTCTAAATAGTGCAAAGCTCAAGATGGCCATTGCCAAAATCCACCAATCAGCTTTGCTTCCAGTTAGTTATTTCAAATTGGGCCAATGGGTCTTGAGAATTCATTTAAAGGAAAATGTGGATGGACAAACGGCAGACAGACAGCCACCATGTCATGAATTAACCCTTTAATGGTCAAATTTGGTTGGCTCATGAAAATTCAAATATTTACTTATTGAATGTCCATTTGCATGCTAAGAGAGGACTATTTTTGAAAATTTGTCACTGGAATGAGTGGCTCGATTATCGAGCCAGGCATTCCAGCAGCGGTAAATTGTCAAAAATCTTGGCGCACAAGTGAACATTCCTCAGCAGTGTCCATTTTTTTCTCTTAGAAAATGTTCATTTGGCAGACCAAGAGAAGACCATTTTTGAAAATTTACCACTGGAATGACTCAATTATTGAGCCAGTCATTACAGTGGTAAATTTTCAAAAATACTCTTCTTGGCCTGCAAAATGGACATTTTCTAAGAGAAAATTGAAATTTTCTTGAACAAATTTGACGTGAAAGTGTTAACGTAACCCTTTCAGGCTAGCTGAGCTAATAAATGTACCAAAATATTTATCAATTGTACTAGCACTTCAGTCCTCAAACCTTTGTATTGATCAGCTGCTCATATACAATACAGCTAAGAAATAAGTTCACATGTTTGCAAAACAAACACAAACATCTTAATACATGAACACAGTGTAAGAAATATTCTGTTGAATATAATGAGCATAATTGCATTGGAAGACATTGCTGCCTTAGGCAGCAATGTCTTCCAATCTAATTATGTTGAAAATTTTCAGTAGTACGTGTTATATTGTTACGTTTCTGAGCTGTATACACATTCACACATGTATACTGCACTGCTTCCTGACACCATGCCATAATATAACCACCAAGTACACTCATTCGTAAAAAATATCAACAAATATAAAACCTTGTCACAGAGAGAGATAGCTTGAGTACTTTAAATAGTGTGGTTTTTAAATATGAACTAGATATTTTTTTACCTTTGAATAAAAAACGTGTGTTGTTGTATTCTAATAATAGCCTTCGCAGTCTTTTTTCTGAACTGACTTGTGTGTTGTCATTGTGTTCATAATGTCATGCTCAGCGTAGTAAAACGACAGACATGTATGGGTCGATAATCGTAGTAGACAGATATTAGCATTAGCCAATGAGTTTATAGCGACATCAGGGATGTGCTGCGTGATTATGGGATAGCACTTGGCGGCTATTGGCGCTGTTATACACAGACTCCATCTACTGGGAGATATCGGAGTGTCGTGAAGCATCGCTATCGTCCACTGTCGCCAACCACTGATGTTGCTTTGGGAGGCTACAGCCAGTCGCGTTCACTGTCACATTCTCTGCATCATGCATTTCATGAAGACGGTTCCATGTCACTTTGTGTCCCAAAAGATTGTCCCAAGGGTATTGGTCTTAATTAGTTATGGCAAAGAGTCTGGATGGTGCACTTGTCTCTCAGAGATTACCCTACCCACCAGCCACCCCTGTTCCATCCTACCTCGATTTGCTTAACATTTCATTGTGCAGTCACGCAAATGTGAGTTTCAAGGTGGATAATTATGAAACCTGCTAAATATTTTGAAAACAAGCTGACTGATATGCTGTGCAGTGTATAAGCCAGCTAAATCCCTCAGGCAAGACCTATGCTGGTCAATGTAACAATGAGTTTTTACTCTGATGTCAATATTCTATCTTTTACTCTGTCAATATCAAAGAAACTGGTGTACAGTTTTCGACAATTTTGCTGAAAGATATTGCTGTCTACGACAGCACCATCTCCCACCAAATTTGTTGAAAAATGAACACCAGATCATCTTTTAATTTAACTTGAAAATTAAAAATTTTGACACTAGAGTGGTGTTAATAGCTACTACTCTGCTGTACTTGCTATAGAGTGGCATGCTTTAAATTGCACTGTTGCTAATTCATCATGTCTGGACAGGGATCATTTCCCACAAGAGATTTGAGTGTCCAATTTCTTTTAATGCATCCAAGACTATTTTTTCTCTTGTTTCACTGTAAAGGTGCTGTGGTCACGAAAGCTTTGTTATAGGGCATAGCTGTTGATGCTGAGGCTTATCACTATCTATGAGAAAGTTTTCAGTAAGATAAGACTTGATAGATATCGGTAGCAGGGAAGTGGGAGGAGAGGAGGGTGGGTGGGTGGTGGTGGTGGGTGGAGGCGGGTGAACGGGTGGTGGTGGTGAGGGGGTGAGAGTCGGTCCTTTAAAGATTTAATGGTCAAACCATCCAAAATCAGGCGCTGCACTGGTCTTGAGGATTGGGTATGTTTATGGGTCAAGAGACCTTTTTTTGATAATTTATCACTGGAATACCTGATCCCGTTATTCTAGTGAGACACCTTTAAAAACAGTTCTTGATTTGCAAATGGACATTTGGTAGATAAACACAAATCTTGCCAATTAAAGGCTTCAGCAGCTTTGGCAGTGGTCCGTCGAGAAAATTATAAAAATCTGGAAATTTCTTTTAAAAAAAGTGACGATTGTTTGTGCTCTCTCTTGGTCTTGTTATTTCTGGTCAACACAACTCATAAAGTTTAGGTAAGCTACTTATGAAAGTTGGTATGTGTTACCAGTTCCACAGGGTATGTGTGAGCAACAGAGGAATCCAATCTTTCAGTCAAGTATATGACGTCATAATCAAATACGTCACGGGTAGACTGATCATCCCAGGTAGGCTGATGTCACAATTAAAATGCGTGATGAATGGCATATCTAAGTCTGTAAGGAACTCTGAGTAATAGTCTGTCATGTGTACGAATTGTATGTCTTTACTAATTAATAATTATTTTGTCGAATATTTTGAAACTAATTTGACTGATGGAAGCAACAGCACCCAGTCAAATTAATTTCAAAATATTCAGCAGCTTACCTGTATAGTTTTCTGGAAATTGAGATTCAGGGATTTCAGGTTCGATAGATCCCAACACGGACAAATCATAAAACGTAGGCAGAGCTTAGCTAGAGATTGGCGGAGCTTGGCTGGAAATGGGCGCATCATAACTAAAAGGGGATTCATCCATTTTCTTCATTGTCTAATTCTCCTGATGTGTGTTTTTATCTGAAATGTTTGGGGGAAGAGGGATTTATTCTGTCTTCTGATGGATCTTATTATTATGTTACATTTCCATCTGCCTGACTGAATCTCAAATGAAGTATTTTTCAGGGATCGAGGTCAGTAATATTTTTTGTACAACTTGATTTGAAAATATTGTGCATTATTTTTGGGGGAATCTAATGTGTCCTTAGACAGTAATAACTCTTCATTTTGACATGTTCCAAATAACCTGAACGGAATCCACATTCTTTCCTGACATCATGCGGTAGTTGCATTGTTGTATACAGAATTTCAGATTTTTATAGAATTTCAGAAGAAAAACTATCTGACATTTTATTAATGGTGTTGCCAAAGGCAGCTGCGGGGCAGGACAGCAACAGTCTTTGTTTTGCATGACTATTTACAGAATGAACAACACAACACGTTTTATGGAACTTTTCTTTATTAAAAATACAGTAGTGCTATGGTCAGTATTGAGGGTGTAGAGATGAGGTAACGGAATTAAGAAGAATCTCTTGTTATGTCAGACTCCTTTATGAGCCGAGTCAATGAGATAATAAATCAAGATGATAGGGGCTGTTATAATGGGTCACCTGGGATTAGCAGAGCCAGCCAATAGGCCTATTTCACACTTTCTATGAGCATACAATATGCTGAAAAACAGAGCAATTTTTTTTAACCCTTACCACTCTGGGGTCAAAACCAAATTTTCTAATTAAATTAAAAGATGAACTGGTGTTCATTTTTTAACAAATTTGGTGGGAGATGGTGCTGTCGTAGCATCGTCCGCCAAAAATTGTTGAAAAATGTACACCAGTTTCTGTGATATTGACACAATAAAAGATGGAATATTAACATCAGAGTGGTACGGGTTAATAGCCACAGGCCAATGCTGGGTCAGCTGTGCGATTGCGTCATGTGTGCAGCTTGCGATTGGCCAGTTATCAGGTTAAATATGATAATGAGCTATGCATGCTTTTGTGCATGCGCTAATGGCTATTGTCAGAGTTCCCTGTCCATATTGTATGACCTTATCACTGGCCATTGACTGCCACCAAGGACAGAAACAGCAGCAGCAGCAGCAATCACGGCATTGTGAAGGAGTGAGGACCCTGAGTCAGCCTCTCAGTCATCTATTGCCCATGATGCAATTCTCCACAATGCAGTAATAACTTATGCAATTTTACTCAATGGTGTATAACTCACGCTTAGGAAAGGGGGTTGCTTTCTGTCCCTCTAACACCCTTAATGTGCAGGCAGCAGCTGTGCTTGTCAGTTACGGATCAGAATTAGGTTGTGCACAAGTTTCTGTCCAGAATAATCAAACCTGTCTATAGCGAAACTTCTTTTCAGTCACACCAGAGCCTGGTTGTTTAACCCTTTAATGGTCAAGCCAGCCAAAACTGGCCTCTGCTATGGTCTTGTGGAATGTCCATTTACTGGCCAAGAGAATACAATTTTTGAAAATTTGCCACTGGAATGACTGGCTCGATAACCGAGCCAATCATTCCAGTGATAAATTTTCAAAAATTCTATTATCTTGTCCTGTAAATGAACATTCAAGGTTAACCCTTTAACACTCATATCAGCCAAAAATCAGCCTCTGCTATGGTCTTGTGGAATGTCCATTTGCAGACCAAGAGAAGACGATTTTAAATTTACCACTGGAATGGCTGGCTCGATAACTGAGCCAGTCATTTCAGGGGTAAATTTTCTAAAATGGTCTTGGTCTGCAAATGGACATTTTCTATGAGAAAATTGAAATTTGCTTGAATAAATTCAAGGGTTAAAGGGCTAAGACAGGTGCTTGAAATGACCTAAGGACTTTAATGGTCAAGATTTTCCCAAAAAATTTAACATTTTGCCTAGTGAATGTCCGTTTTCTGAGAAGAGCATTTTTGATAATTTGTCATGGGAACAACTGGCTCGTTTATTGAGCCAGTCATTCCAGTCATAGATTTTCAAAATTACTCTTCTCTTGGACTACTAATGAACATATCAAAGTCCAATTTTGGCCCCGTGTGACTATTAACCCTTTAACCCTCATATCAGCCAAAACGGCTTCGGCAGTGGTTTTGAGAAATGTCCATTTGCAGACAAAGAGAAGAGTATTTTTGAAAATTGACCACTGGAATGGGTGGCTCGATAACCGAGCCAGTCATTCCAGTTGTCAATTTTCAAAAATACTCTTCTCTTGGCTTTAATTTCAAGGCTTAAAGGGTTAAACTGTGTCTAAATGTATCACCCAGGAATAGGCATTTCTTTATGACAACTCACGTTATTATAGCGTCTTGTTATTTTCCAATCCTTCTTCACGTAAAAGAAAATTCATAATGCAGACTACATCGAGGGAAATTTATTGGCGCTATATAAAGCAATATGTAGCATACCAGTAGCATTGACATGCTCTATGGCTTCGTTGCATAATTTCCATAACTATAATATTACATAATATTTGTCGCATATCTATATTAGCAAATTATTATTGACACATGTCTTTAGTCTATGTGCTCATTTTAAAATAGAACAATTATCCACTGACATGGCTGAGAAAAATTGATCACGGTTTCACACTCAACCATTGTTGACCATGGCCAAACTTGAAAAATGTCAAAATGTGACCTTGTTGAATATTGACCATTGTTGATGTTCTGACACTGTTTCTACCCTGGAAAACATCCCTGAATTAAATTGAGAACAATTATCTGCCCTTTGATCAACCATGTTTTCATCATGGTTGGTTTAACATAATATGTAAACTCCTTACTAGTAAACTTGTGTAATTTCGGAAATTCAGTCGAATTACTCCGATTATGCATATTGGATATTCGAACGCTGAGAGTATAATCGGATAACGGTATCACGACGTGGTAAAAATTATCAGACTCGAGTACTCCCGCTTCGGGCAAGAGTTTTAGGTGCACTGATGATATATGTATACTATACTATAGAAAGATGGCATCTTCTGATAGAAAATTAAAGATGCTAAGGGCACGATATCATCTACATCCATATCGTCATCTTCATCTTCATCATCATAAAAATATTGTCCATCATCAACAATATTACTGGCTGTCATTTTCATTTTGTCACTGCCACCATATTGTAATCGGATTATACTCGTGTCCATTCGGAAATGACAATATTACACCCCCTTGTGTTTGTATAGTATGCATGCGCAGACATTTACTCGAACTAATAGGCTCTGAGTGTCTCTGCAAAAAAATTCTAATTCTATTGCATGATGTCATCATTAAATATTGTCATATGGATGGTAGAGTATACCCATAACCAAGTTAATAATATCAACAAATTTGTGAGTAAATTTTCTCTGTTCAACCGAAGGGGATGCTGACGTACGGGAGTGGGGTCAAAAGGTCAAATATCATAAAAGCTGTCCTTCACGCTATACATGTATGGAATTCGATCAAATTTGGTATGTGGGTTACCCATATAATTGCGGATTGGGTCACAACATTTACATTTAGCTCCACCCCATGGGTGGTCAGGGACGGGATCAAAAGGTCAAATATCCTAACAACTGTCTGTCACGCTATATTCTCTGAAACTGTTGGATGGAATTCAACCAAATTTGGTACATTAGTTACCCATATAATTGCAGCGTACAAGAGGACATTTACATTTGGCTTCGCTCTCAGGGTTTGGGTTGGGGGAGGGGGGAGGTTCAATGGCTTCCAGGCAAATTAATTTCAAAATATTCAACAGTATTCCTCTATGGTAGCTTTGAAAATGAGGTATGGGGAATTCATTGGTGAAAGTGTTTAAGTAGCAGGGTTAAAAAGCACCAACGGAGTTAGTTTTTATGTGTCATTGGCCTGGCTCCTCCACTATGACCTTTTGAACCCTGAAATCCCTGAATCTCACTTTCAAGGTACTGATACAAATACGCTGTTGAATGCTTTATCGAAACCTGTTGCCATAATCCGCAACAGCTCCCAGTGAATAGGTTTCAAAATCTTCAACATATTTTTATTAAATTATAAATTGTACACGAGTTTCCTGATACTGCTTTCAAATGGTTAAAAAGAAATTTTAAGTTGCAGATGTATATTTATGATTATAGATACTGGATGTCTTTTGCTTAACCATTTAACGCTTGAATTTGTTCAAGAAAATTTAAATTTTCTCTCAGAAAATGTCCATTTGCAGACCAAGAGAAGGCTGTTTTTGAAAATTTACCACTGGAATGACTGGCTCGGTTATCGAGCCAGTCATTCCAGTGATAAATTTTCAAAAACAGCCTTCTCTTGGTCTGCAAATGGACATTTCTTAAGACGACTGCAGAAGCCGTTTTTGCCTGATATGAAGGTTAACGGTTAAAGGTTAAAAGCCACATGTATTCCAACCCTTGTCATTCTGAAAAGTACTCATGATCCGAATCTTGCTAAATCCAGCTAAATACTGGGATGATTTTATGGAAACATTTATTCAACAATGGCTTTAAAACAAACTGTTTTAAAAACAATTGAAGCGCTTTAAAAATCACATGTATGATGAATTATATATGATGAAACTAATGAATGATTTACACATCAAATGAGGTGAAAAAGTGTCCTGCATAAATATATGTCAGCTCAATGTATAAGAAGTATCCAATCAGCTTGAGAGCTTACACGTACATATGCAATTTTATGCATTGCCTCTGTCCGCAGCTGCACATAGTCATTGATTGATGCTACTGTTACCATGCAGAGATGGCCATACATTATGCTTTTGCTGATGACGTATAGATGCTCCCAGTGTCTGTAAGCTTTTGTAGACAGCTCATATTGCAGCTCTAGGTTCAGGGAATAAGTAGAGCAGTGGATGACTTTTCTGTGTGTGTCTGCATGTCTATGCGTGCACGCATACCTGTGTGCGTGCATTACTAAAAATAGAATTTTCATTTCGAAGACAGGTTGTAGCTAAGACTCTACTTAAATTACTTAAGTCAGACAATGTTATATAGCGCCTGACCTATAGGGGAATTATTAGGTATTGCGGCTGTCTGTCTGTCTGAAACTAAAAGCTGCCCCAATTCCGCTCAAATTTTTGCAGAACATGTGTCTGTAAACTCTAGGAATCCCAAACTTTAACCTTAATCCGACAAAATAATTCAAAGAAAAAATGAAAAAAATGAAATAGGAACCTTAATCTGTCGAAGTTTACATTAATTTGGTATCATTCCCTGTTGAATAATATCTAATGTAATTTTGAAAACAATGCTGCTGTAAATTGTCGTTGCTTAACCCTTTCATCGATGAATTCACCATATATCTCAATTTCAAGACAATAATACAGGAAAGCTGTTGGATATTTGGAAATTAATATGTTTGGAAGTCATTGCTGCTTTAGGCAGCAACAACTTTTTCCAGGATTTGTCTGTGAGGGATAACAATTTATCCTCAACGCTTCAAAATGTCACCAATTTCCTATTGTGTTCCACATATTATGATTTAGTCCATAACTGTTATTAACTTATTATTAGCTCACCTAGCGTGAAGGGCCATTAGTGAGCTTAATTGTCATGGCGAGCATCCATAGATGTCTGTGACCATCTGTCATCCATCAGCAGTGCTTTTGTTTTAAAGTGTATCTCCTCATAACTGACCCTGGCAGATTTTATACATGGATGGCAGGCTTCCAAAAAGTGATTAGTTGTCAGTGGACATGTTGAATTGACCAATATTGTTCAGAAAGGTGTATCGCCTAAAAATGACCACATTTTAAACCTGTAAATGTTAAGACTAAAAAATGCCCTGAAGGCTCAACATGTACAGAGTAAAGTCTAAACCCTATATAGAATTAGGTTGATTGGTGATTTTGTAAACCGTTTCGCTAGCATTTGTTTCTCTCATAGACAACCAGTCTGCGCTAGCCAGAAATACTGTTACATTTTCTAGCATCCATCTTGAATTTCATTAACTGTTTGGATGAGCTCAATCAAACTTACCCGGAAGATCCTCAGCATGGTAGGGTTAAAATGCATTAACAGAAATTGGATTGGTAAATTCTTTCAGTGGCCATCTTAGATTTATGAAAATGTCCACTGATGAAAACCACTGGCCACAATCTGCTTTCAAGACATAAATTATATCTGTATTTCTTATACAGCCAAAATTGTTGTATTTCCAGCTAAACTGTATAGTGTTCTACAATGTTCCGGGTGGGCCTCTTGTTCACCCATTTAAATGTCAAGCTGGCAAAAACTGATGACATCCAGTCTTTCCAGTGATAGATTTTCAAAAAAAGTTTTCTTTTGGGATGCAAATCGACATTCACTAAGCAAAGATGTCAATTTTTCTTAATTAGTCTTGGTCATTAAAGTCTTATGATACAAATATCTCCTAGCTCACCTGCCCGACTGAATGATCAATCTGAAGCTTTATCAAATATTTGCTTAACCCTTACCGCTCTGATGTCAAAACTTAAAATTTTCAAATTAAAGTAAAAGATGAACTGGTGTTTAATTTTCAACAAATTTGGTGGAAGATGTTGCTGTCGTAGACAGCAACATCTTCCAGCAAAATTGTTGAAAAATGTACACCAGTTTCTTAGCTATTGACCCAGTAAAAAGATAGAATATTGACGACAGAGTGCTACGGGTTAAATGAATGTCCATCTACGGGCCAAGAGAATGCTTGTTTTTGAAGATTTATCATTGGAATGACTGGCTCGGTTATCGAGGTAGTCATTCTATTGGTTAATTTTCAAAAATAGTGTTCTTGACCTGCAAATGGACATTCCTCAAGACCATTGAAGAGACCGGTTTTTGCTGGCTTTGCCATGAAAATGTTGATATCTGGCCCAGCACCTGTGAAAATAACCATGACTTCATTGCCACTGTGTCCATATGATAAAGCACAATGGAAGCATTACTCTTTGTCCAGCAGACTATAATAAGAGATTTTGTTATCTCATCCATCCATCCAATCATCTCTCAATCCATCAAATGCTGTGTCAGTTTATCACTCATTCATGGTTAAAACTGCATGTCTAACATTGATCTGACTTTAGATATATAAACGTGGCCTTGGATCTAGGACTTGAATGCATTTTTATCAGATTTTTCTGGACAGTAAAAGATTAATGATAGCCGTGGGTAGATTTTACATTCCATGAATAAATTTATCTACTGACATTACTAAGTGTGAAATAACATTGCCTAATTAGTTTCAGGAAGGGTTCTTAAGTACAGAAAATCCTGTGCTTAACGATCTAATGGCACTAATTTTACCCATTATTAGTCAAAATTTGTCAAGAAAAGTGAAATTTCTCCGTAGTGTAATTTAGAAAAATAATATTTTGGTCTGGAAATGGACATTTCTTAAGACCACTGCAGATGCCATTTACGGCTGGCATATAACCATTCAAGGTTTAACTTCTATCTGGACAAGGACATGTATAAACCTTTTGGCATTGGATGTCATGTATATAAAAACTAGGATAATGTGACCTAATTTCTAGAGAATCAAAGACTGCATTAAAATGTATTATTGGTAGCCATTTTGAAGTAATGAATTGGCATGTTTCATCATATTTAGAGGCATTAATTTCTGACATGTTTGAGGTGCTTGATTAACATATAAATGTCAGAACTCAATATTCACTGGATAATACCGTAATCAACGTACATGGAATGTCAACCATCCCATTTCATCATTATTATGGCTCTTCGCTTTTATCTATGATCATTAATTTACCAACTTGGCGAACTTCCATATGACGTGGATTCTCTAGAAACAAGGGTACACTCGCCTGAGGGATTGTGTCATAGAACAAAATTATACTTATAGAACATAACCTCATGCTTAGGTTTTAAGAAGCTCTGAGCATCAAAGCACATTGTTGTCATGTTTTGAATGTACCCCATCAATTTAAAGTTTACTAAACCCTTTAACCCTCAAATTTGTTCAAGAAAATTTCAATTTTCTCATAGAAAATGTCCATTTGCAGAGCAGGAGAAGACTATTTTTGACAATTTACCAGTGGAATGACTGGCTCGGTTCTTGAGCCAGTCATTCAAGTGGTAAATTTTGAAAAACAGTCTTCTTGCTTTGCAAATGGACATTTCTCAAGACCACTTGCAGAAGCCCTTTTTGGCTGGTATGAGTGTTAAAGGGTTACTGTTGTTCTGCGTGTAGGACTAGATGAGAATCACGGCTGGGCGACTGATGAGAATGGCATCTTCCAGTTGGTGGATGATGGCTGTAAGATAGGCCTGCGGTACAAATGCACGAAGATACTGGGTCATGGGCAGTCATCTGTCTTTGTTCAAGCAGAGGTATTAATGTACAGTATATAATCCTTTGTTGAAATACTTTCATCACTGGTTGGCTAGTATCTACATGCTTTAGCGTATTTGTGCACATGTTCATGCGCAGGTGTGTGCATGTTCATTCAATTTGTATGTCTTAGTCTGTTTCTGTATCAAGCTTAGTACCACATATGAGTCCATAACTGATGTGTAGTCAGCGCCAAGTTACAGAGATACTCACTCCTCCATGCCCAAAAATGGTTTCATTGGAAATTTTGTGGATGGACAGTATTGATGTTTGAACTGTGACTACACCTAAAGTTGATATTGGATCACCGCCATACTTGTCTAAGATGTTACCCTTGCGTACCCAAAACATCTGTTGATTTCTGGGTCAAAGGTCAAGTCCATCTTATGGGAAAAACTTTGTATTGGCAGAAATTATCTCCCATTGATCAGAGAATGTCGATGGGCATAGAAAAGTAGTGAGACAATGCAGGGTCACCGCTAGATGGTGTTACTGGTGTCAAAATTATCAGTTGCGCTTTCTGCAGAAATAAAGTCCCTTTAATTACAGAAGTTCAGTGCATTTATTAAAGGATACCTTTTGACATTTCTTGGTTACCCCAGGCAGACCATTTTGCTCAAAATTACCAGTTTTCATTCTTTGTAGAAAAGAACTCCCTGGAAATGTTGAAAATCAAGATTTTTTTCCAAAATGGCTGCGTAAGCTTTGTTTGTGACATCCAAACACACACACACAGTGATGCAAGCACGCATGCTTGTACGCACACATGCACACACACACGCACACACACACACGCACGCACGCACACACACTGTATATGATACCTAGTGCTGGATCTTTAACACTACTGGTCAAGCTGGCAAAAACCAGCTTTTGTAGTAGTTTTTGAAGCATGTACATTTGCCATCCAACAGAAGGCTATCTTTGAAAATTTAAGGAGTCAATCAACAGGTGAAAAATTTTCAAAAATATTCTCTTGTCATTTAGATTTCCTTGAACAAATTTGAGCGTTAAAGGGTTAAAGTTACATGTCATACATAATACATTACTACGAAGCATCTACTGAAAATTAAATTATGCCATATCTAGAAATACCAGCCGCCAAACTGCTACGCTAAGTTTTAGCTATGCCCTGTCCATCTCATGCTAAGCTCCACTCACGCTTTGCCTGTGTTGGGATCGATTGATGACTGCACTCTCTGAATAACAATTTCCAGAAAACTATACAGATAAGCTGTTGAATATTTTGAAAGTAATTTCACTGGGTGCTGTTGCTGCCGTAATCAAATTAGGTTCACAATATTCAACAGAATGTTTATTAAATAGTAAAGACATAATTCGTGCAACAAGGTGTCATCAATTAAGCGATCATGACGAGCTTAACTACGTCGTTCATGACGTAATAGATTATGAGGGCAGTCTTTATGTGACGTAGTTGATTATGATGTCATATGAATGACTGAGAAACTGGATTCATCAATTCTGTCCTTGTTTGCAAACCCATGTTGATTTCATTTTCAGGATCAGTTCTGTGATGGGGCATTAGTGGCAATAAAAGTCCTCCATGCACAATACTTTGGTCTGGGAGCTCAGGAGAGCCAGTGTTTGATGCGGCTTAACAGAGCGGATCCTCACTGCATTAGCGGTGTTGTCAGGATTAAGGTAATGATACATAAAGCTATTGACAACTGGTACTATTGGATCGTTCCAGTTTATTCATCCATCATATAATATCATATTCAACTACTTGACTTGTAGGATGACGGCATAATCATTACGTCATGAATGACTCGATTTAGTCCATCTTAAAGGCTTAATAGTTTGTCAGGTTGTACGAATTGTATGTCTTTACTATTTAATATAAACATGCTGTTGAATATTTTGAAACTAATTTGGCTAAAACAAAACAACAGCTTTCTGAAACATTATTAGCTCACCTGGCCTGAAAGGCCAAGTGAGCTTATGTCGTGGCGACTGTCCGTCGTGTGTCCTTTAAACGACTTATCAAGAACCGCTGGGCAGATTTCAATTATATTGAGTAGGAAGCATGCTTAGGGCATAGGATCCAAGTTTGTCCAAATGAAGCCGATTGGCCAAATTGGTTGGCGGCCATCTTGGATTTCGGCCGATTTTAGGTAACGTCTTTAAAAATCTTCTCCAAAATCGCTTGGGGGATTGATGCAAATCTCATGAAATATGATCTAGGGCAGGAGCTGAACCAAAATTGTACAAGGAAACTTGATTGGTCAAATGGTTTGGCGGCCATCTTGGTTGACCTAGTTTTAGCGAAACCGATTTCTCCAGAACCGCTGAAGGGATCAGGCCGAATTTGGCAGATATGATTAGAGACTAAGGGCCATTAAAGTTTGTTTGAGGGAAGTTGATCCATCAAAAAACATGGCCGCCATTGGCCAATCAAAATATAGCGTGTTTGGCAGCCATATTGGATTTTTTTATTCGATAGATTTTGAGGCCGAAATTGGTTTTATGTGTTTTTGGGTATTCTAATCTCAGATTTGATATTTTCGAAACTAGTATGAATGGTTGGATAATTTTCCCGCAAAAAGCTCCCATACTAAAGCAATGGGAAATTTAAAATGTCTTGAGAACTGCTGGGCCGATTTCAATTATCTTTGGCAGGAAACATCCTTAGGGCATGGAGATTTAAGTTGTTTCAAACGAAGCCAATCGGCCAATTTGTCCGGTGGCCACCATGGATTTTGGTCGATTTTTAGAAATGACTAAAGATTTTCGCTGATTGATTCAAAACTCATAAAATATCATTTAGGGCACGAACTAAACCAAGTTTGTTCAAGGGAACTTGAATTGCCAAATGGTTGGGGAGCCATCATGAATGGCCTGGTTAGCTCACCTGGCCTGAAAGGCGAAGTGAGCTTATGCCATGGTGACCATCCGTCGTCCGTCCGTCATCCATTCGTCAACTTTTCCTTTAAACGACTTCTCAAGAAACACTGGGCCGATTTCAATTATATTTGGGAGGAAGCATCCTTAGGCCATAGGGATCCAAGGTTGCTCAAACGAAGCCGATCGGTCATCTTGCATTTTGGATGATTTTAGGAAACGTCTAAAAATCTCCGATACCGCTTGGGGAATCGATTCAAGACTCATGAAACAACATCCAGGGCAAGAGGTAAGCTAAGTTTGTTCAAGAGGACTTGATTGACCAAATGGTTCGGCCACCATCTTGGATGACCTAGTTTTCCCGAAAACTACTTCTAAAGAACCGCTAAAGGGATCAGGCCCAAATTTTGGAGATATGATTAAGGACTAAGGGCCATTAAAGTTTGTTCAAGGGAAGTTGATCCTACAAAAATCATGGCCGCCATTGGCCAATCAAAATGTAATGTGTTTAGCGGCCATATTGGATTTTTTTTTACTTGATGGCTTTTGAGGCCGAAATTGCTTTTGTATATGTATTGGCTATTCTGAGCTCAAATTTTCCATTTTTGACATTGTCGGATAAACGGTTTGGCGGCCATCTTGGATTATATTCCTGCCAAATGCTCCCATACTAAAACAATGGGAAATTTAAAATGTCTTCTCGAGAACTACTAGGCCGATTTCAGTTATATTTGCCAGGAAGCATCCTTAGCGAATAGGGAACCAAGTTTGTTCAAATGAACCTGATCAGCCAATTTGGCCGGTGACCATCTTGAATTTCAGCCGATTTTAGGAAATGTCTTTAAAAATCTTCTTTTCCGAAACTGCTGGTGGAATCGGTTCAAAACTTATGAAACATCATCTAGGACAAGAGGTAAGCCAAGCTTGTTCAAGAGGACTTGATTGACCAAATGGTTCGGCGACCATCTTTGGTGACCTAGTTTTTGCGAAAACGACTTCTTTTCTAGAACCACTGATCATGCCGAAATTGGGGAGATATGATTAGAGGCTAAGGGCCATTAAAGTTTGTTCGAGGGAAGGTAATCCATAAAAAAAACATGGCCGTCGTGGACCAATCAAAATGTAGCATGCTTGGCGGCCATGTTAGATTTTTTTATTTGGTGGATTTTGAGGCTGAAATTGGGTTTATATGTGTTTGTAGGTATTGTGATTTCATATTTGCCATTTTTGAACCTGTCGGATAAACAGTTTGGCAGCCATCTTTGATCTTTTTCCTGCCAAAAACTCCCATGCTAAAGCAATGGGAAATTTAAAATGTCGTCTCGAGAACCACTGGACTGATTTCAAGTACATTTGGCAGAAAGCATTCTTAGGGCATAGAGGTCCATGTTTGTTCAAACAAAGCCGATCGGCCAATTTGGTTGGGGCCATCTTTTATTTGGTCGATTTTTAGAAATGCTTTTAAAAATCTTCTCCGAAACCGCTTGGGGGATCAATTCAAAACGCAGGCAATATCATCTAGTCCAAGAGCTGCACCAAGTTTGTTCAAGGGAACTTGATTGGCCAAATGGTTTGGCGGCCATCTTGGATAACCTATTTTTTGCCAAAACAACTCCCGAACCACTGAACGGATTGGGGCGCAATTTGGGAGATATGATTAGGCACTGAGTGCCATTAAAGTTTGTTCAAGGGAAGGAGCTAGGTCAGAAACATGGCCACAGTGGACCAATCAAAATGTAGCGTGTTTGGCGGCCATATTGGACTTGCAAAAATGTCCACAATTTTATTTAAAAGACTACTAAACCACCCACCAACAATTTTGACAAAAATGTATAGTGCTCCAGGTGAGCGACACAGACCCCTTGGACCTCTTGTTTTCATGAAAGCAACTTCGTCTCCTGAGCCACCGAACAGATTGTGCCGAAATTTTGGCAATATGATATTGATGACTAAGGGCCATTAAAGTTTGTTCCAGAGAAGTTGATACATAAAGAACCATGGCCTCTGATTTCTTGTTACAAGTCTGCTCAACTCATTAGAGTTCTACTTATTGTTAGTGACCATTCTAGTTGAGATGTCTATGGTCCAGGTGAGCGATACAGGCTCCTCGGGCCTCTTTTTTTCAAAATGGACACTTTTGACACATTTCAATAACTAGCTCATTCAACTGGAGCTGTCTCCAACCTTGGATGGATGTTTGTCCTTGGGTCTAAAAGAGTTGCACCACATTAGCAGTCAAAAGCTCAAATGTAACAGCTTACATCAGCCTTGTTTCCAAAATAGGCACATTTAACATAACTGCAGCCAAATTGAAAAGTATTGTATCAATAATGCAGGTATTGCGACAAATTTAACCCTTGTTTGGCTAAGTCCATCCGTAGATATGTTTTGCTAACCATATGTCTCCTGCTGCTGGCTGCCATTACGGGTAGATGATATGATTCTGTCTAATTCATCACTCTACAAATACGCCATTGCCAGAGTTTTCTTGGAATAAATGGATCAGGATATGCAGGTAACCCTTTAATGATGGTCAAGTTCCGTTAAGAATAACAAAATGTTTACTTGTTCAAAGTCTATTTGCAGGCTAGAAGAATATTTTTGAAAATTTAACACTGGAATGACTGGCTCATCTATCAAGCCAGTCAATCCAGTAATAAACTTACAAAAATAATCTCTTGACATGCAAATGGACATTGTGACTGCTAACAGGACTTATATGTAATAAGCCCAGTACAGAGCTACATATTGTCTTAAATACTCTATGCTGATGTGTATCAGAATAATGGACAGATCCCTGACATTTTATGCTTGTCTATGCTGTCTTGCACGGCATATAAATATACCGTTTTTATTTGAGGAAAGGACGCTAGCATGTATTGGATGCAGGCTAAATTTTGGCCCAAATCCTCCCCAAAAATCCTTATACTCATAGAAAGGATGCATAGAGAAATTAAATCCATTCTCTAAAATGGTTAAAACTCGTAGAACCTGCCACGAAAATTGAACGCAATTTCCATACGCTTGCTTACCGCCGTACCACTATGTTTAATGTATGCCTCAAAAATATCATCATGGAATATCGCGTATCTTCAATAAAGATCATTTATTACATTAAAATCAATGCTAATTTTCACATAAAATGTCACCTTGAAAATATGGAAATCATGTGATATTAGGAATGCGGTCAGATCAACAGTTGTGTTTACTAGAATTCTTCTAATATCTGCCATTCTCTATTTTCATTGGTTTGTACAGGAGAATTTATCCAATCAGAATGAGGAAATAATATTTCTCTTCAGTAAAAATTAATAATAGAACAGTGTTTACTCTCATAATACGCATTAATTTTGTAATGCCGACCAACATTAAATGATCCAAAACGGAATCAGAATTAAAATGAGGTGAAGCGCTTCTTACATTGGCGAGCCACTGACTCTTTTGCGTTTGGAGGCGATTCACGTGATTTATATCTTCTGGATGCCATTTTATGTCAAATTCAAGATTAATTTTGATGTAATAAATGATATTTATTAATGGATACGCAATAGCTAGGGGCTCCAATTTAATAATTTCACTTTCGCAATGATGTTTTAAGGTATGCATTAAACATAGTCGTAAGGTGGCGAGAATTTGTAATGTTGAATTTCCGTGGTATCATTTATTTTTTTTACGAAAGTTGACAAAAGAAATGTGCTCAAAGACTACTCGATTATAGGACGCACCCTTTTCCTAGAACATGTAATATGACCAAAAAAATGGCTCCTTTAGTCGAATTTTAACGGTACCGGTAATCAAATGTTCTGAATGCTTCATTTACTATTATGATGATAAGTAATCTGTTAACCCTTAGCACACTGATGTCAATATTCTATATTTTACCCTGCCAATAGCAAAGATACTAGTGTACATTATTCAACAATTTTGGTGGATGATGTTGCTGTCTATGACAGCACCATCTTCCACCAAATTTGTTGAAAAATGAACACCAGTTCATCTTTTAATTTAATTTGAAGATCTAAGATTTTTACATCAGAATGGTAATGGTTAAAGCTGATGATTGGTCAAGAAAATCTAAATTTTTCCTTAATTTATGTCAATTTTCTTACCAAGCGAAAATTATTTGTCCAATTTTGCCTTGGAATGACTGGCCTGGTTATCAAGCCTGTCATTCCAGACGTAAATTAACCTTTAATGGGCAACTTTTGTCAAGAAAATCAAAATATTTGCGTATTGAAAGTCCAATTGCAGGCCATGAGAGGACTATTTTTGTAAATTTACCACTGGAATGACAGGCTCGGTTACCGAGCCAGGCATTCCAGTGATAAATTTTCAAAAACTGTTGTCTCTTGTCCTGCAAATAGACATTCCTCGAGACCACTACAGAGGCCAGTTTTGGCCTGTATGACCATTAAAGGGTTAAAAAAGTCTTCTTGTCATGCGAATGGATATTCCTCATTTTTTACCCGCTTGCCCATTATATTAGCAGCTCAACATAATTTTGACAATTCTCTGTCAAAACAGGATATGTCGTAAAAACAATAAATTCTTTTTTAGAATTTTGTCTTAATTACTTACCGGTATATATTGAAACACATTGATAGATCCAGCCAGATCAGTTACTGTCCTACAGTGGTGATCTGATACTGATCAGTATGTGAAAAAGGCTTACAGATCTTATGATCTGTGGTTCATTTCTAACCATGTAAGTTCCGTAGAAAATGTGTTTTGAGGCTGTAAGATGGCTGTTTTTGAAACATGTTATAAAGAACAACCATCTTTCTCATTCAAGATTATATGCAGGTACCATCAGTTGTAGATTTGATTGTATTATGTTGTGTTATAGACTGTCTTTGTGGTTGGCAGCCATTACTGCATGGTGTTTGAGTCCCTCTCTCCAGCTCCTCTCACAAACAGTTTTATAGACTGCCCTCGTCTTCAGGTATCAAATCTGTTAACTATAAGACTATATTTGATTCTTTTGATTTTAGCGGCATTCATGAACATTTGTTCATCAAGAAATCTTGAAAATGTGATTACTGTAAATTGCCTATTTGTAAACGCACCTTCTAATAGGACATGGATCTCTGAGAAACGATGGGGGCGGGTGTTGGAGGCACGTTTATTACGTATATTTAAAAAAATAATAGACAGTGACACGAAAATTGAACATAATTTCCCGGCACAATCTAGCTGAGCTATCGGCTTTGCGATGTTTTTGCCTCAGCTCTTGTGTGCGGGTGATTTTTGTGAGGAATTCACCTCGCGAGGGCTTGAGGAAAATATATGTTTGATATTTATTTTTGCCTCGCGAGGTAAAAAGCTCAACGTGTGCGGGCATCCCGAGCAATGTGCTCAGTTGGAGAAATTAACTGACCAATGAATACACGTGTCTTGTCCACGTGATTTAAAGGTGCACATTTCACCTCAGAATGTGTGAAAATAAAGTTGTTTAAATTGTATATTTTTAGAGGCTTAATTTGTGCACCTCGATCCAATGAAGTGAAATCATCTTCTACTTCGAATAATACTTACCAGATGTACTATTATGATAATGTCTATTATCTATTCTTGCTCAAAATAAACAATTAAAATCCGCGCTCTCCATGGTTCTGCCCATGCTGTGTCTGGGAATTACCATAGCCTCCAGGTACTGAGTCAATTCCCCAGAACAGTCAGATTTGTCTATTTTGCTTGACTTCTCAGTCGTGTTTTTCTAGTGCTCAAATTTAAGCTTAAATTTGCGTATACAGTGTTTGGTTGGACCTTTCGTTTGTGGCTTCATGGAAGGAAAAGGAAAATCGTCGCAGGGGCAAGTTGTATCAATCTAGAATTTATACATTTGTGCTGTAATGACCGTTTGGCACATTGTTTTAAAATGGTAGCCATTTTTTGAGTCACTCCATCACCCGTTAACTTTTTAATCGTATCCGGGTACTCGGTTAATTTCTCTTGTGACTCGATTCCTTCAAAGATGGATGCGTCCTTAGCCAAGATTGTGGCGCCCATGATTAGCGTTTTTGTTTTGGTTTGGCATATCAATCCACTCAGTTTAAGCCGGTTATTTAGCTCTTGGTTCATTGTCGAGGGTGTATGTAGCGATCGGTCTTAATTTCTGGATTTCTTAATGTTAGTTAATCTCCAAAATGTGTTTATTAAATTTTCACTCTAAAAATTTTCAAAGTTTCCTTCCTAAATCTTGATTAATGTTAATATAAGAGAGCGAGTTAATGTTTTTAAAATAATCAATGATTGCAATCAAGATCTTGTGCACGTACTCATATACATGTTCAGTGTTTTAATTCTTATTCTGTGTTCACAGAAGGTCAAGTGGCAGGGCAAAGCCCCTCCAGATACTTTGTGCACCCGTTGTAAACTCTTCATGAAGCGGAAGTTCGCGGGACATTGCATTGCCTGTGCAAAGTGGGCTCTCCTTGCAATGTCTGTGTTAGGTGATCATCGGAGTTGGTGGCCGAATTTGATAGAGATCGATGTGTGTGCATGGAGAGAATCGCGAAGGAAAAGGCGGCCAAGGTGGATCAGGCATCCATGAAGGGATTGGAGGAGCGCCTGAACGAACATATGGACTCGGCCTTGGGTGTCTGGGCAGCCCAGTTTAAGGCCATGTTTGAGTCTTTCCAGTTCTCGGTTCCGACGATGCAGTCTGGTGCAGGACAACCAATCGGTGGTCTGGCTGGGCTTGCATAGGAATAAGCACCTGTTCCTTGCGGAGGACGAAGACTGACTTCTGATGGAAGACTCTAGCATGCCAGAGCTTTGACAGATGGCTGATTCCGGCTTTTCCCGCGGGTCTCCCCAGCGATATGGTCGGGTTTTCCAGCCGGATGGTGATGTCGACGTTCCGTCTGGCATTTTCCATCCGAATTTCGTCTCGTCCGGATTGCTCTCCTGGCCCTCTTTTACGGCTCGCGTCGGCGTCGCGTATCAGTGGACATGATCACGGCTCATGTGCTGGAGCCGATGGATTGCAGAGATTCCGTGTCTGGTGAATCACTAGACACTGGTGTCACGAGCAGCCAAGCTGTGGACCCGTTTCGAATTGGAAGTTTGTTTTGTAGTTTTCGGCAGGGATCGTCTGCGACTTCATCCAAGGGTGTGAAGGAGGACGAGAATGGTAGTCCTTTAATGGACGAGTCCTCATTCTGCACGCAGACTGAGTGGGTGAAGGTCCTTGGCTGGATGTCCGACCGTCTCGGTTTGGCATCTGACCACGGTCTCCGCGCGATCCAACGATGGAGCGGATGTCAGAGCGTGCGGCTAGTGCTCTGTCAAGTGGCTCTTCAGCCATACCGACGCTCCCCTTGGACACGCAGACTTCCGACATGTTGGAGGTTGCGGCATATCGTCTGGTTGAGCCAGAGTATGCATTGCCCAAGGCCCAGAAGGGGATAAGGAGTAGGGTCCGTTTTCCTGAGCAGGCCTACCATCAGTATGCCCGGGTTCCAGGGCTTTCCGTCGGGGAGCAAGAGGCACTGAATAGGCCGTTGGCTGGAAAATCTAAGGGGTGTTCTCATCCTTTAGTTTCCCAAGCCAATAGAGATCCATTCAATGAGTTGACTCTCATTGAAGATGCGGCGAGGGCAGCCATGGCTGCTCTTTCGCATGGTTGTACCATCCTGCAGGGGATGCTGACCTGCGCGGCGGAAGGTGGGGAAGTGCCAGAGGCTGCTCCTGGAGTTGTCTGGGACACGATGCGCTTGTCCCAAGATTGTCTGGTCGGAGTGATCACCAGATCATTGGCGGAACGGTGGAGAATGGTTCTCGATTGCGTAGAACCAGGACCAGAGATGAGGGCTGCATTGTCTTCTGCGCCCTTCATTAGTCCGGGCTTGTTCAGCAGTTCGGCATGGCAAGCTCTCTAAAGTTGCATCCACGGTTGCGGAGCAAGAAGTCGTCGGCAAGTCCTCCCTGGGTTTCTATTCGATGATTTTCCTCGTTCCGAAACGCACTGGAGTTTGGAGACCGATTCTGAACCTCAAGCCACTGAACAAATTCATTCTTTCACCAAAATTTCTGATGAAGACTGTAGCAGCGGTGATGACAGGGCTGAGAAAGGGCATGTGGGCAGTATCGATAGATCTGAAGGATGCTTATTTTCATATTCGAATGTCAATTCCATTTCAGAATTACCTTCACTTTGCGTTCCAAGACAATATGCGGGAGTTCAGTGCTTTGCCGTTCGGTCTGACCATAGCTCCACGTGGTTCTCGCCATGACTTCTTACCTTCGCAGGAGAAACATAGCTGTTCATACTTACATAGACGACTGGCTGCTGAAGGCGGGGAATTCAGTTACTCTGCGCAACAATCTGAATGTAGTCCTGGTCTTATTAAAGGACCTAGGATGGATTGTGAATCTAGAGAAATCAGAATTTGCTCCGTCCTAGGAGTTTGTATATCTGGGAATTCTTTTCAATCTCAGGGACGATGTGGCTTTTCTGGCGGAGAGCAGAGTCAAGAGTTTGCTAGCGGTATTGAAGTCAATCTCTCTCTTGGAGCCTATCTGATGGCACGTCAGTCTCTCAGAATACTTGGTTTAGTAGTATCTCTGGAGAAGGTGGTGCCTTATGCAGCACTCAGGCGCAGGCCGATTCAAATGTATTTAATGTCATTCTGGTCTCAGGGAATGGATCCGTTATTTCTAAGGATTCCAGTAAAAGAACCATTGATATTCCACCTTCAATGGTGGTTGTCAGAACAGAATCTCCTGCGAGGTGTTCCTTTACAGCCTCCTCAACCGCAGATGTCAATTTTCACGGATGCATCAGCGATGGGTTGAAGAGCAATATTGGACGATCTGTCAGTGTTGGGGGAATGGGATCGGACCAATGCGCAGAAATATTAGAGGTGGCATTAGAACTTCGAAAATTTGAGAGCTTAGTTCAAGGCAAGATTGTCCTGATAAGGGCAGACAATTCCACAGTGGTGTCCTATTTCAACCGCTAAGGCAGAACGATGTCACCGGAATTGTGCATGATGATTTGGAACCTTCTGCTGTGGTGCCAACAGAGGAATTTTATTCTTCGGGCAGCACACATTCCAGGAAAATTGAACATCCTAGAAGATGCTCTCAGTCGAAGGACGGTTTGTTGTCCGACAGAATGGCAGCTCAACCAATCAGTAGCAGAGGTTCTATTCAAACATTGGGGCAAGCCAAATGTAGATCTATTTGCGATGAAAGGAAATGCAAAGATGGTCACATACGTGTCACCGATCCCAGACCCGCTAGACTTAGCAGAAGATGCACTGGCGTTAAGTTGGAAAGGAATGTACGCTTACACATATCCTCCAACAATTCTCATGGCAAAGATAAGAGGGCACATGCCAAGTACTAGGGTTGCACGATTTTTCGATTATTCGATTAATCGCAATTATATAATTCAAAATGATCGTGGACGATTATAAAATGAAATAATCGTGTAATCGCCATGTTGAAATTTTTGTCAAGACACTTACGCTTGTGATGCTCGCGTTACCAATCATGGAAACAAACATCCGGCTATCAGCCAAATGTGTGAGTGATTAAATAAACTAAATAAATAACTGATTTGTTTGTATTGACTCACGATTAGTTTTAGATGAATAAAGATTGTTCACTTGGTCGCTATTTGTCATTGTTGTTGTAATCACACACGCTTATCCCACGTTCCCCATTTTCTGAATAGTTATATGCTAACGGTTTTCCCCAAAAAGTTCTAAAACTGATACCACGGAAATTCAACGCATTTTCTCCCGTAAAAATTCTCACCGCCTACGCCTATGTTTAATGGATACCTCAAAACATCACCGGGGAATTTAAATTATTTGATTTGAGCGCCTAAATATTGTGTATCCTTTAATAAAGGTCGTTTATTACATTAAAATTAATCCACATTTTGAAATAAAATGGCGTCGCGAAAAAATACAAATATCACGTGATTCGCCTCCTATTGAAGAGTTTATTTTAGAGCGAGTACTCGGATATAAATATTCAGGAATCGAGGACTCGGAACTCGGGAATTTCTATATAGTATCATTGCGTGATAGGAACTGAGTATTATACTGATCTGAATAACGGGTACCCGTTTGATAAACTCCCGTTAGCGTATAATATCTCACGAGAACATGCCGCCTCCCATCGCAAAAGAGCCGCTGGCTCGCCAACTTAAGAAACCAGCTATATTGTCGTTCGTAATAATTCAATTTGGATCATTTAATGTTGATCGGCGTTACAAAATTGATGCACATTTTCTCCCGTACTTTTGTGGTACATAAATTTGGTCTTAAAATATATTTATAAGGAAGTTATTTAATCACACCAAGACTTTAAGCGCATTTTGACTCCAAAAGTGTGGAATAAACTTTATTATATCTTGAACATACGTGGCCTACTATTAGTATTAATCTAATAAGTGGTCGAGATTTACATATCCGAGGCCTGTATTGACTTCTAGAGGGGCCGGAAATGTATCAGGGCAGAGATCGGTCTGAAGTAGACACACCCTGTGACCCGATTGTTATTATTATACACGCTATTCTTACAGATTTACTCTTTAAAAATATTTTCCTATACAATCTGCTGAGTTAGGGGGTGGGCTTCTAATACAGAGTTTTGCCGTTTTGAAACTGTTAAGAAATCATTGGAGCTCATATGGCAAAGTTAGGGGGTGGTCTTCTATTGGAGTATAGGCTACAATTAAGCGTAATACGGTACCTTCCGTTTTCCATCTAGAAAAATCTTGATACATTCCTTTGTTTACGTCCTCTAAGCAGCATTGATGTAGTTAATATAATTCATGATTAATCGTATGATCAATTGCAATATTGCAATTATGAAAAGTAAATAATCCTGCAACCCTACCAAGTACTACTGATCGCTCCTCTTTGGCCAGGCAGATCATGGTTTACGGATCTGCTAGACCTTCTGGGCTGCAATCCGATCCCTCTTCCAGACAGAAGGGACCTGATATTTCAGAACGAGTGTCTTTATCACCACAACATACCGGAGATGTTCCAACTGACTGCATGGATGTTATCAAGCAGTGAGTAATTGAGGGTGGCTTTTCTGTGCAAGCAGCAAAATTTGGCGCTTCAGCCAGAAGGTGTCAACCACCAGAACATATAATTATAGAATCAACAAGTTCGCAGAGTGGTGTAAGGGAAGAAATATTCATCCGTTTTCTGCAACTGTTCAACACGTAGCAGATTTTATCTGTCATTTATACGAGGTTGACTGCTTTAGCTTCAGTCATTCCCAGTCTGGCCTTAGTAGGAGTGGAGAACGACACTATAAATTAAGTTATTAAAGGAATGAGCAATCTGCGACCTAGACAGCCAATTCCTATCCCAGCATGGAATCTATCTCTTGTTCTCCAGGTTTTAGGACATTCTCCCTTTGAACCAATTAGATCTATTGATATTAAACTGTTAACTAGTAAATCAGAGGAGAAGCGAAATTCATACGCTTTCTGCCGAACAAGACCGTTTTGTCGTTACGGGTGAAGGTTTAAGACTACTACCACATCTTTGTTTCCTGGCAAAGAATCAGTCACTTAAATATCCAGGACAGCCGATCAATTTGCCAAGTTTAGTTAGGCATGACCCAAGCTCTTCTGCTTGGTGTCCTGTCAGATGTCTGAAGATGTATAAGAAACATACAAAGGAGATGAGAGATGGCCCGAAATCTCTGTGGTTATGTCTCAAAGCTCCTCATCTTCGTTGGATAGTCGATGCTATTCAGATGTCGCATAAAATCGCAGCAGGAAAGCAGATTGATTGCGTGAATGCCCATAAGTCTGAACATTAGCAGCAGCATCGGCCCTTTATAAGGATGTCTCATTAGAGGAGGTGATGTCTGAAGCCCAGTGGCATGGCGAGTCATCACATACTGATTTCTACCTTCGTGATATCTCCAGCGCACTTAATCCGGTAGCCGTCGCCAATTTGTCGAATCTTAGCTATCTAGACCACATCCGATCACTCTTAACACATACATCATACGGTTTCCCACAGGCACTTACACAGGTCATGGATACGACCAGTGAACGACAGTGGATTGGGCGAGCTCCTGCGATGAACAAGAAAGATCAAGCACTCATAATGTTGAGTGTTTCTTATTTTAAGTGACTAATGATAATAATATTATTAATTATATTATTGTTTTCGCTTACAGTTGAAATACCAGACTGATTTAGTGAAGTCAGATTCGTGAGTATGCTTATTCATTGTAACAGACATTAGACTCGTTCCAGTTTGAAAAGCTGATCAGGTTATTGATAGTTTTTCATATTTTGAAGTTGTAGTTATAGCTTCTTTACACTCTTCTGGACTACCCTACCCGAGATATGGGGCTGACATGGGTCTGGTGGGTGTTGCCTCCCTTTTGACAGCCCTCAGGAATTTGTGCGGACAATTGAGGGGGGAGCGCGGTCTAGACCATGGAAGTTTAGAATTCTATGAGTCGGATGGCGGAACCCAAGCATATGCCAGGGTTCTCAGTCTCTTCACAACCTTCTCTTTCAGCTGCTAGTTGAGAGCTGTTTCAAGCCTCACCTCCGCCCACCGGAGTTTCCTGGCTGTCGAAATCTGGAGATTATCATAATAGTACATCTGGTAAGTATTATTCAAAGTAGAATAAAAAAAGCATCTGCTTTTGGTTCTACGAGAATTCATAATACTTACCAGATGTACTATGGCCTGCCTCAGCTGCCCCACTGAGGTGAGGCTGAGCTGCTTTTGATGTTTGTCAAGACAAATATAAGACAAATCTGACTGTTCTGGGGGAATTGACTCAGTGTCTGGAGGCTATGGTAATTCCCGGACACAGTATGGACAGGACCATGGAGAGTGTGGAGTTTTAATTGTTTATTTTGAGCTAGAATAAATAATAGACATTATCATAATAGTACATCTCATAAGTATTATAAATTCTCCTAGAAGCAAAAGTGGATGCTTTTTTGAGTCTGCGGCGAGATGCTCAAGAGCTACTGGCTGAGGCAAAAACCTTGCGAGGCCATTAGCTTAGCTAAATTGTCCCGTGCGCACTACAGACCTAATATACTGGACACGGGAATTCAGAAATTACTATCTATAATATTACTATAGAATGGTTATCTACTGCCTAGTATTATACATTCGATCTGATCGGCATAATGGGTACCTGTTTGATAACTTTTTTTGTTGATAGGAGTCGATTCATACAAGGAAGTCATAATTTCGCTGATATTTCCACAAAATATTATTATAAAATAAACTCAAATTTCTTTTTATTTAACATTTATAAATTATTTAGCTCAATATCTTTTCTTTACACAAACACCTGAAATTTGGATGCGACTTCTATTAGATACATCTGCTGTTTTAAAGCTCTTAATAACTTTAGTTACTCAGCCTCTAAAATTGGCATGGGACTTCTACTAAGGATGCAGTCACAAATAGGTGATTTACTGTAGTGCACTATCCGAATATTGGGCCGAAAATTGAGTATTACTTTATGTACTTTTCGTCGATTCCATATGATAATGTACTCTAGAATGGATCCAAATAGTCCTCTAAAGAGTTTCTTGCGTCTGGTATTTGTCAATTTAAAAAAAAAAGTACAATGGATTCAGCCTGTCACTCAAGTATCGATGTCATAATCAATTACGTCACAATCATAATTGACAGAAATACTCCGTCACGAACATGGAATAGTCAGTCAGTTGTACGAATTGTATATGCCTTCTGTTTAATAAACATCTTGTTGAATATTTTGAAACTAATTTAACTGGGTGCTGTTGCTGCCATGGGCAGCAACAGCACTCAGTCAAATTAATTTCAAAATATTCAACAAGTTAGCTGTATAGTTACCATGAAATTGTGATTCTGGGAATTGAGGATTCAAAGTATATAAATTGATTCCAACATGCGCAAAGCATGGGTGGAGCATAGCTAGAGATGGATGGGCATAGCTAAAAGTGGATTCATCCATTATGTTGACACCATTTTTCTCTGGAGTAACAAGTCAGAAGAACTGTAGTAATTTGGTCTATATAGCATGATGAGATTACAATTATTAATAGTGTTCAAGTTTTCAATCATCGAGAGTCATCTGCAATATAAAATTTTTGGCAGAGATTCAACTGAAATGTTAAAGCCTTTCAAACTGTATAATCCCACATGACTGTATTTCAGCGCTTCTGTTCTACGTTATCCTAGTTTACATATCCCTTCAGTGCTTTGCTATGCCCTATATTACACTAACCAAGTGTACTCTACTGCAGTCTTGTCTGATACGTTACCGCCTCCTACCATATCATTCCATAGCATGCCTCGTGTGATTCATGTCCTGCACTGCCATGCTATTCACTACATTGCTTTTTAATTCTCTACTCCATTTTGCCATGCCAGACTCTGGCCTGCTCTGTTCTGCTTTGTCTATTCTAGTCTATTCTGTCTCACCTAACGCACACACACACACGCACACACACACACACACACACGCACGCACACGCACGCACACACACCATTCCCTACAGACCTAGCCTGCCCTGCTTGATCCTAATATGTTGTAATATTATTTTGCTAACCTATTCTCGTAACATATTTGATACTACCTACTAATTATGCCTATCTTACCTTGAATTAAGTATTTATCATACCATGCTTAGGCTTTTTTCTTGAGGTCTCACTCCCTACTATTTCCAGCCCTAGCTTATTCTACTATCCCCTACTCTATCCTATTTTATTGTACCATATGAAATGCCGTGCTACCTTGTACCAGGCTCTCTCCCACCATATACTAGCCTACACTACATTGTCCAGCCCTGTCCTGCCTCATGATACACTCAACTTGACCATATCCTCTCCTAAGCTACCATTCTCTCTCTCTCTCTCCACCCTCCCTCCCTCCCTCCCTCCCTCCCTCCCTCCGTCTGTCCCTCCCTCCCTCCCTTACTCACCCTTTGCCATACCCTAAGCAATGTACTCTGAGTCATTGCCCCAGAATTGTAATTGTCATCTTTAGGTTTTATCCAAACTGAGACAGGCTGCCGGTGGGCTTCTAAAGGTATTGGGCTTTCTTCATCAGCAAAGTGTGATTCATGCGGATCTCAAACCAGAGAATATTCTTCTACAGACAGGTATAACATGGGATCTAATTAAACCTTTACTAGTCACATCTCCCAAAATAATTTGTTTTTAGTGACAGAAACTATCTTTATAGAGGCAAAGAAGAATGTCTTCTTGATAATTTTCCAACAATATATCTTGTTACTAATTACTCTTTTAATCACACACTTACTGGCCCCATCCCACACACCTGAAAGTGGATGCTGAGAGTATTGTATTTTGCCTTGTGTGTTTGTTAGTCTCTGACTTTTTCTCAAGAATCATTGATCCCTATGACTCAAACTTGATTTAATGCAACAAAGATTATTCTCTTAAACTCCAGGTGTTTTTTATGAAAAAATATCAGAATATCTTAAATATGAGTCGAGAGGTTTTGTAATCTATGGTTGTCCCTTTTTGTGTCCCTTTAATGGTCAAGAATGGTGAAGAAATATTTCTGCTTACTGAATATCCATTTTCAGATTATTTTTTTTAATTCTTTCATGGAATTTATGACTCATTTAGCGAGCCAGGCATTCCAGTGGTACGTAAATCTTCAAAAATAGTCTTCTCTTGACATGCCTCAAGACCAGTACTTATAAGCCATTTTGACTGACCTGATCATTAAAGGTGCGACTAGTCTAGAAATAAGACTGATGAAAGATTATTGACATGTGTGTCATAACCTGACAGTAGTTTGTGTAGCAGCTGTGTTAATCATCTAACACTCATATCAGTCAAAAATGGCTTCTCTAGGGGTCTTGAGAAATGTCCATTTGCAGACCAAGAGAAGCCTATTTTTGAAAATTTACCACTGGAATGACTGGCTCGATAAGCGAGCCAGTCATTACAGTAGTAAAATTTCAAAAATAGTCTTCTCTTGGTCTGCAAATGAACATTTTCTATGAGAAAATTGAAATTTTCTTGAACAATTTCGTGGGTTAAAGGTCACGATCACTATAAAAAAGTATTATTCCATCCATAGCTTATAATGAAAAATATTAGAGGTGCTGGAGAAATGTCTATTGTCAGCCGAGAATGTGTAACTCTGTTAATGGGTAATCTTGATGCTGAAAATCCATCTGTGACCTGTTGTTGAAATACATTAAAATGTGTAAAATAAATGTGCTGGGAACACTGTTAATCGGTAGTAATGGAGTAGCGTTATTGTCGCGTTCATAGTGAAGCGGAGGATGTTGACATAGCGATTCAAATGATGCTCAGCATTCAGCGTCCAGCATATACCAAGAATTACCTCAGTTAATAAATGACTTATTTGATTATGAAGTCAGATACTTGAGTGACAGATCAGATCCCTCCATTGTCTTATTCAACCGAACGATACTGTCATATAATTTTCCTGGTGATTCATTTTCCTTCAGCTGATGACGTTCGTTCTCTGAAGGTGATTGACTTTGGCAATGCTCTGCACTGTATACATGATGAGGTGTCCACATACTATGATGACTTTGATCTACAGACTCTCATTTATAGAGCGCCTGAGGTATAGTAACCATATCAACCATAATATACCATCATCTCACTTTCAAAGCAATCATGACTGTTGAGTAATTTAAAGTTAATTTTTCTGGACGTTGATGCTGCACATGCATGTATTACCCCCCAAATTTTCTCGGTGTCATCATTCTAAGTTTGATACTGTCACACTGTATAGGAATTCCTGAATTCTCCCAACCTGATGAAGCACTGTTTTGTACAAAAGTTCCTCAAAATACATAAAGTTGGTCTTAAAAGGTACTAGCTTTGAATCCTGTTGTTATTATTAACCATTTAACCCTTACCACTCAGGTGTTAAAAATTTTTAATTTTCAAATTAAATTAAAAGATGAAAAGGTGTTCGTTCATTTTTCAACAAATTTGGTGGGAGATGGTGCTGTCGTAGACAGCAACATTTTCCACCAAAATTGTTGGAAAATGTACACCAGTTTCTTTGATATTGACACAATAAAAGATAGAATATTGACATCAGAGTGGTAATGGTTAACACTCAAATCAGCCAAAAATGCATTCTGCGGTTCTCTTGGAAACTGTCCGTTTGTAGACAAACAGAGTATTTTTGAAACTTTGTCACTGGAATGACTGTCTTGGTTATCGAGCCAGCCATTCCAGTGATAAATTTTCAAAAATACTCTTTCTCTGCAAAAAGACGGTTTTTATAAGAAAAATTAAATTTTCTTGAACAAATTTAAGAGATAACATATTAATATGGCTACCGCAACATTTAAACATGTGATATTAAATTCTAGTAAATAAATCACTGATCACTCAACAGTTTTACCAACTGAATTAAATTTACAGTTTTATTTGATATATAAACATTTGGAACTGGCCCCACAAATGATAAAAAAATAAATGACCACACGAACGTACATTTATCTCTAGTTTGCGCACAGTTTTTGTTGTACTCGATAGCATATTTTAGAAGAATGATCAAAATTTTTCTGTACATCATGAACAATGAGCACAATCCTAGTCAGATTATTTTTTAAATATTCATTGAAATGGTTCTTATGATTCATCATATGCAATTTGGAGTCGCATTCGGTCATACATCAAAAGACAATAAACCTATTGTTGCTTTGTATTTGCAGGTGTTATATGGTATGCCATTTGGTACCGAGGTTGATCTATGGTCTCTCGGGTGTGTTTTGGCAGAAATGTACTTACAGAAGCCTTTGTTTCTCGGACGAAACAAAAAGGAGGTGCTGGGTGAAGTAAGAGGAATTAGTAGTTCAAAACCGGATTACAGTGAACTAAATATGATGCTTTCTGATTATTTTAGAAACAGTTTGCTTGAATGTTATTGCTGCATTATGTAGCAACAACTTTCAACTTCAGCTTATACTTACCCATAGTGACTATATGATATTTACTGTATATTAAATATCCTATCGGAAAACCTAGAGTTTTACATGCACCTATTTCTGGAGACTGTCCACCCTAGTTCGGAATCCGCCTTGTCTCAAATGTCAACAGTTCAAATAGCTCGTGGAATATTCTATTGGAAACAGTATATTTAACAAAACTATTGGATTTTATGGTGGGACGAAAATTTTAGGTAATGATGTCATCGCCATCAAAGGTTGTATCTATCTAAATTAGAGTAATTAATTATATATTGCCATTTGAAATTGTAAAGATTCAAAGTTATTTATTATCTGCCCATGGCGATTCGTTTTGCAAGTTCCGAGTTTTTGTACTCGGGTAGATGTAGGACTCGGATAATTGTTGGGCGGTTCCCAAAATCTGCAGATAAACAAATAATGGATGACAGCTGATCGACAGCTGTCATAGTTTCCGGTTTCCAAATTGTATGCATTTTTGTCTCTCGGGTTTAACTACTTCAAATAATGTTAACTCCGGTTCGGATTTAGAAAGTTTATGCTGTCCTTTGCACTTTTTGGGTAAAATTCTTCCTTATTCGCGCAAAATTATCATATTTTCGTCTGAAAATATTGTTGATATCCGCATTTTTTGCTATCACTGGTTATGCACCGTAACCAGTCAATCATTTGTCACTGAAAATAAAATTATGATCGAGGATGTTTGGTTCTTCAAGCGGATATTTTTATTCATGACATGTTCAAATATGATTTATTTTGTCAATATGATCAGGGGTTGGGCGAGTTATTAATAACGAAACATGATTTACCCCTTGGTATTTGATAACACGGCACGTTCCAGCTATCGCAATTGTGTAGTGTAACGTAAAATAATGCACAATAAAATATGCCCAAAATTATTGGTTTTACTGACGTTACGAAACAATTTATACATAACTGGAAGTCTGGCAAACAAGCACGATGTACTTTAGAGGCCTGTAAGAGGTATTTGTGTCCAGTGCTCTAAATGCACGCTAATGTCTAGTTGCTCTGTTTGTCAAGGGTGGTCGGATCAAACTTGGGACATGTTTGATAAAGAGGTCCAAGTGTACAGAATTAAAGCAGCAAAGGTAGCTGAAGATGCTTTGGTTTCTTTAAAGGCAGGAATGATGGCTGACTTGCAGGTGTCTGTCAGTGAACACATTTCAAAGTCCATCGCTTCAGAGATGAGCCCAATGCGTGAACTGATGGCATCCATGGGTCAGCAAACTGCAATGATTCAAGGCATGTTACAGAGTCTGCCTCAGGCTGTGTTAGCAGGAACAGCCTGTGTTGAGAGAGATGTTCTCCTCGCTCGGGGCGGCTACTGGCCATTTTCCCCAGTCGAAAGATCCTTTGAATCAACTGACTAAGCAAGAGGAAAATAATCTCTTAACAGATCCGTTGAATGTTGAATCGGGTATGGTGGGTCAGGCTCATGGAACTGGTTCTATAGTTGGAACCGTGTCATATGGTCCTGGACCCTTTCAGCATCCTCCCGCGAGTGCGTTGACACCAACTCACGGGTCGGTGCAGATGGAACCGGCTACAGATTTTACTGTAGCGGGGCCGTCTGCAGCCGGGCAAATGGCACAAGATGGCTCTGTTACTGACCAGGCAGTTAAAGGAGTAGCAAAATCGCTACTTCAGGGGAAGCCGTTAGCATCGGAGTTGGACTGACAAGAGGCTGTCTTTTGTTACTGACCTTTTCAATTTCAAGGACCTGAGTCAGGCTCCTGAGCCAGAGTCTGACTCTGTGCTTAGTGCAGAGGCAGAGGAAGCTCTTGTACATCATGCTGCCAAAATACCAGCATTGCCATTTTCCTTAAATATCAAGGATTTGTTTGAGTTAGCAAAGAGGGATTTGGTAAAAGACAAACTTCCTCAGGCCCCAACAGAGGCCAGGAAGCATATCAGGAATCAGGATACCCTATAATGATTACGTTATGTATGGCAAGAACCCACATCTGTAAATTCTAGAGAGACAGGTACTGAGGGGAAAATATTCCTGAACATATGATGACTAAGCTTCATAAACTGAAACCTTTGGTAGGTCCAAGGAATTTAGATATTTATGATGAGGTGTCTAAAATTGAGGAAAGCGGTCGAGCAGGAATCGTTGCTTTATCTCATGTCTCATGTCTTCTGTCCGCTATTTTTTAGGTGGATGACAAGGGTCTGACTGCTCCTGAGTCAGTATTTAATGTATTGACAGATTCTGTCAGATTGTCACAGGACTGTTTTATCCGTGCCGTTCAGCGAAGTTTACGTCTAAGGCGTCAAATGGTTATTGACTACAAGAAGCCTAGCATAGAGGTGTGTCCAAAAAGTCACTTGATAGGTGGCAGATTTTGCGGATAGGCAAAGGCAAATAGATGTAGCAATTTAAAGCTAAGCCTCAGCAGTCATTTAAGAATGTTCAGTTGGGTGGAACTTCTGCAGCGCCAAACCAGTCACAAGCTCGGCCCCAGTGGGGCAGGGGTCAAGGCTGGGGAATAGGTTATAAAATTCCAAAAGCATCTGCCATTGGTAGAGGTGCCCAACATGGTCAGAGTAACCGTGGAAGTGGGGCCAGCTTCGGTCAATGTGGTGGCCAAGGTGGTGGAGGCAAAGGGCCCTCTGCTAAAAGAGGTCGCGGTTTCTGGCATGGAGAAAGAGGTGGTCAGTATGGCTGAAATTCTGCTAACGAGAACCAGTCCGGTGTTAGCTGTGGCTATGGATCCTGTGGTCAATCCATTCTTTTCTGCACACAAAGTGCAGGAAAAGTTGATGAATCAGTCAATCCCAGTCGGTCGACTGCAACTATGCGCAAAAGAATGGAATACATTTATTGGGGATGGACAGTTATACCATTGGCTGAAAAATGGATATGCCCCGGATTGGATACAGAATGTTCCAATCCCACCATTGACCACGGATCTAGTGTGGACTCTAATAATGAAGGATCCACAGAAATTAGAAGTCATGGTATCAGAAATAGATTCTCTAAGGAAAAAGGGTGTGATTCAATTGGTACACAATCACATGACCCCAGGCTTCTATTCACTAATGTTTTTGGTAACAAAAAACACCGGCGGTTGGAGACCAGTACTCAACCTGAAACCATTGAACAAGTTCATTCACTCTCCAAAATTCAAGATGGAGACAGTGAAGTCAGTAATGGCGGGTTTATCAAAAGGAATGGACGGTATCGATAGATCTCAAGGACGCATACTTCCACATTCCAATACCGGAACATTTTTGCAAATTCCTGCGTTTTGCCTTTCAAAACAAAGTTTGGGAGTTCAAAGCTCTCCCGTTTGGTATTACAACGGCTCCAAGGGTTTTTACAAAAGTGATTTTCGCAATGATGTCATCCCTCAGAAGAAGGGATGTAACGGTCCATACATACATAGACGACTGGCTCTTAAAAGCAAATTGTCCAGTAGTGTTATTAGCAAATTTAGACATTGTTATGGATCTACTAACAAAGTTAGGATGGATAGTCAACATAGAAAAGTCATTACTTCCAACGCTGAGGTTTGTATACCTAGGTATGTTCTTCGATCTCCAAATAGGAGTAGTATATCCATCGAAGAGTGGGCGCTCAATCAACCAGTGGCAGAAGTGTTATTCACTCATTGGGGAAAGTCCAACATAGACTTATTTGGCACAAAAGAAAATGCAAAGATGATAACTTACGTGTCACCGATCCCAGATCCAAATGCCTTCGCAGTAGATGCATTGGCAATAGATTGGAATGGGATGTATGCATATGCATATCCCCCAACAATATTAATACCCAAGGTGTTGCAGAAAATTCGAGCGAAGAAGTGCCAAGTGCTTTTAATCGCCCCAAATTGGCCATGCCAATCTTGGTATACGAAATGCTGGATCTTCTGGTTTACAGACCCGTGCCTCTGCCAGAATCACCAGATTTGATCTCCCAGAACAGGGCCAAACATTACCATGAGGCCCCGGAGATGTTTCAATTGACTGCCTGCATGTTATCAAGCAACGCTCAATTGAGGGAGGCTTTTCTGATGAAGCGTCAAAGCTCATTGCTTGCGCCAGGAGAGGATCTACCTCTAAAACGTATAATTTTAGAATCAACCAATTTGCAATCTGGTGTAAGAAAAGAAATATTAATCCCATTCTTGCAACTATTCAACCAGTTGCAGACTTTCTCTGTGAGCTCTGTAATGAATGAAAGCTAGCTCCATCAACATTAGCATCATACAAATCAGCTCTTGCTGCTGTAATTCCTTGCCTGGCTGAGAGGGGTGAATGTATGAACATGTTGAATGATATGATAAGGGGAATGGGTAATGAAAGACCAAAATAGGCATTAGCAATTCCAGCATGGAGTTTATCCTTAGTATTACAAGTATAGTCTAAACATCCTTTTGAACCTATTAGAACAATAGATATGAAACTGTTAACATGGAAGGCAGTGTTTTTGGTTGCTGCTGCTTCAGCTAGAAGAAGAAGAAGCGAAATACACGCATTATCAGCAGAAGATGACCGCTTTGTAGTAAAGATGACCGCTTTGTAGTAACAGGAGAAGGTCTGCATCTTTTACCTAAGATAGAGCTTATGTCATTAAAACATCTTGGGCAACCTATCTGTTTGCCAAGTTTGGTTAGACATGATCCGTTATCTAGTGAATGGTGTCCAGTAGGGGATTTGAAAGTATATAAGAAGCGCACCATGTCTTGGAGAACAGATCCAATGTCATTATGGCTATGTTACTTAGCCCCACATGGTAGAGCTTCAAGGGACACAATATCAAGATGGATCGTGGAAACGATTAAAGCCACTTATAAGATCGCTTCCAATGTACAGGTAGAGAGGGCTTCTTAGGGCTCATGATGTCAGGGGCTTAGCGGCCTCAACTGCACTATATCATGGTGTTTCGTTGGAGGACATTATGTCGGTAGCCCAAAGGCATTGTGAATCATCCTTTATGGATTACCATATTTCGCTTAATTGAAGCCTAGGCTTCTATTAGGACAAGAGGTGTTCAATTTCCAACCCAACATCTCTGAGAAAGGGGGTGGGCTTATATTACAGAGTTTTCCCAAAAAGTTTTCTAAAACTGATACCACGGAAATTCAACGCATTTTCTCCCGTAAAAATTCCCTACACCTATGTTTAATGTATACCTCAAAACATCACCGGGGAAGTGAAATTATTTGATTTGAGCGCCTAAATATTGCGTATCCTTTAATAAAGGTCATTTATTACATCAAAATTAATCCACAATTTGATATAAAATGGCGTCGCGAAAAAATACAAATCACGTGATTCGCCTCCGATTGAAGAGTTTATTTTAGAGTGAGTACTCGGATATAAATATTCTGGAATCGCGGACTCAGAACTCGGGAATTTCTATATATTATCATTGCGCGATAGGAACAGTATTATACTGATCTGAATAACAGGTACCCGTTTGATAAACTCCCGTTAGCGTATAATATCTCGCGAGAACACGTCGCCTCCCATCGCAAAAATATATTTATAAGGAAGGTATTTAATCACGCCAAGACTGTTTTACGCGCATTTTGACTACAAAAGTGTGGAATAAACTTTATTATATCTTGAACATACGTGGCCTACTATTAGTATTAATCTAATAGGTGGTCGATATTTACAAATCCGAGGCCGGTATTGACTTCTAGAGGGGCTGGAAATGTATCAGGGCAGAGATCAGTCTGAAGTAGACACACCCTGTGACACGATTGTTATTATTATACATGCTATTCTTAAAAATTGGCTCTTAAAAAAAAATTTCCTACACAATCTGCTGAGTTAGGGGGTGGGCTTCTAATACAGAGTTTTGCCATTTTGAAACTGCTAAGAAATCATTGGAGCTCATATGTCAAAGTTAGGCGGTGGGCTTCTATTAGAGCATAGGCTACAATTAAGCGAAATACGGTATTATTTGTGTGACACCTCAGATTTAACCAACCCTCTAGCATATGCTGTCGATCCAAGAAAACGATCACAATTGACAAACAGAGTACATAGGCATTAGGGGCACGGCTTGCCCTTGTGTGCTGGCCTAGCTGGTGTTCTCGAGGGCGAAAGATGACTGGAACGGAAAGATCCAAAACCAGTAAGTTATGTTAAAATGATTGGTTTTAAAATGATATAATTATTATATATATGTAATCACTCATTACCTATTCCTTAAAATGTTCAACTTTGTGTTGAAATAATACAAGCATGTAAGCTTTAATAACAAATATAAAATATTACCAGAAAGTTGAAGCACCGTTTTCTCATTTTCAGTTGTTCTTGATAATAACGGAAGATCTGGACACTGGCTGGGAAGAGGTTTTCTCCACCCCTTTATGTTGAGAAAAGGGGGATGGGCGGTCATTATTTTAATGACTAATTTTAAGTCAAAAATCTGATCCCATCGGTTTTCTTGAAGACCAGTATGGCCAGTCATATTAGTCCATAGGACTATGAACTTTGAGGAAGTGTTCTTATAGGCTATTCAAAGCCTGCTCACGCCTCCTCCCACCAGAGAAGTTTGTTCTACGTCGAATTCTGGTGATATCATATAGTCACTATGGGTAAGTATAAGTTGAATTTGAATCAAAAATGCACTCGCATTTGTTTCAACGAGACTTAATTATACTTATCCATAGTGATGGCCCTCCTCCACCACCCCGCAAGGCAGAGCTGGGTAGTCTTTACAGAAGATTACCGGGAATCGCCTGCGCATGTCTGTTGACATTTGAGAGAAGGCGGATTCCGAACTAGGGTGGACAGTCTCCGGAAATAGGTGCATGTAAAACTAGATTTTCCGATAGGATATTTAATATACAGTAAATATCATATAGTCACTATGGGTAAGTATAATTACGTCTAGTTGAAACAAATACGAGAGCATTTTTGATTCAGTGCAAATATTCTTTGTGTTTGTATGTTTGACACCATGTTGATTCAGATTATTCATTCATTCATATGGGTGAATGAATAAATGGTTTGCACACACGCGTTGCTAGATAGGATAATCTGAATCAACATGGGGGATGAAAATATCTTTATATAATCATCCATCTCCATCCATCCATCCATCCACAATTCATCCATTCACCATTCGGTCATTCAATCAGTGGGAATGATCCCATAGTTGACCCACTTGGACCCCCATCTCCGATGACTTGTCAGTGCATCTAATTTCACAAATGCACACACCCCTTCTTGTTCACAAATCCCTGCCTTCACCTATAGATAAGCTATCATGGCAGGACAGGCTAATGACCAGAGGATTCTGTGGTGTTCCATGGGACATGGGATTGTATTAAATTGTATTAAAATTAAATAATTTTAAAATATTAACTTTGAAGACCAAATAAATATGCTTATTTGTAACATTTTGAAATTTTTCTTGTGGAAATAACTCCTGAAAGCTGTTCAATCGTTATCTCTTGCAGATGGTAGATCTTCTGGGACATGTCCCATCACGGGTTGTGCAGAGGGGCAAGTTCTATCCGGACCTAGAGGCTTATACCACGTATAACTACACTCAACCAGATGGTGAGTTATACCACATACATCTCCACACAGCTACAAGGTGAGTTATGTCACACATCTACACTCGCTTTCTATCTCTCCCTCCCACCCTCCAACCCTCCCTGTCTATCTCTCCCTCCAACCCTCCCTGTCTATCTCTCCCTCCCACCCTCCAACCCTCCATGTGTATATATCGTGCTGATCTTTCTGTCCACTTCTCAAACAAGCATCAAAATGTGTAAGTCTCAACTTGAACACAATTCAAGTCATTATCATAGTCTTAGAAAAATGTGTTTTAATCAGCAACATAAAAATTACTGCAATTATCACTCAGACTGAATCATACCTTAAATAATATCATCTGTGATGTCATGACATGAATTTGTCAAAAGTAAGGTGTAACAGATAATGACAACATCTTGGAGGGTGTACTGTATTGGTTACACCAGTGTGTTGTCAGGGTACAGGCGGTTACTACACAGGCAAACGGTATATTTGTTTGCACGTGTGTTAATAACCTGTACTCCCGGCAAAACACTGGTGTAACGAATTTATTACCCCTCAGATGTCAGCGAGAGATTAAGAAAGAGGAGGGAGGGAGAGAGAGAATTTTATCTTACCTGAAACATTGGTCATTATCCCTGTCTCCACAGTAATTTCAAACCCTATGCATAAAACATCTCTGATTTTCAGATTCTGGTTAACCCTCTAACCCTTACAGATAACTAAAGCAACAGATTCAAGTCAAAATAATTTCAAAATATGCAATCCCTTCCTGCATAATTGTCTTGAAATTGAGACACTGATTTCTATGGTTAATTGGTTAACCGTTTCAACGATGAATTCTCCGTATCCCATTTTCAAGGTAAACATACAGGAAAACAAACTGTTGAATATTTTGAAATTAATTTGACTGACGTCGTTGCTGCCTTGCGGCTTCCAGTCAAATTAGTTTCAAAATATTCAACAGTATAAATGCTATAGTGTTAAGAATATACTTTTTCAGGTATTTGTCAGTGAAAGGGTTCATGTAAAGCTGGTGGGCACAGATATGCTTAACTGACAGTTGTTTCTTTGATTAATTCTGTAATGGTTAAATTTGGTCGAGAAAATTTAAATATCTGCCTATTGAATGTCCATTTACAGGCCAAGAGAATACAATTTTTGAAAATTTATCATTGGAATGACTGGCTCAGTTATTGAGCCAGTCATTCCAGTGGTAAATTTTCTAAAATTATATTCTCTTGTCCTGTAAATGGGCATTCCACAAGACCATAACAGAGGCTGGTTTTTGGTTGTCATGACCATTATTTGATTAAATACTCTGTTTAATTTCAGCCACCAGTAAATTATTGAAGCGTCTGAATCATTTAGATTTTGCATTCGCAAACTTTATCTCATCACTGCTTCGCTATGATCCAGGTAAGAGTAACTGTGTTTCGTTGTTTTTTCCCTCAAAATTTCAACATTCTTTCTGCAGTCAGGTTGTCCAGATATGATACAAGCTGTTTTAAGGAAAGCTGGATTTTTTTGATAATTGTTTTGCTGAAAGCTGGGTGTTATTATGAATTAAGCAGAATTAACCCTGTAATGGTCACGTCAGTCAAAACCAGCCACTGGAGTTGGCTTGAGAAATGTTCATTTGCAGGTCAAGAGAAGGTTATTATTGAGAATTTATAACTAGAAAAACTGGCTCAATTAATAATCCTATCCTTCCGGTAGTGAATTTCCAAAAACAGACATCTATTGGCATGTAACTGGACATTCACTGAGCAAAAATCTTGATTTTATTGACCAATGACTATTAAGCCTTTAACGTCTAAATTTGGTCCAGAAAATCGAACTATTTCCTTTGATGACAAAGCCAGCCTCTACAGTGGTCTTGAGGAATGTCCATATGCAGGCCAAGAGAAGACTGTTTAAAAAAATTAACCAATGCTTACCGAGCCAGTAATTTCAGTAGCAAATATTGTCTATTTTACAGGTAACCTTTCTAACATAAAGTCACATGCAAGTTGCAACTTATGACAGACAGATAGACTGACAGAGACAAGCAGACAGACAGGCAGATAATTTTACAACCAAAGACAAGCGTATCATGCTATAGAACTCTGCGACTTAGGCAGCTTTGTCAGAAATGTCAAATTTCACAGGCAGACCACCAGACTGATCAACAAACTGACTTATGCTGGGTGCGAGTCACATTAGAACTAATAAGTTGCAGTCATTTTAAATATATATAAAAATATAAAGCTCCTAATAAGTGTGGACATTTATTACACCATCTAATTCAGTAAATTGTTGATCAACAGCTCAATTTTAGCAGCCATTGTGAGCTATTTCTTCCAAGCTTTCTATTAATGAGGCAGCCATTCCAATGGTACAGGTTTAAAAGTAGTCTTCTCTTGGCCTGCCAATGGACTTTTCTCAGGCCCATTAAAGGATTAACGAAGCTACAGAGTGTAGAATTCTGCAAAAAAAGATGGAAAGAATGCCATAAAATTCCAGCATTTTTTAAAATAGATATCCAATAATTAGGAGAGCTTGTAAAACAAAAGATTGTTGTTAATTTTTGGTTAACAAAAAATTGGTGTTACCTTACTGCGTTATTTTGACATTTCAGTCGAGAGAGCGACAGTAAGCCGTGCTGCAGCACATGTATTTCTGGGATCAGAACTGGCAACACGGTTACTCATGCCTCCAGAGTGTGATACTGGTAGGTAGCTTACATTGATTATAAAGATAAAGGCCCACCATAACAATAACAAGATAAAGCTCATATGGGCTAAGATATGCAACGTTCCACAACTTCTATAGATTTCAAAAAATAAGTATGGGAACCCTACTAACATGACTAAAACCCAGCATAGCAGTGGAGGATTGATGCAAACCTCATGAAATATGATCTAGGGCACAAGAGCTGATCCAAGTTTGTTTAAGGGACCTTGATTGGGGGATCGATTGACACGGCCACCCTGAGTTTATAGCAAAATATAATTAGCAAAAATTTGACTTAAGAATTTCATATAAAAATTATTTGTTCACCATTTTTAGCTCACCTGGCCTGAAAGGCCAAGTGAGCTTATACCATAGCGACCATCCGTCGTCCGTCATCTGTCAACTTTTCCTTTAAACGACTTCTCAAGAACCACTGGGCCGATTTCAATTATGTGTGGCAGGAAGCATCCTTAGGCCATAGGGATCCAAGTTTGTTCAAACGAAGCCGATCGGCCAATTTGGCCGGCGGCCATCTTGGATTTTAGCCGATTTTAGGAAATGTCTTTAAAAATCTCCGAAACCGCTTTGTGGATTGATGCAAACCAAATGAAATATGATCTAGGGCACAAGAGCTGAACCAAGTTTGTTTACGGGAACTTGATTGGTCAAATGGGTCGGCAACTATCTTGGTTGGCCTAGTTTTAGCGAAAACGAAGGGATCGGGTTGAAATTGGGCAGATATGATTAGGGACTAAGGGCCATTAAAATTTGTTCTTGGGACGTTGAACCGTCAAAAAACATGGCCGCCGTGGACCAATCAAAATATAGCGTGTTTGGCGGCCATATTGGATTTTTTTATTTGATGGATTTTGAGGCTGAAATTGGTTTTATGTATTTCTGATGTCAAATTTGCAATTTTCAAAACTGTCGGATAAACGGTTTGGCGGCCATCTTGGGTCATTTTCCTGCCAAAAGCTCCCATACTAAAGCAATGGGAAATTGAAAATGTCTTCTCGAGAACTACTGGGCTGATTTCAATTATATTTGGCAGGAAGCATCCTTAGGGCATACAGATTCAAGTTTGTTCAAACGAAGCCGATCGGCCAATTTGGTCGACGGTCATCTTGGATTTCGGCCAATTTTTTAAAATGTCTTTAAAAATCTTCTTCTCCAAAAGCATTTGAGTGATCGATTCAGAACTCACGAGATATGCTCTAGGGCAAGAGCAGAACCACGTTTGTTCAAGGAAACTTAATTGACCAAATGGTTCGGCGGCCATCTTGGATGACCTCGTTTTCGCAAAAATGACCTTCCCCAGAACCGCTGAAGCGATTGGGCGAGTGTACACATGCCCAGCCCTAATATATATATATATATATATATATATCCTTATGGCTTCCATGTTTATGCTGTTGGCCTTTGCTATGGGTATCTTGTCCTGGCAATAAGCTTTCCTTTGCGTAATGAGACTGACTCATTGATTATGATTGACAAGTGGTTACGCATACGGTTGGGTTGCTGAAGGTGAAGGTCGCTGCGACCGTAGTAATGATTTTTTCATCAATATCTAATCAGTATAGCACTGATGGCTTGTCTGTCATGTCTGTAAGCAACACAGATGCTAATGTGTTTTAGCCTTCCTGGCCCAAAGGTGTGTAATTCAGTCCCAAATTATTGTTTCCAGCCGAAATTTGCTGTTTTAAAATTTTAGATCTTGTGTTCTTGACAAAACATGTCATAATTCTCACCAGGGATTTCGTAGTTGAAATGCCATTGTTGAAGGTGAGTGATACAGGCCCTTTGGGTCTCTTGTTAATATACCATATAGTAATCCCTTTGTCCATGTGTGCGTATGTGTCCCCAATTTTCTGCCTAGATCATATTTTCAAGAGTTTAACCTATTGTCAACAAACTTTGTATATGGATGAATCATAGCCTAAAGGTGTGTCATCAAAAATAGATCAGCATGACCTAGTTTTCATGGGTCACTGAACATCATAGCTTATTTTTGTCTGGTCTATAGTTTCAAGAGTTTTTGGTATACAGTAACCAAACTTGTTGTATGGATGCATTGTTCGCTAATGCTGTGTCGCATACCATAAATAGGTCACAGTGACCTACTTTCCATGGTTCACTGAACATCATAGAAAATAGTATTTTTCTGTCCCTGATTTTTTGTCTGACCATATTTTGAAGTTTTTCACATATAGTCGACAGACTTGATATATGAATGCATTATAGCCTACTGGGATGTCATATATCAGCAGTAGGTCAGCGTGATCTAGTTTCCATGTTTCACTGAACATCATAGATGTTTTTTGTATACAGTAACAAAACCTATGGATACATTGTAGGTTACCAGTGCATCATGTATCAAAGGTACCGGTAGGTCAGCATGACCTACTTATCACGATTCACTGAACATAATAGAAAATACTTGTCCAGGCTGTAGCTTTTTCGTATACCCCAACCAATTTTGGTATATGAACACGTACTTGTCATATGACTGAACTTCTACATTACTTGCACGCATTCAGAAAAGGCGGGTTTCAACGAAATGGTATCCTTTGTGCTGCACTACATCACTAAAATTCTAGTTTGATTCAATGTTTCATGTCACTCATTTTACTGTGGACCTAATCGAATCTCTCTCTTTTTCAGATGGTGGTAATGTATATCCTGGTCTGTGTATAACGAGTCGCATGTATAAGCACCAACCAGTAGTGGATGTGTCGATCAAATATCAACATCTAACTTCACAAGAGCTACTGCGCACAGGCACTCACGATCTCACGGCCGCTCCAAGACGATGTGTGGCTGAGGTTGCACCAGTACGACGTAGCATATCTCCGGAGGAGATGTCCGAGGTTGCACCAGCAAGACGTAACATATCTCCAGAGGAAATGGCTGAGGTCGCACCAGTTCGACGTATTGCATCTCCACAGGTGGCTGAGGTGACACCGGTACAATGTAGTGGTTCTCGAGAGGATGTGGCTGAGGGCATACCTGTACAAAGTAACATATCTCCAGAAGTGACTGAGGTCACACCGTTAGAACGTAGCGTATCTCCAGAGGAGGAAGTTGTGCTGTTATCTGTAGTAGATATTAGTGATGTAGTACAAAGTCATAGCCACAATCATTACAATACCAATACTCACACTAAGTTATTAAACTCAAATTATAAAAGTAAGGTGAAACAATCGAGCACTAATCATAACACGGTTAGAACAGAAATAAAGAGGAACTCTTATAGAACTTCTACAGACAATTCCACTATTCATCAACAGAAGAATGACAAACAGAGTAACACTTCACATCGCCATACTAACAGTTACTCTGATAGTGATTGTAGTCCGGAAAATGGCCAGGATAGCGAGGTGCTTAACCAGCAGCAAACACATATACAAAATTATGACAACCCTGTTTGGGAGAATAAAGCTGTTACTGGACGTGTTCAAAAACACACCATCTCTGATTCTGAAAGTAATGAGCAGGTAGATCATTATCCAGAGAACTTGACGCTGGCGAAACATAAATCTACAAAAATTAACAAGACAATATTGAAATCTAAGTATATTAAGACCCAGTTATATACAGCTGAAGTAAATAATCAGATACAAAGTGGTGAGAGAATAAAAGAAGAGGTGGAGGAGATTCATGAGCTTATGCAGCTCAAGAGTGAAGCTGGTAACTATTGTGAAATAACAATGAGACCAAGGAACATGATACCTGATGGTGATTATAAGCAAAGCAGAAAGAATGCTGCTATACCTGGGCTGCAGCAGACACCACTGCAGCTTAAGGTTGAAACACTAGGACACATTGTATGTGCACAAAGGGATGAGGCATGCTTTCATGAAGGTACTGAACATGATCAACCTGCTGGCAAGCCTGTAAGAGATTATAAAAACAGAACGAATAATTCTGAAAAGAATACAAGCAGAACAAATCAACCCACTGCTACAGATTGTCATTGTTTAATAGATAGTTCTAGCAATTGTATCCGGAAAGTATGCACTAGATCAAAGCCTGATGCTTCAAGTTCACTTCACTGTAATAAAGATGGATTTCATGTACACACACATAACCCAACAGGTTGTAGTAAAAGACAGTTAAGTAATTCAGTGAGTATAGAGCATGCACCAAATAGCAGTAAAAAATTGCATGAAGTTAGACACGGTAATAACCAGCATAAAGCCTTACCGCGGTCAGCGACTTTACCAAAATCATTGCAAGGCGTGGATGACATGTGTGTTAAGAATCACAAAACAGAAATTAAATCCTTTATATCTGATAGTGTCTCACCAACAGATGACAGTCTGATTTCCGAGCGCCATATGAGAACATTAACTGATAAGAACATTGTACAGAGCAATTCACACAGAGAGCTTTCAGACACCAATAAAAACACATTAAATAAACTCAAGGATAAGTCACCAATTCATAACAGTATATCAGAAAGCACTTTCTCAAGGGCCAGACATAAATCACCAACCAGGGGGTTGCATAATTCCACTGATAAGTTACCAAATGCAGCACAAAATTCTGATAAATCCCCAAACATTAAAAGCATGCAACCAGCTTGGCAGAATGCAGACACGATGTCACCATGCCATGTCACAAGGTTACAGAAGTCTGCAAACACGTCACAGAGGAATAACATGTGTGCGCGCTTTAAAAACACTTCACAGGAAACTAATAAGAAGTCAAAAAGGTACCCAGAAGTGATTGCCCAATCCTGTAAGAACATATCAAAGATATCTACGGGCCGGACCCCAAGGCTTAATAATCAGGTCAATTCCTCAAGTTCTAATGATATTTTACTCAAGTATGACCCAGGTGTCCCTGATCAGTCTATATCATATCATCAAAATGTTTTGAAAGATCGCAACAATGCATCTAGTAGAAGACACTCCTCTATATCAAAAGATCAATCCGCTTCTTCAACAACTTTTGTGTGTATGACGGACAGTGCTTCAGACGCTGAAAGCTCTTCAGATGCAGTCAAATTTATTTACAAAGCTAGATCTCCGACAAATAATCAGCTTTTGGATAGTCAGCCTATGTTACATGAGCAGTTCCCCTCCGATATGACGTATGTAACAATACCAAGTAATAAAGCTGAATGCAATTACATCTCTCAGGTGTCCTCAAAGCATGGAAACCAGGCTACAGTAACAGAAAAAATTAGTTTTTCTGACCGTCTTCCTGAATATATGGAGCAGAATTGTAGTGAGCAAACACCTCATCAAATTGTTGAGTCCACTGATTTAGACAGCAGTATAGGGAAATGTGATCATGGACATTTTCATGATGAATATAACCATTATAATGAACATTTAGCCAAACGTACATCTCCGGTTGAAACTGTGGATTCTTGTCATATAATGAACACAAGCACTGGCACAAACCTAACGGTGAAAAACTATTTAAAACCTGACAAAACTGAATACCAAGATAAAGAACCTCACTTATTGGATAAAATATTTACTGATAATGATAATTGTAATGATAGTTTAGAAACAAGTACAAGGCTTGCGGATTCAGTAAATCAGGCAATGAGATCTGAATGTGCAATGTGCTCACCAAAACAGAAATTTTATGTTACGCGCCTTACTCCACACCATGCTGAAACTAGAAGTCTCAAAGCAGATCTTCCTACAATTAGTACTCAGAAACTTGCTAGTATTACTAATTCAAGATTTCATAGCAAGGTATTTTTCAATGACAATTCAGACAATAAAGCTGGCCATTCTTATTTGCCATCTACAGCCACCGCAGCATCTATGAAGGAGCTAGAAGAAGACCACCGCACAAGAAAACGTCTAAAAGTTACAGATCATGATTTGATTGACAGATCAGATTCTGGAAATAAAACTGACAGACTAATAAAGCATGTGAAACCTCTAGAAGTTAATGATTCAAACGAATTTGACAATCGAAGTAAGTTTGTAACATCTGATAGTGCTAAGCTAGTAATGGGTGACAATGACAGTCCATGTTTGGCCAGAAGACGATTACAGATGCTCCCTGATCATTCTATCAAATACAGTCATCGTGTTGATGTCAATGCCTATGTCAGCAGTAAAACATTATTGAATAAGGAGCATCTCTCTAAAGCGGGGAAAAGAAAACGATTATTAGAAGATGACTGCATTAAATCTGTGTTATCTCCCAATAGAGTACATATTTCCTATTTAGAAAAGCATGCAAATGACGGGACCAATGTGTCTGGAAATTGTAGTGACACTAACCTCAAGGCAACCGGGAAAGCTAGTGCTTATGGCAATTCTGGCCTAAAGCAAACACAATATTTAAATTCAAAACATAGACATTCCAAAATGAATAGCAAAGGTAAGTTTCCATTTAAGCAAGGCAATAAACAATCTCGCAGCAAATCTGACGTCTTTGAAAGCGGACAATTCTTTTCCTTTATTAACCGAGAAAACAAGCAGTCAAATAGCTGCAAGAAACGTGTATCCAGTGAAACATTTATTTCATCCAATGATATTGATGATCATTTCCACTTTAAATCAGATACTGAATCAGAAACTGAAATGGCTCACAGAATAAGTAATGTAAAAAGGAGATACAATGTGAAAATAAAAAATAAAGTGGAACCGATTCATAAGAGTAATATCAGTAAGCATGTGACCGATGAAAAGGTGCAGCATTCACACATGCATACAGCTTATAAATCTGTGTCAGAAGAAGTAACAAGTGCAGGTAGCAGAAATACAGATTGCTACTCTTCTTCAACTACAAATCGATGGAAAAGGAAAACGTCCATGAAACCTCAATTGTCAGAGCATCTTATGGAGTCGCGTGAATCAAATGAGAGTCTGTATGGACAGTCAGTGAATGCTGAGGAGGAAGGCATGGACAGTGGACCTATGCTGGATGATGACATAGAGGAGGTAAGAAGAGAACTCACCTTTCCAGAGTACCCACCCATCATATGATGTCATAATGAACTGCGTGATGTGTACAATGACATCATAATGTATGACGTCGATAAGTACGTCACGAACGCATATTTGACGACGGTCTATGCATTGTTGTACAAATTGTTTGCTTTTACTATTTAATAAATATTCTGTTGAATATTTTGAAACTAATTTGACTGGGCGTTGTTGCTGCCATAGGAAGCAACAGCACCCAGTCAAATTAGTTACAAAATATTCAACAGCTTCCTTGTATAGTTTTCAGGAAATTGATAGCTAGGGCATTTGGGGATCGATCAATCCCAACACGGTGAGGTGTGGGTGCAGCTTAGCTAGTGATGAGCGGGGCATAGCTAAAAATGGAAAGTTGTGTTGAGATACAGTTACATGAGACATTATACCAGGAATCAAAACTTGATACATTTAACTTTACTATTTTTTGACACGCTTTCACATTTATGTACAAAAACTTGTCAAAAAAACGAATAAATATATATATAGTGTTAAAACGTATCACCTTTTGAATCGTGTAATAATGGGCCTTACCAGTTTTAGCTATGCCCAGCCCATCACTAGCTAAGCTCCACTCACACCTCGCTCATGTTGGGATCGATCAATCCCTGAACTCCCTGACTATCAAATTCCAAAAAACAATAGGTATGCTATTGAATATTTTGAAGCTACTTTGACTGGGTGCTGTTGCTGCCATAGTCAAATTAGTTTCAAAATATTCAACAGCATGTTTATTAAATAGTAATTCATACAACCTGACAGACTATTAAGCATTTAAGACGGACTAAATCGAGTTATTCATGACGTAATAATTATGACATCATCTTACACGGCATGTAATTGATTATGATGTCTCATGATAGATAGATAAACTAGGTCCATTATCAACTGACTAACATTGCTACCACAAGGTTTAATCAACATAAGACATATATGTGGAGGTTACATTTTCTAAATTTCATGATTTGACATCGGTTAAGGTTTTGAACTAAGCTCGACTTAATGTGTTTGACTGATATAAGTGTATGGTTAACCCTATGATCGCCAAGCCTGCCAAAAAACTGCCTGCGATTACTTTGAGGAATGTCCCTTTGCCATAGTTGACGAGCAAGAGATAAAAGAATTTTGTAATTTTACCACTAGAATAAGCAATCCAGTCACACCTGTAGTAAAAGTTAAAAATTTGTTTTCTCTTGGCATGCAAATGAACATTTACTAAGCAAAATTGATGATTTGGTCAGTAAATTAACTAACAAGCAGAATTTATGATTGTATAAGTGTTAGGGAGACAAGCATTATGCACTGAGTGGTCTGTTAGCATGTGTCATCGCGTATTGGTTGTCAGCCTAACACTTATGAAAATCGGGTTGATTTCAATTCAGATCATGACAGAATTCAAGGGGGAGAGAATACTCAGCCTTGGAATGCGCCTGGCTTGAATGCCCCCCACCTTATGGCAGATCTGTGTAGAGTATCCCACCTTATGGCAGGAGTGTGCTCAACCTTATGACAGGTGTGGTTAGATGCTTCCCCTTATGGCAGGTGTGTGTAGAATGTTCCACCTTATGGCAGTTGTTTGTAGAATGTTCCACCTTATGGCAGGTGTGTTTTAGGCCAGGTGAAATCTTTTAAAATTTACCACAAGCCAGCCATTCCAGTGGTGAGTTTTCAAAAAGTATATTTAGCTTGGCCTGTGAATGGACATTGATTATGCAAAAATTGTTCTTGCCTATTTAATGGTTAAACAATGTAGAGTTGGACATTTGTGTATTGAATCTTACAATGAACGCAACATGAAATTTTAACAGATTTTTAATGACAGCGTTCGTACACATGTGGAATATTCTACACACCTGCCATAAGGTGGAACAGTCTACACACACCTGTCATAAGGTGGAATATTCTACACACACCTGCCATAAGGTGGAATATTCTACACACCTGCCATAAGGTGGAACATTCTACACACACCTGTCATAAGGTGGAATATTCTACACACATCTTCCATAAGGTGGAACATTCTACACACACCTTCCATAAGGTGGAACATTCTACACACACACCTTCCATAAGGTGGAACATTCTACACACACCTGTCATAAGGTGGACCATTCTACACCCACCTTGCATAAGGTGGAACATTCTACACCCACCTGCCATAAGGTGGAATATTCTACACACACCTTCCATAAGGTGGAACATTCTACACACACACCTTCCATAAGGTGGAACATTCTACACACACCTGTCATAGGGTGGACCATTCTACACCCACCTTGCATAAGGTGGAACATTCTACACCCACCTGCCATAAGGTGGAATATTCTACACACACCTTCCATAAGGTGGAACATTCTACACACACCTGTCATAAGGTGGAATATTCTACACACACCTTCCATAAGGTGGAACATTCTACACACACCTGTCATAAGGTGGAATATTCTACACACACCTTCCATAAGGTGGAAATATATACAGGTGGAATATTCTACACACACCTTCCATAAGGTGGAACATTCTACACACACCTGTCATACGGTGGAATATTCTACACACACCTGTCATAAGGTGGAACATTCTACACACACCTGTCATAAGGTGGAATATTCTACACACACCTGTCATAAGGTGGAACATTCTACACACACCTGTCATAAGGTGGAATATTCTACACACACCTGTCATAAGGTGGAACATTCTACACACACCTTCCATAAGGTGGAACATTCTACACACACCTTCCATAAGGTGGAACATTCTACACACACCTTCCATAAGGTGGAACATTCTACACACACCTGTCATAAGGTGGAATATTCTACACACACCTGTCATAAGGTGGAACATTCTACACACACCTTCCATAAGGTGGAACATTCTACACACACCTTCCATAAGGTGGAACATTCTACACGTACCTGTCATAAGGTGGAACATTCTACACACACCTCATAAGGTGGAACATTCTACACACACCTTCCATAAGGTGGAACATTCTACACACACCTGTCATAAGGTGGAATATTCTACACACACCTGTCATAAGGTGGAACATTCTACACACACCTGTCATAAGGTGGAATATTCTACACACACCTGTCATAAGGTGGACCATTCTACACACACCTGTCATAAGGTGGAATATTCTATACACACCTTCCATAAGGTGGAACATTCTACACACACCTGTCATAAGGTGGAACATTCTACACACACCTCATAAGGTGGAACATTCTACACACACCTGTCATAAGGTGGAACATTCTACACACACCTTCCATAAGGTGGAACATTCTACACACACCTGTCATAAGGTGGAATATTCTACACACACCTGTCATAAGGTGGAATATTCTACACACACCTGTCATAAGGTGGAATATTCTACACACACCTTCCATAAGGTGGGACATTCGACACACACCTGTCATAAGGTGGAACATTCTACACACACCTGTCATAAGGTGGAACATTCTACACACACCTGTCATACGGTGGAATATTCTATACACACCTTCCATAAGGTGGAACATTCTACACACACCTGTCATAAGGTGGAACATTCTACACACACCTCATAAGGTGGAACATTCTACACACACCTGTCATAAGGTGGAACATTCTACACACACCTCATAAGGTGGAACATTCTACACACACCTGTCATAAGGTGGAACATTCTACACACACCTTCCATAAGGTGGAACATTCTACACACACCTGTCATAAGGTGGAATATTCTACACACACCTGTCATAAGGTGGACCATTCTACACCCACCTTGCATAAGGTGGAACATTCTACACCCACCTGCCATAAGGTGGAATATTCTACACACACCTTCCATAAGGTGGAACATTCTACACACACCTGTCATAAGGTGGAATATTCTACACACACCTTCCATAAGGTGGAACATTCTACACACACCTGTCATAAGGTGGAATATTCTACACACACCTTCCATAAGGTGGAAATATATACAGGTGGAATATTCTACACACACCTTCCATAAGGTGGAACATTCTACACACACCTGTCATACGGTGGAATATTCTACACACACCTGTCATAAGGTGGAACATTCTACACACACCTGTCATAAGGTGGAATATTCTACACACACCTGTCATAAGGTGGAACATTCTACACACACCTGTCATAAGGTGGAATATTCTACACACACCTGTCATAAGGTGGAACATTCTACACACACCTTCCATAAGGTGGAACATTCTACACACACCTTCCATAAGGTGGAACATTCTACACACACCTTCCATAAGGTGGAACATTCTACACACACCTGTCATAAGGTGGAATATTCTACACACACCTGTCATAAGGTGGAACATTCTACACACACCTTCCATAAGGTGGAACATTCTACACACACCTTCCATAAGGTGGAACATTCTACACGTACCTGTCATAAGGTGGAACATTCTACACACACCTCATAAGGTGGAACATTCTACACACACCTTCCATAAGGTGGAACATTCTACACACACCTGTCATAAGGTGGAATATTCTACACACACCTGTCATAAGGTGGAACATTCTACACACACCTGTCATAAGGTGGAATATTCTACACACACCTGTCATAAGGTGGACCATTCTACACACACCTGTCATAAGGTGGAATATTCTATACACACCTTCCATAAGGTGGAACATTCTACACACACCTGTCATAAGGTGGAACATTCTACACACACCTCATAAGGTGGAACATTCTACACACACCTGTCATAAGGTGGAACATTCTACACACACCTTCCATAAGGTGGAACATTCTACACACACCTGTCATAAGGTGGAATATTCTACACACACCTGTCATAAGGTGGAATATTCTACACACACCTGTCATAAGGTGGAATATTCTACACACACCTTCCATAAGGTGGGACATTCGACACACACCTGTCATAAGGTGGAACATTCTACACACACCTGTCATAAGGTGGAACATTCTACACACACCTGTCATACGGTGGAATATTCTATACACACCTTCCATAAGGTGGAACATTCTACACACACCTGTCATAAGGTGGAACATTCTACACACACCTCATAAGGTGGAACATTCTACACACACCTGTCATAAGGTGGAACATTCTACACACACCTTCCATAAGGTGGAACATTCTACACACACCTGTCATAAGGTGGAATATTCTACACACACCTGTCATAAGGTGGAATATTCTACACACACCTGTCATAAGGTGGAATATTCTACACACACCTTCCATAAGGTGGGACATTCGACACACACCTGTCATAAGGTGGAACATTCTACACACACCTGTCATAAGGTGGAACATTCTACACACACCTGTCATAAGGTGGAACATTCTACACACACCTGTCATAAGGTGGAACATTCTACACACACCTGTCATAAGGTGGAACATTCTACACACACCTTCCATAAGGTAGAACATTCTACACACACCTTCCATAAGGTGGAACATTCTACACACACCTTCCATAAGGTGGAACATTCTACACACACCTTCCATAAGGTGGAATATTCTACACACACCTGTCATAAGGTGGAACATTCTACACACACCTTCCATAAGGTGGAATATTCTACACACACCTGTCATAAGGTGGAACATTCTACACACACCTTCCATAAGGTGGAACATTCTACACACACCTGTCATAAGGTGGAACATTCTACACACACCTTCCATAAGGTGGAATATTCTACACACACCTGTCATAAGGTGGAACATTCTACACACACCTTCCATAAGGTGGAAAATTCTACACACACCTGTCATAAGGTGGAACATTCTACACACACCTGCCATAAGGCGGACCATTCTGCACCCACCTGCCATAAGGTGGAACACACATCTGCCATAAGGTGGAGCATCTACACACACCTGTCATAAGGTGGAATATTCTACACACCTTCCATAAGGTGGAATATTCTACACACACCTGTCATAAGGTGGAACATTCTACACACACCTGTCATAAGGTGGAATATTCTACACACACCTGTCATAAGGTGGACCATTCTACACACACCTGTCATAAGGTGGAATATTCTATACACACCTTCCATAAGGTGGAACATTCTACACACACCTGTCATAAGGTGGAACATTCTACACACACCTCATAAGGTGGAACATTCTACACACACCTGTCATAAGGTGGAACATTCTACACACACCTTCCATAAGGTGGAACATTCTACACACACCTGTCATAAGGTGGAATATTCTACACACACCTGTCATAAGGTGGAATATTCTACACACACCTGTCATAAGGTGGAATATTCTACACACACCTTCCATAAGGTGGGACATTCGACACACACACCTGTCATAAGGTGGAACATTCTACACACACCTGTCATAAGGTGGAACATTCTACACACACCTGTCATACGGTGGAATATTCTATACACACCTTCCATAAGGTGGAACATTCTACACACACCTGTCATAAGGTGGAACATTCTACACACACCTCATAAGGTGGAACATTCTACACACACCTGTCATAAGGTGGAACATTCTACACACACCTTCCATAAGGTGGAACATTCTACACACACCTGTCATAAGGTGGAATATTCTACACACACCTGTCATAAGGTGGAATATTCTACACACACCTGTCATAAGGTGGAATATTCGACACACACCTTCCATAAGGTGGGACATTCGACACACACCTGTCATAAGGTGGAACATTCTACACACACCTGTCATAAGGTGGAACATTCTACACACACCTGTCATAAGGTGGAACATTCTACACACACCTGTCATAAGGTGGAACATTCTACACACACCTGTCATAAGGTGGAACATTCTACACACACCTTCCATAAGGTAGAACATTCTACACACACCTTCCATAAGGTGGAACATTCTACACACACCTTCCATAAGGTGGAACATTCTACACACACCTTCCATAAGGTGGAATATTCTACACACACCTGTCATAAGGTGGAACATTCTACACACACCTTCCATAAGGTGGAATATTCTACACACACCTGTCATAAGGTGGAACATTCTACACACACCTTCCATAAGGTGGAACATTCTACACACACCTGTCATAAGGTGGAACATTCTACACACACCTTCCATAAGGTGGAATATTCTACACACACCTGTCATAAGGTGGAACATTCTACACACACCTTCCATAAGGTGGAAAATTCTACACACACCTGTCATAAGGTGGAACATTCTACACACACCTGCCATAAGGCGGACCATTCTGCACCCACCTGCCATAAGGTGGAACACACATCTGCCATAAGGTGGAGCATCTACACACACCTGTCATAAGGTGGAATATTCTACACACCTTCCATAAGGTGGAATATTCTACACACACCTGTCATAAGGTGGACCATTCTACACCCACCTGCCATAAGGTGGACCATTCTACACCCACCTGCCATAAGTGGAACATTCTACACCAACCTGCCATAAGGTGGGGCACTACACACATCTCAAATTTCATGACTTTTCATCACCAACATTAACAAATTCCATGACCTCTAAGAATTAATATCCATGAGATTTGTGTTTATGACGCAGCTACATAAATTATAATCTGAGTTATTCTGCAAAATGTCTGAATATTGCGTCTTGCAACAAGCAAGCCAAAGCTTTGTTTTGATCATCTGTTCTCAAAATTTCTACTGCATAGAGGTGATGGCAGAAAACTATGCTAACAGATTTATTTTATTTTGAATAACCATTTTCTATGCCCTGTCCATGATTTATGACAAAAATGCTGATTTTCCATGCCTTTCCAGGCCTGGAATTTAAATTTTCAGATTCCATGAACAGTATGAACCCTGTCATGATCCCCCGGCAGAAACTGGGAGATCAAAATATTGTTCTGAAATTCCATTCAGGTGATTGACGGGAAATTTATTTATTTTTTAGCCTCTACTATTTCGAGGCCTACATTTGACGTAATTGATTTTGATTTTTGATGTCAGCATACATGTGACATAGTTGATTATGGCGTCATATGATTGACTGAGACTGGGATTCCTTCATTATGATGTCTTTATATCTTTTGTAGGAAGTGCTGTTGCTTTCTCTTTGATGATCTTCAATTGGAACAATCTGGAAAATCTGCTAACATCCAGCTGTACTAATATTATTGAACTGCTGATTAACTATTTACTGGGTAAATTTGATCAATAAAATTAAATGTCCATTTTCAGGCCAAGAGTATTTTTGAAAATTTAGCACTGGAGTGACTGCCTCGATTATCGAGCAAGTCATTCCAGTTGTAAATATTCCAAAGTACTCTTGGCCTGCAAATGACTAGTCCTCAAATGCACAGTAGAGGAGGTTTTGGCTGGCTTTGCCATGAAGGATTTAAGTTAGACAGCTCCAATCATATATGTAGTAAAATTTCAACCAAATTTGGCTATTCAGAATTTTGCTTGGTCGATTTTTATGGCGGCCATCCTGGATTTTCTGGAAATCATTTAAAATGCTATTCCAATATAAATGGCCCGACTTCAACGGAACTTGGCTTGGCTAATTCTATGCTGGTAGGCTTCAACACATTTAATTAGAATTCTGATTGGTTAATCTTGGACTTTCAGAAAATTTCTGGAAATCAGTTAAATGCTTACTCCTCATTAACACTTGGCCGATTTTAAGCTAACTCATTTGGGAGGACACTAGCATGGTATGCCTCAGAACATCTGTACAGGATTTTTAATTTTCTGAAAAATGGATTGAGGTCGTTTAAAACGCTACTCATTAACATATTTAGGCAATTTCAACCAGACTTGTCTTGACGGATACTAGGTTGGTAGGTTTCAGAGCTTGTCTACAGAAAGTTGATTGGTAAATTTTTCCGACACCATCTCAGATTTTCTAAAAATATTGTGAAATCAGATAAAATGCTACTAATTAACCGCTTGAACAATTTCAAGCAAACCCGGTTGGAAGGACCATAGAGTGGTATGTTTTAGAACTTATATACAGAATTTTAATCGGCCATCTTGAATTTCCAAAATATGCTGGGAAATAGTTTAAAATGCTACTCATTAACTGCTTGGCCAATTTCAACCAGTCTTGGCTGGAAGGATACTAGGCTGGTAGGTTTCAGAACTTGTATACAGAATTTTCATTGGTCAATTTTTCCGGCGGCCATCTTGAACCTTCTGAAAATTTCGGGAAATCAGTTAAAATGCTGCTCAATAACTGCTTGAATGATTTTAAGCAAACCTGGCTGGAAGGACAGTAAAGGGGAGTGCTTCAGAGCTTGACCACCGAATTCTGATTGGTCAATATTTTCGGCAGCCATCTTGAATGTTCTGAAAAATGTTGGGAAATCGTTTAAAATGCTACTCATTAACTGCTTGGGCAATTTCAACCAGACTTGACTGGAAGAATGTTAGGGTGGTAGGTTTCAGATCTTGTATACACTGCTCGGCAAAAAAAATGAGGCAAACATGATTTTTTTTTTATGATTACTTTCATGGTAATAAATACAGGTGAAATAAGTGACAGTTTTACATAATATTGTATGCATTGTGTGTGTGCAGGTACCGTTTAGTATGGGATAGCTTTTCCCTTGTTTTTCTTCAGAAATCTCAGCCGTTTGAGCAAGCTGTCTGAAAGCCTTTTACAGTGTGCTGCATCAATGCTGTTCCATTCATGTCCGACTGCTTTCCACAACTGGTCAGTGGTCCCAAATTTTCTGCCAACCAGTTTGGCCTTGATATGCGCCCATATATTCTCTATGGGGTTAAGATCTGGTGACTGTCCAGGCCAAAACATCACCGACGGAGAATGCCGCTCAAACCATGACTTTGTTGTTTTTGCTGTGTGTGCCGGGGCATTATCTTGTTGAAAAATAGCTTTTTGTCTTTTATTTCCACTACACAACTTGTTCAGGCTTGGAAGCAACCCCTTTTCTAATATGTTTTGATACTCCTTTGCATTAATGGACTTTTCACATTGCACAAGCTCGCCAACATCAGATGCAGAAAACACACCCCACACCATAATTCAACCTCCTCCATGTTTCACAGTGGTGGAGGCATTCTGGGATATATTTTTCACCTGACCTACGAAGACAGCGCTCTGGAGCATCTGTACACAGCTCAAAACGTGACTCATCACTCCAGAGAACACACTGAAATCACTGAGAGTCATGGTCACGATAAAGTGCTAAAAAGCTGAGTCTGTCTGCAACGTTCTTTGTGGACAGCAATGGTTTCTTAGCACACCGCTTTGATGAAAAACCAGCTTCCTTGAGCCGCCTTGCAATTGTTGTTCTTGAAACAGCCTTATTTTGTGAATTTCTGAATTCTTCTGCTAATTTGGTGACAGATTCTTCAGAACAGTGATTTTCAGCCTTCTTTCATCTCGACATGTCACTTTAGCTCGTCCAGAACCTGCTTTCAGGGCAACAGAACCTGTCACTTGAAATGTGTGGCCAATTCTCTGTATTGTAGGCAGTGGAATCTGAATATCCTCAGACTTTAGAATTTTCTTAATCTCAGGATATGACTTTCCAGCTTGACGAAGACCTGCGATCCGGCTTTTGACTTCAACATGTACATGGAATTTAGCCCTTTTCAAAGACATTTTGAATCAAAAATAACAACACTCTTCAGGCACAGTGTGGTAATACACAGAGATGGCTAATGTCTTGTCACCTCGGTCAGCGTAACTCAACTAGCTTGCTAGTTTGGTTAGTTAATTCACTTTAAATCCTGAACACAGAGACGCACTATTTGTCTTTTGTGTATGCATGTAGGTCTAATATAGAACAAGAATCCATTCAGTAGATGGCTTTTGATATGCAAATTAGCTCACTCAGCATTGGAAAGCAGTCAGACAAGAATGGAACAGCATAGACGCAGCACAATGCAAAAAGCTTTCAGACAGCTTACCCAAATGGGTGAGTTTTGAGACAAAAAAAATAAGGGAAAGGCTATCCCATACTAAAAGGTACCCTGCACACGCACACACATACATTGCATACAATATTATGTAAAATTGTCACTTATTTCACCTGTATTTATTAACATGAAAGAGTAATCATAAAAGATATGATAAATCATGTTTGCCTCATGTTTTTTGCCCAGCAGTGTACAGAATTTTGATTGGTCAATTTTACCGGTGATCATCTTGGATTTTCCGGAAATTTTGGGAAATCAGTTAAAAGCCTTCTCATTAACCACTTGTTCCGGTGGTAATTTTGTTCTCGAAAATGACATCTCAGGAACTGCTGTATGGATCAGGCTAAAACTCATTAAATTTAATGACATCGATAACTAAGGCTGATTAGTTTGTCCAAGAGATCTTGATCCTTGACAAAACGTGGTTGTCATGTACAAATCAATATTTTGAGTTTGTGGCCATATTGGATTTTTTATTGGCAGGATGGAACCCAAGGTTCAATCTGATTGTGTGGTCAGTATCCATCATTAATTTCCCACTAAATATTATTTATACTGAATTCCAATATTGTATTTTATGTCTTCTTACTGTTAAATTTAGTTATGTCTGTTCAAATGCTAATGGTCCAGGTGATCATTAGGCCCTTGGGCCTCTTGTTCAGTTAGAGTGCCAGATGTGTAAAAGTAAATAGATGCTAATTTCTTATTAGTGCTCACTTGTCGTGGTGGATGTGGGGTTTAGTTGGAAATTGTAATTGGTTCTACAATTGTTAAACTTAATACGGTATATTCATTGGATTAGTTAATTCTAATAGAAATCGGCAGATTAACTAATCTGAAGTTATTTGCTCCGACGTAAATCTGTAATGTGAATTTCAGAATGCTACAGGATCAAGCACAGCGCACCTTGTGGCCTGGTACCGTTATGATCCCGATGCTTCAGACGCGTTTCACTTTTTTATGGCGAAGCCGGGTAATACCGCTCTCTGATGTGGTCTTGATGAATGTTCATTTGCAGGCCAAGAGAAGATTACCTTTTAAAACAAACTGCTGGAATGACTACCTCGATAACCGAGCCAGTCATTCCAGTAGTCTTCTCTTGGCCCGCAAATGGACATTCAATGAGCAAATATTTTGACTTTTTTGACAAAATTTAGCCATTAACCCCGAGCACTGTGATGTCAATAGTCTATCTTTTACGGTGTCAATATCAAATAAACTGGTGTACATTTTTCAACAATTTTGCTGGAAGATGTTGCTGTCTACGACAGCACCATCTTCCACCAAATTTGTTGAAAAATGAACACCAGTTCATCTATTAATTTAATTTGAAAATTAGAAAACTTGACATCAGAGTGGTAAGGGTTGAAGGATGAAATGGAATTACTCGAGTTGGAACACAAAGTGTTAACTGTGAAGCAACACCCTCTCAGTTTTATGTTAGAGTAACTCGGAATACAGCCTAACTCTCTATCTGTATGGTATGCCATTTCACCCTCTAACGGTCAAGCCGGCCAAAACAGGCCTCTGCAATGGTCTTTAGGAATTTGAATTTGTAGGCCACGAGAAGACTATTCACTAGAATACAGGACTCCATGACTGAGCCAGTCATTTCAGTAATAAATTTTTACAAAATAGTCTTCTCTTTGGGCTGCAAATGGATATTCATTATGTGAACTCTCACCTCCGGTATTCCAGAGTCTCACTTTCAAAGGAAACCTAGTAGGTTAGCTTGGCTGCGGTACACACTGAAATGTACAGTATGTTTCTATTCACTTCCTGATCTCGTGTGGTTAGGACATGAAACAGTCCTATTTCTGAGAAAGCGGCCTAACTGCAGATTTCCCAAAATATCAAGGAAAAAACTACGCATTAACCATTGGTCCAATTTTAAACCAAATCTGGCTGGTTTAGGCTGATTTCTTAGAAGAAATATGTATCTTTTTCATGTAGATTTCTGAAAACATATACAGAAATCTGATTGGTCAATTTTTTTGTGGCACCCATCCCAAATTTCCGATTTTAAAATTTCTCCATTTCTGACGCTAACTGTTGAATTTCTAGAAAAAAATGTATAGTGCTCTACATGTAGAAGAAAATGAGTGTACCAGTTGAGCGACACATTAGTACTGTACATATCTGAATACATAAATTTGTACATGGTTTGTAGAATTATTGAGAATAGCATGTATGATCAATTATGCTAAAGCATTTTGCCCTAATTGTAAATATTGCTCTTCAGATTAGTTATTGTGTACACAAAATTGTAATATCTTAGTCAGGTGTACCAGAATTATAAGTTATTATTAAAAATACAATATATCAATACACAGTAATGTTGTCGTTGTTGTTAAGCCATGTCATTCCTAATGTAGTTTATTTTTCCATATTTAATCTATTAACCCTTACCTCTCTGATGTCAATATTCTATCTTGTATTGTGTCAATATCAAAGAAACTGGTGTTCATTTTTCAACAAATTTGGTGGGAGATGGTGCTGTCTACGACAGCACCATCTCCCACCAAATTTGTTGAAAAATGAACACCAGGTCATCTTTTAATTTAATTTGAAAATTTTTTGACACCCGAGTGCTAAGGGTTAATGATCACAATCTGTCAAGAAAACTGAAATTTGTGCGTAATTAATGTTCATTTACTGACCAAGAGAAAACCTTTAACTATTACCACTGGAATGACTGACTTGGCTAGGGGGCAAGTCATTCCATTTGTAAATTTAAAAAAATAGGCCTGTCTTGGATGCTATTGTGAGGTGCTGCTAGTGAACCAATATGAACATGTCTGATATGAGGCTTTGAGTAGAGAATTATTTCAATGCCAACTGCTGTCGTTAAAACACACCAAGCAGCACACAACATAGATATTTAAACTAGTACACATTGACTCAGATTTTAAACATTATTGGTACTACATGTACGTGAGCTCTATGACAGCTTTCATAGTCTCAAGGAAAGTGCAAATTAAACCACTTTTAAACACTTTATTCAAGACACCTTTCCCACATCGGTCACATCATTTTATATTTTTGTAAAATTTTCAGAGTTATTTGCGGATATAAAAGGCCAGGAGACTATTTTTTAAATTTTACCCCTAAAGTAACTGGCATTCACGAAGCAAACATTTTCTCAGCAAATGTTTGCCGTTTACAGGTTAATTCTAGAGTCATTATGATATTATATATTTTTAATGACTGCTTCCTCGTGCCCAACCACTAATTCCACCAACTAGCCCGCTAAATTGTATTTCATTTACAATTTCAAAAGTAGTACTGGTGACCAGTAGACTGATTTATTATGTTGATCGATGTCATGAATTCACGGTTCGCTAGCAGAACAAAGATAAAGCCTCATAGTGATTGATCACTCACTACAGAAATTCTGTCATGTTATACAAGTAGTCATGGTGTTACAGTATTAAGCATTGACAGGGAATCGAACCCACAACCGGTGAAAGCGCCTAGTATCATAACCCACAAACGCTTCCACCACACCAACCAATGTCTTGCATCGTTAATGTGCTAGAAGCATTTGTGGCCTATGATGCTAGGCGTTTTCACTGGTTGTGGGTTCGATTCCCGCTCATTTATATGGTGAGCAACCAATGAAGTAGTGTTTTATGCTTAGTAAGCCGAGAATGAAAGAACATGAAGGATGCGAGTGTGTTTGTTCCAAGATTAACAGGTTACCTCGCTTGTTTATCAGAGCTTGGTGTTGTGAGTAGTACTTATTTGACCCATTCGAAAATACTGCTAAACACAATGCACACTGACAAGAAGAAATATTTTATTCAATCCAAAATTTTTATGACTCCGATTTTCTAAAATTTCCCAAAAAGAATTTACAAGTTTTTGTTACGCCTGATTTTGCAGTAAATGGAAGAATTGCTAACGCCTACTCGAAACTACACTGTCACATGGACTCAATATTATCAACACAATTGCTACCTTATTAGAACCCTCAGTTGTAGTTGAAACTTACAAACTCTTTGAAAGCTGGCGTGTAGTGTAGTCAATAGTAGGTGACGTGATTACTGAGGTAACGCTCTTCAGGTTATGGTAACGCTCTTCAGGTTATACTGTGTATTCTTATATCATCACTGAATAGATATTACTTTAACCCTCGAATTTGTTTTAAAAAAATTAAATTTTCTCAAAATATCCATTTGCAGACTATGAGAAGGCACTTTTTTGAAAATTTACCACTGGAATGACTGGCTCGGTTATCGAGCCGGTCATTCCAGTGGTAAATTTTCAAAAGTGCCTTCTCTTGGTCTGCAAGTGGACATTTCTCAAGACTCCTGCAGAAGCTGTTTTTGGCTGATATGAGTGTTAAATGGTTAATACCTTGATAGCTTTTAATTTATAGGACTAAGGAGACCCATCATCTGATCTGTCGCTCAAGTATCTATTGTCATTATAAAAAGACCCCCCTTGTTAGCTGATGTCACAATCAAACGACGTAAGCCTGACAGGAATGAGGCAAAATGTCTGACAGTAACTGCGAATTGTATGCTTTCCTCATATTACAGTACTGGCAATCAATGTTACATTTTTAGTCTTGTAAGGAAAATGAGACTCCTTATGAATGAATCCAGTCTTAGCTATTCCCCGCTCATCTCTAGCTAAGCTCCACCCATGCTTTGTCCATGCTGGGATCAATTTTACACTCCGAATCTCAATTTCCAGAAAACTATACAGATAAACCGTGAAATATTTTGAAACTAATTTGACTGGGTGCTGTTGCAGGCCTATGACAAATTAGTTTCAAAATATTCAACAATGTTTATTAAATAGTGACATACAATTCAGATTGGCTGGGAGGCCAGGTGGCTTCTTGGGCTTGCTTAATGTGATAAATGTGCCTTGGCCTACAGCGTCGATGCAAAGGTGGTGCATAAAAACTGAATTAATTAGGCATTTTTAAGAACACCTATGGTGCTGGTAGTTGACGATTCCATAGATTTCAGTATTTTGGTTAGGGTTTCGTTTGGATCGGAGCTGACGTCGATGTTAACTATCTCCTCCCCGAGGGCCTTTTTGTATGACATTTGAGTGTCAGTGTTGCTGATGAGCTTGGGTATGTTGTAGGTGATTCTGCTCTCTTGCCTGGTATGGCGTTTATACATCAGGTAGAGATCGTTCATCTGAAGGCGTGTAATGACTGGCTTATGGTCAGAATTGAGGTCTGTGCCTCCATATGAACGAGCATTCTGAAGTAGGGGTTTTGTTTCTGTCTTGCATAGTATGAAGTCTATCTGATTGAAGACAGCTGTTGTAGCCTTAGAAACTTTGGGGGTTTTGCGATCAGCAATGTGTCCAGTCCATGTTGTTCGGTGATGGCATGGGTGTTTAAAAGCTGTATTTGTGGCAAATTGGAACTAAGGAATGCCACCAGTGCATCTCCATTGCTGTTGCGTGTCCCCTCTCTATACGATCCCATGCATAAGCCAAGCCCTGAACTTTGTCCGCAATTCTTAATTTTTGCACACTGTGTCTTGTCCTCAGCCGAAGTCCTTAGCTTCCTCAGGTCCATTCTTGACTTGAGTGTACAGCCCTGCTTTTTTAGGTCACATCGTAGCACGCTTAGCAGATTTATGCAATGATGTCCTCTCTTGGCTTTGTATTTGCTGGCTCGGAATAGGGCGAATTCCAAGGCTCTCTGCTGGTGTTTGCGGTGGCAGACATCGAGTTTGTCTAGAGCTGCCTTTGGAGCTACCCAGCTGTTACAGTATCAAGGAATAGCAGGTTGCATTGTATAAACGTAGCCTTTTTTATCAAGGACAGCTTTGATCTGCGAATCCATAGCTTCCAGGAGGACTGGAAAACTATGTTCCCCATGACGCAGCGTGCAGTAATATCAACCCTACTGCAGAGCAGTGAGGCCAGGATTTTACTGTTCCTCCATGGTTCGCCGCCACGAAGTGGAGCGTCATTTGCTTTAGTTTCATGCTTTGTAGATAGGTATATGTGGGTGAACTCTGTTTTGGATTCATTCATAAAGACATTCTCAATTTTAGTTTGCTTGTAGCTTATGGGAGTTCATCAAGGGGTATCTTTTCCTCGTCTATGAAGTTCACATCGTCGGCGTATTCCATCTAGCGGCATACCCAGTATTGACACTGGGTGGTTTGGTCATGTGGAACTTTCCCACAGATTTCAATGCAGCAGCAAGGTAACAGGCGAAAAGCGCCGGAGATAGACCATCTCCCTGTGGGGAGCCGATTGATGTCTCAAATTCTACAGATTTCACTCAAATTCTACAGATTTCACTGACTTGACTCGTACTGTCAGCTTGGTGTCTGCAAGCAGTAGTCTCACTAGTCATAGCCCATCTTCATTTCAACTGGCCTGGTATAGTACATCTAGGATCTTTGAGCGTTTAATTGTGTCGAAGGCTCGTAACATGTCAATGCCCATTTTGTGGAAATCCCAGTGTTTGGACATGACTACCGACACAAGCATGCGTTGAGCCCATACAATGTCTGCGTCCACGTTTGAAGCCACTGACATGATCCGGTGAAGTCATCGATCTTGTCTCGGATGCAGCATAGAGTAATATTGGATAGGATTTTCTGTATGCTGTTGAGTACCACAATGGGCTGCAGATTACCTGGGGGGGGGGGGTGTGTGTCCAGTTGGCTTCTTGGTCTTAGATAGTGCGATAAGGGCGCCTTGGCTTACAGCGTCGATGGGAAGGTGATGCATAAAAGCTGAATTGGTTATGTGCGTGATCGGTTTTGAGAATGTCACTTGCATATTTGAATAGTTCATTGTTCATGCCATTAGGTCCAGTTCTTTTTTCATGGGTAAATTTGCCTATATATATATATATACACCTGTGCAAAAGTTAAGCACCAGCAAAAACAATAGAACGTAGAAACATGATGGTACAACTAGGCTGCCATACTTTTTGTCCCCGCATTAGCTGACATAATTCCAAGTACGAAATGCACATGCATGCATGACTTCATGCCGCTTGATGTCCGTGCGTGGCGGGAAACAGCACACGTGTTCAGTTATGTAAAAGTCCAGTTTGAGGTGTAGAACATTACATACAGATTTAGGCGACAAGATTAGGAATTTTGTGTTCATGACCGTGGTTTATTTGTACAGAGAGAATTAGCTCTTGATTGTGAACCGCTATGGCAAGACGAAGGTTAAGTGATCGTGTGAAATGGCAAATCATAGGCATGCATACCACTGGTATGTCATGCAGAGAGATTGGCAGACAGATGAACATTAACCATACTGTAATCAGTCGTTTGATTGCAAAACATGGGCAAACTAATGAGGTGAAGGACAGGCCTAGATCTGGAAGACCGAAGAAGACTACTGCCCGTGATGATCGAGCCCTAGTACGCCTTGTTAGATCTCCATTCACCAACAGCAGAGTGCTCAGCCAGCAATGGGAAACGCGCAATAGAGTGTCAATGTCTACCGTCAAGAGGAGACTGTATGCTGCTGGCATGAAAGCTAGGAGACCTGTCAGACGTCCTCTCCTCACTGCACACCACAAAGAGGAGCGTCTGAGGTGGTGCAACGAAAGAAGACACTGGAACATGAGATCCTGGAGACGGGTACACTGGTCCGATGAAAGTCGGTTCCTGCTTCATGCCACAGATGGTCGAACTCGTGTATGGAGGTCCAGACGCACGGCGTACGACCAACGTAACATCATGGAAGAAGTTCCATTTGGTGGAGGTTCCGTTATGATATGGGGGGTGCATCTCATTTGATTGTAAGCTGGATCTGTTGACTGTACCTGGAACACTAAATGGACAAAGATATCAAGATTCCATACTGGATAGAGTTGTGGTCCCTCATTTTGTAAATCATGCACCTGGAACCCACCTTATATTCATGGATGACAACGCCCGACCACATCGTGCTAGAGCTGTGCATGAATACCTCCGCCAGAATGCCATCGAAACCCTACCATGGCCAGCAAGGAGCCCTGACATGAACCCTATTGAGCATATCTGGGACATTCTGGGAAACATGGTGAGAAGGAGGGATCCTCCTGTGCAGAACCTACAGGAATTAACAGACGCACTCCATCTTGAATGGCAACGAATACCACAATGGCGTATCAGTCGGTTGGTGACCAGCATGAGACGTCGTGTCCAGGCCGTCATCCAGGCACAAGGTGGATATACCCGGTATTAATAATGACAGTCTCAAACTCGTGCACAGATGTTAAACTTCGTTTTCAGACACCATTAATGACAATCTAGCCACGTGTGTCAACTGTAGGGCAATAGTTGTCAGTTGTGTCAACGTAACCATATTCAGGCCTCGTTTTCAAGTTCAAACAAAAACATACAGTGTTTCCCCACCATCATAATCAGCATTCCTCTAGTTGCATTATTACCTCTTGCACTAAGATGGATGGGTACATAAATGTTTATGCTATTGCTTTCTTCATAGCACATGAATATACCCTCGCATGTGCGTAAAAATAGGGTGGTGCTTAACTTTTGCACAGGTGTATATATACCTGTCACTATGAAGAAAGAGTCGTCGCCGTAGCTCCAAAATGACGAGCCATCAGAGTTACAAGTGATTTAATAGTTGGGACTCGACATGTATCTTATGATAGAGACCAAACGCGCAGATAAATACAGGCTCAGTTAGTACAAGAGGTTTATGTTCATGCTGAGATTTATTTACATATATCAAAATGTAGCTATAAATATAAATTCCTATGAAAGAATTCTGTAGGCTACAGCAAATAATTAAAAATATTTAAGATATCTGGTACCCGCCATTGCCATTTTAAGGATTAGGGGTAGGAGACAGTATGACGATAATGCATACAATATCCCAAATAGATGTTCAAAAGGATTGCAATTAAGATACCATAGTTACTTTCTTTCTTAATAACACCAGTTTTAGATAACAACCATAGGTACCAGCAAAATGACCCTAAACAAAAGTGGTAGTTTCTTTTCATTCAAAGGCCAAGCTGGCCAAAACTGGCCTCTGCAGTGGTCTTAAAGCTATCGTAAGCCGATGAAATCACCAAATTAGGCTAAGAAAAATGCTCAGAATTCTACTGCTAAGAACCGCTCTGCAATCTTGTATTGAGGTGTGCCATCAAAATTCCCTTTATATCCCTGACTAGCCAGGCAATACATTTTAGATGAGCAGCTCGTCAAGTCGATAGTTTGCAGTGTGCTAGGCGAATTGTCTTTAGAACAAGTTGGTTGACAATTATTGCTGCAGATTCGGTCAAACTGTTCTCAAAATAACATAGCAGATAATACAGTTTTCATCAGCTAATGTTTTGATAACGATTTGACTGAAAATCATTGTGGCAACAACTTTCAATCGAATTGTTCTCAAAACAAGCAGCAATGTAGTAACACACCTGCAGATATTTCAAGCAATTTGATTTTAGTCGTTGCTGACTAAGGCAGCAACAACTGTGTCTCATTATTCTGAAAATAATCATTTCCTGACTCAGTATTATTAGCTAACAGATATAGCCATTTACATTTCATCGAAATATTTTTCACATTGGACCTCGATAATGTATAGGCCTAACTATGTTTCATACTAAAATGTTAGCTAAAAATATTGAAACTCCATTGATTATTCTGAGAACAATTTGACAATGTTGTTGCTGCGTTAGACAGTCACGGAAGTGCTATTACATTACTGCTTCTTTTGAGAACAATTTGATTGAAAATTGTTGCCGCAATGATTTCCATTCAAATTGTTTACACTTGAGAACAATTTTACTGAATGTTCTTGCTACTATAGGCAGCAATAATTGTCAACCAACTTGTTCTAAAGATAATTAGCGTAGAACGCTGCAAACTATCGACTCAACGAGCATGGCTCGACTAAGATTTATTACTTGGCTAGTCCGGTATAACGGGAATTTTGATATTACAACTCGATACAAGATTACAGCGCGGCTCTTAGCAGCAGAACTCTGAGCATTTTTATTAGCCTAATCTGGTTGTTTTATCAGCTTACGATAGCTTTAAGAGATGTCCATCTGCAGGCCAAGAGAAGCATTTGTTAGTATTTACCACAAGACTGTCTCACTCAGTGATCGATCCAGGCATTCAAGTGGTACATTAAAGTTTTTTCTTGGACTGCACATAGATATTCAATACGCAAGAATTGTGATTTTCTTGCCATTAAAGGGTTCATTAAAATTGTTTAGGCAGATAGATTTTGAATCTGTGAACACGGAGGTCACTAAATATTATTGACACTAGTATATCGAAGTTGACTTTGCCATTTTTAACCTCCTATTATCAGGTACAACACACAAACACTGCCAGCTACAGACCAGCGCATTCAACACAATAGACTCATTGTTTGTGACAATTAATATACTGTTGAATTGATGACAATGGACCTTTCCAGTTTTAACTATGCCCCTCCCATCCTTAGCTAAGCTCCACCTACACCACGCTCGTGTTGGGATCAATCACGGAACTCCCTGACTCAATTTCCAGAAAATTATACAGGTAAGCTGTTGAATATGTTGAAATTAATTTGATTGGGTGCTGTTGCTGCGATACTCGAGTCAAATTAATTCAAAATATTCAACAGCATTTTTATTAAATAGTAGACAGTCAATTCGTACAACAACGCTTAGTCCATCATCAATTATGCATTCATGACATACTTATCTATGTCATTTATAACGTAATTGATTCCGATGCCATCCTATATGACACATAGTTGATTATGACGTCATATGATGGATGGATAAACTGGAAAGGTCCAGTGTGTAATTCAATTCTTTTTGCAAGTGATTCTTAAATATTTAAACTGTGCAGAAATTCTTTTCTACATTATTCTCCATACACAAAATCCCCATTAAAACTTCATAGAACAAACCTTTGACTAATTTGGTCTTTCATGAGACTTAACTATTTGATAGAACGCTCTAGGGATCAATTGGGGAATTCACGACTTCAGATCAATTTCCAACCATTTGCAGTGTTAATAGCATGATATATGACAGGATTGTATTGTCTTTCGTCGCCAGTTCTGAGAGCATTCACTTGATCTTAAATTCAATGAAACAACTATGTTACATATTGTACCATTAAGAGAAGCAGTCATTTCCAAGATAACCGATTGTCTGCCATATTGAACTTCAGGATGTGCTTAGTTTTGATAACCATTCTCTCCAGACAATGGCACAGTTAACATCCTCAACTGCTCACTAGTAAGCAAAGATAGCACTTTCACATTGAAACTGGAAGCAGATGTAGGCAGAAACACAATCCCATGTCCTAATACACAGAGTTCTTTCACAGGTTTATCTTAGTAATCATACAGATTCACTGCGTCCCGTGGCCATGACGCCTGTTGAAACAGAGTTAGCACACATGATGCCTAATCAGCTTTTCTTGGATGGCTTCTGTAAAATGTTCAGAAATTTGCCACGTGTCATTTCCCGAGCTGCAAAATAAAGATGACATAAGCTGATTAGAACACTATCAATAAACGATTAAGGATTATATAGTATGGCAGAAAGGTTTGTGTTCAATGGATGAATCCAGTTTTAGCTCCGCCCATCTCTGGCTAAGCTCCACCCATATTTTGCCTGTGTTGGGATCAATCGATTCCTGCATTCTAAGACTGGGCGCTGTTGCTGCCATGCGCAGTCAAATTAGTTCCAGATATTCAACAGAATGTTTATTAATTAGTAAAAACATACAATTCGTAAAACTTGATAGACTATTAAGCGTTTATGACGGACTAAATTGCATCATTCATGACATAATTGATTATGTCAGCCTAAATGTGACGTAGTTGATTATGACTCAGATTTTGGAATCACAAATCTGCATGATTAATCCCTATAGGGTCCAACGTGTGCAGTTGGTGTATCCAGTACTTCTCCTGTTCTTTCCTAATATGAGTTTTATCAGTGTCGTGAGGGAGAACTTGTATAATTTTGTAGGACACATTTTGTCCATTATGATTGGGTAAATTAAAATGTTTTGCAAAAATCTTTGTGTTTTTTAATATCCCTTAGATGGTCTTTCACTCGTACGTGGAACTCACGTTTTGTCTCCCCCACATACTGTTTGTGACATTGTGTGCATGTGAATAGGTATATAACATTGTGTGTGTGTCGCAGTATGTTTTGACCGTACATCTATATTTTAAACCTGTGTGTGCGCTAGTGAATTCATGTTTATTGTCCATTCTTGCAGTAAGGAACTGGATTTCCACAAACATGCCCATGAACTCATTGGTTACTATCAAAGGAGAGACCACCCTCCCGATCTTCTAAACAGTTATCAGAAAGCATGCGCACGTTCAAGGCTCGATCTACTAATACACAAAGTTAAAAACAGAGATAAACACACGTATCCCATGTATAATGGACTTTCACACTCAAAGCCATAATGCAAGCAAAATCATCAAAAAGAACTGGGAACTGCTAGATAGTAGTCCCAAATGTAGAAGCACATTCCCAAACCCTCCAATGTTTGCCTACAGAAAGAATCCAACTTTCAAAGACACACTTGTCACTGCCAAATTTGAGTTTCCCGCCAAATTAGGCCTCCAAGGAAAAACTCCAAAATCCAATCTATCCATGAACAAGAAAAAATTGTTTCTTCTGCAAGAATATGGACAGTAAACGTGAATTCACTAGCACACACACGGGTCTAAAATACAGATGTAAGGTCAACACATACTGCGACACGCAATGTTATATACCTACTCACATGCACACAATGTCACAAACAGTATGTGGGGGAGACAAAACGCGAGTTCCACGTACGAGTGAAAGAACATCTAAGGGACATTAAAAAAACACAAAGATACACCTGTTGCAAAACATTTTAATTTACCCAATCATACTGGACAAAATGTCCTACAAAATTATACAAGTTCTCCCTCACGACCCCGAGGATACTGATAAAACTCATATCAGGAAAGAACAGAAGTACTGGATACACCAACTGCACACATTGGACCCTATAGGGATTAATCATGCAGATTGGTGATTCCAAAATCTGAGTTGTTCTTTAAACTAATTAGAATCACCAAACTCCATGCCATGGAAACCCTTCTATGACATCGTAATAGATGTCTATCTAAAACGTCACACTGACCATTATGTTCGCTCCTTTCCACGTTAAATACATAGAATCAGTTAGCCAACAGTCTCATACTCGCCTGTATGCAAAATTTTTAATGCAATAGGTGCAATGCACAATTTGCACAACGAACAGGGCTTAGGAGGCACATAAGAGTAATACACGAACAGAGTGGCTTCTGGAGTTGCAGCTACTGCAAAATCATCTTTACCCGCCTAGAGGAAGCCAGAGACCACTGCGAGAAAATCCATCTATTCTCTAAAACTCAGATCAGCGAGCTTGTCCGACAGGCAGGTAATACTTGAGTAATTAACATCAAAGATTACTCGAGTTTCAGGATACCTGTCCCCCCCCACCCCCACTGAGACTGACATTACAGCTTCCAACACTACTACCACAGAAGCATTGTCTGCACAGAGACAGGTATCACCAGAAGACAACACACCAGCCACTGAACACCTCAACGAGGAACATACATCCGACCAAGCTTCAACACCCACAGGATCAATCACGGCCGAACACCTTGCTGACAACACCTGTGAGCCCTCACCACACACACAGACGGCGGACAGTGGACTACTTCCACAAATAGGCTGACCAAATCCACACACAGTTCGTTATCCATATACCTGAGGGCAACATACCGTGCACCAGCAACACGACAGACGACGAACTCTATTCGTTCCTGTACGTGGAAACTGGCATAACAGAAACTGTAACCTCCCTCACACCAGGACTGGAACCACGCATAGTAACAGATCGGGGCACTGACCCGTAGTGAGGTAAGACCAAATGCACCCAACATTTACTCTTGACTCTTCACACAGGATAAACTAATCCGATTTCTATTTCTCTGAGTATAACATCACAAAGTATGAAATGCCATAAATCCGAATCTTTCCACTTAAGGTTATCCAACAAAATGGAAACCTGTGTCTACCAAATGCTAATTATACACCATAAGTTCCCGCCACACAGGGATATTATAGCACCACTTAAATATTCAAAGAAACATTGTTGGATACTGGGTACAATGCATATATAAATTCTATTATTTTCCTATACCAGTAACAACTTCCAATCAAATTGGTTTCAAAATATTCAACAGCTTACCTGTAGGACTGCTTTTATACCACTTTGCCAAACTATAGCTGGCGTGCCTCTATGAATGAGCGTATATACCGAGGCAGACACACTAGGGTTTTTCTGATTGGTTGAAAAGTAAATCATGACAGCCATCATAGGGTGTAGAAATGTACCAACATTTAACTACTAAATCCTGAATATCTTTCCATAGCGCCGTGATAAAAAGCTTAAAATTACCTGGATAGTTTATGAGCGGCGTGTTAGATCACCTGAATAGCTATTAAGAGATGGGATTAGTTATCCTTTAACATATTGTAGTACATTAGGGACCACCATAAACGTGACATTTAAGAGGTTGCTGTTTTGTGTCAAGCTTTATGTGATTTACAAGATATATATTGGAACAAAGCTGCTGTCACATACAGAGAACATGCTTAATGGCTTTTATGCCACACCATCAGGGTCATCCAAGATGGCACTTAGGCGATCAATTTCCAATGAACAAACGTAGCTCAGCTGGTGCCCTAGATGATGTTTCATGAGTTCTAAATCGATCCTTCAAGCGGTTTCGGAGAGTATTTCTTAAATCCAAGATGGCCACTGGCCAAATTGGCTGACTGGCTTCCTTTGAACAAACTTGGATTTCTGCCCTAAGGATGCTTCCTACCAAAGATAAATAAAATCGGACTAACGGTTCTTAGTCTTTTAAAGAAAAAGTTAATGGATGGATAGACGACGGACTGTCATCACGGTATAAGCTCACTTGGCCTGAGGTGAACCCTTTCAGGCCAGGTGAGCTAAGACCTGCTTCACATTCCTTGGACATTATACAAGGATTCCCTCAGTACCTAGAGCTCACAGTCAGCTAGTAGGTGTTAGTGTGAGCACCTGAGAGCCAAGTAATACACAGGCGATAGCTCTGCATAGCACTGTGCTGTGTAGTGCTTACCTGTTATAATACGTGTAATACACACTTGCTGACTAAATGATAATTTGTTGTACACATTGAATCATTTTATAGCGGCTGATATCTCCCAGATCTTGTTCAATGAATCAATGTCCTGACTCAAAATCGACGTACCGAAAACAAAGATTTATGATTAGCTGATTAGCTCTGTCACTGGTTCACATTAAAGACTGCTCTTTAGCATGACAAGTCAGCTTTAAGAATTTGATTTCTGCCATCAGGGTGAGAATTATGGCATATTTCCCAGTATTATAGTTTTTTTCCACTTGTTAACGTATTCACCTTCGTCGAGGCCTAGCTGATACGCTAGGTTCTGTAGACCTCTCACTTTCTCCATCAGCTGTGATGATGTCAAGCTACCAAACTCTGAAAAATAACAAGCAACCTACTGGTATTATGTAATTTACTAATCTATTAAAATAATTTGACTGAAATTGCTGCGTAGAGCAGCAAAAACTTTCAGTCAAATTATTTTTATAATACTTGGGGAGAGTGATAACAACGTACTGGGTCTGTTTGCTTATGGTGTGCATGCCGGCCCAGGGAAGACGGTGACCCCTACCCTGCTTGGTTGATGCCTGTCGGCTCCATTGTGTGGAGCTGGTGGATCCAGTGGCATTCCTTCTGTCTTCTCCATTTGGTGGATACTTCATCTCCGGGGTCCAAAGAAAGGACCTGGATTATTCTGAATTGCATGTTAATTCTAGAATGCCTGGGTCTGTTGAAATGCCTTGAGACTGGAGTGTCGTACCTCTCGTGTTTGTAGAGGTTGGTGATCGAGCGTAGGTGCTCCTGAATGCGGATTTTTTAAAAATAATACTTGTGTACTATATAAAGATATATAACTGGATACTTTGAATTTTTCTCTTAGTGTGAGCATGACAGGGCCCTGAGCATTAGTCTTAGGTAGACAGGCAAACCATACGCAGCTCTGCAGTTGCTCATGATCATATATTGTTTTCCTACCTAATAGCCACATCAAGATCTCTTCACTAAAATGAGCAGCATTTAAGTAAGAAAATAGCTACAAAGACAGCAGGTATTATATAAATGCATACATATTTTATTTATTTATTGAAAAACAGTCATAGTGAAAATGAAACAGCATACCGGTAACACTGCTTTTAGCTCATTTTAAACCAAATGTATCCGAGTGTATGAAAATTTCATGATGCACTAACACAATGAAATAGTTTTGTTATGACATCTATTGCTCTTCATCATTTTGACACAGAAATACAACAACTTGTCATATATATAATCACTTACTTAGCTTCATAACAAAGCCACAAAATATATTTTCACTTGATTGTGACTTAGCCGTAAGGTTACTTCCAAGAGAGTGATGACCTATTCCTCAGATATGGACACATGACAATGTTAAACATAGCTAAGGCTCATGATGAATCAGTTAGTCCAGTGGTAAAGTTTCAAAAACAGTTCTCTTGGTCTAAAAATCACCATTTCTCAAGACCACTGCGGAAGCTGTTTTTGTCCAGTTGGATGTTAAAGTATTGCAATCTTCAAGTACTACTGTTCCAGTTGAGCGCCACAGGCCCTTGGACCTCATGTATATACTTACAGGCACAATGTTTCCTGGTGAGGAGATAATACATGATTTGACAAGCTCTGCATGAGGTGAAATTTGTCATTGTCAGTGATAAATAAGATTTGTACCACAAAATCCGAAAGCTGTGCTAGCTTACATTATATATACCGCATAGCAACATTTACCTTGCAAGAGATCAATGTCATCTTTTTCTAATTCTGACATCCATTTCGGGGAACTCTGACCAGACACTGGTTGCTGAGAACAAAATGATACAATGCTAGCAATTGCAAGCTATCCATTTGTAAAATCTAATGATTGGTTTATGCGGTCAGATTTTATGTTTATATAATTATGTTACCTGTATTCTTTCTTTTATATATCTACATGTGATGTATCCATTGAAAATGCTGTTGAAGTTTAAACCCGTTGTTTAATTCTTATTGGTCATTGGTCCATAAAATCTTAATTTTTGCTTATTGTGTGCGTCCATTTTCCGACCAAGTCTATTTTTAACAAATTTACTGAACGAATGAAAGGTGTCACTATCTAGCTATCATTTCCGTGGCAATATTTCTCTTGGCAAATAGTCAGTCATTAAGAACAAATTCTGATTTACTTGACCATTAAAGTATTTAATTTACATGCCAAGACTGCAAGAGAATACTTTTTTTTTAAATTAGCACTTATAAGAAACACATTATCAATGATTTTTATTTCAGCATCTGAAGACAGTACACAAATCAAATAGAAACACAAATTTTATAATAACCTTAAATGCAAAAGCTGTTGATTATTTTGAAAATAATTTGACTGGAAGCGATGACTTCCAGGCAAATTAATTTGAAAATTTTCAACAGATTTCTTGTATGGTTGCTCTGTAACTAACCTAAATGGGTTGCACACACGAAACGGTTAATATACAGTCTTCAGCTAGCCTTCAGTGGAGATCCTTAGAGGTACTGCTGCATGTCTATAGAAGAATCCACTGGCTTTATAAGAGATTTAGTCATTGCAGTGGGATTATTGAAATCATGAAATCATATATATGCTACCATATATAAAGCCGACTATAGGACAACGGCAAATGCATTTAAATACTTCTTGCATTTGCATTTGAAGATTTTAAATTTTAAGTATTTGCAATTGCAGTTGGGGATTTTAAATTTCAAGTATCTGCATAAATTGTATGTGAAGATTTTCAAATGCGATGTATTTGCATTTAAATACTTTCAAAAGTATTTACAAGTAGCCCCCATGGTTACTGCTAACATTGCGGGTGTGTGTGTTTTAAAATGGCTAATTATTGTACACTACATCACATGTAAGTACTACTATAAATACGTACAAGCTTTAGAGAAGCAAACTCAGACACGCCAGGAACTGAAAAATAAAATGATTTGGCTCAGAGTCAACCCTTTAACTCTCATGTCAGCCAAAAAACAGCTTCTGCAGTGGTCTTGAGAATTGTCCATTTGCCGACCAAGAAGACTATTTTTTTTAATTTACCACTGGAATGACTGGCTGGAAGAACAGAGCCAGTCATTCCAGTGGAAAATGTTCAAAAACAGTCTTGTCTTGGTCTGCAAATGGACATTTTGAATGAAAAATTTGAAATTTTCTTGAACAAATTTAACTGTTAAAGGGTTAATAAAGACCTAGTGTTAGGGATATATCCCCTGATTTCAGCACTGTAACTGTCTGACTGCTGCAAGCAATGGCCAATAACCCGCTGAATATTTTAAAAACAATTTGACTGAAAGTTGTTGGTGGCTTAGAACCAACAACTTTCAAACAAATTTTTTCTAAGCATTCAACACAGCCAGAGTTAAACCCCATATGATATGTAGTCTGAAGAAATTCAGCAGCCAGACAGTTAGAAGTCCACAATATATAAATACAAGGGGGGGGGGGGTTTGCAGGGAGATAATTATGGAAACAGATTTCCCTGGAATGTAACCTCTAGCCTGTTTGTCTCACCATGTATCACTATACATACTAAATGTGAAGTGAATTGTGCAGGATAGAGATACATACATGTATGTCCTGAAACCGACCTTTTAACTGTTTAGTAGGCCACAGGGTTAAAAAAAACCTGTCAACCTTTGTTAAAATAAATGTTTATTTGCAGGTCGAGAAAACCTTTTAAATTTTATCACTGGGATGAGTGGCTAAATAAATGAGCCGGATATTTCAGTGGCAAATGTTCAAAAATAATCTCTTGGCCTGCAAATGGACATTTCCCAAGACCACTGCCAAGTTGTTTTGGCAGCCTTGACCATTAAAAGGTTACATCTTTTAAATCTTGGGGTAGGGGTGAGGAGGAAATAACACTGTTCCTTGTGAATATAGATGGGTTTTTATGGAACACAATCCTAACTGATTATTGCTTATCCACATACAAAGTTGATGCTAAATATTGTTCAGGGAGATAACGTCGTCGAAAACAGATTTCACCGAAACGATGTCAAGCTCATTCCATCGCACAATTTACCTCCAGCATGTCCAGGAGCCACATTTGAAGTGAACCTGATTATAACCATTAGAGAAAGTCAAGGACAAAAGACTTAGGGGCCCCTGCAGCCCGTTAGAAATTAGTATAGTGTAAATAAGTCATAAACAACTTTCAGTCAATTTGTTTTTAAAATATTCAGAAAGTCAAGAGTTTTTGCTCATTGAAATGTACCTTTCCATTTTTAGCCATGCACCCCCCCCCCCTCCCCCATCTCTAGCTAAGCTCCACCCTGAACTCCCTCATGTTGGGATTGATCGATCTCTGATCTTCATGACTATCAATTTCCAGAAAACTATACAGGTAAGCGATTGAATATTTTGAAACTAATTTGACTGGGTGCCCAGTCAAATTAGTTTCAAAATATTCAACAGCATGTTTATTAAATAGTAGACATACAATTCTTACGTGTCAGGCTATTAAGAGTTAAAGATGGGCCTAATAGAATGATTTATGACGCAATGATTATGACATCATCCTACACTCCGCTTAGCTGATTATGACATCACTACTCTGGAAAAGCCCATTGTTGTCTGATGGCTTACAGCAATGAGCTAAATTTTGATTCTACAATCTTGATTTTTAACCATTTAATGGTCAAGGTTTATGAAGATAATTGTTATTTTTGCTAAACTGAAAACTCCATTTGCAGGCGAACAGAAGATTTTAAAAAGAACTTATCACTGCAGTCATTCTAGTGGTAAAATTTCAAAAACCGTCTTCTCTTCTACTGCAAATGCACATTTCTCAAGACTACTAGAGAAACCATGTTTTGCAAGCTTGCCCATAAAGGGCTAACTTGATCAAAGATTCCCTAAACAACTACTGTAATGCAAAAAAACAAAATTGAATTTGCCAAATGATACGAATTTATTAACCTTTACTCAGTGCTCTAGTTAATTTTTCAGGCAGCCAGTACTGTACTGATGGAATTTTTCTTTAGTCAATACCGGCTCACCAAGATCAGTACCGAGCCAAACAGATAACTTGTATGTAGTACTTAGTAGTGGTGGTGGTGGTAGCAGTAGATCAGTTTCAACCAATCAACAATCATTTTACAACAACAATAGATGAATAAGCACACAACACTCGAGCGTACGAGCCTTAGAGGAGATACTCTTAATTCGTTGTTTTTTCTGTCAGTATCTTCTTCTTTTCGTTCGCTGATCATACCGCCAGTCCTGTAAGTGACTATCGACATGATCATAAGCGTTAAGTGCGTGGATCCATGGTTTATTAGAGTGCGCCGTGCGGCCTGGAACCTCCATCTTCAGCACTCGAGGTTTCTGTCAGGGTTACCTCACCCTTACCTCCTTTAGTCGCCTCTTACGACACGCAGAGGATACGGAAGGTGTATTCTAAGCCCCACCTACAGGGCAACTTTCAGTATCTGATATTGGTCGATTTTAAAATTAACCAGTATCTAAAGAAATGGTCAGTATTTTACTGAATACTGAATACATCATGTATTTAAGAAATTAGAATATCTTACAAAATGTTTTCAAATACTCATAGTCATTTCAATACATACTCTGTTCTGGCCACAGCTCTGGTGATGCGCGATCAAGTTTTTCGGTCGACAACAGCAGGCGGTCTAAATCTGGACTCCCTGCAAAGTATAAATAGCTTGAGATAGGCATAGAAATAGTTTAACCTGTTAACCCCAAAATTTGTTCATGAAAATTTCAATTTTATCACGACAAAATCTACACCCACTCAGTTATCCAGCCAGTAATTCTAGTGCTAAATTTTTGCAACTACTCTTTTCTTGGTCTACAAATGGACATTTCTCAAAGACCCACTACACAAGCCATTTATGACTACCTTGAGTTTTAAAGGGCTAACCAATCAATAGTTCTGATATGGTTGGCAGCTCTGCTACCCCATTTCACCCAGAATGTCATATCACACATTCCACCCCTAAAATCCCAATAAGAGGCACAATCACTCACCTGCATGTATTGGCAACTGGCAAAACCCAACAAAACTAAATGACCACTGGAAAAATTTACTAATCTAATTTCTGTGAAGAAGATTTAGCCAAGTTGTATTAAAATGGCCCAATGGGTAATAAGTGGTTTTTAATATGATTTTCTCAGAAATTTTCAGAAAATCCAAGACAGCCGCCAAAGACACTAAATTATGGGGCTTTTTACTTTTCAACTTTCCTTGAACAAACTTTGATCACCCTTAGCCCCTAATCATATCTCCCAAATTTCAGCCCAATCCGGTCAGTGGTTCAGGAGTTGTTTTCACGAAAACTAGGTCATCCACAGTTTACCAAGAGAAAGTTGCTCTAGATGATATTTCATGAGTTTGGAAGCGACCCCACAAGCAGTTTCAGAGATTTTTCAAGACGTTTCTAGAAATCGTCCAAAATCAAAAATGGCCACCATTTGCCAGATAGTCTTGTTTTGAACAAACTTGGATCTCTATGCCCTAAGGATGCTTTCTGCCAAATGCAACTGAAATCGGCCCAGCGGTTCACGGGAAAAAGACATTTTAAATTTGCTACTGATTTAGTATAGGAGTATTTGGCAAAAAAAAAATTCCAAAATGGCCGTCAAACCATTTGTCTAATAGCTTGGCAAGTGGAAATTTGAAATCAGCGTATCCAAAAATGTACATAAAACTAATTTTGGCTTCAAAATCCATCAAATACAAAAATCCAACCATTTGACCAATCAAGTGACAGTGACCCCCCCCCACCCACCCCCTTGAGTAAACCTGGTTCAGCTCTTGCCATAGATCATATTTCATGAGTTTTGAATCAATCCTCCCACCCCAACCCCTACAAAGTGCTAGTCTTCAAAGTAGATCTAAGATCTCTGATTTTTGGTCAGGCTCATGGGTGTAACGCTTTATCTGGGTACCAAGCCAGGTCTTTGGAGCAAGTGGCCAACCAGCACCGGGTCCCCCAGCCCTCGAAGGGGTCCACCCAAGCCACTGGGAAGGTCGTCCAACCTAAAAAATAAATGGACCCAGGGCGAGTGCTCAGTTAGCTAATGAGGAACTGTAAACATTTTTACATTAAGTAATGCACAACAAGCACCATTGGTCCATCAGGCAAGCATAACTTTTGCCATTGACAAATTTTGGAGCAACCTTACCACTAAACAAAAAGCGCTCCGCAAAAGGCGCATAATACCCCACCATGATGACAACTCAATGAATGACAGCTATCAGAAAATAGTGATTTGTTCCTCAGATGAGTCATCCTATGAAGTTTCAACTCGATCCGCTAAATAGTCATGGAGTTATCATCTGGAAATCAATTTTCAAGCTAGTCGACGGTGGCTGGCGGCCATACATGGATTTCGGATCATCTACAATTTGAATAAGTTTTTTTCCTCAGACCTAGTCCAGTCATCCTATGAAGTTTCAAAGCTATCCGCTAAACAGAAATTCAGTTATTGTTCGGAAATCAATTTTCAAGATGGCCACCAGTGGCTCATGGCCATCTTGGATACAGGATTATCATCGATTTCAATAGTTTTCTTCTCCCAAGATAGTCCAACCATCCTATGAAGTTTCAAAACAATCCGATAAATGTTAATGGAGTTATCATCTAGAAAACCAATTTTCAATATGGCCACCAGTGGCTGACAGCCGCTCAATCTAAAAATAGAGGCATGGTTTCTATGAGAATACACCTCTAATGTATTTACCGGCCATCTTATTACGACATCGCAACGACTAGACTGTTACACAGACTCCATTTCGGTGACCAGACATATCGGGACCCAGTCCATCTCTGTAGCGGACTGTAAAAGGAACACTACGGATCGTGTTTGATTTTGACATCATCTTAACCTCTGTATCACTAGCTTAATAGACATTAAAATGGACTTGATCCATCCAGTGGTTCGTGTGATATCAACATCCACGCAACGTCAGCAAATTCTTGACCTCATTTTACGGGCGACAGATTTGAATTTTACGACGAATTCAGAGGGACTATTTTTCTGTTAACTACTTGTCATACAGACTACTATAGGCTTTATATCATCTCGTTTTACGTGAATTAATATTGTCTTGTATGAAGATAGTAGCGCTCGTGTCCTTTTAAGTTTCAATTTTCAATGGCTACTCAATACATACGAGATACTTTTCTCGATCTCGAATCTAAGGAGATCTCGCGAGATACGAATGTCGGCCGTCTTAGATTTCGGATCAGCGTCAGTTTCGAAAAGTTCCTTCCACAGACCTAGTCCAACCACCCTATGAAGTTTCGAAGCTATCCGCTAAACAGAAATGGAGTTATCGTTCAGAAATCAATTATCAAGATGGCAGCCAGTGGCTGATGGCCATCTTGGATTCAGTATCATCGTCGATTTCGATAGGTTTCTTCCTCAGACCTAGTCCAATGATCCTATGAAGTTTCAAAGCGATCCGATAAACGATAGCGGAGTTATCGTGTGGAAACCAATTTTCAAAGTTTCAAGATGGCCGCCAGTGGCTGGTGGCCATCTTGGATTTCAGATCAGTGTCGATTTGGATAGGTTTGTTCCTCAGACCTAGTCCAATCATCCTATCAAGTTTCAAAGTGATCCGATAAACGATAACGGAGTTTCGTGTGGAACCCAATTTTCCAGATGGTCCCCGGTGGGCCTCTTAGACTTCGGATCAGCGTCGATTTCTATAGGTTTCTTCCTCAGACCTAGTCAAATCAACCTATTAAGTTTCAAAGCGATTCGATAAACGATAGCGGAGTTATCGCGCAGAAACCAATCTTCAAGATGGCTGGTGGCCATCTTGGATTTCGGATCATCGCCAATTTCGATAGCTGTCTTCCTGAGACATGGTACAATCATCCCATGAAGTTTCCAAGCAATCCGATAAACGATAGCGAAGTTATCGTGCCGAAACCACTCTGCCGCCGCCTGTAAATGCCTTCACATAATACCCCGCCTATTTTTTTGGCAGGGTATAAAAAATAGTTTTATACCAAGTTCACAGTGACCTTGAACTTTGACCTCATGGCCTCAATAGCATTGTGCTCCATCCCATTGATATAAGGAAGCATGTGTCCAGGTTTAGTCCTAATAAGGTGAAACCATGCCGACATATAAGAGGATATGTTGAGCTAAATGCAAAAATTAGTTTTATACCAAGGTCACAGTGACCTTGAACAATGACCACATATCATTGTGCTTCATCCTCTTGAAGAATGCCGAGATATAACGGTAACTCTGATTGGACTCTGACAGACAGACAGACAAACAAACAGACAGACAGACAGACAGACCCCATCGATATATTGGCAAAAATTCTAATCTTCACCAATAATGACGAAATGTGCCACACAAAGGTATTTTCCCATAGGCTTCAATACTTTGAAAATACACCAAGGGCATAATGCTGCTATTTGTGGGCATGGCCACTTCATCTTCATAGCCCACATAGATATTGCCTGAAGGAACATATCCGCCAAATTTGGTTTTAATCCATCGATAAATGACGAAAGTGCCACAAACGCATTTTCCCCATAAGCTTCAATACGTTAACAATATAGCAATGGGCATAACTATGCTATATGTGGGCGTCACCACTTCATCTACATAGCCACCCAAATAGATATTGCCTTTAGAGGAACATATAGATTGCCAAATTTGGTATTAACCCATTAACAAATGGCAAAATGTGCCACAATTGTTGACAAACGGCAGACAAATCATGATTGTATAAGCTCACAGAGTTTAGCCAAATTCTCAAGAAGAGGGTAGATGTGGCATGTATCCAAGAAACTCATCTAAATGCTAACAGAAAATTTTGTATAAGAGGGTTTCAGTACTTTAGATCTGACAGGAATGGAAGACGTGGAGTTATAACCCTGGTCCAGAATAGCCTAAACACCATTGAAGTTCAGAGAGACAGGAAAGAAACTGAAATTCTCCCAATCAAGATAATTCCAAAGAAACCTCCTATCTCTTTTGTCAACTATTGCTGCCCTAATAATCAACCATTGAATCTCGGGAAAATCCCAGTTCACTCAGATTCAACTATCATTACTGGTGACCTCAACAGTCATTCTCAGTTATGGGGTTATCATTCTACTGATAGGGTTGTGGACGTTGAAGATTGGATGGATGAGCAGAAGCCGATTGTCTTGAATAAGACAGATGACACACACACACCCCCCCCCCCACCCCTACATTCTACTCAAGACGATGACATACCGCAAGATCTCCTGATCTAGATTTTTCAATAGAAAATCTACATCAAGGATCTCTGCCTATTGTTGGGTAACAACATGGAGGTGGTGATCACTGCCATGTTTTCATTACCATTAACATGGATGATGAGATTGGATGACGGAGATGCTGAAAGCTATATCATCCCACCAGTAGTAACAAAAATAATCAGATGATAAAGAAATTTTGCATGAATCCACGCAGGTATTCTGAAGTTATGCTATACTAGTGAGACTACTACTTGCAGACACCAAGCTGAGAGTACAGGTCAGTGAAGTCTGTAGAGTTTGAGACATCAATCGGCTCCCAACAGGGAGATGGTCTACCCCATATACCTATCTACAAAGCACGAAACTAAAGAAAATGACGACACTTCGCGGCGGCGAACAATTGAGAAAAAGTAAAATCATGGGTTCACTGCTGACATTGCTGCACACTGCGTCATGGGGAACATAGATTTCCTGTCTTTCTGGAAGCTATGAATTCGTAGATCAAAGATGCCGTTGACAAAAAGACTACGTTTATACAATGCAACCTGTGTATCTTTGATGCTGTATAACTGTAACAGCTGGGAAGCTCCATAGCCAGCTCTAGACAAACTTGATGCCCGTCATTGCAAACACCTACGCACCCTCAATGGACACCGATGGCCAGACAGCATAATTTCCAATGATATTCTGAAAGCTATGGATTCGTAGATCAAAGATGCCCGTGATAAAAAGGCTACGTTTATACAATGCAACCTGCGTATCCTTGATGCTGTAAAACTGTAACAGCTCCAAAGGCAGCTCTAGACAAGCTTGATGCCTGCCACCGCAAACACTTACGCACTATCACTGGACACAGATGCCCAGGCAGCATAATTTCCAACGATGCACTATACAAGATGTGTAATATGTTGCCGCTGTCTGTAAGTCGCCCAGCAAAAATGGTCAATGTTTGGCCATGTGCTAAGGATGCAGGGGTCGAAATGTTCTGTCTATCTGTCGATGACAAGCGATTTTTGTCAGAGACAGGTAGAACAAATATCTACCTGTTGCTGGTGACAGGTACGTATTATTGTGAAAAATAAATTACAATGAAGATAAAAGGAAACTAGAGAAACGTCCACAGTTGCGCGTGATAGATCTATTTTGTAGTTTTGTCTGACATTTTACCGGAAATATTAGTCCTGCGAATCTTCCCAGTGTTCTCATTCAGTTACTTTTGCATCTGCTTTATATAAACATCCAGCGCAGCGAAGCATTCCGACTTGTAAGATTTGACATAGGTTATTATCATCCGGTTGCTTTCGCATTTACTTTCTATAAACATCCAGCACAGCGAAACATGCAGAGTTGTGAGGTGGGGTCTGCTAATTCACCAGTAATGAGAAATGTCTCGCGCGACTGCGCAGTCATAGTTAATAATAATCGATAATGCAGTCGTAGTTTCTGATTGGCTCGCGGGACATCCAATGTCATTGGGAATGAATGAAAATTACTATCGTAGTAAAATTTTGATCACGTGCCTCGTTGTCATTCATAACAAATTAATCACATGATTTATTTCAACCAATCTCTGTGCGACTATCACAATCAATATTGATGGATAATGGTGGAATGAAAAATCTTGTCACTGTGCTGCTTTTAAACGCAGTAAAGCAATATCTTAGCGCCCACTTTGACGGGTTATATGAACCAATATATTATTACTGGAAGGTTCTGAGAGTAATACCACCCGATATTTAAGTGGTTAATTGCTTTGGAGCGACCGAGAAAACATCTATATGTCAGGAAAACCGGTGCATAGTAACTCTTATTTCCAGTAAATCACATTGCCTGGGAGATAGAACCACAAATTAGTAAACCATCAATAAGAGCATCTAAATTTCTTGAAGCAGTATCTGACGCTTTTCTCTACCAACATGTTACCATTCCGACTCGTTATCGTCCAAATAACGAACCTAGTACTCAGTGTTGCCCACAGCATCTGATTTTTGGGGGTCCCAAGGACCCCACACTCTCAGATTTGGGGGTCCCACTGTAAAATCTGGGGGTCCCATGGGGTCCTCATCTGAAATATGGGGGTCCCATGTTTTTTTCTTAAAATAAACACAACACATTGATCTAATTATAAAGCACTTTATTAAACATGTTGAAAGCACTAGTTATGACATTGTAAATACTGTTAATGTATATATATAGAGAATATTAACACTGCATAGTTTATTAACCTTTAGCACTTAACACTTTTGGCCACCATTGTAGATCACCAAAATACCCATTTTTGAAAGTTTAACACTTGAATGACTGGCTCTAAACAGCGCCAGTCATTCCAGTGGTAAATTTTCAGAAATACCTGGGACGAGTTTGCTCAAGGACGACTTGACCTACTTCGGTATAATGCGGGCGTATTTTATATAATGTAACTGGAATGACTAAATATAGTGGAATACATAGGCTAACATAGGCTAAGATTAGACAAAACAATAATTTATCAAAAATAATCTGTATAAATCAGATTAAACTGCGTAATTAGTGAAAATATATCAGCCGGATATGTCTAATTCATAGGGAGTAACTATGTAACGCGATTGCTGATTGGCGGAAGCATAGATAACGCATTAGCGTGTATCCAATAAGGACTCTTGTATCGGGGAGCTTTGAGCTATACGCTGTTTGGAAAAAATCAATATTTTAACGTACGCCTACCTGTAGATCGACGATATCGTTGAACATCGCTGCTGGGATGAGCTTTTTACTCATCATATATACCGTCCTGATCTGGGCCTCATGGCTCTTCTTGTCCCGGCATAACTGACGATCGAACTCTTCATTTGATGCGGCCACTGATTTTTCTAATCGAATCCGTAGTACGGAAGCAGTCTCTGCCTCCTTGTGGTCTTGCGATGCAATATGTCGGTCTAACGCGGATTTCTGATAATTTGTACTACCGCTTACGAAATTATTAGCCTTCTTCGCACTGCTACAAAACGTACACTTCATTTTACCATCCAGAACCTCAAGCCATTTACTATACGCCGGTGTTTTTAACCAAACGTCACTGAATTTCCTAGACTTCACTTGCTTTACTTTAACCACATTTTCACAAATTTTCGCACTGGTGTCGCAAGACGCACTACAAATTTTGCTACGCTTTGCCATACTTTCATCGTTATCATCACTATCAGCACATGTAGAATCTAGAGGTCGCTTAACGCCAAACTGAAACAAGCTTCGTTGCATTTTGACTAATTTAATGAAGTCAAGATTGCTCTCGTATATATACACAGATAAATCAAGTCTAATACTCGGCATGATTTGCTCAATTATTGTCTTAAATTCAAAGAGAATGACGAAGCGGACAGATTCTATTCAGATCAATTTAGTTGAGAAATTGGGAAAACCTAACGATCGAGTATTGTTAAACATTATAAACACTAATCCATCAGTCAATCAATCAGCCGCTATTGCTAAATAAAAGACGGCTTATAGCGCGCAGTGATACCGTTATTCAAACAGCAATACAAAGACACCGCCGCTAATCCGTCAAATGACCATTCAAATGTAAAAGATATCACAATATTTTCCATATATTCCTTCATCCATTTAGATATTTTGATAATTAAATAGAAAAAAATATTTTGCCTGTAAGTTAGGCAAGTAGGCATGCGCAAATTAATTTCAAAATATTCAGCAGATTAGTGATAACAACGCCCAAACACATGTGTATACGCTTGATCAGTTGTATTGGATTTCTCAAGCCTGAGGTTATTCTAGAGGGAGATTCCGCTGTTATCCAATCAAATACTGACACGTCACACTGACGTTTAGCACAACAGACAGAAACATGGCGGGTATTTTTGCAATTTGTAGGCCAAACAAGGCGACTAACATCGGGCTTGTAAACTCATTATTTAAAAAAATTAGAGCAAATGGAATACTAAGGATGATTTGGGGATTGTGTTTACAATTAAATATGGTAGTTGAATCTGATTTATGGGCATTAACAACTTTGGGTTGTGCAAGAAAACATACAACAAATAATAGTCTTAAACAACGCAGTAAGTTCGTTTTTATTGAACACACAATACATTAGGTATATTTTTTAAAGTAAAAACATGCACAAATAAATATACACACACGATAATATAATCGCTAATTAAGCTCACGCAAAGTTACCAGTTTCCGTTACTCTTTTTCACTGCGTCCCTTGTGCGTCCTCAGGGACGCAGAGGGTTAATTTTTATGCGTCCCTCTGCCATTTTTATGCGTATATACGCGCAAAAGGACGCATATGGGCAACTCTGCTAGTACTTTAGATTTAGTCTTCACAAATGAACAGTATATGGTTGAAAATATTTCTACTTTTCCTGGCTTGGGAAAAAGTGACCATATCTGTTTTACTTTTGATTTGATATGCTACACCAAAATAACGCAGAGTAAGGTTACAAAATTCTTATATGACAAAGGAGATTATGAAGGGTTATGTAGGGAATTGAACAAGAATTGGGAGATGCAATTTGAAGGACTGTCACTGGATCAATGCTGGGTGAAGTTAAAAGAGAGTATAAGTCAAGCAATGCCAATATATATAGAAAAACTAGGCAACTTAAACCAAAACAAATCCCCAGGACCTGATGGTTTACATCCTCAGCTACTCAAAGAATTAAAGGATGTCATAGCAAGGCCCTTGACACTTATATACCAAAAATCATTAGACACAGGTTCAGTGACGACAGATTGGAAATATGCCCATGTCATACCCATACATAAGAAGGGGTCAAAAAGACAACCAAATAACTATAGACCGGTTAGCCTTACTTCCATTTCCTGTAAGGTACTGGAGAGCACTGTGAGGGACAATGTAGTAGCCCACATGATAAATAACAGTTTTTTACTGAATATCAACATAGTTTCATGGCTGGGCGATCTACAGTTACACAATTATTAGAAGTGTTAGAGGCCTGGACGACTGCCCTAGACAGGGGTGAAGATATAGATGTCCTGTATCTTGATTTAATGAAGGCATTTGACACAGTGCCTCATGAACGCCTTCTAAGTAAATTAAGCCAATACAAAATTTCAGGTAATCTACTAAACTGGCCAAGATCCTTTTTAACAAATCGCCAACAGAGGGTTGTAGTAAATGGAGCCTTTTCGTCATGGACACCTGTTTCGAGTGGAGTTCCACAGGGCAGTGTACTCGGTCCAGTACTTTTCAAATTTTTTATCAATGACATGCCATCTGTGATTGAATCTGACATTTTTTTATTTGCGGATGATACTAAAGCTTATAGAACCATAACACATGCAGATGATTGTAAAGAACTACAACAAGACCTTAACTCACTGCAGCAGTGGTCAGAAACATGGCAGGTCCGATTTAATCCTCAAAAATGTTCTGTAATGCACATAGGCCATAATCACTTTAATACTTCCTATCAAATGATAGATGATGGGAAAACCCTAAATTACATTTTCAATGACCTAGGCATGTCAATAGATACAAAACTAACATTTGAGAGCCATATAGAGAAGATAACTTCCAAGGCTAATACAATGACAGGCATAATATGGCGTACATTCCAATATATAGATGAAGACCTGTTCATGAAACTTTATCCAACATTAATCCGCTCTCACCTGGAGTATGCTGCCCCTGTATGGTCACCAAACACATGGAAACAAGCAGAAAAACTTGAAAAAATTCAGAGACGAGCTACGAAAATGGTGCCCAACTTAAAAAATCTAAATTACCAGGCAAGACTAGAATATTTAGAACTACCAAGTCTAGTATACAGAAGAATAAGAGGGGATCTTATAAATGTCTATAAGTACATGCATAACCTGTATACTGTGGACTCTAGAAAATTTCTAATTATCCGTCCAAGAAAGAGAACTCCATTTCAACTAGAGTAGAGGTCATAAATTTACATTACTAAAACCAAGAGCAAATACATCACTTAGACAAAGCTTTTTCTCTAACCGTGTCACAGACTGGTGGAACTCCCTGACGCCTGAAGTTGCCGAAGCTCCATCCCTAAATAGTTTTAAAACCAGACTAGATAAACTATTTATTCAACTTGTTATATCCTGAATAGAGCTCTAGACAAACCATGTAATCAAAAAATGACTATTAGATAATGTAGCTCATCACCAAATTTATTGAATTAGCTGATAATAGAATACAATGTCCTAAAAAGCTGTACATGTTTAATGTTATGATTATGATTAACAGAAAATTTGAGAAATCATGCAGTAAACCCAAGTTACCACTTTTCGTGAGGGATAAGGATATAGGCCCAATGGCTACACGACACATTGAGTGCATCAGTGCTGGGCATGATTAAAGCCTCGAGGATATCAAACAATACAATTAACTTGAACACAATGTAAAAAAAATATGTTGAATTACCCGCTGGCGGTGTTGCCATTTTTTCGATCTGTCATTTAGGAACCACCCTAAAACGCGGATCGGCGGACCCGCGGGACGGTCAAATATGTTTTGTCTTAGGTTGTTGCTGTTGACTTAGGCTTGTTAAGCCCGTATGTCCGCCTCTTCGTTTTTCATTGACTTATACAACGGATGCACGTGGCTTCCAACCATTTTGTGCTCAGCAGCAAAGTCGTACTTAATTTCCTGATCTTGCCAGAAACGACCCAGTCCTACCTCGAATTTGATTTTTTTTTATTGTCTTGGTAAATATTACAAATTACAATATGATAACAGGGAGTCCACTGGAGGCTGTGCCTATTAGCTTGTGGACCCCTGACATAGAATAACATACAAATTACACATGATTTGACATAAGTAGACATAAGGCATTATGACAATATATTATACATAACTACAGACAAATAATATAGGATTTGACATAAAAAAAGAAGAGAAAAAGAAAGAAAAAAAAGACAAGACATTTGACAAACATGGTTCACTTGTTTTTGATTGTTTTTCATACTGTGGGTAACATATTTCACTCATTGGAATGGGCTAGGGGATGAAGGGGGTGGGGCGGGGGGCTGGAGTTCATCCTGTTTCTACTACAACTATTATTATTATTATTATTATTATTATTATTATTATTATTATTATTATTATTATTATTATTGTCTATCACCTTCTTTCCCTAGAGGAAAGAGACTAAACCGGCTATGTGAATCTGTGTTCGAGTCTATTTCTTAGTGTGTTTGTCATGGCTGGATTTTTTAGAGCTCTTAGATATGATCAAGTTCTGGATCTGTGTATATCTTGAGGAGTGCTGGTCCAATTTTACTCAGGTTTTAACACAGAAGCTGCACACTCGCTGAATATTCAGAAAAGCCACCCGACTGAGAGTTGTTGGTGGCTTAGCCAACCACAGCCCCGGTCAAGTCCTCTTCAAAACACCCAGCAAGAGGAGCTATGTCCCTTGGGATGTGTTGTCTGTAAGACCCAGGAGCCAGACATTCACATAAAATATAATATAATAAAATTAATTTAATTAAATATGATTATGGTTAATGATACAGTAAAGATAACAATGGCCAACATGATTCTAGCAACAAACTGATTTGGTTATGACGTAAGTAATCTTCTGTACACATTTGGAATAGAAGACATTGTACTTTGTAGGGTGCTTGATAAATGTTAAGTACAGTGTGTTTTTCTTATGACAAGCAGCTATCAATCCCCTAATTAAAATACTGAATCGAGGTTTACTAATGTATTCATAGTTTCGCACATCCGGGCATCTTGAGATCGCCGCCATTAAAGTCGTGGCAAACCTACATTCAAGATTCAAGATTCAAGATTATTTATTCAATAATTCCAAGATAAACGTATTCACGAATCATACCAGGTTGTCCACCTAAGGCAGTGCCTATTGTTATGGCGGACACCTCACACACATATATACAGGTATATATAAATTAGACAAGACAGTACTTACACAAACAATTATAAATTCAGACATTACATTTACTACTTCCTTATTAACCCTTTGACCCTTGATCCACATAAACAGTTTAAATTTCAAAATGGAAATATGTCAATTCACGGGTCAAGTGGAGACCACCCCTCCCCACATACCCAGCACCCTCCCACACCCACACACACGCCCCAACTCTTGCTAATATGGAAAGGAAATTAGACAAGACAGTACTTACACAAAGAATTATAAATTCAGACATTACATTTACTACTTCCTTATTAACCCTTTGACCCTTGATCCACATAAACAGTTTAAATTTCAAAAAGGAAATATGTCAATTCACGGGTCAAGCGGAGACCAGCAGGGTTCACCACCAGTTCAATTATCTAGTCAGTCATTACAGTGGAAAGAAAAACTCCAGGAGTGAGCTTTGTGCAGGTCAGTTGTCTTTCGAGAAGAAAAATTGCTAGGTGGTCTGATGTGTCAGTAACGAGAATTCCTACCTCCGATTTATTACTGAATTGTGGCCGAAACATCACATATTCTAGTCGGTTTTGTAATGGTTGGGTAGAAGGAATGAGCATTTAGTAAGTTTATAAAGTTTTGTGTATGAAAGCAAGTTTGTCTCATCAGGTCAATATTGTAGTCACACATGAGGTAGACAGTTTTGTTTTCCTTTTGAATAGTTGCCAAAGTTTTTCCTAATAGTTCAATAAGACGTTCCTTATCGCCTTTAGGTGATTTATAAATTGTATCTACAATTTTGTTTTTTCATTTCGGTGTTTGAATTTCGATAAACATTGTTTGAATATGTGCTTCAATATTAGAAATGTTATCTCGCTCAATGAATTGGGCATTTTCTTTAACATACATGCCTACACCACCTCCCCTGCCCGTGGTTATGTGCTTTTCAACAAATGTGTAGTTCTTTATATTGACACGGTTAGTAGGTGAATTTGCATGTATAAATGTCTCTGTAATTCCAATAATTCCAAATTCATGTGCACTCATATCTAGGAGACGGTGTAACTTGTCGATGCTTCCTATGATAGATTGCATGTTGATAAATAGAAGTGAGAAGGCTATGTGTTCTTTGTTTCCTAGTAGGTTGTCATTGAATGTTTTGGCAGGATGTATTCACAGGTTGGTGCAGATATATTTAGATCATTTCTAGTGTCAGCATGGTTAAATTGGGATAGGATTAATTCGAATGGGTTTAGAGTGGGTTTTTTGTCGTCAGAGCCTCAGTGGTAGTAGGGTTATAGTATGGATTTAGAACAGCCAGTGTGAAGTCTGTATTGTCATTGTAATGATTGTACGGGAAAAGTGACTTGTTGCAGTTGGTACACCACCAGCAGGTGTCGTCAGCTTCGAGGTTGCGATAGTCAGATGTTGTTAATTTGGAGCAACTTACATGAATCCATGTGCTACATAAGTCACTCTCTGATTATTCTTAACAGGTTTCCTACAGGATGAGCAAGGGAATTTAGCGGGCATTGGTCAGGTTAGTGGGAATATGGACAGGGAGGAAATAAGGCAAGGGAACTACTGACGAGAGGGAGGTTATTGGGGTCATTTGGAGGACTGAATAGATTTCTCTATTTGGCTGTAATATTGGTTATTATCGTGATTTAATTGTATATAACACCATCTAACCAGTGGATACACTGGATGAGATGGGTCAAGTGTCAAATAGCAATAAATAAGAATTGTGGGTGAGTTACTAAAAGTATTTGGTGGCATCAACAGGTCAGGCATAAACTAGCAATTGGAATGCAGTCATGAAGAATATTGTTAAGTTTTTAGGAAGACACAGATAAATGAAAAACATTGATACTAACTTGATTGAGAACTGCTGCCATGTTTGGGGTTCTGTTAATTCAGGGTTTATAGTATACCAGCAGATTACACCATGCGTACAGATCGATTCTAACACACATACAACCTCCAAAATAGAAGTTTAGCTTTCACAGACGCATATGTGTGATGTTTGGTGTCTAAGACATTAATTCTTTCAGCACTGAAATAGACATTAATTCCTTCAGCACTGAAATAGTATGTTAATTTCAAAGCAACCATACTAATAACATGTTAAATATTTTGAAACTTGCCCGAATGGGAGCCGTTTTGGCCTATGGCAGCAACAGCTTTCATTCAAATCAGCTTCAAAATAACCAACAGATTATTTCTTAAATTATTAAGAATCTGTCATACCTGCGACTTGATTTGAAGGGGTAATTATCCTTGAACATGCTATAATTACTGCATTCAAAATGCGTAAAAAATGAGAACCTGTTATCATCAATCATTAATTGATCATTGGTTAGTATATAAAAACAATCATCGATCACAAAAATAGTGTGATACTACATGCTAAAGAGGAAATTATCCCCTCCAAAAATGGCATAACTCCCAGGTGGAATGAACGCATCAGCAACATCTGCAACAAAGCCAATAGGACACTCTGTTTCCTATGGAGAAATATCAATATAGCATCAACAAGCATCAAAACCAATGCCTACTAAACTCTAGTCCGACCCACCCTAGAATATGCTAGCAGGGTTTCGGATCCCTACCACCAAAATGAAATTAATCTGCTAGATATGGTCCAAAGACAAGCCGCTCGATATGTACTCAGCAGATTTCACTACAGATCGAGTGTAAGCAACATACTGAACCATCATCAATAGCCACTGCTTGAAGACAGACGTAAATCTGCACGGCTTGCAATGGTGTATAAAATTGCCAACAATCAAGTGCAAGTCAACAAAGAGAACCAACTCATCCCACCAAAATGCTTCTCGAGAAACATGCACCACCTGTCATACCAAGTCACCTCCTGTAGAAACGAGTACCATAAAGAATCGTTCTTCTCACGCACCATCAGGGACTGGAACAACTAACCAGCAACTATGGTACAAGCTGAGAGCCTTGATATATTCAAATCTCTAACACAGTAAGCGTATGGAACCTTGTTTTTTTTTAAATTAAAAAAAACCCACCCCAAACGCCCCCCCCCCCCCAAAAAAAACCCCACCTGTTTTTAACGTTGCCGTGCGCCCTCTACAATAGCATAATAATCAACCTGTTGATGGTGGCTACTACTAAATGGCAGAAGGGTATTATGGGAAATTTGATTGTGATGACGTCATCGCGAGTCTATGAATTGGGTAGGTTGTTCCATACATTGTTGATTCGGCTTGTAAATGAATGTTTCCTTATATTCAGTTTGGCCCTTTCCTTTCGTACCCGCAGGCTATGGCCTCTTGTAGAGCTGTTTTATATAACTATAACTGCAAGAAACAATTAGGTAACAGTTACATCCTAGTGTCTTTTCTCTCTTCTCTTTCTGCACTATGCAGTACTTTGAGACGAAATTATCAAAATCTGGATATTTATTGTGGATTGAGCATGGTATCTGCAACACTCCCTATAATAACTTGCGAGCTAAGCAAAATTAGAATTATCGGTACGTGATTCTCACTTCAAAGATTATGGTGAATTTAGACAGAATGTGTGTCTGTATGTATAGCTTAACATACATGTCTTTTTCATCTCCACATCCTGCACCCTGCGTCAATATCACAGAGTTGGGAATAAAGTAAAGAGCATGATAAATAAACTGAAAAAAACAATTCAAGCAGAATTTGGCAAAGAAAGCAAAAGTCAATCCGGAATCCATATGGCAGTATATCAAATCAAAATCTGAATCCAGAGTAGGTATAGGTGAACTATGTATATGTATAGATCCCAGTGACCCAACATCAGTTATCACAGATAATGGCCAGACAAAAGCAAAAATCCTTGCCACTTTCTTCAGCAGTGTCTATGAATGAGCCGAGAGGAGAAATTCCATCACTACCACAGAGAGAAACAGTTGTGGTACTGGCGGTGTCCACCAGTCACAGATTCTGCATTTCACGGCTACCAGGCTTGCAACTTCCCACCGTTTCTACCAACACTCGGCAGTTGTACCTTGGAATCTGAATAGTGCACATCTGCTGCCAGTTCCACGGGCCGATTCAGGATCCCTATTGGGTGAGTAACTTATTATATGTAGCTATGTTACTACAGATGGTGTCTGAGTGGGGTGAATCAGAAAATCTTCTAAAGAGAATGCGTCTAACCAGTTTGACCATCCGACAATCTGGTCTGTTGGGGGGGGGGGGGCGACACCATCCAGCAGTCCATCTGGATCGTCGCTGTCTGTGTCGCTGTCTGGTAGGTCATTATTACTCAGTTGAAGGGCCCATATGGTTTGAAAAGCCAAAGGAATTACATCATCAACATTTTGTTCAAATTGAGACCATTGCTGCTGAAGCTTGGTACAATATTTGCACCCACCACATGGTAATGAACTAAGAGATTGGCCAGCTTTATAATAGTGGCAAGGTGACGAATCACTCCGAACTTGTGATATACCATTAGCATTAGAGTGATGTTTACTGGCCCTGTACCGCATTGTCATATTATATTGGTAGTGTTCTAGCCATCTAGCTAGTTGTCCTTCGATATGCTTGAAACTGAGCAGCCAAGTGAGACTGTGATGGTCAGTCTGAACAATAAATGATCATCCTAGCAAGTACATGCGGTCACTGCCTAGCAAATGCTACTACGGCTAGCAACTCTTTGCGTGTGCCACAATATTTATGCTGAGCCGGTATCAACATTCGGCTTGCAAAACGAATTAGCACCTCTTTTCCATTCTGAATTTGGAATAGCTCCACACCAATAGCAGCCTCTGAAGCATCAGTGTCCAGTATGAAGGTACGATCCGGTGTCGGATAACCTAGCACTGCAGGATTGGCCATAGTACCCTGAAGGGTTTCGAACGCTATCTGATGCTCTAGAGTCCAGTCATACACTACCTTGGAACTGATAAGTGCACAGAGAGGAGCAGAAATACCACAAAACCCTGTTTGTGCTCGCAGTGATAATTCATGAACCCTAGGAAAGATTTCAGTTCTTTCCTGGTCTTGACGCTTTCCATACTGTTTGGCTTAACAGTCATTCCCTTATCACTCATCAACTTACTTACCTAAGAAACAGAGTTCTGTGCAGAACAAATTACACATCTTAGGTTTTAATTTTAAGGTTGTGTGACAGGAATCGGAAAAGAACATCCTTCAAGTTGATCATATTGACTGTCAAAGTCAGTCCATGTCACTACCACATCATCTAAATACGCAAGACACTCGCACCAGTTAAGACCTTACAACACCAGCTGAACGACCCTCTGAAAGGTAGCCGGGCTGTTGCACATACCAAACTGCATCCGGACAAATTCAAAGAGCCCATATCGTGTGATGAATGTGAGCTTGTGGTGGTCCTCTGAGTCAACCTCTACCTGCCAGTACCCAGTAACCATATCAAGTATGCTGATGAATTTAGCACCACCAAGTGCATCCAAACATGTCTCAATGTTCGGTAGGGGATAAAAGTCTGTACGAGTTAGACTGTTCAGAGCTAAAAACCGATGCAATACCGCACGGTACCACCTTTTTTTCAAAACTAATACTGGGGCTGATGACCATTCAGATTTTGACGGAACAATGATACCTTTCTCTAACATTTTTGCAAGGTGTTTCTCTTCCTCATTCTCAAAACCAAGAGGAGTTCCTTTAAGCTTAGAGCGAACAGGTTGTGCATTACCTGTGTCAACCTTATGTCTTATCCCCTTGAACAAACCTAGATCAAGGTCATCTTTTGCAAATGCATCCTGATACTCGATTAACATGAATTTAACTTGCAAAAACTGTGCCTCTGATGAACTTGATATCGACCTCTCATACATATCCTGCAAGAACACAGGGATGTCCACCTCAGATGCTGTAGAAGTCTGTAAACCGTCCCAGTTTATGGGGTTATCAACAAGTTGAAATTATGTTCCAGGGTCTAAAACCTCTCAATTTCTGTAACAATACCACGGTTGTAGTCTTGTTCCAGTGTAATATATTGGGCCAACAGGTTCCTTAACAAAACAGGAATCTGATAATTTTTGGCAGTAGCCACGGTCTGAGGCATTACCAGACCCTCCCATTTAGACGAGGGCTAGAGCACAGCATCATTTTGAACCTCCCGATCCAAAACACCTGTGGTCTGCACTGCTTCAAAAGGACCAATTACCACTTTCCACTTCAATGTTACCCGAGCTACTTGGGCTTCCTTCCCATGAGCTCTCAACATTGATGTTTGAATCGGTTCTCCGTTAATTGTCAGACACAGTCTAGTCAGATCAATGGTAGCCTTGTGTGCCTTCAAGAAATCCAGGCCTAATATAATTGGGTCATTAATATTGGCGAGCAGGACTGGCCAGTTAAACATTATAGAGCCTAGTGCAATCGTGACTGGCTCACCAGATTCTGCAGGGATAATATTGTTTCTACCTGCACCTTTCAATGAAATAGAGTCCAACTCTTTTAAAGGGCAAGGTAATTTCTTTGCAACCTTCTTGCCAATTACAGTCACTTGTACAGCAGTGTCTATTACTGCATTACCAGAAACACCATTTACTTTAACTAATTTACTAATGCCATTGGGTCATGATTAAACTCATACATGCGAACATCATATGATCGCACAGGCGAAGATCTCCATGAAGCAGAAGGTGATGGCGACTATGTACGCATCGGCTCCGGACACTCATGGGATAAATGGCTGTCTGCATTGCAGTTAAAGCATTTCCTGTTCTGAGAGGAGGAGAAGAGGAAACCCGATGGAACAATGTTCCCACTTGGAGTAGATCTTTCTTCCCAAATCACAACGTTAATTTGTCGCATAAACTGACATAATCATCCTGGACTTGCCCAGAACAGACGCAGCAAAACTTTAAGGCCTTGTCCCTTAAAGCTGAGATGAGCATGTCTAATTTATACAGATTATACCAATGGTACCTTGAAACAGTGCATTCAAATTGTATGAAAAATTGTTTCCGCTCACATTTTCCATCAAAAGTTGCCATTTTAGGTGGAGGAGGACCATCAGAGTAGCTTCTATGACCTGGTGGTGACAATCTAGTGTCATGGTGTGAACCTGGTCATGAATCCCTTTTAGCCTCTCTAAGGGTATATACTCCCTTAGGAGCTAGGTTATCAACTAGCTTCTGATCACTCCTCTGTCGACTAATTGAGTTAAGGAGTAACTTATACTTCATATCTTGAGCTAGTATTTCCATTCTCAGGCAAGCTAGTGCCTCTTCCACGGCTTCTTCCCTTGAGTGAGAGTCGGCCACGCCAACAGCACCTTCATTATCGATGTCAAATGCGACATCTCCAGCATGGAACAATTGTTCAAGGACAGTAGCTGTAGCAGGAAGAGCGGGATCTGCCTTAACATCAGCCACAGATATCGAACCTCATTTGGACTCACGGAAACTCACTATGCCAGCAGCTCGAATTTTACCAATATTATGGAGTGCATTAAGTTCCTCTATGATGGCAGTGTTAATACACAAAGGTTTTGACATTTTGAATCACTTGTCGATCAACATCAGGGAAGCGAAATCAATACTCGCGAAAAAAGTAATATCGCTTACTGAAATATCCAATTGTAAGCATATGCTTATTGAAAAATATAACAACTCACTGAGTAGTAACTGTGGTGAAACTACGGAGAATGTCTAAATGAGTTTGCCGAAGCCAAACCAGATTCAGTAGAACACCCACGTGTAAACCATCCTTCAGAAATGTGAAGGTATAATGATAATGGACGTGTATGCATGCACTAGATCTTTTATGGGAGGATTAACTCCACACTGCATTTGATGGTGTGTACACCAATGTCTGGTATTGATTTCCTCAATCCTATCATTGAGGACAGAGAGTTGGTCATGCAGTTGCAGCTCTTGATCCTTAAAGATACCGGGATTCAAATGGTGCAGTTGCTCATTATACAGGACCAGACAATATGCCTAGATATCGATCAACTTCACTGTTTGGCTGTAGTGCCTCACTATGTCTATGGCACGCTAATAGTGTTGGCAAATGCGATCTACCGCAAGTTCATCATCGACCGTCCTTAAATAAACAAAGTCGTCATCTCATTTTTCTTTAAGATCGCAGGTTCCAGCCCAGATATAGAAAATGATACAGTGAAATTTCTTAACGGCGTTGGGTATTCTTGACTGTAAAATATTATTAACCAAGTCTTGTGTAGTACCACCGCTTTTACACCAATACTCAACAAAACCAGTTTGATTAGCCCTTTTCAAAATGAATCCTTTACTTGTACCCAGTAAAATTGCCTTGTGGATAAAGGACTGATCCAAAGAAAACTGGGTGCGGGCCAAAAACTCCTCAGATTTAACTTGAAAGGAAGGCATATGAGTAGTGTTTAATAGAGTAGCTAGCAACGTGATAATGGACTTTTTAAATTAATAATAACAAGAAAAAAACAACTAATGCTCAAAGTAATTGGTAAACTTAATACTACAATTGGAGCATATTTGTGGATTAGCAGGGAGATTACCCTCTAATGTTAAAAAAGTTAATAATAATGATAATACTAAAAACAACAACAACAACAACAACAACAACAAAAACAAAAACAATAATAATAATTTACGTCACTTGTCTTTATTTCAAATAATTCTGAAATAAATAATATCAAGAAATGTCATAAAATCTGACAGTTGAACTACAGCTCAGAGTCACGGTTTTCTACATATGGCACTAAAGAAAACTAACAATAGCAATCCAAAAACTATAGAGTTGTCATTCAACTGAGTAATAATGACCTACCAGACAGCGACACAGACAGCGACGATCCAGATGGCCTGCTGGATGGTGTCCTTACATACATGCGTTGGCATGTGGAGAAGGGGAACATATGTATATACCTTGCCTGACAACCTAAATCGGTTATAACCGGTCCCATCCTCGCTTTTCTTGGTAAGAATCATTACCAGAATTGAACGATGATTCCAGTACATTTTACAGATTTAAAATCGGTCGAGAACTGACGGAGATATCATAAAATATAAACGAACTACTTTGAAGCTCCAACTAAAAAAGACATCGCGATAGTGCACGTGTTGGTAAGGTGAATATCAGCAAGCAAATTGTCAACGGTGATACCTCGTATGTAACGTGTGCATTGATTGGTCAGGTCTCGCTGGTGTGATGTCACTATTTAGTATAAAAGGAGCTCTCAAACTTCGATCTACAGACACTCGGAGTTGGGTCCGGTCCGAGTGGGAACGAACTAAGCGCTAACTGTGTAGAGCTCGCGTTCTGCAATCAACACCAACGCAAAGCAGATCAGTCAGGTTCCTCTCATGACAACCACGCTCTGCACTGCAAGTTAAGTTTTTGTATACTCCCGGAAAAGATATCACCAGGGGTAATCAATCAATTTAAAGAAAGGTTCCCCACGACCAACAACTTCAGAGGGGACCTTCTCTGTGATGTCGCCCTTTGGCCGCAAGTAACATCCAAACCGGTATGTAGGATGTTTGGTGTTCATTGATATCTCGCCGGATCTGCCGTACCACGTAGAACTAGTGGTGACGAACAATGCACATGTCTAGTGCTCCATTTTGATGTTTTTCCCGCAGTCCACATTGCTTGATGCGCCATAAGAGCTAAGCGAGGCGGATCGTCTTGTGCCTCCAATCATGGATCTTGTATTATATATCTAAAAGCCCAGCCTTCATTATAAGGATGGCATCTTCCAAATTCGCACCAAGTATGGTGAAATAAACATTGCAGTAAATTAGACTTTATAAGATATGTGCGGAAGTCTATGAGCCATCAGAAATAACTTTCTTCTTCACTGTTCCTGAGTAAGAGCCGCATCAGTTAGAAGCCTGCGGCTAACCATCAAGCAGCACCTACAGAATCATGCCAGCTCTTGCCACACTTTTGTGACGTATCAACAACATGTGATGTTTTTTAAACTTTGCACTGATGACTAATAGGTGCACCACATACAACATAGTTAATTTCTCACACTGATAACTAAAATGTACCATAAGGTCGGATGCGACATCCATTGCTATTTTCACAGTATATAATTATTTTCATTTAACAAGTGCTGATGACTAACGGGCACCACACCGTCGGATGTGACCTCATCGTTCATTGTACTGTATAAAATTGTAATGCGGCAGTAGCCATCTAAGTTTACTATTTAGTAGTTAGTTATTATTATTATTCTTATAAAAATACATGGACCGCTTAGGTTACACGATACAGCATCAACAAGCACATCACCTTGTCTCTCCCAACAGCAACAATTTTTCACTAAGGTCGCTGCTCTTGATAACATCGTAGGTACAACATGCGGCCGCTAAACCTAACTATGATAGCTCAATAGGATAGGTTAAAAGTAGCTACGGACAACTACTCACCTGACGGAGACTGTTTAACTCTTTTCTGAGTGCTGTGGCTCAGTCACACACGTGCACCGGCACTTTCAATAATTGGCCATTCACTTATGGCCTCCTAAATCTTATATACGAGTAGCTGTCTCTTCGTATGCTTCTCCGACAATCTGGTCTATTAATTGTCAATTTTTCTTGGCGGTCAAAATTAAGGTGCCGATGACCACTCACTTCCCCAAGTATCTTTTGAGACCTGTTAGTTAAGCCATTTTTCCAAAGTAGGAATCACTGCGAAAATATAATTATTGAAGCCTGACCCAACAGTGTAATCTTTTGGGCAACTTTCCTTAATCCTAAACTAGGTAAACGTTAACTCCAGGGAGCGGATCTCACATGGTCCGCTCTCGAAATGCTAGGTGCCAGATAAAAAGACAGACTGCCTCCTAACTCAGCGGTGACTGGGTGCAGCCTTCGAGCCCCCATGCCTTCACAGGAAGGTCACCACAGTTGGATATCTGTGTAATGTGACTTGTTATTTGTGGTTGTGCTGTGGTATAAGGAGGGATCGCTAATAGGTTCTGAAACTACCACCAGACAACATGTCGGTCTGAGGGGAGATGCTCCATGGCGGTACCCGAGATAGGCATCGAGCATATTCACCAGGAAGACGTTCTCATTAAAGTTAAGTAAGCACTAAGCCACTTACGGTCTAAAATCTGTATCAGGACCTAAAAACTAAATGATAGGTTAGATCCAATAAGAAGGCACGCAGAAATAAAACGGCAACTACTAAAACAATATCTTTAACTCACATAAGGTGACAGTGTTGAATTCCTCGAAAATCATCTACCCCCACCTTCACATAAAACAGCATGCATCATTAAAACAAATAACTGGACTAGGATTGATTAATTTTCTCATATTTAGCATTGTTTGAATAGGAGAGTGACCCTTTTTGCCATTTCTCCTCCTCCGCTTCGGCATTGTAGGCATGTTCCTGTGACGGAGGCCCGCGCGAGGCACTTTCCTCTTGCACCCAATAATTATTGGCCATTATAGTTTATATTAAACCAGCTAAGTAGCGACGTTAGGACCCTCCCTCATAGGGATGCCTTTCAGATTATACCAATTAAAGATCGGTTAGCTACCTCTGGCAAGATACAGAACAAATAACACCATTTGGTTTCTATGTACATATACTTATAATAAAGCAGCAAACGAATACGATTGTTCAGGATTTGTCTCAACTCTCCTTTTAACTCATGGAATGAATCGCCACACTGGCAATGTGAACAGCCGGGATGATACAGTGATGTTCAACTTCTGCGGCAATGGTCGCACACCTCCACTTGAACATGATCGTTCCACCGACTGTAGAGGTCAGTCTTTGTGGACACCATAGATGTGCAGAGTTCCGCTACAATCCCTGATGCCAGCTAACCAGCATCATCAGGCTGACGTAACATACGGGTACAATTCAGAACTAGAAGATGATACTCTGGGGCAACGCATACCTCTGGAGGCTACAGAAGGTCAAACTGGTTGGACGTATTTTCTCTTTAGAAGATCTAAAGGAACGTCAGTTGGAGGATCCTGATCTGAGGACAGTTGTATCATAGATTGAACAGCTACACACACCTTCTGACGCAGAGCTATATTTAGCTAGTCCAGCTGTCAGGTTTTGGTGCGCTCGCCATAATCAAATGATTTTTGTTGATAATATTTTGCTCTATCTCTGGGTAGCAGCAAATACCATACAGAATCTACTGGTAGTGCCAAAGTCCCTTCAGAACCTGTTTTTGGAAAATTGTCATGATTCCAAGCTTGCCAGTCACATGAGTGGGCCGAAAACATTAGAGAGTGTGAAAGCTAAATATATCTGGCACGGATACTCGGATACCAAAAAGCATTTGACACAGTTCCGTACAAACGCTTAGCCAGTAAACTCAAAACATGATATTTCAGACCAAATATATTGGTGGACAGAAGACTTTCTGTCAGGAAGGGTACAGCAAGTGGTAGTTAATGGAGTGTTCACACTAAATGAATGTAACATCTGGCATCCTGCAGGTTTCAGTGCTTGGACCATTACTGTTCGTGACTTTCATAAATGACTTGCCAGATATAGTTAAATCACAAATATACCTCTTCGCCGATGATATAAAGATATTTAACACCATTGCCAGTCAATATGATAAGGATATCCTGCAGCAAGACCTAGAAAATCTATCCACTTGGAGTGAAACATGACTACTGAAGTTCCACCCTGATAAATGCAAACATATGCACTTGGGCCAATCCTACAAAATGCTACCCAAGAGAAAGATATTGGTGTGACCATAGACTCAAGCCTAAGTTTCGATCAACATATTAGTGAGAAGGTAAATAAAGCTAACTCAATGTTTGCCTTACTAAGAAGAACTTTACAGTAAGACATTAGTATGAACTTATTTACACTTCGCGAGCTCTGTATGGGCACCATTTAGGATAAAATACATTGAACAAATAGAAAAAGTACAATGACGGGCCACCAAGCAACTGCTGGGTATGAAAGATCTTCTGTACCAGGAAAGGCTATCTAAATTAAAGCTTCTATCACTAAGTTATAGAAGGATTCCGGGAGACATGGTCCAAGTCTATAAATACTTCACGGGAAATACGACTGCGGAGCAGCACCTTTCCTCAAGCTGTAGAAGGACATGACACCATGCTCAGGAACTCGAGGTAATCAGAACAAACTCTTCCCACAAAGAGCAAAAACTGGACTACAAAAAAATTCGCTTGCGCTAAGAGTGGTAAATCACTGTAACAATCTTCCCGATAGTGTTGCATCCGCACCGAGTGTAAATAGCTTCAAGAACAAACTCGTCAAACATTGGGAAAACCAAGATATAGTATATGTAGACTTCAAAGCCCCAATCACCGGAAGTACCAACCCAGTGAATGTTTGGGACAATGAAAACCTCGAGTCCAGCGAAGGGGAGCCATGAGGATCCTGTGTTGGAAATCAACTCTAAGTAGCTCTAAGTAAGTATTTGGGACATAATTATCAAAATCTGGCTATTTATTTTGGATTGAGCATGGTATCCGCAATACTCTACTAACCTAAATTGCAGAAGGAATAACATAGTTCCACCAACTTGATCCCACGAGGTTACCATGCCACCTAAAATGGATGGAGCATTAGCAATGAAGGCGGGGTCCAGTCGGAAAAGGAGACAGGTTGGTAGTAAGTCTGGTGATACACCCATCGCATGCACAACTCCATCAGAGAGCCACGATCCAGTGGGACCACACACATGTAAAAAATGTTCTCATATTTTTTGCATCTCAAAACGACAAGTTTATCGAATGCAAGAGATGTGATAAGTGGTTATGCCTGTGCATGCCTTTCAACTACAATGTACAAGAGTATGTCCACTAATACTGAAATGGTACATTGGTACTGCATATGCTGCTTTGAGTCTGTAGTGAGGGCCGTCCAGTCCGAGTATTTAATTGAAGAGAAATGTAAGCTACATATGGATGTTTTCAGATCTGAAATGGATGCAAGACTCACAGCTATCCAACAGGACATTAACACAGTTAAAAACGATGTTGATGTATTCAAGATCGAACAGGGCAAGACAAATGGAGAGCCAAGATTTGCGGCTCAGGTAGATATATCCGAAGCAGCTAGACAGAGCAACAAAGAAATTAGGGAAAGTGAGAAAACGAAACCTAATACTCTTTAGCCTCCCTGAAAGTGAGAGTGAGTTACCAGACCACAGGGTTAGTCATGATGATAACCTAATGAAGAAGATCTACGAGGAGATATTAGAGGCGAGAGCTAACTTTGAAAAGGTAATCAGACTAGAGAGAAAGGGTGCAGCATCCAGACCTGTAAGAGTGATTATGTCAACTGACTATGTCCGCAGCAACATGCTCAGCTCAGCAAAGAAACTAGCGGAATGTGAAGATCCAACATATAAAGGAATCTGGATAAAATGGAACATGACCCCCAATGGAAAGAGAAGATAGAAGAAAACTGTTTGCCAAGAGGGAGAGATGTCAGGGTTACTCCAACAGCAAAGGAAAAGGACTGAATGGGTTATCCATGATGGCCGAGTAATTAATGTGGCGAAAATAAACATGAAACAAGGAACCACAACCAAAAAACAGCCTACCCCCTCCAAGGAGGCAGCATAGCAACCAAAGCAAAAGCAGAAAAGCACACTCTTGTATATACACTAATGTAGATAGTTTATTAAGCAACCATGCACAACTAATAATAATATCACTCTATATGATCCAGACATCATATGCTTATTGGATATCATTGCAAAGAAATCCCAAACCATTGTACAATTGCCAGAACTGCAACTGGATGGATATGATTGTTTTACAAACTTTGAAAAAGAGGTGTAGGAATCTACATGAAACAAGGCTTAAAACTGTTCCGAGCAAAGTCAACGGCTTGTTCACATTCGATGAAAGCATATGGTGTGATATAAAGTTAGATAAGCAGAAATCTATGTTGATTGGATGTATGTACAGATCACCTAATAGCCAAGCAAGTAACAATGAAGCACTTAACAATGGTCTAAAGCTTGCTGCAGCACAGAAATGCTCTAATATTCTTATAACATGAAACTTAAACTATGGGGAGCTAAACTGGCTTACAGGAACGTCACCTAGTGACCCAAATCACAAGGCTTGTCTATTTATGGAGACATTTCCCGACACATTCTTACATCAACACAAAATCACAATGTATTGTACCTGATCCTTACAAACGAGGAATATATGGCAAAAAACCTCACCTGTGAAGCAGCTCTTGGCAAGAGTCACCGTGTGACCTTGTGCTACGACTATGCTTGCTTGGCAGACATCACCAAATCCAACTATACGGTACAGATATGACAAAGGTGACTATACCCAAATGCGGCAATTAGTTGGAAAGTACACCTGGTCAAATAATTTTATGAATCTAGATATCGAAGATAGTTGGTCATTGTTCATCAATCGGTTACAGAAGGCAGTATCAAATACAGTACCAAAATCCATATTAGCAGTGGGACAGAGAAAAAGAATGCGAAATGGGTAAATGCACAGTCACTATAAAACAGAGGGAAGAGGAAAGCCTTTCAGAGATACAGGTAAAATAGAAACCCATAAGATCATTCGAAATATGTAAAAGCAAGAAACCAATCAAAGTGGGCATGTAGGAAAGCCCTTCAAGAGTTATGAAGAAGATATCCTTAGAGGCAAAGACAATTCAAAGGCTTTCTACGCATATGCACGGAGCAAACGACAGACAAAGGAGAGCATTGGTGATCTCGAAAGCAGTGGTGGTAGCATTGAATCCACAGGTAAAGAAAAAGCAAAAGGGCTGAATCGATTTTAGCCATGTTTTCACCAGAGAGGATACACGTGCTTTACCAACTGTTTCCCAAAGCAATGTGACCTCAGAGCTCCGGGATATAACCTTTAGCATTGAAGATGTCCAGAAGTTGTTACAAAAGCTCAAGACAACAAAATCACCAGGAGAAGATGGATTCCACCCACGAATTTTGAACGAATTGGCACAAGAAATAAATGTACCACTATGGCACATCATCACAAAATCAATCTAAGACGGAAGTATCCCGCAGAGTTGGAAAGATGCACACCTAACTCCAAATATTTAAGAAAGGTAAAAGGTGTAACCCAGGAAACTACTGCCCCATCAGCCTTACTAGTATAGTGTGTAAAACATTAGAGACACTAGCTAGAGACATGTTGATAGGACATATGGAGATAAACCAACTTTTCTCTGACCACCAACATGGCTTTGTGAGCAAAAAATCTACTGTTACGAGCCTTCTAACTGTTCTCAATGGCTGAACAAGCTCGCTTGATGAAGGCATTCCAGTAGACTCGGTGAACCTCGATTTTGCTAAAGCATTCAAATCAGTGCTTTATCAGTGACTACTTGACAAATTGAGGGGATTAGGTGTCAAAGGCGAGGCCTTGGAATGGATTAAAAGCTTTCTAAGCACCAGACGACAAGGAGTGGTAGTAAATGGAGAGGTCTCAGACTGGGCACCAGTAATTAGTGGCATCCCGCAAAGTAGTGTTCTAGGCCCCAACCTCTTTGTGTGCTTCATCAACGATGTACCAGATAGCATAAACGGAATGGCTCAGATGTTTGCAGAGGACACTAAGATGTATAGCCACACCCTCTCAAAAGAAGACCTTGAGAAGCTTCAATCAGATCTGGACAATCTCACAACCTTGTCAGAAAGCTGGCAATTCGGTTTCAGTGCATCGAAGTCAAAGACCTGCATATGGGAGGTAATAATTCAGGATATGAATATGAGATGAATGGCATAGAAGGCAGGGCCACCTTGGAAGCAGTCTCCATCGAAAGGTACTTAGGGGTACATGTAGACAATGAGCTACGGTTTTCTGTGCATAGTGAAACCCAAGCAAATAAGACAAACAAGATACTCGGACAGATAAGGCAGTCATATGTCTACCTGGACTATGAAACTTTGATGAAGCTCCGTGAAATTGAAGAAGTCCTAGAGCAGGATGGTGCTGAGATAAAACTTCTTTGCCTCAAGGGTAGTTGAAAGATGGAACTCTATACCAGGCCATATAGTGTAGCCTCCAGGGTGAGCGCTGGTCCACCGGATACTCTTGCGCTGCAGCACAACACGTGCATGGTACATTGGGGCGAGGCTGCAGGTTAGCTATGGATCTCTGGGTTGCGGATCTGGTATTGCGCATTTCTGGATTGTACAAAGACCAAGTTCGTGAGCCAGTGGAACATTCACATTCTAGTGGGGCCGTGCGACCATCGTCGCGGAAGTTGAACCACACCGTGTCGTCCCAGCTGTTTGTGTCACCGGTGTGGCGGTCTATTTACTCAATTTAGAGTTTAGACATTTCAAAATACATAATTAATTAGTATAATAAACAAACAATGGTACTCGTGTGCTGTTATGAGAGAGAAATCAAGTACATAGAGCTGAGTTGGTGATTCGCTTAACATGGTCCTCGCCAGAGGTACTTCGCCGATCTCTGATCTGTATAATCAGTGAGGTATCTGCGCAGGGCAGTCCGACTGGACGTGTACTGAACAGCCACTCCGGATTCGCTCCAAGCACGTCCCCCTGGGTAGGATAGTATGCATACGTAAGCCCTATGAGAGATGTACTTGTTGAAATCAGCTAAGTCCGATAAAACATGTGGTGCGCATGCACTCGTGGCAGGGCTTCCCTGACAACATGTCACAGGATTTGAAGCGAGTGCATGCCAGTAATGTGCCGAGTGGGTACTAGTAAAACCCTTTACTTAATACATTCTCGTTGTGCTTGGTACCGATCAGGACCAGAATAAAACGAGCTTTCTAGAACTGTTAACCGTCTCAAAATCGGCCCAGAAATGGCTGAGTTATCCACAGAAAAAACCCTTGAATTATGTTCAAAATATTACTTTTGACATCGTAGCCACGTGTATGCATAAAAGATCTAGAATGTTCTGATCCAGCTGCGCGCCGATTGGCTACTGCTCGGCCGCTGATTGGCTGAGGCATCTGCCTCCGTCGTCACGAGTAGTATAAAAAGGGTGAAAAACCAAGAATCAGGAGCATCGTCGGTGTGGAGACCGACCCTTCGAGAACTGACTGGAGGTGAGGACTAGATGAGTGAACCGAAACACCGATGGAAGACCACCGCGGTTCCTTACGGCTTTCAGCTCACCCGCACATAAAAGCAGACTTTCCGCATTATGGAATTTTGGATGCTCCCGGATGGCCATCTGTGAGCGAAATAATTAAAGTTATGGTTCCCGCTTCCGAACTTGTATAAAGGGAACACCTTTGCGGAAAGGGCCATATGGGCCAGGAATGTAATTCTACAGAATGTAGAGCTATGGTGATTCTTGGTGGATGACTTGCCGGATCTGCCAACCATGCTGAAAAGTGGACTTCAATCTCCGCACTGCATGTCGTGTGTTTAATTAACTTTTTGACCACAGTCTGGTGGACTTTGCTAGGTGCGCCGCAATAGCTATGCGATGCATCCCGCACTGTGTGCCAATATATGTAATATTATATACAACCCTCTCTGTTAATGGGCACACTTCAACTTTATTACTTACGTCGCCAGACGGATAACTTTCTCACTTCCGTATAAAATATATACCAGTTGCTGTGACTATCTAATAGACATCTCTTCATTGCTCTGTTTCAGTGTCCTGAGTGTGTACCATGTCTACCCTATCTGTAGAAGTCAGCTTGCGGAATCAACCTGTGGAATCCAGCTGCAGAAATCACCTGCGGAAATCCCTCCCGCTCCAGAGAACATGTCAACTCGCGCTATGAATATGTTAGCGCCTCATTTTCAGTAACGTACTAGCCTGTTCCGTACCGATGACTATTAGGTGCTCAAGTAACTATACTATTGTACATCTAATTATTATTATTTCCGTAATTGGTACTGATGACTAATAGGTACCTTCCCGGTCTTAGGACCGCAATTTATAATTTCTTTATTACTGTGAATATTATTCTTGTTTACTGTGGTGCTCTCAACTAGCCGCATCATCTATGTTTATCAGTCTATGATAGTTAGTTACTTAATTTAGATACAATCTATTCATTGCAATAGTTAGTTGTATATGGCAGATAGCCATCCAGTTAATATGTTTTGTTTAATTATAGAAAACATTGGACCACAGTATGCTAGGAGATACTATACAGCAACATTTATATCTGCATCACTTATTCCCGCCATCATCAATTTTACACTGAGGTCGCTGACTGTGCTCTAATTGTTTGAGCCTGGCATGTTACCGACTAAACCTTACTATTCAGCTCGATAGGATAGGTTAAAGTGGTTAGGGACAATTTCTTCGTTACATTACTGCAACAACCGGAAATGAGGTGTACAATATATGTCTCTAAACGAAGAAATGGTCCCTATATATATATATATATATATATATATATATATATATATATATATATATATATATATATATATATATATATATATATATATATATATATATATAATATATATATACATATATATCGAGTTATTGTCTCTTTCCACAATCCAGCAGCCTTATGGCTTTATAATTGATTGGATTTCCCATCAGCACATTGATCTGATCCGACTCTGGGAAACTATCGGAGGTTTCCGAGCGGTGGTGGTTAAAGTGCTGATTTACATACACTTCGCACACACACCCCCCCCCCCAACCATATCTTCGGATACTTGTTAGTTAGATACCCTTGCCAATGTAGGAAGCACTGTGAAAACATATAGTTATAATTATGAGATAGTGAGTTTATTTACCGGACCGCAGTGCATATTTAGTCATATTGGAATTTAACCATAGCAACAGTCAACTGTTAGATCCATAGCACATGGTGATGGACGAGATGCAGATCTCCATCCAATTCATTGGAGTGTCTGGATGAAGCGTTGGAGCTCGTCACGCCCTCACGGGAAGAATGCTCGTGATGGATATCCATCTCTCTACCCCAACCATAAAGACATGTTGGTGATCAAATTTGCTTGCGTGAAATGTAGCCATTGTCCAGGTGATGTTTTATGTGGTTGCGGGGCAAGGTAACTGGATTTCCATCGAATTCGGATGCCTTGTGTCGTAACATGTACGCATGCTGTCCTTGGAGGTAGATGCTATCTACAGCGACCTATGGGAAGTTTAGCGTCTGCGCCCATTGGACAACCATATCTAAAGATAGATAGGAATCCCTGCCACTTGCGGCCAAAGCTAGTTTCGTTTCTAACAACTAATTGGTAGGTTAGACTGTCGCAGAAGGCCCGCATAAATAAAGTGGCATCTACCAATACAGTATCTTTGGAAACTACATAAGACAGTGACCTGGGAATTCTTCGGAAATCGTTCGTCCCGTCTTCACGTAAACCAGCATGCAACACCGTAACAGTAGCTTCACTAGGATTTTTCAGCACGTAGCATTTTCTGTTGAGCAAAAGAGTGGCCCTTTTTGCCAGCTCTTTTCCTCCGCTTCAGTGTTGAAGGTATTTTCATGTGATGGAGACGTGCGTGAGGCACTTTCCTCTCGCAACAGCAATATTTTTTTGGTATATGTTAGGGGTATATTAGCTTATATTAAGCGACTTAGTGACTTCATTGCGGATGCTACTCTTGCGGGGATACCTCTGCAGATTCAAGAACCTGTGTGGTACCTCTGGCGACACCACGTAGAAAGGACACCATTTAGCTCTATATTCTGTATTATTGTGCTCATATTACTGTCAAACAATTCACCTTGTTTGTATAGTATTTATTAACATTTCTACTGTTTAATTACAAAGTTATTCCATAGCCCTAAATTGGTATGGATAGACATACCGGTGATACTAATAGTTGGGACGAGACCGTGTGGTTCAATCTTGGTGGCAATGGTCGAATGGCCCCACTGGAACATCATTGTTCCACTGGCTCTAGAAGTCGCTCTTTGTACTTCATACGGGATCCGCAACCATGAGATCCACAGATAACCAGCCATCCCGGTCATCATGTACTTGCGGTACGATCGGCGGAAATCTATTGACGGACCAGTACATACCCCCGCGAGTTACACCACAAAGGAGGGTCCTAAAGTAATCGTCCCTTACTACTTATAAACCTATCCTGTCGAGCTAACATAGTCAGGTTTAGTCAGCCACATGTCAGGTTCGTGTAGTGAGAACATGAACAGCGACCTCAGTGAAAAATTTATGCTGCTGGTGAACAAGGTGGTGCGGTTGTTGTTGCTGTATAGTGTAGCCTAGCGAATTGCGGTCCTAATGTTTTATATAAAATAAGCAAAACTTATAACTAGGATGGCTACTGCCATATAGCTAACTATTGTAGCGCGGATCGACCAGACGGGTACCGGCTGTCCCAGCAAAGCTGGGTACGGCCCGGCCATGCTGGGTTCATTCCAAAGCTCGCCCCCCTGGGTAGAGAAATAAGCATATCTAAGCCCTATACGAGAGGCATTTCGTCGAGTCCGATAGGACATGTAGTGCACATGCGCACACGCTGACGCTTCCCTGACGACACGTGAGTCGAGATTGGAAGCGTGTGTGTACCTATAGTGTACCGAGTCGGTGCTCGTAAATACTTATAATTCATCTGTTCTCGTTGTTATTGGTATCAATCACGACCAGAATTAAACGAGCTTTCTAAAACTGGAAACCATTTTAAAATCGGTTCAGAAATGACCGAGTTATCGTCGAAGCTCCCTGTTAAATTATACTTGAAATATGGCTATAACGTTGTGGTCACGTTATAGCCATATTTCAAGTATAATTTAACAGGGAGCTTCGACGATAACTCGGTCATTTCTGAACCGATTTTAAAATGGTTTCCAGTTTTAGAAAGCTCGTTTAATTCTGGTCGTGATTGATACCAAGAACAACGAGAACAGATGAATTATAAGTATTTACGAGCACCGTAATATAATTATATTTTCACTAGGATGGTCTTTTTCCTGCAGCATTTTTCTGTTGAACAACATAGTGGCTCTTTTTGCCATCTCTTTTCCTCCGCTTCGTCATTGAAGGCATTTTCCTGTGACGGAGGCCCGTGTGAGGCACTTGCCTCTCGCAATGGCGAGATGTCCTGGGATGGAGGCCCGCACGAGCTACTACCTCTCGCATCATCATGGAAACATTCGGTGACAGAGGCCCGTGCGAGACACTTTCCTCTCGTAACATCAGGAATCTCTCTATTTAGGTTAGGGGTTAGTTAATCAGTGGCCTCGCGGTGCGGATACCTCTGTTGCGGGGATACCTCCGCGGATCTAAGGATCTATGTGGTACCTCCGGCTACACCACGTGCAAAGTACATCAGCTAGCTCTATTTTGTGTATTATTGTGCTCAATTACTATCAAACGATTCGTCTTGTTTGTATAAGATATACAAGTATATATTATTTTATTTAATTGCTCCATATCTCTAATTTTGCATGGAAAGACACACCGGTGATACAAACAGTTGGGACGACACTGTGTGGTTCAATCTTGGCGGCAATGGTTGCATGGCCCCCACCAGAACAAATGTGTTCCACCAGCCTTAGGAGCCGGTCTTTGTACACCGTGGAGCGATGTCACACGGTATCCAGAACCACAAGACTTGGAGCTAGCCAGCCACCCAGTTCGTCATGCACATGCGGCGCGACGACCAGTTATTTCGTACCGGAGCATCCTGACAACACCTTGCGAGCTACACTATCACAGTACAGTAAAAATGTGAGGTCACACGACCTTGATGGTGCCTGTTAGTTATCGGCACAAGATAAGAATAAATCTATACAGTAAAAAGATGTAAACCTTAGAAATGCGGTCTCAAGCGACCGGGCAGTACCTGTTAGTCATCAGTACCTTATATAAATATGTTAATACAATAATACAATAATACAATAATACAATAATACAATAACGGAGTACCTATTAGTCATCGGTACAGAAAAAGTTCTAGAGTCACTGTGGTTGAAGCATCACATATTCAGGCCGTGAGATGGCATGATGTGGAAGTTGGCTGCTAGGAAAATATCTGCAGGCGAACTGTCTGATGCAGCTCACTTTCAAGAACGGTGGAGAAGAACCGTTGCGGATGTGGATGGCAATATCTAGTCACGTCTATTCACACAGTTAGTAATTTAAACAGTGGTTGGAAAGTTCCATACTGGTATGGAAGTTTGTAGCTGCCCTGTAGATATGAAGGGCTATGGTTGAAAGTTATTTGATGTGGAAACATCCTGGTGGATCACAAGACGAGATGCACCGCATAGCTCGTTCGGTGCATCAGGCAATATCCCTAGACTTAGCTCGAAATGTTTAATAATGAGCACGATACATGTGCGGCTTTGAACTACCACTCTTTGGCATGGTGTGGCAGATCCGGCGAGTTATCCATCGAAATCACCACTCATCCTACATACTTGACGAGGTTCTACATTGGGACCTTCATCCGCAAAAAGTACCTCTGCGGTGTTGGCAGTGGAGGTACCTTCCTTTAAGTTCGTTATTGCCCCCCGGATGATATCCTTTCCAGGAGATTACAAAAACTGGGTGCGGATGCGGTGGCTATGCTCCAGAGACAAGGTTGAAATCCGAATGGCACTGTAGTAAGCTATTGGGTGCCTAATCTACAGTTAGGAGTTGCCCCACGACTCGGTCTGCGCTGGCCTAACACAACCACCTTCTCTCCCTTCTGATCTGCTCTCGATTCCGATTTTTCTGTTCCTTTTATACTACTTGTGATGTCAAAGCTGGAGCGCCACAACCAATCAGCGCGCGAGAAGTGATCACATGGTACGCCATCCTCCACCCCCACCCCACCCCCATTCACTAAATACATACACACGCTTATGGCTTTAGAGAATTATTTTGAATGGAATTAAACATGGATAACTCGGCCAGTTCTGGATCGATTCTAAAATAGTAAAAAGATTTGGAATCGCCGCTTCATTCTGGTAATGATTCATACCAAGAACGACGAGGAGAATACAGTTTAAAGAAATTCGGTACAAAACACGATGCCATTCTCTCCAACGCTAACACGCATTGGTAGGCAATCTCTGACGCCCGCGCATGTGCTCTAGGCGATCTCACGAACTTCGTTGTTTTGAGAGCCTCTTTTATATGGCTTTATGCACACGTACTGTCCTACCCAGGAGGTGTGCTTGGAACACATCCGGTCCGGCCGCACTGTACCAAGACAGGCTGGGACGGTTCGTACCCAACCAGTCGATCCGCGCTACAATAGTCACTGCACCAACCCTGAACAGCTTCAAGGCATGGTTGGACAAGAAATGATTTCAGCACATGTACAGCATAGAGTGAACTGTAGTTTATAAACACTGCATGGGCCGCGCTTGGTATCCGAGCCAGCCCACATGTAAATTATGTACCTTTACAGAATCGGTTATGTTTGGTCATTACATACACACAAGTTGGTTTGAAATTCCTTAGACTAGCGTGGTATCCGCGATAGTCAAATTAATAAGTCGTGTAGGTCTATTAAAGTCGGTTAGGCTCAGTGGTTAGAAAATTGCAATGCTATCATTAGGCTAGCATGGTATCCGCCTAGCAAATCAGTAATGTACACGAAGCATAAATAACTATAGTTAGTGTACAGAAAATGTATGGTCAAATACATGTAAATAAGTATTGCAAGTCTATTAAAATCAATTAGTGCCAGTGTACAGAATTTATAATGTTAGAATTGCACTAAAGCAAAAATTAAAATAACCAGTACTAGTGTTTATATAGTTTGTAATGCTGTTTTAAGCTAGCGTGGTATCCGCGATAGCTGAGCAAATCAGTATTGTAAATCTAATAACACGTATTTGAGCTTACTGAAATTGCAAGGTTAAAAGTGTATAAAATAACAAATAACCAATTTTTTAGCGTTAGTGTATGGTAAATTGCAATGTTAGAGCCGTCTAACCCTTTGAACCCAAAAGGCAAATTTCAAATAACCATCTGCATTAAAAAAAATTAGTATGTTGGGTAATTTGAAATTGGTGGGAGTGGACGCTGTTGCTCCATATTGCAGCAACAGGGCCCTGTCAGATATGTTTCAAAATATCCACCATCTGACCCGTGTGCTTGCCGTAAAATAAGATTGTGAGTCTACAGAGTGTAAAGGGTTAATATAAACATGAATGGAATCTCGCCATTTCCAGGAAATATGTATATATATACTGGATATATTTATTGTGTAACGTATGTCATAGTGTGTATATTGTATGTATATAATGTAAAGATTGAATTGACATAGTGAAAGCATGTATAGGTTAAAAAACCCGCAAGGATTGGATGACAGGCCTACGGTCTATTATTTTTCAGCCGTATATGGTATGATATCATATCATATCATAACCTCACACATGTTGCCATTCACCCCTGTGTCATACACTCCATTCAGGATTTTGTAAACTTCAATCATGCCACCTCTCAGCCGTCTGTATTTGAGCGTTGGCAGGCCAAGCTTCCTTAGTCTGGCTGAATAATCCAGGTCTTTCAGCGTGGGGACAAGCTTTGTTGCCCGCTTCTGTACATTTTCAACCACCTTACTCTGTGGTCCCCACACATTGACTACATATTCAAGATGCGGCCTCACAAATACTTTAAATAGGTAGGTGAATATCTGCTCATCTAGATAGGTAACCAGTCTTCTTATTAACCCCTAATGATGTTTGCTTTGTTTACTTGTGCTTGTCTGTGTGCCTTTAATGATAGGTTGTTGTCGATGACCACACCAATATCATTCTCCGTATCTACAATCTCAAGTGTCACCCGCTCTCCAATGATAGTCTCTCTTTATTTCCTCCTTGTGTTTTAGCTTTATATTGTCATTACTTTGCATTTGGCTGGATGAAAACTCAATAGCCATTTATCTGTCCAGTTCTGAAGTGCATCTAGATCTTTTTGCAGCTCCTTCTCATCATCCACGCCCTATATTTCTTTGAATATCTTGGTATTGTCTGCAGAGATATGTTGCTACCTTCACAACATCTGGTAAATCATTTATGTAAAGAACGACCAATACCGGGCCTAAAACACTACTCTGTGGGATGCCACTTGTCACATGTCTGCTTTCTGACGAAACTCCATTGACAACAACTTTTTGTTGTCTGCTTAACAATAAGTTTTCAATCCACATGTTTAGCTGTTGACCTATGCCATAACTACTTAGCTTTCCTAGCAAACGTTGATGTGGGACGGTGTCAATAGCTTTCATGAAGTCCATGTGCACTGTATCTATCTTTCTGCCTTTATCCATTATACAAGTCCAGTCCTCCATGACTTTCAATAACTCTAGGGTAGTTGATCTTCCAGAGAGGAATACACATTGGGATATGCTAAACATATTATTTTTGATCCATAAGCTCCACTCTAACCAACTTCTCCATCAGTTTACATAAAACACTTGCCAAGCTCACTGGTCTGTAGCTCCCATGTTCTGATTTATTTCCCTTTTTGAAAAGTGCTGTAACATTTGCTGTTTTCCATGTTTCTGGTATTACTCCCCCTTCCATTGATTTGTCGAGGATCAGTGTCAGAGGTTTGCATAGCACATCTCTTAACTCCTTGATTACATTTGAATGAACTCCATCTAGCCCAGGTGCTTTATTCTTCACAATCCCTTTCAATATCGTCATCACATCCTCCGTTGTAAATTTTACATCATGGAAATCTTCACTCAATTGCTTACTTTCAAGCTCAGGCATTTCTGTTTCTGATTATTTTGTAAAAACATATGTGAAGAATCAGCCAGGACATTCGCTTTCTATTTATCTGTGCTAGAATTATTTATTCCCTCATTTTCTGTTACTTTTAGCTCTGCAATTCCTGTTTTCACTAGCCTTTTGGAATTTACATATTTCCAAAATATCATAAGATTCCTCAAACATTTTTAGCTATATCCTTTTCCTGATTCCTTTTGGCTTTTTTCACTAATCCTTTGACGTTGTTTCTAATTTTAGCATACTCTTTATTTATTTTCATCTCTTGTCTCCATAAAGCACTGCGAAATATGGTGTTTCTTTCTGATTTTTCGTTAACACCAACTTTTGCTCTTTGTTCTTACCGTTATTATTCGATTTTGGGATGTATTTATTTTGTGCTTGGTTGGACTTTACTATAAGGATGCCCAGTGCATCGGTAGTATTTAACCCTATCGGTTCTGTTTCCCAGTCAATATCCAAATCCTTTTTCATCATTTCATTATCCCCTTTGAAAGAGTTTCTTCTCATTTCCTTACTATGTACACCTTCTATATGCTGGAGATATACACAGTTTTAAACACTGGTCACTAGATCCAATAGGATTGAAATGTTCCAGGTCTGATATCAATTCTTCATTTGTCAAAATCAGGGGTGGATTTCATAAAGCTTTTTGAGTTGAGAAATTTTATCACCACAAACCCGTTGAGACAATTTCTCACCTCGGTGGGACACTCTATGACCTGTCTCAGAGAAATGAGAAAATCTCTCATCATTCTGAGAAAATTTCTTATCCATATTTTGAGCAAAACTTTTCTGCTGTGGTGCTGGGACTTTTACATTCTACCAAACACATTTTCAGTGTTGTTTAATTTAATTTTCACCCAAATACTTTCTTGAAATTTGCTTTCAATTTTGTATTCCACCCCTTTGAGGTGTTCCTTAATGTATAGGCCCTAGGGCTACACCTCTTTTACTTCATGCAGCTGACTCATTTATGAACAGTTCAAATCCTGGAATCTATAGTTCTGCCGGAGATGGAGCAAATCTAAAAAATTTCGGATATGCCTCTGTTATTCCAATAATACTCAATGGGGTTTCCTGGCTCTACATCTTGTTTTTTTGTTTGCCCATTTTATTAGTCCGGCAGTCTACATTTGTGTAAAGACATTGTATATTGTTAGCATTTGGGCAGACAGTGTAAGCAGCGCCATCTCCTTTTTCTATGTTTGTGCTTTCATCCCAATTCCCATGTTCTATTCGTTTTTTGTTGCGAGAATTTAAGTATACAGTTTTAGAAATTTCGTATTTACAATCTCATTTACAGCTCCACAACTCCCTTGCCCTCCTAATCTCTCACCGCCTTTTGCTTTACTTTCACCACCGTTCTTTCCCATTGTGGACCATGTACTGTGTGCTTGAATTCCCCCCATTCATTTTCTTGATTTAGTTTCCTCATTTCTTCAAACTTCACCTTATTTATGTTCCTCTCCTTGATGGTCATATCATGTGCATGGCCAACTTTTTTTTAACTTCTCTTCAGCACTCGCCAGATTTTTAACGTGATTAATAAAGTTACCTTTGGTTTTCTTATCTTCAAATGTGATTCTCATTAACTTTGGATTTGTTTATATTTTATCAATGTCTCTCTTGCCTAATCTAGTAATACCTGTTACTTTATTACTAGGGATGCTCAGTACTTCACATAATTCCTCGACATAGGCTGCATCCTCCTCTTTTCTAACTTCTCCTCTTTCACTTAGTGACTCTTCACATCTGTGAATAATTATATTACACTTTCTCTCTTCACTTTCTCTGAGGTATGCAATCTGCTCTTCCATCTCCTTCATGCAAACTAGCTCATTTGTTGCACCCTCCTGCTTTTTGTCCTTTTCAATAAGTGCCTTCACCTGTTCTATGTCTGTTTTCTGCCCCATATCCCTTTATAATTTCTGTATCCGCTCTTCCATTTTGTTTAGAAAGGCTTTACATCTTTCTTTTTCTATTCTGCAGCTGACGGCAGTTTTGAGCCCATCGAGGCTGGAATTCCCACAAGATACAGATATGGCCGTAGATATCGGGGCTGCTTACTGAGTGGCTTAGAGCGTTCACCTCTGCTGCGAGATTCGAATCGAAATGTTACAGGTTCGATTCCGCACTCAGGTAGGTGAATAGGTATAAAGACCCGCACAGTCCCCATCGTTCAAAGGGGATGTAAAGCCGTCATACCCGTCTCGTATGGTGTCTGTGTCATGGAGGGGGGGGGGGGGGGGGGATTGGGGGGTGTTTGCGTAAAAGATCTCACTCACCGGCAGTGGCAACCGTTACTTCGGAAGTCGGTAGTGAGTACGCTCTCAGATAGTGTAAATAATGTAAAATACGTTGTATACTCTGTAAATAGATTCATAATTGTACTTCAGTTGCCAGGCCTTCTGTCACTGTGGGTCAATGATACACGCCTGTCATTGCCTGGTGCATGCCTGCTAGGCTATCCTCGCTGTAGGCAGCATAACGCGGCTGACAATAGGATTTCTGTCACTACACAACATATCTCAAGAACAAAGGATTTAAAAACAAACAATTATTAGTATTTTCTTTTTGCTAGGAATTGAATATTATATAATGTATACATGTACATATTCTTAATGTTTTAGATCAATTTTACCTGTAAATAGCATCTGCTAACAGAAAGCCTTTAGCAATGTGTACAGGAACAGAGCTGAGCATGCACAGAGGTTTAAGTCATGGGCGCCAGAAGCAAATTTGAGGGGTGGGGGGCAGGTTCCACAAAAGGGTACGCTGGATGGCATTGTCTGGAGGAAGATATGAAATGGGTGCCACCAGCCCTCCCCCTCCCCCGCCTCTCATAGAAGGGTAGTCGGGGATACCCACCTACCTAACCACCACGAGAAAAAACATTGAAAAGTGCAGGATCATGACTCGGTTTCCTGCATTCTGAGTTTCTTATGATTACGTATAAATGTTAGAGCGATGTTAATGTTAATCCAAGAACTTATGTATTCTTTGGTCAATTGAACCTGTTCCCAATTCACAATGTAGGCGAGCGGGCGGGTGGGTCGTTGTGTCAGAAGCACACGTTGAATGTGCGGGCATTCGTTCATGTGTCTGTATGGTGGACTTGCACAGTTTGCCTTGAAAATATTTAATTATATCTCAGTTCCTAATTATATTTGCAATCAGCAGGAATCTAACAAATCTTAGACACATTCCTCAAATACACCCACCGACATTTCACTTCGGCCACGTGTATACAAATTATTTCTACCTTTGCATCTGCTTCACACGTCACTTAAAGACTTGAGTTTGAGAGTTGCTGTTAATTCTAATTAATATCCCTTAATAGTTCCACATTGCTGCACCCAGCCACCCATAATTGCACGTACGTTATATTATACCTACTAAGCAAGGCATTAACGGAGCGTGGACCAGTATCACTTCAACAATTCAAATAGAATATGACTATGTATCTTACCTTTATTTGCAAAGATACATGCAACGTTTACAGATAGAAAAGTCAATATGTCACATGTAACACTCCATAAATAGCGTTTGCATTGATGATTTGATTCGGCCCAGAAGCATTCCCATATTACTTTATGGACTTGTGTTTATGTCAAAACAACCGAACTTTAATAGAACTGCTCAGTCTGCCCTGAATATCCTAGAAATCTTGTTTACAGTTCTAAAGTAAAGTTTGCTCATTTTGCGCAAAGAAACTGATAAAGGGCACAGCTGCCTCCGCTGCCCCCCCCCCCTCCCCCGCCCAAAGCTGCCCCCGCGCTTCCGGCGCCCCTGGGTTTAAGTACCTGCGCTCCATCTATGAGTGCCTGTAAATTGACTAATATGTAAGGCATGTTGTAAGCTCATGTGCAGATCGGAGTTCAATGAGTCGCATAGATGGCAGAATGGACGCTTCTCCAAGCAAAGGAAGGATCTATAAATCAATATAATACAATTCGGGGTGGGGCAGGCTAGACCGTTGGTTTACGTTTTCTCTGGCTCTAGCTTAGCTCAAACATTGATGCTGCAGTCGTCTCGGGTTTCATGAATGGAGGACTAATAATACAATGATAAGCTACTGACAGGAATCGTATTTGATTAAAGGCAGTTGGCTCCTTACACAACATTATTTGAGTCACAATTATTTCCCCGAGTTTGCCGTTAATTTCTCATATTATATGGTTACTTTTCCCAAAAATAAATAAACTAAAATAAGAAAAGATATCTGCCCGCACATCAGTGCATTCGTCTGTGCATTTGTGCTTCATTTAGTCCATGGATGTTTTGCTTACACCCACGTGCGCGCACGTGCATAAGCGCAATACGTACTACGTACACACCACGCACACCCTCCCTACCACCAGAAATATGCACGAAAACGTGCTTAATATCCTTACCCATGTCCCTAGAAACAAGGATTAATGTGAGCATTCTTGTCATTATGATTGTGGCATCAGGGAATGTGTGATGTAATTGGTTATGACGATAAAGACACTGACAAGCAGATCGGATCCCTTCATTGGAATGTACAAAATACATAACACCTTCATTCCGTTTCATAGTTATTAACCCTTTCAAGGGTAATTTAATAAGCTTACACATATAATTATTAGCGTATAATCTTAGCATAAGAGATACATAAGCAATATGTATTCAAAATTAATTTTGCATCACAATCAATAATTAGGTCAACTAAATGAAAGCTAATAGATGGATTCACTTTTAATTACGCGCCACCCATTTCTAGCTAAGCTCTGCCAAGACTTTGCCAGTATTGGGATCGATCGAACCGGACCTCCCTGAATCTCAATTTCCAGAGAAATATACAGGTAAGCTGTTCAATAATTTGAGACTAATTTGACTTGGTGCTGTTGCTGCCTATGACAGTCAAATTAGTCTCAAAATATTCAACAGAATGGTTATTAAATAGTAAAGACATACAATTCGAACAACTGACAGACTTTTAAAAGTTCCTGTTATTCATTAAGTAGATGGTTGTGATGCCACCCTACACGTGACGTAATTGATTATGGGTCGATCAACTGTGTGGTGTCGTTGTCCTTGACCTTTGGTCCTGTCGCCCTGCTTGGGCAGCTTGGTTCTCGTGAAAACCTACGTAGAATGACTTTCTCATTTTCTAGAGCCAAATTCTCCTCGTGACGTGTCTGTTACAGTACTTGTCTTGGTCCGCTTCTTTGCGTGACTAGTCTTGTATGGTACCTGTCTTTTGAGTTCAGTTCGATGTGCGATTCATCTAGGACGGACCTATGTTTTGTGGCCACCTCGACGCGTGGCTTGTCCAGTACAGTACCTGTCTATCTGGTCAACTTTGATGTGTGACTCATTTAGCACGATACCTGTCCTTTGGGTCCACTTCGACGAAAACAACAGAGTCCTAGACCTGGAGAATTTTTGCACAGCTTTCTCTTTGTCGAGATGTCTTTTCCTGATTTTTCTAGAGCATTGCTAGAGCAATTTCTTGGTTCCTGTCCCACGGAATTTGGACAATGTAAATTTTGACCAGGCGTTGTCTTCTGGAGAGCGATTCCTATGAGAGTATGGGCGATCAGACATGCTTCTTCTGTCCTCTGTACTTCGGCCTTCTTTTCTTCTGTACTTCGTGGTCCTTTCTTCTGGGGCTTGCTTCCTCTATCTCATTTACTGGGCCACCTGCCGAAAGACATGTCTTCACAGCTGCTGAAGTTGGATTCTGTCCATTCCTATGGAATCCCAAATTTTTTCTACTGTGATCTTTAGACTAGGCCTGGTTATTGGTTTTTAAACAGATTTTATTATTTGTTAAAATGGGCGACTGATAGGACAAAAATTATTTTTAGCAAAAGAATTGTAATTATTTTTTTAATTAGTTCACTTCCTTTATATGTGGTCTTGGATTCCAAAATCGTGAAGTAGAGTAACGTGGATTTGTCAGTCGAAATAACAAAATCTCACCTTTCTCTAGGGCCAAGTTCGCCTTATAAATCCCTAAATTTTGGGGCTTGTTTTTTAATGTTCATTGGCAAAATGCTTCTATTCATAAATCCTCTCGATAATGTTACGTTTGACAAGTTTTGCTGCTTGTTCGACTGTCTCCGTTGTTTTTATTTATAATATAAACACTCTAGATAGTGTGACTTTCCACAAACTGGTTCCTGGTTTCTTGTTTATTAATGAGGACAAGGGCACACAGGGTTCGATAAAAGGAACTTTTTTTTTTATTACTGCGCGATATTTCAAAAAGTTGGACAAACAACCACCAATTTTTTGTCGTCCAGCTTTATCGTGCAGTCATCAAAATCTGGCGTCACTTAACCATTTCATGGCTAAGCTGGTCAGAACCGATCTCTGCGTGGTACAGCTAAAAGGTCGTAAAAGACCTGCATTTCGCTTGAACCATATCCATTTGCAAGCCAGGGGAAATAATTTTTTGCAATTCCACCAAGAAATAACAAAAGCGAGCGCCACTGCCAATGTGTCAGCCATGGCGATCAACCACAAAACATACAATATATTCTCTGTTCGAATGCCATCAATGTGAATGAATATTCTGTATGAATAGCGACAGGACGATTGCGCCTGACAAGATAAGGGCTGGGTGGAGGGCTAAAGCAGTCTAATCAGTTACAAATCTTAAATCTTTTGATTTTGTGAACTTTACCTGGTGAATTAATCCCAAAATACCAGCCCACAATCCTGTGTGATGTGGTGCTATTTTAAAACATTGAATACCCATTGCCAGCGGGAAGGATTCAGAGGTTTGGTCTGACCATCTCACCAATAGGAGGGGCGGGGCGGGGCGGGGCGGGGATCCTCTACCCCAAAATTTGAAAATTAGATGTTCTGAGAAACCCTTTCCGCCATTCTGAGTTGCAAACAACTATTATATTTTTGCTCATACCATTACCAATAATCCACACATCCGATTACACAAATGTGACTTTCATGGCAGCGTTTACTGAAAAATTTCCGACTTCAAAGCGTCAAGCTGGTTTCTCAACAAAAAGGCTTTCTGGGGTGCGGGCGGGGGTTGGGGTGGGGTGGGAGTCTCCTGCCTAAAAATTTGAAAATTCGATGTTTTGAGAAACCATTTCCAACAGTCTGATTTATGAGCAATCAAAGATTACGGACCGTCACCCTCTCGTTTTTGTCATAGTGTAAAAGGTGCTCGGATTTTCCGGATTACTCTTATTTTCAGATTTTGGGGGATTTGCCAGATTTCATGGGATCATGCCAAAAGTTGTGGAATCCTAGTGCATGCCAAAAGTTGTGGAATCCTAATGCATGGTCACACCCTTTCTTGTGTTAAACTTTGAACAAAATCGGGACAGCAGTTTCCAAGATATCCATAGGTCTATAATTTTATTTGATCCAGATCCGGGTTCTTTTATCCGGGTCATGGCCAACGCTCGCGCGCACGTACACATGATCTCAATATGATCATCCCGCTTATGCCAATCTAATGTTCATACCTAACGTTAATTCAAGAATTTCTGATTTCAAGACGACAAGCTATTTCTATATTATTAGGCCTTCTAGGGGGAAATAAAATACTATAATATATGAGTTTATGCTTTTATCGTGATAATCATCTAACCTACATTTAATAATGCCATTATTAACTCAAGTGACCAGTATAGCCAATTGAGCGTATACCAAGCTGATCGTCCGTCGTACAGCCGCCAGTCTATCGTTCATCTGCCCAAAGTCAGTCCATCCATCACCCGTCAACTTTTGCTTTAAAATCCAAATATCATGCTAAACTGATTGTCCGATTTTAACTAATTTGGCTGGAAAGAACCTATGGTGGTAGGCCCCAGAACTTTTATTCATAATTTTTGTTGGTAAATTTGTAAAGGCCATCTCTGATTTTCCGATTATGTTCTGGAATCATTTAAAGCGCTACGCCGTAATCAATATTTTCATTGAATTTTTAATGATCTTATGGCAGTAGGCTCTAGGCCTTCTATTCAGAATTTTGATTGTTTGATTTTTCTGGCGGACATCTTAGATTTTCCAAAAATGATCTGGAAATCATTTAAAACGCTACTCCTTAATCAAAGGTCCGATTTCAACAAAACGTGGATGGAATGATCCTACAATGGTAGGCTACAACGGTAGGAGACTAATAATGAGAACTTTTATTGGTCAATTATTTGGTGGGCATCTAAGCCCGTCTTGGGTTTTCTGATAAATTACTGGATATTCTTTCAAACGTAGGCATATCTCCTCCTATATGTGTTTGATGGATTTTGACCAAATGTGGCAGGGTGTATCATACTATAGTAGGCTTCAGAACATCTATTCAGAATTTTGATGTCTATTTTTTCAGGGACCATTTTTGAGTTGCTTAAATACTTTGTGAAAACCCTTTAAATTACTACTACTTCTTAATCAATGGCCCAATTTCAACGAAACTTGGGTCGAAGGATGCTAATGTCGTAGAGTTTAACACATCTAACTATGAGCGTAATTATTCACTTTCAAGGACGAGTTTTCCATATTACATCATTATATTGTACACTCGAAGACCTGTTGTCAAACGAACTTACTCTGTGAATTTAAGTTATGTGCTGATACAAATACACAGGCTTGTTGTAAAACAAAATTAAAACCGCTAATATAAGTCAGGGTGCCAATTAAAAAGTATCAGCGTTTAAAAGTAGGCTTTTGTTGTTCTTTTCTGCCATGTGACTTATTACTGAATCGCGTGAGACAGATGACACGCATTCAGGCGGCGAATAAAGCAATGGACCGTTCCAGATTAATGACGTCATAATCAGCTAAGCAGCGTGTACGATGACGTCATAATCATTACGTCATAAATGATGCTATACGTCTTTAACTGTTAATAGTCCGACACGTTGTACAAATTGTATGTCTCTACCATTAAATAAACACGTTGTTGAATATTTTGCCCTAGCAGCACCCAGTCAAATTAGTTTCAAATATTCAACAGCTTACCTGTATAGTTTTTTTTAAATTGATAGTAAACACGATCGAGGGGTGGGCGGAGCTTAGCTAGAGATGGGCGGGGCATAGATAAAAATGAAAATGGATTTTAAGGTTTCTGATCCTTCCATACTGCTAGAGTTTTTGTATTTGACTGGTACCTTTGCGCAGAGCACATTTTGTCAACTTCGCGAGTAAATTTACTCTACAGAAAAGTCCCAGTCGAATACAGCCAATAGCTTTATTCGACTCCTAAGTCCCACATTCTCATATTTTGCATCACGTGACATACTTCACGAAACATGCCACACGTTTTGCCTCCTTGTTTCACGCTCTTTTTTTGCTGAATAAAAAATATACTCTATCGAGCTAGTAAACTCTTAACTTTTCGATTCAATGATTGTCATCAGGATTGTGCTTTTCTCCACTTCTCACCTCTCATCATTTGCCTCCTTTTGTGGCTTTGAGTTGCTTTACAGCAAACGGAAACAGTTCATCAAGGGGGGTCTTCGTCAATGAAATCAACATCACCTGCATATTCAGTCTTTAGTGGCGTGTTGGTGTTTGGATAGGCAGCAACAGCACCCAGTCAAATTAGTTACAAAATATTCAACAGCTTCCCTGTATAGTTTTCAGGAAATTGATAGCCAGGGCATTTGGGGATCGAGCAATCCCAACACGGCGAGGTGTGAGTGGAGCTTAGCTAGTGATGGGTGGGGCATAGCTAAAAATGGAAAGGTCCATTGCTCAGAAGTCAGAGTCTGACTAATATTAGGATTCATTTTAGCTATGCCCCACCCATTTCTAGTTAAGCTCCACCCACTTTGTACGCATATTTGAATCTATTACACTTGCTTAGCTAGTGATGGGCGGGGCATAGCTAAAAATGGAAAGGTCAATTAGGCAAGTGCACCACGTGTAGTGGGACATCATTACAATCCAGTTAATGGATGAATTAAATAATCAGTGGTATCTTGATGGCATCAAATGCACGCATGCATATTCCCATCTTGAAGATGACGCAATGCTTTCATAAAATCATCGATGTTTTAAGATTTTCAGAAATTCGGGAACTTAGCACGGTAGTAGCACCATAGAATCTTTTCAGCCCAATTTGGTTGAACTCTATAAAGCGATTAAGGAGGGGTGTTTTGACAATTTCCATTAAATTTTTCATAAAATCTAAGATTTTCACCCAAAAATGGACCAATCAAAATTTTGAAATATGAAATGATGTATCAATTATGTTTTAATCACCAGATTGCTCAATCGATGGCGCGTCATCGCAAATCCCCACATTCATCCCTTTGAACTTTTGATCCCCACATCCCACCCCCGTGGGCGGAGCCAAATGTAAATGTCCTTTTTGCACTCCACAATCATATGGGTAACGCACATATTAAATCTGGTTCAATTTCGTCCAAAGTGTCAGAAGATTTGCAATACAATCAATTTCATGACCTTTTGACCCCATCACCCACCCCTGGGGCGGGACCAAGTGTAAATGTGCTCATCCACTCCACATTGATATGGGTAACGCACATACTCAATTTGGTTGAATATCGTTGAATGATTTCGGATGAGTTGCATTACAATCTTGATCTCTCTCGCACCCCCCCCCACCACCCCACCCGCCTCTGGGGGGTGGGGCCAAATATAAATGTGCCCATGCACTCCACATTGGTATTGCTAACTTACATACCAAATTTGGTTGAATTCCATCAAACAGTTTCGGAGGAGATGCATTACAAGTAATTTCTTGACATTTTGACCCCCATCACCCACCTCAAAGGGAGGCGGGGGCCAAATATAAATGTGCTCATCCACTCCACATTGATATTGGTAACTCGCATACCAAATTTGGTTCAATTTCGTCCAACAGTGTCAGAGGAGCTGCATTACAATCAATTTCATGAGCTTTTGACCACCACCCCCCCCCCCCCCCCACCCCCCATACCCAAACCCCTGGGGCGGGGACAAATGTAAATGTGCTTATATACTAAACTTGGTTGAATTCCGTCAAATAATTTCGGAGAAGTTGCATTACAATTAATTTCTTGACATTTTGATGCCCATCACCCACCTCAAAGGGAGGCAGGGCCAAATATAAATGTGCTCATCTACTCCACATTGACATGGGTAACCCACATACCAAATTTGGTTCAATTTCATCCAAATGTGTCAGAGGGGTTGTATTACAATAATTTTCTTGACATTTTGACCCAATCCCCACCCACCCCTGGGGCGGACGCACATATTTAAATGTGCTCATGCACTCCGCATTGGTATGGGTAACTCACATAACTCACATAACAAAGTTGGTTGAATTCTGTCTAATGGTTTAGGAGATGTATTACAATCAATTTCTGCATGTTCAGATTTGACCCTTTGACACCTTCCCCACCCCAACCCCTGAGGGCGGAGCCAAATGTCAAGGGCCTCTTGGACTCAAGAATCATTCCGTCCAACGGTTTTGGAGAAGCATTACAATAGATTTTGTGCGCGCGCCTGCGCACGCACGCACACACACAGGTTGCACGACATAATCTCCACTTTCCTTCGAAAAACGTGGGGATAATGATGCCAATCAATAGCATTTCCTTTGCTGAAATACTCACTCGTCTATTCATATTTCATCAACTATCAATGTTTTAAGCAGGAGATTAGCAACGATTTTTATCATATTCCTTAATCTGTGATATTTATGGAGCTTCTTATTGATCTAATTTGCGTAAAATTATATTAATTGGATAGAGGGTATTTAAACATTCATTGTGACTGTTCACTTATGACTTCAAGTGTTCAAATGTTATGTTCACTTAAGTTTGTCCCAACCTCGTGATTATGTTTTCCAACTGTCTTCGGAAATCAGAATGGTTATTCTATGAAGAACATTAACATATGCATTTTGAGTGGTAAAAAAATGACGGTTATTTAAAATGTTAGTCCAGATTATGTTTCCCATACCATTGTTTCCAATGCCGTTAGAAATACCACCAGAATTTATGATTACTACAACAAAGCTAGGAATGTCTATTGCCTACATTTGCTAGCTATAGATATTGATCTATCAAAGTATGTGCGCGCAGATCTTTGATCAATTCCAAGTTTGTCAGGGGAGATAACCCAGAGGAATTTTACTGAAACATGATAACAAATTAGGTATTCGTGTGCCAATGGCGTTCATGTGCCAAACTTGAACTGATTAAGGCTAGACATATTCAAGTAATCTAGCAGAAACCATGTATTCGCATATATTATCCACTAAGAAAAGTGAGTGTAGATAAAACAAATTGGGTGATAATGAGAACACATTCACAGGAAACGTACATACCCAACTAGAAGCTGTAGATTCGACATGAGAGTTACACCAACTTATCAAAGTACGCGCGCACGCACGCACGCGTGCACACACACACACACGTGCGCACACACACACACGTGCGCACGCACATATGCACACACACAGGCAGGCATGCACGCACATGCGCGTGCACACGCACGCACACATGCACGCACGCACGCAGACACGAATGGGTGAATACCTCCCTATCTAATAAGACAAATATATTGTGGCTAAATTTATGTTTAAGTATCTTTTATTAGGAAATACAATATTAACAGATACCATAATGTATGCTTGCCAGTAAGCAAATGTGCAAGTGTTTAAATGTACACACACAAACTTGTAATAAGAAAATTTAAATATAAGAATCTTCTTGAAGTAGCGTCAGGTCTATAGAGTTACAACACTCAACACTTGATTACACAAATATCAAAGCGATATAGGAGAATATATACAAGTAAATAATGTTTTTTGAATAAAATCTTGAATGTAAATACTGTTTTTCATCATTATTTAATAGAAAGCTAATTTTAAGCAGATCATATCTCAACCTGGGTAAATTGTTTGAAAATAATCTGACTAAGTCACTAATGCTGGGAATCGACATGTTAAAGTCAAATCGCTTTTGAAATAATTAGTAGAAGATAATTGTCCAGTAAATAATTATTATCTATCTATATACACAATATAATAAGCCCATCTATATACAATATCTAGTTATAATTAATGATGTAAGTCGCAAAGTTTTCCATGGAAAATTTTCCGAGCGGAAACTTTCCGGAAAGTTACCCAGACATGTTTTCCAGAAAATTTTCCAGTTTTTATCTGAAACTTAATTTCCCATCTCATTGCGTAAATTATATTATTTATTGTTAGAATTATTTTTAACATAAACTAATTAATAGAAAAAGTGCACCAGCAACATGTTTTATGTTAATACTAATACTCCAATGAGTCCAATACCTGTTGGGGATTAAAAGAGTTGATCATATTGAAATGTAGAACCAGGTGTGACCTACTTTTGTTACATTTACATATGATTAAACCTAACAATGCATGTATACACCAAGGTTGATAAATTAACATTATGTTGAATATTTTGAAACTAATTTGACTGGAAACTGTTGCTGCAGCAACAGCTTCCAGTCAAATTAGTTTCAAAATATTCAAGTTTGTCTGTATCATTGTCTTGAAATTGAGTTTTCTGTGACTGCAGCATTAAAAGGGTTAATAATGCTTACATGGCCTACATGTAAGACAGCAACAACTTTCAGCAAATTGTTTTCGAAATGCACACCAGTCTTTCTTCTACTAGTTCTTTAAAACTGGATTTCTGACCACCAGCTTTCATTCCACCAGCTCTTTAACCATTTACATTTATCACTAAATATTTTGTAAGTTGATATGCATAATGAACATGATGTCGTTTGTTCACTGATTTGAAAAGAATAATTCTAATTAAGTATTTATTTAACTTGTTTCCTTTTAACAAATATGAAAAACTACATCTAAGACATGTGGAAAATTTTCCGAAAATAATGAAAAGTTTTCCGCAAAATATTTTTCCAGAAAGTTAACATCATTAGTTACAATGCAGCCAAATATTAGGTATGTTCAAAATTTGACTGACAAACAGACCAACGTATGCGAGTCACAACTAAGGGTCCTTAATGCTTTGTAATTATACATGCAATGAGGACATGCAATCCAAATGTTATGTCTCAGACAAGTTATATGCGCAGTTTTGTCATCATTGAAGAAGGACTTCGTACATTCACTTGTTGTTCATCATCCACAGTAATCAACTCAACTTGACCACGCAGTGCCTCGCTATTGTTATCATCATCAGTTCCATTTGGTATCTCAACAACGGAATCAGGTATATTAGAAACAGATTGATCCAAATTTTGTGGGCTTGAAGTCAGTTTATGACAATTTTTCCAATCACTGCTCTGGGGGTCTCTTCTCTGGGATTTTGTCTTCTCGCCATGCCTAGTTTCTGTCTGGCTATGAGCATAACTATGATCCCTTGATCGTGAACCACTATGCCTTCTACGCCGTGAGTGGCTACGACTATAACAATGGCTCCTACATCTTCTAGGGCTGCGTGAATGATAGCGTTGAGATGGCAAGCGAGTGCTTGTATTTGAACTAGACCGAGAACTGCTTGAGCTTGACGACGAACTAGAACTGCTGGAGGAACTACTGGAACTGGAGTAACTGCGATCCCGTGTTGGCGTATAGTCGAATGACGGTGATCGAGATCGAGACGGATTGCATGATCTGAAAGACAAACAACATAGTTAATGTCTGTTCACTAAGAGTAACCAAGTGAGACAACTCATAACTAGATAACTTTTCGGTCTATACACAGAGAATATATACACTATGGTATACACTCATTAGTATTTGGAAGAAAATCTCAGCTAATGACTAGTCTATAAGTATCAGTGTTAGAGCTTGTGTGCTTTTGTAGCACCTGGTTCATTTCCATAGACAGACATATTAGTGGTTATAGCCTGAGAAACCATGCTTCCAATGATTCAATGATTCAACGGACTGTCTAAAATAATGAGTTATCTCACTTTGTCATTTTAAGTGAAAGGCGATTAATTCATTATAACTTGCTATAAATATATTTGTTGTCACTTGCACCATATCAAACATGCAACTAGTATTGAACCATGCTAGGCACTTACTACATGCTCACAGGCGAAGACAGTAAGGTCTGAAATAATGGCGTGATTGCACGTGTGTGGATAATAATTCAACAATGTTGTTGGTAGTACATTAGAAACCAATAACTTAGTCAAATTGCTATTCAAATCCGTAGCGAGAGTCGACTAAAAATTATGATTATTTTAGAATATATCGATTGAAAACTGTTGTAGCAACAATTTTCATTCAAATTAGTATCAAATCTGTACCAGGTAGTAATCGCGTTACCTAATAATTATTTTGACAATAATTTTACTGAATGTTGTTGCTGTAATTGATAGCAATAATTTTCACGCAAATCATTGTTAAAATATATATAAAAGCTTTCTTTAATTTTCTTCTGGAAATTGACACAGTTGCGCTGAACAGTATTGAAATGCAGGCCGTCGAATGTACTGCCGTGAATAGTATGTCCTACGTGCAGGCAGGTTGGTTTTGTTTGAGAAATCATGGCCTATAAAGACAATAGACTAAACGAATAGTCCAATAGTTACAACGATTATGGAGTCAGAAAATTGCATGCTGGGTAACTTCAACAGAAATCAGCAGGCATCTCATATCTCATGCAAAAGGGTCTATATTTAATGGGACACGAGAACTTTAGTGTCCATAAAGTAACAATAGTCCTATATTTAGCTAGAATATGTATCTTTTTATCAATAGAGGATACCTTTAATTAGCATGAATTCACAAGATCTCACTTTTGAAAGCAACCATGCACGGAGAATTGATGTTAAATTAGTTAAAAGATTTTTGAGAGAATATTTCTTTACTTTACAAGCATAGTTATCTAACCCTGGTCTACAGGTTTTCACCTTGGGTTTATCTTTTCATCCCGATATTATCAGTGAGTATCTAATCATATACCTATACACAGATGAATTACATCAGCACTCTCACTCACCCCAATAGAGGAATACGTTTCCAGCTAAGCTTCGCTCACTTGGTATATGCATTTGAATCAGAGTCTCACTTTCAAGGTAACTATACAGGTAAGTTATTGAAAATTTTGGAACAGCTACCAGTCACATTATTTTCAAATATTCAACAATGTGTATTAAATTGTAAATTCACAATAGACAACTAAGATATACAATTCAGATGGCTACTGTTAGATATTTGCTCCTTTCATGTCAGATCTACGCCATTTGATTGTGATGGCAACTAACAAGTGACATTTTTTATCCTGACGTAGATACTAGAGTGACAGATCGAAGCCATCCATTGAAAAGCTGTGCAGTCCTTAAAGCTCTCGTGTTCCATTAAATATAGACACTTTTGCACGAGATAGGAGATGCTTGTTCAATTTACCCAGCATGCAATGCTACCTGACGTACAATGCTACCCAGCATGCAATGCCCTGACTCCATAATCGTTGTAACTATAGGACGCCATATTCGTTTAGTCTATTATCTGCACAAGCCAGGATTTCTCAAACAAAACCAACCTGCTTGCACGTGCAAATAGTCATTTGTCCTCCAGCTCTGGAAGCGTAAGCATGTGCATATGGTGTATTCACAGCAGTACATTCGACAGTCTATATTTCAATACTGTTCAGAGAGCATGTCAATGTCCAGGAGAGAATAGGAGAAAGCTTTTATATACATTGACAGTAATTTGCATGAAGGTTGCTGCTGTCAATGACAGCACCAACATTCAGTCAAATTGTTTTCAAAATAATTAGTATGTAATGCAACTACTAACTGCTATACATTTGATAAAAAGTGTTGCTGAAACAGCTTTCAGTCTATATATTTTTTAATAATCATAAATTTCAGTCAACACTTGCTACGGATTTGAAGAGCAATTTGACTAAGTTGTTGCTGACTAAGGTGCCAACAACGTTATCAAATTTTGTCCATAGAATCACATGACGCTCAGTATTACTATATAAGTAGAGTGAGTATATGGCCAAAATACGCTTTGCCTGCACGAAGAAAATTTTTCGTCTAGCTACCGCGTGTACGTTTCTGTTCGACCAATGCATTTCAAACAAATGCAAAAATCTGTCAACAAAACATACACACCGTTTACTAAGCATTCATTCTTGGCGAGAAAGTGTATATAGGCCGACACTCACTTTGCCTAAATAGTAATATAGTGATTGCAAGTGTGTGGATAATAATTCGGCAATGGTGTTGGTGCCTTAGAAACCAACAACTTACAGTCAAATTGCTATTCAAATCCGTAGCGAGAGTCGACTAAAAATTATGATTATTTCAAAATATAGAGACAAAGCTGTTGTAGCAACAATTTTCATTCAAATTAGTATCAAATCTGTACCAAGTAGTAATTGCATTACCTAATAATTATTTTGACAATAATTTTACTGAATGTTGTTGTTGTCATTGATAGCAATAACTTTCACGCAAAGTTTTGTCAAAATATATATAACAGCTTTCTCTAATTTTCTTCTGGAAATTGACACACTTGCGCTGAACAGTATTGGAATGCAGGCTGTCGAATGTACTGCCCTGAATAGTATGCCTTACATGCTTGCTTAGGCTTCCAGAGCTAGCGGACAAATGACTATTTGCATGTGCAGCCGGGTTGGTTTCGTTTGAGAAATCCTGGCCGAAACAGACAATAGACTAAACGAATATGGCGTCCAATAGCTACAACGATTATGGAGTCAGGAAATTGCATGCTGGGTAGCGTTGCATGCTGTGTAGCATAGCATGCTGGGTAAATTGAACAGAAATCAGCAGGCATCTCATATCTCGTGCAAAAGGGTCTATATTTAATGGGACACGAGAACTTTAACAGAGACAAGCCTGTGTCTACATTATTGTGACACACTAACTTGCTTTAAGCATCATGTATATGGGCTTAATAAGCATCATGTCTATGGGCTTGATAAGCATCATGTCTATGGGCTTGATAAGCATCATGTCTATGGGCTAGATAAGCATCAGGTCTATGGACTTGATAAGCATCATAAGCAGCACATTATCTGAAAATCAGATCGCTAAAATGGCCGTCAATACTCTCCAGGATGATGCGGCTTGGAAAGCTGCTAGTTTAATTGTATCTGACAAAAGCTTATGGAGATATGGTATGGGAGATGATTTCACAATATTGCTATTGGTGGCAGTCAACAACATTTGGGGTTGAATCATTACAGATTCTGAAAAAAACAGTTTTCAAGATAGCCACCAATGTCTGGATTTTTATGGGCTTCAGCCACTGACTTCCTGACTGGCATTTTAACGCCATTATTCATTAACCGTTTGTTTCTAGCTAGTCATCACAGGGCAAAAGATATATTAGATTTCAGATTATTTCCTTCCTGGACCAATTCAACAAACCAAAGCAGAATGTCATTTGCAAACTGATTTCCAATATGGCCAACATATGGCTGGTGGCAATGTTGAAATGTGGATCGTTGTCCACTGTGATACATTTACCTGAACTTAGTCCTCTTACACTAAAGAATGCTTAAAGGATAACTAATCTCAACTCTTGATAGCTATTCAGGCGACCTAACACGCCGGTCATAAACTATCCAGGTAATTTTAAGCCTTTTATCACGCCGCTGAGGAAAGATATTCAGGATTTAGTAGTTAAATGTTGGTACATTTCTACACCCTATGATGGCTGTCATGATTTACTTTTCAACCAATCAGAAAAACCCCAGTCATAGAGTCATATCCGCTCAGTCATAGAGGCTCCAGCTATAATTTGGCAACATGGTTTAAAAGCAATCCTACAGGTAAACTGTTGAATATTTTGAAACCAATTTGATTGGAAGTTGTTGCTGCCTATGAACTTGCTCAGTAAATCCTAATGCTAAAGCGATGCACCGATTTTTGCTTACATATCTTTAAGGAGTGCGAAAAAAAGTGCGGAAAGCTGATATTTTTCGTATTTCTTAACTCGAAAGGGGGCATAACTCCATCAAAATGTGATGCATACGCCTGAAACTCGAACTTGGTCTGTAACTTCTCATAACAAAGCAATAAACCAATTCTCAGTTGAATACCTTGAAGGACTGCGAAAAAAGTGCGGGAAACCAACTGCGACGGACAGACAGAGTGCAAACCTATAGTCACGCCCCCCCCCCACCGGTTTTACCGGTAGGGGACTAATAAATACCAGAAAAGCAGGATTTACATCCCTTAAAAGGTGCATATTCACAGTAAAATGATGGAAAATAAAATTGTTTAAGCCTTTAAGGACGAAGCCGGACAGAACCGGCCTCTGCAGTGGTCTTGGAGAATGTCCATTTGCAGGCCAAGAGAAGCCTATTTTTGAAAATTTGCCACTGAAATGACTGGCTCGATAACCGAGCCAGTCATTTAAATGGTAAATTTTCAAAAATAGTCTTCTCTTGGCCTGCAAATGGACAATCAATAAGTAAACTGTGGGCCTAGGTGTAATGAAACAAAACAAATCTTAACATATGATGATTAAATTATATAATTTCATGAATATAATTTTTAAGTTGTGAATTTGAATTAGGGACTCGTGCCTCAATTTTAATTTTATTATGTTAATTTTTATGGAATGAAATCATCATAATATGTTAAGATTAATTTCGTTTCACTACATCTAGTCACACAATTTAAGAATGTGCCTTTAAAGGAATAATAACCTATGGATTGATCCTAAAAGGTGAAGAAGTCACACGTTTCCTCACGCATTTGAAGGTATTTGCTGATTCCTTTTGTGTAGTAGTCCTCGTTATCCGGAAGCGTGTGCCCAAATTCGGACTGTGCTTAACTTAACCTGAGATATAAACTGCTAAGTTGAGCTAAACGGCAAATGTTAATGTTAAAAAGGACAGCGTGACATTGCTCTTTGATCTTTTGACCATAAGGTCATTGCACCATGCCCTCTCATTATATGGAAGTGGTGTCCATGTTTTGGTACAATATCATTAACCAACCATGAGATAGAAACCGCTTAAGTTAAGGTAAGTAAAAATTGTTTATGTTGAAATAATGTTTTGCCATGGTCATAATGACCATCGCTTAACATACAGAAACCAGGGTGATTGTGCCATCCCCACACTATACAAAGTAGCATGTATCAAAGGATGGATTCATTATGAGTAACCAGACATGAGATACACACAAATAATGTGAGTTAAATGCACCAGGTCAATGTTGAAAAACAAGGTTTTATCAAGATCACCGTGACATTTACCTTTGACTTTTGACACCAAGGTCATTGTGCCATGCCCTCTAATTATATAGATGCATGTGTCTATGTTTCAGTGCAGTATCCCAACATGAGATATGAACCTTTAGGTTGAGATAAACGCAAATTAGATGAAACCATCATCGCCACTGCCGGATGACGCGGCGGGCATCCAAAGAGCTTGTTTTGCTCCATAAGTCAGCAAAATATGTACATAACTTCTGATACAATAATCATAGACTAGCAAATACCCACGCAAGGCGGAGAAGAAACTGGTTACTGTCATTTACCATCTTCTGTATGTAGGCCTACGATATCAATGTATCTTTCTAGTTTTAGCTATGCCCCGCCCATCTCTATCTAAGCTCCACCCACACTTCGCTCGTGTTGGGATCGATTGATCTCTGAACTTCATATATCAATTTCCAGAAAACTATATAGGTACTGTAAGCTGTTGAATATTTTGAAACTAATTCGACTAGGTGCTGTTATTGCCTATGGCAGCAACTACGCCCAGTCAAATTAGTTTCAAAATATTCAGTAGCATGTTTATTAAATATTAGAGATATACAATTCGTACAATGTGTGGGACTATTAAGAGTTAAAGACAGGCTATATAGAATCATTTATGACGTAATGATTATGGCGTCATCCCACACGCCGCTTAGCTGACTATGACGTCAGATTGATAGATGGATACTCTGGAAAGGTGAATTAGTTGAGTAACGAGTGCTATAAGCGTGGGTGATAGAATTGACATTGGACTAAGAGAACAATGGACTGCTGAGGGAATGGATGCATTTCACAGACTGAAGCTGTATACCTGCTGCACAATACTACCAAAAATATTCTAAACTTGCCGATTACAACTATGCAGCATTTAAGAACTCACCCTGTGTCCCGTCGTACCTCTGCATAAGTGACCTCTCCAGATTGGCGCATATAGTCCTTTAACATCTGGAAAAGAATAAACAACACATTATTTATGATTTTTTAATCGGATCCAGTGCTTTACAACTCCACTTATATGTAGAGCTTCCATAATTCTGACATGCAGAATACACATGGATACGATACAAGCATAGGGTCCAACAGAGGGATCCATTCATAGCAAGTTGAGTATTTTGAAACTAATTTCTATCTCATGAGAGCAACATCTGCCCATCAAATTACTTTCAAATATTCAACATAATGTTTATTAAACTGTAACTCAACCAAATACATACAATTCAGAAGCTTACGAGTTTAAGTGTATGGTTCCCCCCCCCCACCCCCACCCCCCCCACCCCCACCCCCCCCCCCCCCCCCCCCCCCCCCCCCGCGTCGTTGATTTCTTTTTCAATCTGCACTGATGTTGAAAGCTGTTGCTATTGATGTTTAGCTTTTGGCTATTGCTATTGACGTTTAGCTTTTGATCCAAAATTGCCACACGTCTTCGGGACCCCACAGGCATATATCCACACGAGTTTGGACACTACAACCAGAGCTATTGAAAAATTCATCTTGTGTCAATTTTGAAAACAATGTTGCTGAAAGCGGTTGCTGTTGTGTTTTACCTTTAGACGCCAAAATTTGCGCACGTTTTCGTGTCAATTCGGGCAATCTTCCACCCATGATTGGAAAGACTCACTCCAGCAAAACCAGAGTTATTAAAACGTCTTACGAAAGAAGAAGAAGAAGAAGAAAAAGAAGAAGAAGAAGACTGGGGAGAATAAAAAGAACTCCATGCTTGCATTAACTCTTGCGCATAGCGACGGAGGTAAGAAAACTTATATAAGTGGCGTGGCTAAAGGTGGCTCCACGAATTCAAAAACCCATTCTCCCAACTTCAGTGTATGCATTCTACGAGGTAGTTTAATTCGTTAATGGTCAAGATTAGTCAGGAAATCTTTCCTAGTGAATATCAATTTTGCAGGCCAGTAGAAGACTACCTTTCAAAATTATCCATTGGACTGGTTGGCTCAATTATTGAGGCAGTGTCTTCTTTTTTTTCTTTCCGCATTCGAATGGCAGACACTGTCTGTCATTCCCACAGCATGGTTATGAGTTCCATCTCGTTCGGCCATACCTCCTTCCTCTGGTCATCAACAGTGGACAGGTTTGGAGTACATGTCCTGGTGTCTAGACGTTATTTGCACCGTAGTGGGTGCTCGTGTCTGCCTCTCAATTGCGCTTTAATAGACGGGGCCGCAGGCTATTATGTCCCATTCTCAGGTAGAAAATGACTGTCTGTTGTTTTCTGTCAAGATGTAGTGCATCCTGGTCTGCTCAGAGGGGCACATTCAGTCTTGAATCTACTCTACAACAGGTATGACTTCTCTAAAGGAGACTGTTGTGCTGATCTGTGGTTGGCTGCTACCTGCCTTTGCCAGTTGGTCTGCTCTCTCGTTGCTGAATACGTCTGGGCTGGAATCCACCGCAGTACTGTACTAGTTCCGGCAGTGAGCAAGGCCAGGAGTACTGTACTAGTTCTGGCAGCGAGCAAGGCCAGCTCTCTCATCACGCCTCGGAAGTGATGTCTGCAGTGTTGATAGAAAGGTATTGAAAAACACCACAGTCCCCCAGCTCTCCTGTTGGCTTCAAGGAGTATTCCTACTTCTGTGTTTGAACATAATTTTCCTGCTGGTCCCGAGTCAGTTGTACAGTTTAGAAACATGAACAGAGCTCTGCGTTCACGATACCAGACTGTTTCCTCTGCTGATCCACCTGTAAACATGCGAGCTCATGTATACGTTCTGTTCTATTGAAGTATGATTATTTTTGGAGTAGACCCTGGGATGCTTGTTCCAAAATTCTACCGTGAATATATTCTCGTTCCAATCATCCCACAAAAGTATTTCGCATTTATCCCAATCTTTTTTCAGGATATTTCAGCTATTCATTGAGCATTTGATTACTTTTGCTTTCTTTTCAGTCTGTCTTTTATCTTGCTATGTAGTTTGCTGAATCGGGCATTCAAATAGTAAATTTGTAAAAAGGGTCTTCACTTGATCTGCAACTCGATATTTCTCATGGCTGGCACAATTTAGAGTTTTTTTGTATTAAACTATTTTCACAATGAGTGTTGTCATCACGCTATAACATAACATAATCTAAGAAAATGTTATCCATAACCATTTGCTTCACTTACCCGCCAACTTACTCTACTTGAGAGATTATCCACAATAACCTCGTAGTATGTACGAGTTGGTCTGTATCTGAAAATGAAAAATATTACAATGGTCAATGTGGAAACTGATATTAGATTGCTGGGCGAAATACGAGTGCAAATATGGGACTAAGCATGTCATAACATATTTATTTCATACGTTACATTTTCAAAGGTTAGTCTCATAATGTCACGACCCATCGTGCAATTAGGCAAAATGCCAATTACTAATCTATTTCAATTCATATGCCTACTCGGTGTCGTCTGCTAACAAGTGTTCAGAAACTTAGCAAGTAAGCATATTTATAAGAATAGTAATAATATTGTTGTTTTATTTGATCAAATGTTGAATTAAGCTGAAATGAATTTGGAAAACACTAGCAAATCAGAAGACTTACAACACATTTTTCTTCATTTAAAATATTGGTTTTTCAGGCGGTCAAGAGAGCCCATTTACAATTACACCATCAATATTTTCACCCGGAGGAAGTCGGGATATGACTCTGTATTTGCCCTGATAGTGATATCTGGCCCTACAAAAATGTCCGTATTAAGGCAGATACGCCGATAGTATGAAATAAATATGGTATTGTTGAAAACCTCTACTGTTATAAGCACCAACTGAAGCACTATTCCCAAAATAGATGCTGAATTATCATGCATTATAGGTATGAATCATGGCATTGAATTATTAATTTTGCAAGGATAAGAAAATGACGTATGGGGCTCTTGTAACTTGACAGTGACTATGCCTCTAACCAGAAGGGGTAGCCCTTTCTCCAGAATGGCTGATATTTATTAGTTCAATAGTGTTATGTTGGTGGATCCTAGAGGATTCCTTTAGTAATCTGGATATGACCATGTGGTGGAAAATGGTGTTAAGGGGAGAGAAAGTGTATGATCCTGTGTGACATGTTTTCCTGACGTGCACTTGCATGGAAACAGGGGTGTTGCATTTCTACTTTTTGTAAAGGGGTTGGATGACTCTACGTTACGCCCTTGTTGGCAGCATGTAGGTCATCTGGGTCTTGAACAAGCGACCTCTGTGACAGGTTATATCCTATACATGTGCTAGATGTTGTCAGCTTGATGTCTTTCGTAACAGCTGGTGTCGGTAGAAGCTTTCCAGGTTTCCAGTTTATCTGAGAACTGGGTAGCTAGTTTGCCGGCTGTGTGTCTCCCTATGAGCGCTCAGACTCTTAAAATAGCTAGTTTGATGCTGCTGCCAGAAACAGCCTCTCTGAAGTGTGTCTGATTTGAAATGCATTATGACTTTATTGTCCTCACTTGACTGGTGGTATCAACTTGTTTCTGGAACTAGACCAGCATTTGGCAGTTGCTTGTCCAGCAACTGGTCACCTCTGCTGCAATTGGCCCTAGGACGAGGTGAGAGATATATGGAGGAAGAGAAAGAACTTGTAATTCCGAGGACATTTTCCACCCCAGACACACGTTGTGGGAATAAGTAGAATAAGCGTTTTAAACGTCCAACTATGCATTTATTTGTTATGTCATTATAGAGTATGCGCTAATTATTTATCTCTGAACATTTCATCTTTCACATTTCAATGCTACTACAAAATTTATCCAATATCTCACTTTTTAATGAGTACTGCCCAGTACATACTAAAATGTGTTATGATAGACACTTGCATTGTGGAGACTATAGGGTGGGGAAATACACTGGAAATGAGATTTTCGAAGCAGGACTCTTTCACATGTTCCTCTACCTGTGGGGACTTTCACATGACCCTGCTCCTGGTGGGAACCGTCCCCGCAATGTTCTTCACATGTTTCTTTGTTAGTGGTAATAACCAATAGCCCTCTTAGATATCATCTTAAAACACATAAGACGCACATAAAACAGAAGAAACGGATGTGAGATAATTAGCGTTCCACACAATGCATGTACCCACAATTACGGTAAAACTGGGTGTAATAATGGCGTTCTCTAATATGTAATCCATTGCTGGTCAGGTAAGTCTAGCATTTCTTCTTGTGTTGAGATACAAAACTTGAATCATCTGAGCAGGAATTTATTGGTTTGCTTGACCCATATCGAGTTCCTAATTTCTAGGTTCCATTCAGGCCATATCTAGAATGTTTTTATAATTTTCAGTCTATTACGCCATTGAGGCTAACTTCCCAGGTTTTTACATTGGTACCATTTATTTTATATATCTTGTGATCTTAAATATCCTCCTTAACATAACTCCTTGCATGCTGTTTATAGATTCAAACAATATAGATACAGCGTAACCCTTTAACACTCATATCAGCCAAAAACAGCATTTGCAGTGGTCTTGAGAAATGTCCATTTGCAGACCAAAAGAAGACCATTTTTGAAAATTTACCACTGTAATAACTGCCTCGATAACAGAGCCAGTCATTCCAGTGGTAAATTTAAAAAGATCGTCTTCTTGGTCTGCAAATGGACATTTTCTATAAGAAAATTTAAATCTTCTTGAACAAATTTGAGAATTAAACGGTTAAAATAATACTTGTTTTACCACAAAACGACATGTCATTAAAGCACGCATCTTCAACCTCACTATTCTTTCTAAGTGTAGCTTGTCACGTGCCAAGCAGCGGTTTTATTTTTCTATACCTAGGACACAAACAAGACATATATTATAAAATGAAAACTCTTAAATAGCCACATTATGTAGTATCAAAATTGTCAAGATTGGTCAAGACAATCTAAGATTGTGTTTAATGAATGTTTATTTGCAGCACAAGAAAAGAATGATTTTCGAAACTGTCTTACTGGAATGACTGGCTCGGCTACCGTTCTAGTCATTTCAGTGATAAATTAAATAAACTGCCTTTTCCTGCACTGCAACTGGAGATTCCTCAAGATAAATGTAGAATTCGTGTTGACCAACTTGAGAAAAGTGCTTTTAAAATACATGTATTTGAAATGAATCAACTACAGGGTGAGCTTTCAGTATAACCAGTTCCAGGTGACCACCTCGGAGTGGACAAACAAGGAGTCACTATATGCACAGTCTCGTAATACAAGTGATTTGTATATCGATATTTTCAATGAACTTAAAATTCCACTTTTCCCATTTCAAGACACATGTACTCGAAAGCTTCTGAATATTTCGAAACTAATTTGACTAGAACATTGAATGGGCAGCGACAGATCCCAGTTAAATCACTTTCAAAATATTCAACAGAATCTATCCCATACAACACAAAGAATTGGTCATTTGTCAGTAAGTATTAACAATGGTGGTCGTTTGATCACATGGCTTAAAAACGACTTATTTTGGTTCCAAAAGGTAGATAATCTCGTCAGAATGTTTGATTATATTATCCTTTATAACATACAGGATGAAATGTCTTAGTGACAACATGCGAAGTGTATATTACCTGTCTGTTCTGTCCATCCGTTGGTCCACCCAAGATGAGTGTCGACTGTACCTATTGTAACCACGGTAACAGGTACGACGTCTCCGTCGGGAATGCTCCACAGTAACCCTGAAACACAATCGCCATGTATATCTCACCTGGTACTATACATAAAATTAGGCCTATGAACTATCTTGACAAATCAGTTTCCTTCAGTCAAACAGAAGTAACGGCCACGTTGCTTCAAGTACGTCTGTAAAAGAAAACATTTTCGGTGAAAATAGTTTTTTAAATATTGCTACCTAACAAGGTCTTTTGATAGCTTGAAATAGTGATCCATTTGTCGCTATGCCGCCTATGCATCTCCCATTTCTAGCCAAGCTCTGACCACTGCGTACGTGCATTAAACCCCAAAATTCCAGTCACGGTAACTAAACAGATAAGATGTTGAATTCTTATTAAATTGTAGATTTATCAAAGACAATATATAGGCCTACAATTAAGTTTTCTTCACGGATCATTGTCACTTATCCCATTTTGGTTGTGATGTCAGTTAACAAGTGATGTATTTGATTATGACATCAAATACTTGAGTGACAGCTGGGATCAATCTATGAGCACACGAGTCCGAGGCTAGCACCATTGTCAGAGGCTCAAATCGTAGTCCGAGGCTAGCACACTAGTCCGAAGATAAACCCCTAGTCCAATACTAATACCCTAGTCCGAGGCCAGCACCCTAGTCCGAAGCTTGCACCCTAGTCAGAGGCTAGTACCAGTCCGAGGCTGGTGTCATAATAATAATAATAATAATAATAATAATTATTATTATTATTATTTATTTAAGGAGGGTATACATCGTCAGTAAACTGATCTTCCCGAGGCCCTCACACACACACACGCACGCACACACACGCGCGCGCACAGACACATACATAAATACTTACATACATATATACGCGCAAGGTCGTACACGGTTATTCACACACACACGCACGCACGCACGCACGCATATTATATATATATATATATATATATATATATATATATATATATATATATATATATATATATATATATATATATATATATATATATATATAACACAAGTAAAATGACTGTTAAATTAGATAATTAACATATTTGTTAATTTTCGATAGATATTACTAAAACAGTGTTGCAGAATAATTACCTCGTCGAATGTCGATGTTCGAATCACCTTTCACGCATACATACGCGCAAGGTCGTACACATTCATTCACACATACACACATATAGCTACTTAGAAATATACAAAATATGCAATATTAGAACACAAGTAAAAAGGTGAAATCACATTGCCCATATGTCACTATAATTTAGTAATATATTCATGTATATTTGATTTGAATGTGAGCAGAGTAGACGACTGAGTAATCGTTTCAGGCAGAGAATTCCACAGTTGCGCTGCAGTGTGTTTGAGTCTTTTTCTGCCATATTCCGTTTTAATCCTCGGAAGTTGTAGGTGATTGCGTGTTTTGGAACGTAAATTTCTAGTGTGCGCCACCCCAACGGAAGTGAACATGTCTTTCATGTAACCAGGGGCCAGACCATTTCTAGATTTATATATCATAATACCCATTTTAATTTGCATTCTGTAGTTAAATTTGTCCAGTTTAATGTTTTGTTTCATATAGTTGTGCAGATGGTGTCCTGTAAGGCATATCTAATATCACCCTAGCATCCCGTTTTTGTAGTTTTTCTAAGCTATCCAATAATGTAGGTGAAGACGGGCAAAATACAAGAATACAATAATCAATGTGTGAAAGGATATACGACTTATAGAAAAGATTTCGTTGCTCAATGCTAAGATAATGTTTATTTTTCCGTAGAATATAAATCAAGGACGAAATCCTTTTCCAAAGTTTGCCTATATGTTCTTTCCATGCAGGCGTTTTGTCTATGCATACTCCTAAAAGTTTGTCAGATTCCACAACATTTAAGCTTCCACGATTTGTAGGGATTATAACATTATTATTTACTTGTTTCAATTTATGCTTGGTTCCTAACATCATAAACTTAGTTTTGTCCGTATTTAACAACATTTTATTATTTACACACCATTCTTCTACCGACTTCAAACCGTTAATTAGATTTTCTTGAATTTCAGCGACATTTGAGCCAGCAGCATGCATAGTTGTATCATCAGCATACATATCCATAAGATTGTTGACACACATGGGTAAATCATTAACATATAAAATGAACAGAAGTGGCCCTAAAACTTAGCCTTGTGGTACTCCTATATCGATGGGTAGTGGTTTAGAATTCTTTCCAGAAATTGAAACGTATTGTTGTCTGCCATTTAAATATGAAGAAAACCACTTTAATGTATTATAGCTGAATTTATAAATACTTAATTTTTGTAATAGGATGTCATGATTGACAAGATCAAAGGCCTTTTTAAAGTCAATCATAATAGAACCAATAAGGTCGCCATTATCTATCGAAAAGCGCCATCTTTCTACTAGCTTTAACAAAGCAGTTTCACATGAATGGTTAGGTCTGAAGCCTGATTGCGACTCCACTAATAAATTACACGTGATTATAAATATGATCATGTATGTGTGGTTATAAATTTATAAATATGATCATGTATGTGTCGTTCAATAACCTTAGAGATAATGGGTAATATAGAGATAGGCCTATAATTGCTAACATTGGTTTTTGAATCAGATTTATGTAGAGGCTTTAATTTTGCACATTTCCACATTTTGGGGAATTCTCCCGTAGCTATATGCTTTTGTTTATAATAAGTGTAATTGAGGGTGCAATTATTGATGTTGCAGCTTTGAGGAAGTGTGCGTTCAATTCATCGTAACCAGATGGCTTATTTGTTTTTAAGTTGCTAAGTACTAGGGACACATATTCAACGGCTATATATGGAATTCGAAACTCTATATTTTCTGGAACTTTATTAAACACATGATCTGATAGCTTATCAAATGGCATTGGCCTTTGTTTTATTATGGAGTGTCAGTTTGACGCGATTGTACTGAAATACATATTAAACTCATAGTCCGAGGCTAGTATCCTAGTCTGAGGCCAGTACCATAGCCCGAGACTAGCCCTCTAGTCCTAAGCTAGCACCCTACTCCGAAGCCAGCGCCCTAGTTGGAGGTGAGTAGAAATCAGCTGGTAATTGTCATATTGCCATCCCTACAGTAATTATTCTGCAATTTTGACTCTGTACATGCATCGACTAATTTCAGATGTGTGTTTGTTGTGTTTGCGTGCGTGCGTGTGTGCTTTATTTGTAATTCATTTACTAAGCATCAACTAACTATGAAAAATGTTAGAGATCACATGTAGGATTTAGGTTTTACTTACCGCTTACCACACAGCAATGTATCATTCAAATCATGGACAGCATCGTCCGCAGCATGATCATCTTCAAGCTCCTGTAAGATAAATGTAGGAATGAGTCAATACAAGACAACTGATTACAGGTTTACAACAGAAAGCTAATATTCAGGATAGTGATATGGGATAATTATTTGGCATATGCTAAATTTTATGATGGCTGTGAAATTTCGTAACATAGGCAGCAACAACGCGCAGTCAAATTAGTTCCAAAACATTCAATAACTTACCTGTATAGTTTTCTGAAAATTGATGGTCAGGGAGTTCAGGAATCGATCGATCTCAACACGATCTAGGTGTGGGTGGAGCTTAGCTAGAGGTGGGCGGGGCTTAGCAAAAACTGAAAAGGTCCATTGGCACTTACATATAATATATGTTCATTATTATTTCACTATCCTACTCATATATGGCTGTAATTGTCAGGCTGTAATGGGCCTTTCCGGTTTTAGCTATGCCCCGCCCATCTCTAGGTAAGCTCCACCCACACCTCGCTCGTACTGGGATCGATCGATCTCTGAATACCCTGACTATCAATTTCCGAAAAACTACACAGGTAAGCGGTTGAATATTTTGAAACTAATTTGACTGGGTGCTGTTGCTGCCTAAGGCACCAACAGCGCCCAGTCAAATTAGTTTCAAAATATTCAACAACATGTTTATTAAATAAAAAAGAATTACAAAGATATACAATTCATACAACGTGTCGGACCATTTGAGATTTGGTGACGGTCTATATGGAACCCTTTGTGACGTAATGAGCTGATTATGACGTCATACGAGGTCTGATGATGAATGGATACTTTGGAAAGGTGAATTGCCAATGCAGATTGGAGTATTAACGAATCTGAATCTGAACCAATAACCAGGATGATAAAGCTATGCAAATGTTAATGCTCAAGTTATTGAATATTTTGCAAACGATTAAAATCCTTGTTTTAAAATATGTTCAAGCAAACCTATCAAATACGAACATAATTTTTATGAATCATTAATTCCCAGTCAAATTGATTTCAAAATATATAATACTTTCGTGTATGGTTGTCTTAAAATTGAGAAACTGCTTTCAGGGTTGAACTCGTTAATAATGATAAGCTCGTGCTAATGAAGCTATCAAACAAATTAATATCATGATAACACAATAGTTTAAGCTACAAAGATCGAACAGGTTAATACAAACTAGCTAGAATGTTAGTCATGGTATACTTACTACGAAGCAGTAGCCATTCCTTAGTACAATATCTTGTACTTCTCCATAGTTATTGAAGAATCCTTTAACATCAGTCTCTGAGGCATAATAAGGAATATGACCGACGTATACTCGACGGCTGGCCATATCTGAAATAAATCAAGCAGCATGGTTGAAAACACATTTGGTGGTTAGATTGAATGAAAGAATGAAGATATACGAATACAGATGGTTGATGATGATGATGATGATGATGAATGCAGACATACGAATACAGATGATGATGATGATGATCTGGGTTCTGAGGCTGCAGTAGTTTGTAAACATCCTGCAACTACAATCAGGCCTTCTTTGGCCACTGTTTCTTATCCTCAGCCAGAGTCCTCGGCTCCCTCAGGTTCTTCTTCGTTTACAATGTATCCAGTCCTGCCCCTTTCAAATTGGTACATAAGATGTTTAGCCGGTTTGTGCAGTGGCGTCCCCTTTGGGCTTTGTAGGTGTTGGCAAAGAGGACAGCAAATTACAAGGTCTTCTTTGAAGGCGTGTCTGGTAGCATTCGGTCAAGTGTAGACCATCTTTGCTTGGCCGCCTTCATTGATAGCGGGATCATCTTGCACATGATGCATAGTGCACCATGGGAGACTAGGGTGATCGTACAGAGGGTTTTGAGGTCGGCAGGCGTAAGCCTTATCTGGGGCTTACTATGCAGCGATTCTGATGTTAGAGTTGTGCAGCATGAGGGATACACATGTAGGTGCGTCATAAAAGCGTTTTTCTGCCCAATACGATCCTTGATCCACGGATCTATAGTTTCTAAAACGACCGGAAGCCCATGTATCACGTGATGCAATGTGCAGCAAGCAATGTCGTAGGAGTTGTCCATCAGGGAGCTAAGAATTTTGATTTCCATCCATTCCTTCCCGCCACAGAGTCAGAAAGAAGCCCTTGTCGCTGGCATTACATGGGCAAACTCTATCATGGCCTTGTTCATGAAGCGATTCCATTCTAGAGTTGTTCTGCAGCTCTAGTTAAATCATCTTGAGGAATCATATCCTCGTCTATGAAATCTACATCGTTTGCATCTCCAGTGGGAGGCCCATTTTAGACTTTTCTTGGGTCCAGAACAAAGTCACATTGGATAGGATCTCCTGGATGCTGTTGAGGAGAACAATAGGCCGTGGCGGGTGGCTTCATAGGTTTGAGCGCCGTGATAAGAGCACCTATATATATATATATATATATTTATATATATATATATATATATATATATATATATATATATATATATATATATATACACCTGTGCAAAAGTTAAGCACCAGCAAAAACAATAGAACGTAGAAACATGATGGTACAACTAGGCTGCCATACTTTTTGTCCCCGCATTAGCTGACATAATTCCAAGTACGAAATGCACATGCATGCATGACTTCATGCCGCTTGATGTCCGTGCGTGGCGGGAAACAGCACACGTGTTCAGTTATGTAAAAGTCCAGTTTGAGGTGTAGAACATTACATACAGATTTAGGCGACAAGATTAGAAATTTTGTGTTCATGACCGTGGTTTATTTGTACAGAGAGAATTAGCTCTTGATTGTGAACCGCTATGGCAAGACGAAGGTTAAGTGATCGTGTGAAATGGCAAATCATAGGCATGCATACCACTGGTATGTCATGCAGAGAGATTGGCAGACAGCTGAACATTAACCATACTGTAATCAGTCGTTTGATTGCAAAACATGGGCAAACTAACGAGGTGAAGGACAGGCCTAGATCTGGAAGACCGAAGAAGACTACTGCCCGTGATGATCGGGCCCTAGTACGCCTTGTTATGAGATCTCCATTCACCAACAGCAGAGTGCTCAGCCAGCAATGGGAAATGCGCAATAGAGTGTCAATGTCTACCGTCAAAAGGAGACTGTATGCTGCTGGCATGAAAGCTAGGAGACCTGTCAGACGTCCTCTCCTCACTGCACACCACAAAGAGGAGCGTCTGAGGTGGTGCAACGAAAGAAGACACTGGAACATGAGATCCTGGAGACGGGTACACTGGTCCGATGAAAGTCGGTTCCTGCTTCATGCCACAGATGGTCGAACTCGTGTATGGAGGTCCAGACGCACGGCGTACGACCAACGTAACATCATGGAAGAAGTTCCATTTGGTGGAGGTTCCATTATGATATGGGGGTGCATCTCATTTGATTGTAAGCTGGATCTGTTGACTGTACCTGGAACACTAAATGGACAAAGATATCAAGATTCCATACTGGATAGAGTTGTGGTCCCTCATTTTGTAAATCATGCACCTGGAACCCACCCTATATTCATGGATGACAACGCCCGACCACATCGTGCTAGAGCTGTGCATGAATACCTCCGCCAGAATGCCATCGAAACCCTACCATGGCCAGCAAGGAGCCCTGACATGAACCCTATTGAGCATATCTGGGGCATATCTGGGACATTCTGGGAAACATGGTGAGAAGGAGGGATCCTCCTGTGCAGAACCTACAGGAATTAACAGACGCACTCCATCTTGAATGGCAACGAATACCACAATGGAGTATCAGTCGGTTGGTGACCAGCATGAGACGTCGTGTCCAGGCCGTCATCCAGGCACAAGGTGGATATACCCGGTATTAATAATGACAGTCTCAAACTCGTGCACAGATGTTAAACTTCGTTTTCAGACACCATTAATGACAATCTAGCCACGTGTGTAAACTGTAGGGCAATAGTTGTCAGTTGTGTCAACGTAACCATATTCAGGCCTCGTTTTCAAGTTCAAACAAAAACATAGTGTTTCCCCACCATCATAATCAGCATTCCTCTAGTTGCATTATTACCTCTTGCACTAAGATGGATGGGTACATAAATGTTTATGCTATTGCTTTCTTTATAGCACATGAATATACCCTCGCATGTGCGTAAAAATAGGGTGGTGCTTAACTTTTGCACAGGTGTGTATATATATATATATATATATATATATATATATATATATATATATATATATATATATATATATATATATATATATATATATATAAATACGTTTTGCATCCATTCATCGCATTCGGTTTTAGTGTACTGTAGATCCTTGAAACTACGGCCTGGGCAAGAATTTGTTTATATTACCTTCAGGTAACTGTGAAGGGTAGGTCATGGTGACCTAACTTTGATATATGACAAACCTTTACGCTAGGATGTATCCATGCGCTTGTTGATTATACGTAAAAAGTCTCGAAACTATGATCCAGATTTTCGACTGTTCGAGAATGTTCTGTAAATGGTGAAGTTTTGATATACGACACACTCTTAGTCTACAAAGCATCCAGTGTTTACAGAAAACTCTTGAAACTGCAGCCAGGTAAAGAATCTTTTACGATGTTCAGTGACTTGTGAAAGGTAGGTAACATACCTTTAGCAAACAATGCATTCATGTACCAAGTATAGTTACTGGTGTATGTGAGTCAATATCAAAAGTTGCAAAAATTTAATGCAAACAAAATCGAAAAATATAGTATTTCTAAACTCAAATTTTATTAAGTTTTCAATTAAAGTAATGTTACTAGATAATAAAAATCACCAAGTGCAACCTTATTGCCAGACGTATTCAGCATTTTCCAGAGCTAAACGATGCAATACTAGTTTGGATTGTCCATCCTGTTACAAATGTATTATTCTGAGTTTAGAACTGAATTACTGTTACAAGTACATACAATTTCGTAAATTGGAGGCTTGGATTATGACAAATCTCTGATTTAACAGAGTAAAATCACATTACAGCAGAAAAAGAATAGAAATATTGACTAAAGAAGACATACTTTTGATAAAATAGTCCTTTTTAGCATAGTTTCTTTCAAATTTTTCATGTGTATTGTATTGATCATCCACTAAATTGTCGTGGCTCAGAAAAATTAATTCCAATACATAGATAGTTAGGAATTAAATTCTTTTTAAATATATTTTATCCCCTTGCATTCACAAAACAATGTCTGCAACAGGAGGGACATCACGGTTACAGGATGGACCGATCCCGTAACAGGATGGAACACAAACATATTATCAGTAAATGCTACTCGACAGTTATTTTGATGCAATGATTTGTCTAATCTATCTTAGTATAGGCTTGCACGATTATTGGTTCGAGTGATCGCGATCGATCCTTAAATAATAATCGCGATTACTCGATTAATCAGCCCTTTAAATTACCTTGATACCCTATAGTAACAATGAGAGAAGACTATTTTTGAAAATTGATCGCGGGAATGCCTGGCTCGATGATCGAGCAAGCCATTCCAGCGACCTATTTTCAAAAATACTCTCCCTTTTGCTTGTAAATGGACAATTAATGCGAGAAAATTACGAGTTTCTTGAACAATTTCTTGACTGGTCATATTAAAGAGAAATTATTAGGTGTGTTTTGAGATATTTTATGCAGTTTATTTTATTCACGATTATTCGATTATTAATTTTTAATCGTATGAATTCGTGATTTAAAAATACTCGCGATTTTTTATTTAATCGTGTAATCGCACAAACCTATCTTAACATACACAAGTAATAAACAATAAAATCTTAATATTAGTGAAAACCTCAAAATGTGGTAACAGGAGGGACACCACGAAACAGTTCAAACACAATTCAGAAAATATCAGCTTAAACAATAGTACATAAAAGAATGAAATAACATTATAATAAACCCTTTTCACATTGGCATTACATTAGCATAATCCGCCAGGAGATCGGTGTCTTAATGTTCTAGCTGGTGGGTAATTTAATGAACGTCATTAAGTTTGCTCTTAGTATTTAAGCCATACATCATTGGAACATTGGATCAATTTCTTGAATAGTATGTAACAGTAGTCAATATTTAATTTTCAAAAAGCTAATGAGTAATTTCATGGAAATTAGATAATAAAAAGCTATACATACTATTCAGAAAATTGCATAATTACAATGGAGTGTGATCAAAATATAAACTGTTTGCTTGAATATAATTTTTACAGAAATAGGAAATGAATTAATACATAGCAAATTCGACTAGCTACATAGTAAATTCGACTAGCGCTCTGGTGATGTATGCTTAAATTACTTTGCAACAGAATTCCAGATATCAACGTCGATCTCAAATTGGGAATCTACACCATCTATCATTTTGGGCTGTGGAATTATTGCTACAACATGCGATCTTTCATACCAACATTTGTCTTTATGAGTTTTTGGCCAATAAAATCTATTTTTCTTTCCTCTTCCCACTCTGTGCATGCATTCTACATACAGCTCCTGCTCATCAATAGATTCTACAAAGCCTGGATAGAGCACGTTGTCATATTTTACGATCACATACTTCTTTAAACATTTGGACTGTTCAGGAATATATGTACATTGCATGCCATTATGCTCCATTGTATCATGAAAAATCGCACTATCTTGATTCACAGAGTTAGTGTTAGCCACACCATTGTAGTTATCAATACTTATCTTAGCCACATGATTAGTATCATTTACTTCCACCTCATCACTGCCATTAATGGTCACATAATTAGTATCAGTAACAGCCACATTCTCAGTACATGTAGCATTAACAACCACATTCTCATTCTCATTAATAACCACATTCTCATACGCCACCATATCAATAACAGTCACATCATCCGTATCGCTAACTATCAAACTATCATTATTATTAACAGTCGTTCGATGAACACTGCTACCATCCACACCAGCAGTAAAATTAACTACATTGTCATTTGTACCATTGACACTCGCAGCAATAGTGTTATTAACAACCACATTCTCGTAATCCACAATGTTCATACCAGCCATATCATTATTACCATGAACTGGCAAACTATCACTATCAGCAACAGCCATTCTGTCAGCACTGCTAACATCCATACCAGCAGTGTCAGTGTTATCAACAGTCATTCTATCAGCACTGCTAACATCCACACCATCAGTGTCATCAACAGCCATTCTGTCAGCACTGCTAACATCCACACCATCAGTGTCATCAGCAGTCATTCTATCAGCACTGCTAACATCCACACCATCAGTGTCATCAACAGTCATTCTATCAGCACTGCTAACATCCACGCCATCAGTGTCATCAACAGTCATTCTATCAGCACTGCTAACATCCACACCATCAGTGTCAGTGTCATAAACAGTCATTCTATTAGCACTGCTAACATCCACACCATCAGTGTCATCAACAGTCATTCTATCAGCACTGCTAACATCCACGCCATCAGTGTCATCAACAGCCATTCTATCAGCACTGCTAACATCCATACCAGCAGTGTCAATGTCATAAACAGTCATTCTATCAGCACTGCTAACATCCATATCATCATTATTATTAACAACCATTTGCTCAGCCAAATTACTATCATTAGTATCAATAACAGCAACATGCAGCTCGAAACCACGACCTACAGAGTCAATAACTGCCATATTATTATGGTCAACATTTATCATTGTTTCATCATGATCATTAATGATAGATTCCCATATGTTATGTGTGACCTCATATTGCGACCCTGGACCCTTTACTCGGTTCGGTGGAGGAATGATGGCTAAAACATTATCTCGCTGAAACCAGCATTTATCTTTGTTCTTTTTGGGCCAATAAAAGCGGTTTTTGCTGCCTTTTCCTATCCTATGCATACATTCGACATAGAGGTCGTCTCCATCACTATCTTCCACAAACCCTGGATAAAGCCTGTCTTGGACATTTTCGTAGACATACTTTACAATAACATGTTTCCCAATACATTTGGACAGTTTGGGAATATTCTTCCAACTTTTCTCTAATACTTGATTATTATCATTAATAGTAACAACATCTGATTGAACAGTGTTATTGCAATTCACACTGTGATTACCAACCATATCATTTATGCCAGGTACACAGTCATGATGCAAATTATCATCAACAGTCATGCGGTCCTGATCAACGCTATTATCAACAGTCATATCATTTAGGTCTGAAATAACACTAGACGTGAAACGATCATGCGTCAGCAGATTATTCACAGGCAAGCCATCACGCTCTTCAACATTGTCAACAATCACACCATCATTTACAGCGACATCACTCACAGTTATACTGCTATGTTCTACAGCAGACTCATGATCTATATCTGATTCTGCATGACTGTCAAATGTAAATTTACGGCATTTTAACACATGCCCTTTACATTCGTTAGATTCAGTACATGTACAACTTATATCCCTGTATAGAATTTGTCCAGGGGAATAAGTAAGTACTTGATGAATCTTCATAGTACCTGGGACGACTTGTAATTTTAGCTTGTCAACTTTGTGTTTGGCATTAACTATTTCATGTATTGATATTTCTTTAGTTTTTGTCTCACTGTTGTTCATGTTTTCAATAAACGATTTTGCAGATACAATATCATGGCCATATTTTACGTTCCTATCCGCATTTCTCTTCATGGCTCCACCTACTCCATCTGGCACACCCTTTCCGTGACCTGCTTCAAAAAAATTCCAAGCAGCACGCTCAAATCCTAGATTATAAATCTCAGTAGAAAACAGAAAGAAATTCGTTTTTTGTCTGTACTGGCTAGTGGGACCATCGCTAAAGAACTCGATAGTACGAACAGTGGGGCTAACAACTCTAATTTCACGTAATATGGGTTTTAAATGGGCCCAAATTGCCCCAGGACCATGGTAAATGTTGTCTGATACAGTACAAAACGTTTGCTTTATAGATGACCCTATAAAATATATGCCGGTATGCAATGACAATTGTTTCTTAGATGCTCCAAAATGCATCCCTTGAACCTCTGACCCCATTTTGCACACATAGTTCTCTGAAAAATCGACGTGGATCAAACACTCGTCCTCCTGAAGATTTTTCTTCTTCTCCATGAAATATGTGAATTGTGACCGCATTGTAAACAGATGTCGTTTGTAATTTAAAATTTGCTGTTGTAATTTGTTTAGTAAATCTGACGCGGATTCCTTTTCTAATTCCTTTATGGTAAAAGTCACTTCTTTTTCAACTAGGTTCTTACTTTCATTACCAATCATTCTTTTCTCCTTCTTAGTTTTCCACTGATAGAATTCTATTTGTAACTGTGTGTTATTGTTTTTTGTCATTATCATTTTGCATTTGCATGTTTTACAGATGTCATACATGTATACAATCTTTGGATGCTATGTCACAAACAATGCTTTCCACAATACCATCGATATTATCTGTGGATATAATGTCTGCATGCTTCAACGCTGTAGCTATATATTGAGTGTTTTCACACGTCTTACACATACATGTATTCCGATCACTCTCAGTTGGAAATAATACCCAAAACGGTCTAAGTCGACAGAATGTTGTATAGCTAATCTTAGAACTACTTTCAGTCAAAAACTTCAAATGCAGATTTTTAAGACTGTCATTCAAAATACGACGTTGCTTTTTAACTTTTTTGGATGTCACTGTATTTTTCACTCCATTTGTAATCCTCGATACATCATCCCTCAAATAAAAGTCCTTAACACTTTGGCATAGTCGTCGCGACAGACAGTTCTTCTCATTCGATACATTCCTAGTTTTAATGCCCAAACGTTTAAATGCTACACACTTCATTCTATATTTCCGCAAAATGGAACCTGAAAGTAGTTTTGACAAACGACTCTTTTCAAGCTTCTTTAGTTGTCCTTTGTACGCTTCCGTAAGTTGTTCAATTAGTACATTTTGGAAGATAAGCATTCTATTGATTTCCTTTCTCGGTAGCTGTCTTAAAAGTTTTCTAGTTTTTGTTCTTGGCGTGTCATTTATTGTTGAGGTTCTCTGCTTCTGCTTTTCTCTATAGAGTTGTTTTTTGAACATGACATTCTTCTTTTTAAGGAAAATTAACTGTTTCGTTAATAGTTTATTATCACGATAGCATTTGGCGTGTTCTCTGCTTTGTCTGCTCCGGCTCTGTCTCATTTGTCTTGATGGTCCAGGTCGTTCCTGCATTTCATTTCTCAAGTCTGGCGAATTTGGTGGAGTATGAAGATCCTTCAATTGTTTTTGCCTTGCCCTAATGGTACGTTTCTGCTTCCTCCACCGTTTTCTTGTGGACCGTTTCTCTCTTTCTGTCATATTCGCAACCAATTTCTTTTTTCCTAATGCCTTATCTGCCATGTGTTTCTTCCTCTCCTTCTCTAGGTATGCTTGTCGACGCGCAGGATCACAGTCACGGTTCTGCCTGTACTTGCGCTGCCTCTCAGCATTTGACATCGCCATTTTCCTATAAAAAAACAAATAAATTACATTTACAAAAATCTTTATGGCAATTTACTACCAAACCTGTTTATAATTGATGTACGCTCTTGTCACCACATGCTATGCTTGTATGGAGCTATTACAGTTGAGTTACGAGATACCAATTTTGTGGACTCAAGATGATAGTACATTAAGACGAGTGGTCGCAAGACCACACGTCTTGGTGATCTTGTATCTTGAGGCCACAAATGATATTTCCATAGTTAATGTTATTGCATTAACTGACAGACTGTCTTTGTTGACCTATTGTCATGCTTCAGAAAAAGTGCCCACTGTAGCCAGGTTTGACTGTAATATTGCCATATGCTGCATACATGTATAGCTTATATTTTACTTTTACGTTTATTTATACTACGTTATTCATTTATATAATTTCCTTCGTTTTATTTTGAAATATTTTATTGTATTAGTCGTATCTTGCTATCATATGTTTGGATTTTACGCAATAAAATTTTATTCTATTCTATTCCACAAGATGATTGTTCCTTAAAGCAGGTATTAGTAAGATCACATGCCTTAAAGAATTGCCATTTTGTGGCCATAAAGGGTTATTTACAAAAGAAACTCGAGCCCCACCCCCACCCACGACCCTCGAGCCGATGCAATGAAACTAATGGTGATCACGAACTTTATAAGCAATCCCACCGCAGTGGTTTTTCGAGAGGAATTAGTATCTGCATTGCATATGTCCTTCCTGTTACAGAATCTGTGATTCTCTTAGAGCGCAGGTAACAGTGCAATTATAATAGAGAATTAATATTATATAATCACATATGTGCCTTTGTGACCCATATAGTCAGTTAGGGCTACTATATATATCAGCTCAGGCGTTATTTCATTTACTATCTCATAGTGTTCCCATATCAGAAAATGTCACTCCTGTTACACACATATTTATATCCAGGAGCTTCGACTGCTAAATCAGTATTTATGTATACATATGAATCATAAGCTTCAGATGTATGTATGACACGTCTATGGCTCAAAGATCTATCAATTAAATTAAATATTGCAATTTATATCAGGAAATGTCTATCCTGTTACAAACGAGTCCATACTGTTACGAAATAGCACATAACAGGATGGACTGTAACAGAATGGACAAATTAATTATTAAAACCACATGAAATAATGCCTGCTCCCTTAGAGGCGTGATGAACATGTGCTTTTAGCATTGCATCATCTGTACATTTAGCTGAGGGAATAGCACCCAGTTGCATTGAATATTTCTGCATAAATGCATGCATAACAGTACGGACCTTCTAAAATATACTATATCATGTATACTTACTGGCTTGTGTCTACAGATTTCTTTGATGGGCTGATATTGTTGAGCAGTTGTTTTCTTTTCACACAGGAAGTTGTTGTTAAAAATAAAAGGAAGCGCATAGATTCTAGTGTAGGGATCAGTTATTATTTTACAAATATTTATAAATGTAACAGGATGGACCTAGAATCCGGGGACACATAAACAAACATAATTTTTGCCTGTTCTTTCACCATTTCCAGCCTGTTAATGTATTTTCTTAAAACAGCGCATGCAAATCTTGACATAAGAAGTAAAAGTATATTGTATAAGCACATTTTATTAAAATATTGCAGTAAACTCGATCTACGGGTGACCGGGGGACATGACTATTTCACCATATTTTAGAGCATTTGGCATTTCTGAAATGCAAGAAAATATCGGATCAACAATTTTATTCGTATATTTATATATATCATACTTTAATATTGTACAGGCATGGAATAACTTAAAACTGAATTACATATTTTGGCGGTGATGTGTCTTGGACACAAATTCCTACAAATTTTGATATTGACTCATGTACAACAGATGACAAAATGTGACGCCTGAATAATTTAATATTGATTCTAATGTGAAAATTTACCTTTGGTATATATTATCCAGAAATTACCTACCAAGATAAGTCAATATTTTTAATATTATGAAACGTGTCCCCGAAAATATTTTATCCTCATTGGCTCTTATAAGCTACTGTAAAAGACGTTAAAGAGGTAGGGTATAGCCAGGGTGAGCTCTGTTGTATGAGGTCGAGTCAGCATCATTTTCACAATGCAGTTATTAGATGTCGATACGAAGATGTTTACAAGGTTTGGTGTCAATCCGACAAGAAATCACAAAATGTGCCACAATTGTTGACGACGTACAGATGGATGGATGGACATACTGACAGATAGATTTACAGACTCGCTAAAAATAACAAACTGTGCTGACTGACTAACTTACAATTTGTTCCAATAGAAAAAAAATGACAGTTGATCTAGACATCATCCAGAAAATAGGTGGTATGTTATGCCAAAATGTATATACTAAGTTATAATTCAATAGCTCTAAATATGATAAAACATCAAGAGATATAACTCTGGAAATTGATATTGGATAACTATGTGATCATATTGGCCATATTTGGTATAAATTGCTCTTGTGTTCTACCACCAGACCAGAACCCAAAGGACAAAAATCCTCTTTCACCGGACTGGCTTATAACACCCCCGTCTCAACCACTAGTAGTAGTAGTAGTAGTAGCAGTAGCAGTAGCAGTAGCAGCAGCAGCAGCAGCAGTATATAAATAATATAATACACCAATGGCCAGTGCCCTCAGCCCCTCATTGTGTTGTGTTGCAACTTTATTCTTTGATCATTGATATCTAATATGTTAATTTCTTAGCCTACATAATACATCTCAAAAGTTCCTTCGCTTCATTGAAAATCTGTCATCTAACTCAGGATGCAGGATGTCTAATAGTCCAAACAAACAACCATCTCATCAGAGTCGTCTGAATCGTCTGCCAACGAGCAGTTTAAAGTCCGATTTATAAGTCGAACTTTCTGTCGCGCCGCGCGAATGACGACTGGTTGATTTATATAGTGGACTCTGTCATTTTCAGGCAGATTTAGCTGGCACGGCACAAGAGAAGTTCCACTTATAAATCGGGCCTAACAGAGTCATTAGGCCTATATATGTGTTGCTGTCCGCCGGGATTTTATTTCAGACAGAGGATCTGATTGTCTGTGGACTAAATTTAGTCAAATAGGTGACGGCCATGAATTATGTATTGTCAATCATACATCAGCACATATATACACATAATTCTGGGCCATGTTTGTAAAATTAACCAGTTCAAGCAGTGGCGTATCGTGGGTGTGGCCTGGGGGGTTGTTATCTGGGGTCAGAACCCACCCATTGACTCGAAAAATAGATCAATATTTGCCACCGGAGAGCATCGTGATTTTCCGGGGGGGTGGGGGGTGGGGGGGGGGGAGACGCCCGGACCCCTCTTAAAACAATCCTAGATCCGGCCCCGTAGTCTGTGGGCGTGCCTGAACAATGTGCACCAGAAAGTTAGATCTGGGCCCCAACTAGGCTAAATCCAGCTCTACCCATACTAACAGTTTGACTACTTTCTCTCTAAATCCGTCCATGAATAAAAGGACTTGCCACCATTGTTGACAGTGCACGGACATACAAACAAACAGATGAGGTGATCGTATTATGTTAGCTGAATAGCAAGTCAGCTGACCCCTCCTCCGCCACAACAAAAAAAAATTAAATAAATAATCTAACATAATGCGCAGCTTATTGGTAAGGCTATAAACAAGAAAATTTTACTTGCGTATGTACATTATAAAGAAACTATTGAAACGTATGGTCAAAGAAAATATCGCAGTTGTGCGCGCGCGCGCGACAGAGAGAGAGTGTGCGTGCGTGTGTGTGGGTGTGGGAGGAGGGGGGGGGGGAGTGGTGGGTTGAGTCTTCTTCAACAGAATATTTCTTAAAGTACAATTATTTTTTAAATATTCAACAACAAACGTGAAACAATTATCGAAGGCATACTCAGCACGGACACTTGAAACTATGGCCCGACAAAAATTATCTAATGTTTATAGCACCATGAAAAGTAGGTTACCCTGACCTACTTTTCATATTCCACACACCTTCAATGTATAATGCATCCATACACCGAGTTCAGTTCCAATATACCTAAAACTCTTGCTACTATAGCTTAGACAAAGATTTTCTGAAGTGTTCAATGTTCAATGAATCGTGCAATACTTTTCATACGCAACACACCTTGAGCATAGAATGCATGAATACACCAAGATTACTGTCCACCCCCACTCCCCCCCCCACCCTCCCCACTTACACAAAACCCTTGAAACCATAGCCCGCACAAGATTTTCTGTAATGTTCAGTGACACATGAAATGTCGGTCAAATCAAGGCCACGCTGACCTACTTTTCATACACAGCACACCTTCTCCAGTTAGTTCCCATACACCAAAAACTCTTGAAACTACAGCCCGGACAAAAATGTTCGGTAATGCCCAATGAAACATGAAAAGCAAGTCAAAAGTAGGTCAGGCTGACATATTTTTCATACGCTGCACACCATCTCCCTAAGATGCATTGGTACATCAAGTTTAGTTCCTGGATACCAAAAATTCTTGAAACTAGTCCAGACCAAAGGATTTTGTTCAATAAACCATGAAAAGTAGCTCAAAAGTAGGTCACGTTGACCTATTTTCCATACACTGCACACCTTCTCCATCAGATGCATGCACATATCAAGTTTACTCCTTGTATACCCAAAAACTATGGAAGCTACAGCCCGGACAAAATTTCCAGCAATCTCCAATGAATTGTGAAAAGTAGGTCACACTGACCTCGTTTTCATACAAAGATGCGTCCACATACCAAGTTTAGTTCTCGTATACCAAAAACTCTTGAAAGTACAGCACGGACACAGACTTTTAGTAATGTTTAATGAACTGTGAAAAGTAGCTTATGTCCTGCACACCTTCCTATAGATGCATCCACATATCACGTTTTTGAAACTACAGTCCGAACACATTTTTTTGGCTATGTTCAAGGAACTGTGAAGTAGGTCAAACGTAGGTCACGCTGACCTACTTTTCATACACGGCACACCTCCACAAGATGCACCCACATACCAAGTTTAGTGAATATGTGTCTTGGAACTATGGCCCGGACAAATTTGTAGAGGGCAAACGAACTGACGGACGGATGGACAAAGCCGGGCGTATGGACAAAGCGACGACTATATGCTCTCCCGAAATTTTTCGGGGATCATAAAAACTGGGAGACTTTAGTAGAGCTGTGGATGGAGTTATAGTGATCATATGATATGTTGCTGATGATTCTCCTTCCAACTGTACGGACTCACTGCGCATCGCAGGTCAATGCTGTACACCAGAGCTGAATGTAGGATCACACAATTTTTGGAAAATGAAAAAGAAATTTAGGTGAAATATAGTAATTTAACAGCCAACCTATAAACACAATTTATCTCTGCAAAAACAGGCGATGATATCCGAGATTATCCAGATACAAAACAAAATTCCGCAAGTCCCGCTACCTCGGTTGTAGGGGCCACAGCGTATGAGTGTGGCGCCAGGGCCCAGAATTTCTCTCATGCTCGAGAAAGCGGGGTCCATTTCTAGCTACGCACGCCCATTTCTAGCGAGGCTTCGGCCAGTTTGTAAGTGTATTTATAAACCTTGAATCTTGAATTCCCAATTTCAAGGTAATTACGCCGTTGATTATTTTGAAATTAATTTTACCGAGAGCTGATGACAGCAACATCTTCCAGCCAAATTAGTTTCAAAATATTTAACAGAATGTTTATTACATTGCGAATTCACAAATTCATACTCTTTCGTGACGTACTTTTCGACGTTCGTGAGGAGCTGTCATTTTTATGTGACGTCAGCTAACAAGTGACGCATTTGATTATGACGTCACATAGGGTCTGCTTGAGTAGCAAATCGGAAAACCATTGCAATAGCTAAACTAACTGACAAGGCAGCTGAGCTAAACTTATCAGCTTAAACATCTTGAATAATTTGACTGCAACTAAGCCAAGTATTCCAGTTTCAAGCGTACATTAATTTAAAATTGAAATACTGGTACGTGCGCCATATGGTGGCTTTCAACCTAAATGTCTGATATATAAACAAATTAGACTGACAGACAGACAGACCTACCGACTGAGAAACTGCATTTGGCCTACTACTTGCAAGTTGTAAATAAAACAACTAGTTGCCACACTGGCAGCTTTATCCGAAATGTAAGGAAATTTGAAGACTGTGACCATGGACGTTTTAAGTCTCTGGACTGGCTTATGCTACCGTAGTTGCTAGTCGCAACTGAAAATGTAGAAATTTAGCTGACAGACGGATTGACAAACTATTAAAGGCTGTCGCAACTAAAACCAACGTAGGTGCAGAATCGTGAATGCAATAAATAAATGTACTATGCCTACCTTATACTAGTTTCCTCTCGATACTGTAACTAATAAGCTTCACTATTGGGACTCATACAAGCTTTGTCAAAACACACCAAATAGGTGATAGGCCTATTAGTATATATGTCAAATATTGAGTTGATTGGAATAAACAGTCGATTCAGATCAAGCTCTTTATATATACATTGTCAAACAGATAACTGGCGTTTTACTGTTGAATTGCCAGATACTGTTAAATCAGTCTCAGTTATCATGATAATTTGTGTTATTTTTAATGGCGGGGTTGCGAGCTGTTTCTACTGTTCTCAGGAACAGCAACATCTTTTAGGAGAAACTTTTCAAAATGAATACCAGTAATTTTTCCCCACGCCAAATATAACAGCATGCTGTTTAGATCTCAGCAGGATAACGTGATAAATACGACATAGCTACGTATATGTTGACCTTGCATTAATCTATAAAGCATGTTAGAATGTTATTGATTTCAATATCTGTATAACGTAGAGATTAAAACCGTGCCAAGAAATGAACGAAATTTATCCCTTACAGACCAAATCAGACAAACTCTCTATTACGTAGGCTAAGGATTATTATGTTGAATATTTTGAAAATAATTTGAGTGGGAGGCCCCTGTGGTTGCTTTTGGCGGCATCAGGTTCCACTTAAACTGGTTTCAAACCATTCAACAGCTTCCCAGTATAGTCGTATTGAAATTTACACTGGCATTTCAAAGGCTAAAGCTGATTAAAAGGCCAGAAAAACCATTATAGTGTGTAGTCATTACTTAGCGTGTAGTCATTACATAGCATGTAGTCATTACATAAGGTGTAGTCATTACATAGCGTGTAGTCATTACATAGTGAAACTGACGTGTCTTATGAGATCACCTGCATTTAGTTACCACTATATTCAGTTTCCTATAGACAATTAGTTGGCCATGTGTGAACGTTAAAACTCCACACATGAAACGATAAATTCTTTTCGCTGTGTGTGTGTGTGTGTGTGGGGGGGGGGGGGGTAATGGAACAAGTGTGAATGCACAATAGTTACCATTTATAATTGCGAGTTGCAACTAAATACCTCTGGAACTGCTGGATTAAATGTTGGATCTATGGATATTCTGGAAAATGGCTGATCCAATTTGGATCACATATTAACATAATTGGACAAAAGGTGTGACCAGGCAGTAGTAGCATTCAACAACTTTGGTTATGATCCGAAGTCTGGAAGATTTTTTTAATATTGAAAATACAAAAATATTTTACAATATGACAAAAACGGGAAGGTGAGGTTGTGCAAACTCTGGTTGTTCGTTGTTTTATTGAAACTGAACAAGCCAGCAGAAGATCATCATGTTGGAGAAATGACATGTGAAGTTTTTGTTTTTTCAGGGAAGATAACCAAATGGTTTGTAACCTGCAAAAAAAGGAAATTCCATTCTTTATACATTTTAGATTTTCCAGACCTAATTGATCAATTTCCAGACACATTTTATGATTTCTCCATTTTAGCAGTGTCCATTTCAAAACTGCTGCTGAATTTCGCTGAAGTATGGCCGAATTAGTAGCCAGGATCATCATTATTTTGAATATTATCAATTTTCTATACTTTTCCAAACCTTTAAAATATTGAATTTTCAACACATTTCATGTACATGTAAATGATTTTTATAATTCCATACTTTTTCCAGCATTCCATACCTGCATATGAACTCTGTGAACCTCTGGAGAATAGATTGATTTTGATGAAGCCTTCAGTCGAGGTTTCTCACACAGCATCCATGGACACTCGGAGCAAATTTGAACTGAGTATATCTAAGCATTTTCTAGTAATCTAATGAAAGCCTTGATCTTTCAAGGAACTTAAGTTTGTCAGGGGTGATAAATCGGAGAAACATGGATGGATTTCGATACCACGACATCATGATACTGTGTTTCCAACTACATTGTATGTCCAATGAAAAGTTCAAACTCGTAGAAGAGATCCATCTTGAAAGAAACTTTCGATGAATTTTCATACTCTGCCAAAAAATTAGTGGGGTGTATTTTGTGATGGTGGCGTCTAGGCGGGTGGCAGGGTGGTTTCTGGATGATTACATCGGATTGCTTTGAAATTTCGTAGGTTGATTGGACCAAGTCTGTGGAAGAACGTATCACAAATGCCATTATGACCCGAAATCCAAGATGGCTGCCATTTTTGAAAATGGTGTCAGGATGATAACTTCCTTACCATTTATTAAATTTCTTTGAAGCTTGATAGATGTATGGACTAGATCTGGGGAACAAGCCTTTCGAAATCGATGCTATGAAAATAACAAGATGGTCGACAGGCACCGGTGGCCATCTTGAAAATGTCTAACTCCGCTAAGGACAGCTTTAAACCTCATAGGTTGATAAAACCATGTCGGGGGATGAAACCTATTCAAATGGATCCAAAATCCATTATGATCACCAGCCCCCAATTTGCCATCTTGAAAATTGATTACCAGATGATAATTCTGCTACCATTTATTGGAGAGGTTTGAAACCGCATAGGTTGATTGGATTCTCTCTGGGGAAACCAAATTGACATTGACGATGATCCAAAATCCAAGATGACTGCGAGCCATCGATGCTCATCTTGAAAATCGTTTTTCAGATGTTAGCACTGCTACCATTTGTCGAAGCAGGTTTCAGCCTTAAAGCCCTTAATAGGTTTATTTGGCTAGTTCTGAGGAAGAAAACATTCAAAATTGACAATGATCCAATATGTAATATGGCTGCCATGCACAGGACTTGAAAATCGACTTCCAGATGAGGATTCTGCCACAATTTGTTCGATCAGTTTTTAATTCATAAGTCTATTGGAATAGGTCTATGGAACAATCCTATAGAAATCGATGGTGATTCGCAATCCAGCAGAACCTCCAACCACATGTAATGATCTATGATAGTGAGCTATAAATGTTGAGCTCAATCCACTTGAGTTTTAATAGTCTCTCTATGAAATGTTGAATAGACAGTGATTTCTTCAGTCTTTGGAAAAATGAAGATAGTTGTTAGAAAAATTGACCTATTAAATTTCTGTCTAAGTTCTGAAGCCGACTATTCTAGGTTTCTCCTAGCCTTGTTGGATTAAAATTGGCAGAGCAGTTAATCCTCAGATTTATTCAAGAAAATTTACATTTTCTCATAGAAACTGTCATTTGCAGAGCAAGACTATTTTTGAAAATTTACCACTGGAATGACTGGCTCAGTTATCAATCCAGTCATTCCAGTGGTAATTTTTCAAAAATAGTCTCCCTTGGTGTGCAGACATTTTTTGTGACCACTGCAGAAGCCGTTTTTGGATGATATCAGTGTTAATGGGTTAATATGTTGTCTTTCAAAGAAGTTGATGGATGCCTGGGCAACAGATGATCACCATGACATCTCACTTGGCTCATCAAGGTCAGCTAAGTTTACGATGTGTTGATGTGGAGACGATATCCACAAGGTTGAGTCTTCTTCAACAGAATATTTTCTAAAGTACAATTATTTTTTAAATATTCAACAACAAACGTGAACCAAGGTATATCAGTAAACTGATGTATGCTCTCCGAAGGCAACTCAGCACGGACACTCGAAACTATGGCCCGACAAAAATTCTCTAATGTTCATAGCACCATGAAAAGTAGGTTACACTGACCTACTTTTCATATTCCACACACCTTCAGTGTATAATACATCCATACACCGAGTTCAGTTCCAATATACCTAAAACTCTTGCTACTATAGCTTAGACAAAGATTTTCTGAAGTGTTCAATGTCCAATGAATCGTGCAATACTTTTCATACGCAACACACCTTGAGCATATAATGCATGAATACACCAAAATTAGTGTCCACCCCCACTCCCCCCACCCTCCCCACTTACACAAAACCCTTGAAACCATAGCCCACACAAGATTTTCTGTGATGTTCAGTGACACATGAAATGTTGGTCAAATCAAGGCCACGCTGACCTACTTTTCATACACAGCACACCTTCTCCAGTTAGTTCCCATACACCAAAAACTCTTGAAACTACAGCCCGGACAAAAATGATCGGTAATGCCCAATGAAACATGAAAAGCAGGTCAAAAGTAGGTCAGGCACATCAAGTTTAGTTCCTGGATACCAAAAATTCTTGAAACTAGTCCAGACCGAAAGATTTTGTTCAATAAACTATGAAAAGTAGCTCAAAAGTAGGCCACGTTGACCTATTTTCCATACACTGCACACCTTCTCCATCAGATGCATGCACATATCAAGTTTACTTCTTATATACCCAAAAACTATGGAAGCTACAGCCCGGACAAAATTTCCAGCAATCTCCAATGAATTGTGAAAAGTAGGTCACACTGACCTAGTTTTCATACACTGCACACTTTCTTCCTAAGATGCGTCCACATACCAAGTTTAGTTCCTGTATACCAAAAACTCTTGAAAGTACAGCACGGACACAGAATTTTAGTAATGTTTAATGAACTGTGAAAAGTAGCTTATATCGTGCACACCTTCCTCTAGATGCATCCACATATCACGTTTTTGAAACTACAGTCCGAACACATTTTTTTGGCTATGTTCAAGGAACTGTGAAGTAGGGCAAACGTAGGTTACGCTGACCTACTTTTCATACACGGCACACCTCCACAAGATGCATCCACATACCAAGTTTAGTGAATATGTGTCTTGGAACTATGGCCTGGATAAACTTGCAGAGGGCAAACGAACGGACGGACGGATGGACAAAGCCGGACGTATGGACAAGGCGACGACTATATGCTCTCCCGAAATTTTTCGGGGATCATAAAAACTGGGAGGCTGTAATAGAGCTGTGGATGCAGTTATAGTGATCATATGATATGTTGCTGATGATTCTCCTTCCAACTGTACGGACTCACTGCGCATCGCAGGTCAATGCATTACACCAGGGCTGAATGTAGGATCACACAATTTTTGGAAAATGAAAAAAAAAATTTGGCCGAAATATAGTAAGTTAACAGCCAACCTATAAAAACAATTTATCTCTGCAAAAACAGGCGATGATATCCGAGATCATCCAGATACAAAACAAAATTCCCCGAGTCCCGCTACCTCGGTTGTAGGGGCCACAGCGTACGACTGTGGCGCCAGGGCCCAGAATTTCTCTCACATGCACGAGAAAGCGGGGTCCATTTCTAGCTACGCACGCCCATCTCTAGCGAGGCTTCGGCCAGTTTGTAAGTGTATTTATAAACCTTGAATCTTGAATTCCCAATTTCAAGGTAATTACGCCGTTGATTATTTTGAAATTAATTTTACCGAGAGCTGATGACAGCAACATCTTCCAGCCAAATTAGTTTCAAAATATTTAACGGAATGTTTATTACATTGCGAATTCACAAATTCATACTCTTTCGTGACGTACTTTTCGACGTTCGTGAGGAGCTGTCATTTTTATGTGACGTCAGCTAACAAGTGACGCATTTGATTTTGACGTCACATAGGGTCTGCTTGAGTAGCAAATCGGAAAACCATTGCAATAGCTCAACTAACTGACAAGGCAGCTGAGCTAAACTTATCAGCTAAAAACATCTTGAATAATTTGACTGCAACTAAGCCAAGTATTCCAGTTTCAAGCGTACATTAATTTAAAATTGAAATACTGGTACGTACGCCATATGGTGGCTTTCAACCTAAATGTCTGATATATAAACAAATTAGACTGACAGACAGACAGACCTACCGACTGAGAAACTGCATTTGGCCTACTACTTGCAAGTTGTAAATCAAACAACTAGTTGCCACACTGGCAGCTTTATCCGAAATGTAAGGAAATTTGAAGACTGCGACCATGGACGTTTTAAGTCTCTGGACCGTAGTTGGTAGTCGCAACTGAAAATGTAGAAATTTAGCTGACAGACGGATTGACAAACTATTAAAGGCTGTCGCAACTAAAACCAACGTAGGTGCAGAATCGTGAATGCAATAAATAAATGTACTATGCCTACCTTATACTAGTTTCCTCTCGATACTCTAACTAATAAGCTTCACTATTGAGAATCATACAAGCTTTGTCAAAACACACCAAATAGGTGATAGGCCTATTAGTTTATATGTCAAATATTGTGTTGATTGGAATAAGCAGCCGATTCAGATCACGCTCTTTATATATACATTGTCAAACAGATAACTGGCGTTTTACTGTTGAATTGCCAGATACTGTTAAATCAGTCTCAGTTATCATGATAATATGTGTTATTTTTAATGGCGGGGTTGCGAGCTGTTTCTACTCTTCTCAGAAACAGCAACATCTTTTAGGAGAAACTTCAAAATGAATACCAGTAATTTTTCCCCACGCCAAATATAACAGCATGCTGTTTAGATCTCAGCAGGATAACGCGATAACTACGACATAGCTACGTATATGCTGACCGTGCATTAATCTATAAAGTGTTAGAATGTTATTGATTTCAATGACTCATTCCGTACGTCTGTATAACGTAGAGATTAAAACCGTGCCAAGAAATGAGCGATATTTAACCCTTACAGACCAAATCAGACAAATTCTCTATTACATAGGCTAAGGATTATTATGTTGAATATTTTGAAAGTAATTTGAGTGGGAGGGCCCTGTCGTTGCTTTTGGCAGCATCAGGTTCCACTCAAACTGGTTTCAAACCATTCAACAGCTTTCCAGTATAGTCGTATTGAAATTGACACTGGCATTTCAAAGGCTAAAAGTGATTAAAAGGCCAGAAAAAACCATTACAGTGTGTAGTCATTACATAGCGTGTAGTCATTACGTAGCGTGTAGTCAATACGTAGCGTGTAGTCATTACATAAGGTGTAGTCATTACATAGCGTGTAGTTACTACGTAGTGTGTAGTCATTAGATAGCGCGTAGTCATCACATAACGTGTAGTCATTACATAGCGTGTAGTCATTACATAAGGTGTAGTCATTACATAGCATGTAGTCATTACATACGGTTTAGTCATTGCATAGCGTGTAGTCACTACGTAGCGTGTAGTTACTACGTGCCGTGTAGTCATTAGATAGCGCGTAGTCATTACGTAACTTGTAGCCATTACATAGCGTGTAGTCATTACATAGCATGTAGTCATTACATAAGGTGTAGTCATTACATAAGGTGTAGTCATTACATAGCGTGTAGTCATTACATAAGGTTTAGTCATTGCATAGCGTGTAGTCATTACGTAGCGTGTACTCATTATGTAGCGTGTGGTTACTACGTGCCGTGTAGTCATTACATAGCGTGTAGTCATTACATAAGGTTTAGTCATTGCATAGCGTGTAGTCATTACGTAGCGTGTAGTCAGTATGTAGCGCAGAGTAATTACATAGCGTGTAGTCATTATGTAGTGTGTAGTCATTATGTAGTGTGTAGTCATTGCGTAGTGTGTAGTTATTGCGTAGCATGTAGTCATCAAAATGGGAGTATTTTATTTTGAAACTGACCTGTCTTATGAGATCACCTGCATTTAGTTACCACTATATTCAGTTTCCTATAGACAATTAGTTGGGCGTGTGTGAACGATAAATTCTTTTCGCTGTGTGTGTGTGGGGGGGGGGAGGAGTTGGGTTATTGAACAAGTGTGAATGCACAATAGTTACCATTTATAATTGCGAGTTGCAACTAAATACCGCTGGAACTGCTGGATTAAATGTTGGATCTATGGATATTCTGGAAAATGGCTGATCCAATTTGGATCACATATTAACATAACTTGACAAAAGGTGTGACCAGGCAGTAGTAGCATTCAACAACTTTGGTTATGATCCGAAAGTCTGGAAGATTTTTTTTAATATTGAAAATACAAAAATATTTTACAATATGACAAAAACGGGAAGGTGAGGTTGTGCAAACTGGTTGTTCGTTGTTTTATTGAAACTGAACAAGCCACCAGAAGATCATCATGTTGGAGGAATGACATGTGAAGTTTTTGTTTTTTCAGGGAAGATAACCAAATGGTTTGTAACCTGCAAAAAAAGGAAATTCCATTCTTTATACATTTTAGATTTTCCAGACCTAATTGATCAATTTCCAGACACATTTTATGATTTCTCCATTTTAGCAGTGTCCATTTCAAAACTGCTGATGAATTTCGCTGAAGTATGGCAGAATTACTAGCCAGGATCATCATTATTTTGAATATTATCAATTTTCTATACTTTTCCAAACCTTTAAAATATTGAATTTTAAACACATTTCATGTACATGTAAATGATTTTTATAATTCCATACTTTTTCCAGCATTCCATACCTGCATATGAACTCTGTGAATCTCTGGAGAATAGATTGATTTTGATGAAGCCTTCAGTCGAGGTTTCTCACACAGCATCCATGGACACTCGAGCAAATTTGAACTGAATATATCTAAGCATTTTCTAGTAATCTAATGAAAGCCTTGACTTTTCAAGGAACTTAAGTTTGTCAGGGGTGATAAATCTGAGAAACATGGATGGATTTCGATAACAGGACATCATGATACTGTGTTTCCAACTACATTGTATGTCCAATGAAAGGTTCAAACTCGTAGAAGAGATCCATCTTGAAAGAAACTTTCGAAGAATTGTCAGACTCTGCCAAAGAATTAGTGGGGTGTATTTTGTGATGGTGGCGTCTAGGCGGGTGGCAGAGTGGTTTCTGAATGATTACTATGCTACAGTTTATCGGATTGCTTTGAAATTTCGTAGGTTGATTGGACTAAGTCTGTGGAAGAACGTATCACAAATGCCATTATGACCCGAAATCAAAGATGGCTGCCATTTTTGAAAATGGTGTCAGGTGATAACTTCCTTACCATTTATTAAATTTCTTTGGTTTATTGACTAGATCTGGGGAACAAACCTTTCGAAATCGACGCTATGAAAATAACAAGATGGCCGACAGGCACCGGTACCCATCTTGAAAATGTCCTCCGCTAAGGACAGCTTTAAACCTCATAGGTTGATAAAACCAGGTCGGGGGATGAAACCTATTCAAATGGGTCCAAAATCCATTATGATCACCAGCCCCCAATTTGCCATCTTGAAAATTGATTACCAGATGATAATTCTGCTACCATTTATTGGAGAGGTTTGAAACCTCATAGGTTGATTGGATTCTCTCTGGGGAAACCAAATTGACACTGACGATGATCCGAAATCCAAGATGACTGCGAGCCATAGATGCTCATCTTGAAAATCGTTTTTCAGATGTTAGCACTGCTACCATTTGTCGAAGCAGGTTTCAGCCTTAAAGCCCTTAATAGGTTTATTTGGCTAGTTCTGAGGAAGAAAACATTCAAAATTGACAATGATCCAATATGTAATATGGATGCCATGCACAGGTGGACATCTTGAAAATCGGCTTCCAGATGAGGATTCTGCCACAATTTGTTCGATCAGTTTTTAATTCATAAGTCTATTGGAATATGTCTGTGGAACAATCCTATAGAAATCGATGGCGATTCGCAATCCAGCAGAACCTCCAACCACATGTAATGATCCATGATAGTGAGCTATAAATGTTGAGCTTAATCCACTTGAGTTTTATTAGTCTCTCTATGAAATGTTGAATAGCCAGTGATTTCTTCAGTCTTTGGAAAAATGAAGATAGTTGTTAGAAAAATTGACTTATTAAATTTCTGTCTACGTTCTGAAGCCGACTATTCTAGGTTTCTCCTAGCGTTGTTGGATTAAAATTGGCAGAGCAGTTAACCCTCAGATTTATTCAAGAAAATTTACATTTTCTCATAGAAACTGTCATTTGCAGAGCGACTATTTTTGAAAATTTACCACTGGAATGACTGGCTCAGTTATCAATCGTGGTAATTTTTCAAAAATAGTCTCCCTTGGTGTGCAAATAGACATTTTTCGTGACCACTGCAGAAGCCGTTTTTGGATGATATCATTGTTAATGGGTTAATATGTTGTCTTTCAAAGAAGTTGATGGATGACTGGGCAACAGATGATCACCGTGGCATCTCACTTGGCTCATCAAGGTCAGCTAAGTTTACGATGTGGAGACGATATCCACAAGGTTCGAAATTTATTTGAGCTGGACCACAGCACAAGAAAGGTAGTTATTGGTGTATGCGGCAAACATAGTACCGACTATTTGTAAATGAGGCCTAACAGTATTGAGTATGGGTAGTGGTGAATAAGACCAAATACGGTACTGAGTGGACTAGTTGTGAATAACGTGAAAACAAACAGTACTCAGTAGCAGTAGTGGTGAACAAACCCAAACATAGCGCTAATAAGCGGTACGGTCCAACCAGTCACTGATTAGTGTTAAGCCCATGACCCAAACAGCACGGATTAGCAGTAGAGTCTACGGGTCAAACAAACCACTGAGCAGTAGAGTTCATGGCCCAAACAGTAATGGGTACCTCATCAAATAACTCTTCAGGACAAACTAGAAAATATGCAAAAACGTGCAGATAGATTTATACCCTCAAACTATTGCTACGAACCAGGCAGTATGACAAATATAACGGAAAACCTAAAACTCCCACCATTGTCAGAAAGAAGGAAACAAAAACCTCCTTATTTTGTTCTACAAAGGTCTACACAGCAACACCCACAGATATCATTAGAGTAGACAGTCTACAGACTCAAATTCGGACAACCAAAAAACATGCACAACAGTCACTTCAACCAAATTTATGCAAGAACCTAAATTCAGCTTTATTCCCTGTACGATAAGGGATTGGAACAAACTATAACATGATCTTCTAAGCAGTTCAGAAAACGCTGCAAATCCTACAAATAAATTTACAGAATTAATCAGAGGGAAATAATGTCCTTTGGATGTTTCGCCATAACTAATTCACCTTTCCAGAGTACCCACCCATCATATGATGTCATAATGAACTGCGTGATGTGTAGAATGACATCATCATGAATGACATCGATAAGTACGTCACGAACGCATATTTGAAGACGGTCTATGCATTGTTGTACAAATTGTTTGCTTTTACTATTTAATAAATATTCTGTTGAATATTTTGAAACTAATTTGACTGGGCGCTGTTGCTGCCATAGGCAGCAACAGCACCCAGTTAAATTAGTTACAAAATATTCAACAGCTTCCCTGTAGTTTTCAAGAAATTGATAGCTAGGGCATTTGGGGATCGATCAATCACAACACAGCGAGGTGTGGGTGGAGCTTAGCTAGTGATGGGCGGGGAATAGCTAAAAATGGAAAGGTTCATTAGCGGTATGGCCCAAACATTCAGACTTATACTCTGGACCAAACAAATCACTGAATATCAGTATAGTCTATGGACCAAACACAGCACTCAGTAGCGTCTATGGATAAAACAAAGCACTGAATTAGTCCATGGTCCAATAATAGTACTGAGTAGCGGTAGTGGTGAATGAAACCAAACAGACTACTGTATTCACATTTTTTCTTGTCGACATATGGCTCGTGCTCACCATTGAAGTTTGTGTTGACCTGTCTGTGTATCCAGTTTCATTGATAATAAGCAGAATTCTACATGACTTGTGCACAATAAAATGAATATTTGAGCACTGTAAAATCATTTACACTAACTTTAACCTGGTAATTGCCAAGATTGGTCAAGAAAATCTAAACTGAGTGTTGCTTAGAGAATTTCCCTCGGCCGGTGCAGGCTATTTTGAAAATTTCCTATAGGAAAGGCAGTTCCACAAATCAATATTTATCACCAGTAGAGAATTTTTGGCCGACTTGACCATCAAACAGTAATAGACCAGTTTTCTACTGCGTCGAACACTTCAAAATTTTGGAATTAATTGGACTGGACGCTGTTACTGCCTTGCTTCCCGGCAAATTAGTTTTAAAATATTCAAGAGAATAAGTTTTATATCGCAAAGTATATGCTTTTTCTGGGATTTGTCAGTGCAAGGGTTAACAGATAAGATGAAGAGCAGCATAAAAGTAGACAAAATGAATCTGTATTAGAATGAATCACTTTGTACACAATACAACAGTGTACAGCCGTGACTGACATGTTAATGTTTCTAAACTCTTATCAATTACTTCAATACCGGACAGACGAGTAGTTTCTTATTTTCATACAGCCTTTCTCCCCTCACTCATGTGTCAGTCTCATATTGGTCCCTGGCATTACTTCAATCTTGATTGTAACTTCTTTCATACATATCTTACAATTATACTATATTACAATTATACATTATGTTGTAGTATGGTATATTTCTTTAACCCTTTCTAGTTAATCTGGCCAAAATCTCTCCAATTGTCTTGAGGAATGACCATTTGCAGGTCACGAGACAATTTTTGAAAATTTACCACTGGAATGTCTGGCTCAATAACTGAGCCCGTCAGTTCAGTGGTAAACTTTCAAAAATATTCTCCCGGCTTGCACATGGACATTCAATAAGCAAATAATACGATTCACTTTACCAAATGTAGACATTATAGGGTTGATCACCTTATGGGACTCTAACAATTAGTTACTGTAGACAGATTGTCTCTTAACTATGATCTTTCAGTCAAAAGATGGCGGCTTTCTCCTAAAATTCAAAATAGCTGCATCTGGTAAAGGAAAGAAATCCGGACAAGAATTTGAGCATATCATGGAAATGCCGATATCAAATGAACTACTGGATAGATCGCGTTTAGTTTTACTGCCTGCCTGCTCCGCCAGTGATACAGTACAGCTCAGAGATAATGAAACATGTTTCTAAAACAAAAACATGGTAGTAAGAAAGTTCTGCTGAATATTTTGAACATAATTGGATTGGAAGACATTGCTGCCAAAATTGCTGCCTTAGGCAACAATATCTTCCAATTAAATTATATTCAAAATATTTAACAGTACAATTTATTTTGTCATCGAAGCATGTTAAGTTATTTCTGAGCTGCACTGTACAGGGGTTAAGATGATACCCAGAGGTCCTCATTTACGCAATATCTGCTAATTACTATTTGCAATTCATAACTTTTCGAAAAAGTAAATCTGCAGCTTTTTGTTTTGGTGACTAGCAAGATCGATGTAATTGTCACATTAGCTCCGCATACACAGCACAAAGTCACTCGTATATCTTTACATTACCAATAGTGAGTGAAAATTCAGTCAAAATCTCACCCATTTATCTGACATGCAAGGTACTTCTTAACCAAAAGGTAACTATGTTGGAAATTAGTGAGCAATATGTTTATCTTGTTGAATTGATGGGTAAATATTCTAGCTCTTTCAGCCATACAAGTCACATATAACACATTTACTATGATGTCAGTTCTGGAAACAGCAGATTGGTATACCTGCTTTGAAATTAAAACTCTAGATTTTAGAACTTAATATGCTCGGTTATCAAGCCAGTGATTCCAGTAGCAAGTTAAAAAATCTCCTGACCTGCAAATAGACATGTATCAACACCACTGCAGAAACAAGCTTAAAGATTATATTTATGGGTCTATTTTGGAAACATTAGTCAATTTTGCGGTGTCCATTTGTCACCAAGCTTTTGTGGCTCGTACATAATACTTAACTACCTAATAGAAACATTATGGAATCTAGTTTCTAAGTTGAATGAGCACTTTTTAACTTTAACCCTTGAATTTTCCATAAATCTTACCCCAGAAATGTCCATTTGTAGACCATCATAAGACTATTTTGGAAAATTTACCACTTGAATGACTGGCTCGGTTATCAAGCCAGTCACTCTAGTGGTAAATTTGTTAAAATAATCTTCTTTTGGTCTGCAAACGGATATTTCCACCAAGACCCCTGCAGAAGCCATTTTGGCTGGTATGAGTGTTAAAGGGTTTTAATATAAATTTGTTTCAGAATTACACTGATGTCTCGTGAATATTATTCACCGTGTCGCGTATGTATCAGGAAACAGTTTACCGATCAATTGTACCAAGGGATAGTACTCTGGGCCACAGAGAATCATTAATTACATATAAAGATCTTCTGTGAAAACATTTCACTAATATGATTGTCTCTATGGTCCGGTGCTTATACTATTAGTTGGGGATGCATAATATTGCCCTAGACAATATCGTGATGCATAGCGCTTGATATATCGTATATTACAATGTTTTTAAGAGGTCTTGATGGGTGAGATAGCGTGGGTTTGGACACAAATTCACAAGTTAGTAACTGTCTCCATGGATATACATTCAATTGTTAATAATCATCTCAATGAACACGAGCCTCAAGCTATTGAATATTTTGAAATTACTTTGACTGGAAGCTGTTGCCGTCTAGACAGTCATAAATTGTTCAGGATTGTCCAATTTCTTTTTAGCTCACCATCGTATGACTTAATTAAATCCAGATATATCCAAAAATTGCGCACCACTAATATGAATGAAGCTTCCTAAATAGATGCCAATGATTGGTTATTTATATCATAAAATCATAGTCACTAGAGCTCCCCTGATGCACGTGATCAGGAAGTAATAAACACACATTTATCAACATTTCAAACCATTGGCTTCAACGAGCCAAAAAGACAACCAGTAAAATAATTTGAAAACATTTTCAAGATTACAAGAACTTCCTCTCATTAAAAAGCTTTTCCTTTCCATTATTGGCTATTGATAAATCATAGAAGTTACCTCCCTTTTGTGCGTGTGGCCAGAACACGTTTAAGATAGAACATCAAAACATCCTAATTTGAAGCAATATCCTCAATATGATAAGAGGTTGAACTATGACAAATTAAATGGATTTCAATATATTTTAGACAAACTATTCATTTATACGATAAAGCAGTAAAATATTTTAATGATTTACAAACATATTTCTCAGAGTAATGCAATTTGAACATAATGAATATGACATGATATTGAATTCTATACAAGTCGAGCATGGCTCTATGATGATGTGTATTTTAACTCTTAAATCGACAAATCCCTAAAAAAGCAAATTCTTTATGATATAAAACTTATCCTGTTGAATATTCTGAAATTATTTGACTGGAAGACGTTGATGCCTTAGGCAGCAACGACTCCCAGTCAAATTATTTTCAAAATATTCAACAGTTTTCCTGTATGGCTGCATTGAAAATGAGATACGGGGAATTTAATAGTGAAAGGTTTAATCCTTCCAAACACACAGATAAGGTAAAGAAAATTCTTAACTCTGTGAGAATAGCTGTTGAAAATAATATGACTGGATATCATATCTAACAACTGCCAGCCTAACCGGTTACAAAACATTGAACAGCTTACCTATTTGATTGGTTTGATTGATTGTGAAATACTGGTTAAACTGACCAAAAACGAATTCGACAGTGACCATAAGAATTGGCCATTTGTAACTTAGTTATACCTCCAGGGCTATGCAACAGAGCTGATTTTCAAGATGGCTAACTAGTAACCACATTGCATTTTAAATCGAGGACAGTTGTGAAAGGGATACTCTCCACACTACAAATAATGCAATTCTGTTTTAAATCATTCGATTAAAGCTGCGTCGCCAGTTTTGGTATCCATTCCCTGATAATGACAATATACTGTAATGTCAGGAATACTTGCATAACTGATTTTAAAGACGGCTGCCCAGTTATTATTTGCCTCTAGAACAATTGTGAAAGCAATCCTCCCTACACAACACCTAGTGGAGTTCCATTTAGCTCTGAATCATTCGGCTAATGCTATAGAGTTATTGCATGGAAATCAAGATTCAAGATGGCTACCTGGCAGCAATATTGAATTCATACAAGTTTGAGAGACATCTTGCCTCTACTACCCTGAAGGTTTTTCAGGGAGTTTAATTGAATTTGATCCAAATTATGTAGTTATCAGCAGGTTAGCTCAATATGCTACTACTACATTCTCTTATTGCAGAATATTGGTAAGTATTCAAATATTTTATGTACCTTATTTTGCTATCAAATGCCACATTGGCTAATTTACATCGACATTTACATGTTACCATCTGTCTACCTCAAGGCGAGTTGTAGACTGATGGTAACTAAACACAAACACATGTGTTGGTATTATTTTAAACAAAAATATCTCTGCTGGGGGCAATATAAATATGTGTCCCGTAAATTTGCTTAAATAGCTTCCATCTCCACATCAGAAAATTAAAGTCCACATAAATGTAGCCCCTTCATTGATTCTGGATAACTTTAACGGTTAATCTGGTCATACACAATTGAGGGATCCATTTCTAGCTCTTCCCCTCCCATTTCTAGCTATGCCCTACCATTTCTAACTATGCCCTCCCATTTCTAGCTATGCTCCTACCACGCTTTGTGGGCGTTGGGGTCGATTTATATAATTAGACACCTGAATTGACAGAATCCCAATTTCAAGGTAACTATACAGGGAAGCTGTTGAATAATTTGAAACTAATTAGACTGGGACCTGTTGCTGCCATAGGCGCTGTTCGCCCAGTCAAATTAGTTTCAAAATATTCAACAGAACGCTTAAATAGTAAATCCATCCACCACTGATGATTATACCATTCATACATCTGACACTTAAATGTCATGACAGAGCTAGATACGGCATTTGATTATGCATTTTGATTGTGACATCAGCATCATACGATGTATTTGATTATGACATCATATACGTGAGTGACCGATGAGATCTTTCCATTGACTGACAACAGCCTGGATAGGTTTAATTCAAACAGACTTTGATATTCATATTGAATGTCAGAAAGAATGTAAATCAGCACATCTTCACATCCCATCTATATACAAGTATATATACATTTCCAGTGACCATTTACAGGAAGAAAAAAAATAAACACTTACAACTAATTTACATCACTCAATAAATTTGTTAGCCACAATAGTGATCCGTTTTCAAAACTATCTTTTCTTTGCCAGTGAATATTCATATTATCTTCAGCTAATGTTCACTCCTGTTGTCATCTTGAACAAAACTTAAATGCCCAAATTAGCGAAAAATGTAGGGATCTATTTCTATGAATTATGCTCCACTCATTTCTAGCTAAGCCGTATCATTAACCCTTTCAGCCTTGAATTTGGTCAAGAAAATTTCAATTTTTTTAAAGAAAATGTCAATTTGCAGACCAAGAAGACTTTTTTGAAAGTATAGCACTGGAATGACTGGCTGGGTTATCGAGCCAGTCATTCCAGTGGTAAATTTTCAAAAATAGTCTTCTCTGTCTACAAATTAACATGTCTCAAGACCACTGTAGAAGCCGCTTTTGGCTGATATGAGGGTTAAAGGATTAATAAATAGGCATTTTTAATGTCAAGATTTCAATTTCCTTGATTATTTTGACCAATAAAAACATATTATTAAAATACTGTTCACAAAATATACATAGTCCATTGACAGAAATAACCTGAATCAATGGCAACCTAACATCTGTGTGACAGAGGCATAATCTGAACAGAGAGACTAGCCCGTATAGTCCAGTCACCGTCACTCCCATACTAGTCATCATTTGCATCGGGGGCATCATTATTGTAGGTGTCTCCGGCTCCATCCATATTGTTATCAGCACGAGCTGGTGTTTGTGAACGACTCCGGCTTTTGTGTGCCGATTTAGACCGTGAGTGTGACCGTGAACGAGACTTTGAATAGGCACCCTTATCACGACTATAGCTTTTGCTTTTGCTTCTGCTACGACTGCGTGACTTCGATCGTCTGCGTGATCGTGAGCGAGATCGACTGCGTGATCGGGACCGGTTACGTGAATCCGACCGACTACGGCTGTAAGAACGAAATATGGGATAATGATTAATATCAAACAAGGTTGAGCTAAAGGCTGGTGGTGGTGGAGAGAATACATATCTATAGCGAGAGGCGTGTATCAGTTACCTGGAACATAGGAAGTTGACACAGAAACATGGACAATTCTAAAACAAACACACATACTTTTTACCAAAAAAACCATTGAACATTCTGGATGAAGATACAAAACATTTTGTCGTGAAATGCCGAAATACAGGATTAACATGGAAAAATTGGGAACACAATTAAGGATCTTTGGAAATGCACAAATTATCTGGGAAATGTCTAAATATTGTCAATGAAATGTTAAAATCATAATCAGTTAGTTGGTCATAAATGAAAGGATTGTGGCTAGGAATTGTACAAATTTTGGTATAAAACATGAAAAGTTAAGCTCCACGCATGTAAATAGACCTTTCCAGTTTTAGCTATGCCTCGCCCATCTCTAGTTAAGCTACTCCCACACCTCGCTCATGTTGAGATCGATCGATCGATCTCTGAGCTCCCTGACTATCAATTTCCAGAAAAACTATACATGTAAGCTGTTGAATATTTTGAAACTAATTTGACTGGGTGTTGTTGCTGCCTACAGCGCCCAGTAAAATCAGTTTCAAAATATTTGATAGAATGTTTATTAAATAGTAAAGATATACAATTCGTACACTGTGTCGGACTATTAAGCGTTAAACACGGATGATATAGTGTCAAAATTCATATTCAGCAGACGCTAAGGGGCCTGTATCGCTCACTTGCAATTATTGGCCACGGGCACAAACGAACAAAACGAGATGACCACTGGAAAAATTACCAATCAAATTTCTGTGAAGAAGGTTTAGCCAAGTTTTACTAAAATTGGCCCAGTGCTAAAATGATTTTATCAGAAATTTGCAGAAAATACCAGATGTCCACCGAAAAAGTTAAATTTTGATTGATTCATGGCGGACATGTTGTTTTGACATATCTCCATGGAACAGACTCTAATGGCCTTAGTCCCTAATTTTGTCCCGACCCATGCATGAGGTCATCCAAGATGGCCAACCAAACATTTGGCCAATCAAGTTCCCTTGAACAAACTTGGTTCAGCTCTTAGCCGAACTGATATTTCATGAGTTTGAAATCAATCCCCACAGTTTCGGAGATTTTTTTAGAAATTTCCCATTGCTTTAGTATGGGAGCTTTTGGTAGGAAAACAATCCAAGATGGCTGACAAGCCGTTTATCCTACAGTTTCGAAAGTGGTAAACTTGAAATCAGAATACCCAAAAATATATATAGAACCAATTTCTGCCTCAAAATCCATCAAATAAAAAAATCCAATATGGCTGCCAAACATGCTACATTTTAATTGGCCCATGCCAGACATGTTTTTTTATGGATTAACTTCCCTTGAACAAACTTTAATCGTCCCTCATTATATCTGTCAAATTTGGGCCCAATCTGTTTATCGGTTCTGGAGGTCGTTTTCGCGAAAACTAGATCATCCAAGATGGCGGCCAAACTATTTGGGCAATCAAGTTCTCTTGAACAAGCTTGGTTCAGTTCTTCCACCAGATCGTATTTCATGAATTTTGAATCGATGCCCCAAGCGGTTTCGGAGATTTTTAAAGATATTAAAATGGTCGACAAGCCGTTTATCCGACAGTTTCGAAAATGGCAAATTTGAAGTCCGAATACCCCAAAACATATAAAACCAATTTCAGCCTCAAAATCCATCAAATAAAAAAATCCAATATGGCTGCCAAACATGCTACATTTTGATTGGCCCAGGGCAGCCATGTTTTTGACGGATCAACTTCCCTTGAACAAACTTTAATGGCCCTTAGTACCTAATCACATCTCCCAATTTTGGGACTGATCCATTCAGCGATTCCGAAGTTGTTTTCGCGAAAACTAGGTCGTTCAAGATGGCCGCCTAACTAATTGGCCAATCAAGCTTCCTTGACCAAACTTGGTTCAGTTCTTGCCCTAGATGATATTTCATGAGTTCTGAATCGATCTCTCAAGCAGTTTCGAGATTTTTAGAGGTTTCTAAAAATTGCCCAAAATCTAAGATGGCCGCCTCGCCGGCCAAATTGGCCGATGGGCTTCGTTTGAACAAACTTGATCCCTATGGCTTAAGGATGCTTCCTGCCAAATATAATTCAAATCGGCCTAGTAGTACTTGAGAAGTCGTTTAAAGGAAAGGTTGACGGATGATGGCCAGTCGCCACGGCATAAGCTCACTAGGCCTTTCAGGACAGGTGGGCTAATAATTATGGTATAATATCGCATATGTCATTGTATACTATCGTATTATATCACCGGGCAGGAGTGGGAATGCGAAGGTTTAATGCCTCAGCCCTACATAAGATATAAATATTATACAAGATCACATTAATATGATTGACTACTAGATACAGATGGATCCGAAAAAGCCACACACTTGACAGGACAAAATCTCCAATGCGTGAACCCTAAAGCCTAACTAACCACTTACTGTACCTGCAAGGCAAGTAATATTGGCCTGAGCATGGGTTTACGGATAAGCAAATGGTCCACACTATCCACAACAAATATGTATAGATTTCTGTCAGTGATCATAATTTCCTCTTCTTTTTCTTTTCCAGTATTCATATTTGTAGAGCAGTGTTCTCCATAAAGAAGAGGGTACTTTCAATGCCCACCTCTAGATTCCCATATAACTTATGTGAAAAGGTAATGTTCTAGACCAAATCCTCTAACTGTCAGTGTCATTCAGCATGCATTGTTTCAGCACATAGTCAGCTGTCTCAGGGGATAAGTCACAGGCAAATTGTTTAGCGTCTTCAACCTTTAGTTTTTTGTACATATGTTGTTTCCTGAAGATGATTATGTCCAACTCTCAAGAGGAAGATCCAGGTCCGTACCTAAGGAGCTAATATTCATCCTGCTAATGGAGGATTTCACTTTTTCAGTCAATCATATGATGTCATAATCAACTACATGATGTGTAGGATGATGTCATAATCAATTGCCAATACATCATGACATAGCCAAGTTTGTCACGACTGCATAATTGATGACGGACTAAGCATTGTTGTACGACTTGTATGTCTTCACCTGTATAGTTTTCTGGAAATTGAGATTCAGGGAGTTCAGAGATCGATCGATCCCAACACGGGCAAAGTGTGGGTGGAGCTTAACTAGGGATGGGCGGGGGAATAGCTAAAACTGGATTCATCCATTGTACTGTGTTGTCTTCCACCGTTTCATCATGCTGACTTTAGATCATCGCTTATAACTGAAACTTATTTGGTCCGATAATTAGCTTGTTTTGAGAAATGATGGCGGTGTATTATGCATGTTAAGACCACAAGTCTTAAAGAACCACCATCAGGCTGCCCAGTATAGACAGGTTTGGCAGTAATATTATCAGTAGACAGAAGTAACTGCCTTGAATTACTATGGTTATAGTGTAGCTAGGAATGGGTAATGTCATGAAGCAAGTGCTTTACCTCCTCCTCCTCCCTCCTGGCCTTTCCTCTTTGATTTTGATTCTGCGTCCACCTAGCTCTGTATCGTCCAGCTCATCTATAGCATTCCTCATGTCAGAGGACGTAGCAAACTCCACGATGCTGCAAAACAAACCAAATATAGCAAAACATGCTTAACAAATAATTACAGCTATCCATTTAATGGCCAAGTCAGCCAAGACCGGACTCAGCTCTGCTCTTGAAGAAGAGGCCCAAGGGGCCTGTGTCGCTCACCTGGAGCATTATGCATTTTTGTCACAATTGTTAGTGGGTGGTTTAGGAGTAGTCTTCTAAATGAGTTTGTGGACAGTTTTACAAGTACAAAATGGCCGCCAAACACTAGAGCTGGCCGGTCTGACAGTAGTACCGTGAGGACCGCGGTATACCGTGAACCGATACCGTGACATTTCCAAATACCGTGAATACCGTCCATAATGTTTGCGCAATATTTGATAAATATATTCATAAAATCTGACTTGACCAAGGGTAAATAGGTGCTAATAGTGCCAAAAATACAGGCATCCCTAACTATTAGCCGAGTTGAGGTGAAAGGGTCGTTGTAAAAATAAACATCAAGACGTTATTTACAAAATAATGACAGGCAGAATTGTATGTCAAACGTACGTCTTGAAAGTCTCACGGTAAAATTGCTTTATTTAAAACATCTAAACTCATTCTCTGGCCGTCCGCCGGTAGTTATTACACTATAATATATTCCCTATTCCCGTTTCTATTATTTGTAATTTATCACTCCAAGCATTTTGTCACCGAACAAACACCCTAGAATAACAAAATAACATACAAACTGCATGCTATTCAAACGCAACAGCAATCTAGCAAAGATGTATCTGATTGGTTGTTCATGAACTAGACCGTGGGAAAATACATTACTATGCTGAATTTATCAATGAAAATTTACTAAAATGTAGTATTTGCTCGGGCCGTTTTGATCATGTGCTAATTTATTAACAACGAGCAGCGTTGAAGTCGTTATTTTTTATTTTTCTGGCTTCTTTTAAGAAATTTCTTTACGGATTAAATCCAGTTTAAGTAACGACACCTAAAAATTAGTGTTTTAGTTTTTGTAATTTGTTTTTCAACTGTCTACACGTCGGAAGTTCGCGGAAATAGCTTTTTACACGCATTGTTCACGTGAAGGATGGCGAGTAACGAGTCTGTACATCGGGTACTCGGTAATTATCAGGCGCTTTGGAATCGGCTATATTCAATGGTGTGATATATGTATGTGTATAGGCCTGTTTTCGCGAGTAACAGAATATACGACTCCAACAGAAATAAAAGAGTACAACACTTGCCCTGTTTAAATACTCACGGATTTTGTCTGGACTCTGTTTATCAAAGCGCTCGACTGACAAAATAAAATTTACCGTTTGCTGGTCGCACGCATTAATAGCAAGAACAATCCATTGTCTGGACTCTGTTTATCAAAGCGCTCGACTGACAAAATAAAATTTACCGTTTGCTGGTCGCACGCATTAATAGCAAGAACAATCCAGATTGAAAATAGTGCACCCCAATGTCTCAAACAGCGGGTTATAGTTAGCGAGTCGACCACACCCTTTGACCGATATTCCCGTGAATGATATTACGTCAATAAAAATAGTGACATAATAAAATCGTGAAATTAAACAGTCGCAATAGCCATGTTTTTCTTCTCTAAATCAGGGAGCTGATTTATTTATTTTACCTATATTTACCATTGATTGGAGATTGAAGTGAAAAGGAAATGGAAAAAATTAGTCTAATTTCGTGGGATGCCTCAAGCTCAGATGACGGTATACTGTGGTACCACAGTATTTTTTCATGGTACCGATACCGTCATGTAAATATCAATACGGCCCAGCTCTACCAAGCACGCTACATTCTGCCATGTTTCTGACGTAGCGCCTTCTCTTGAAAAAACTTGAATGGCATTCAGTGCCTAATCAAATCTCTTAAATTTTGGCCCAATTCGCTCAGTGGTTCTGGAGTCATTTTGGCAAAAATTAGGTTATCCAAGATGGCCACCAAACCATTTGGCCAATCAACTTCCCTTGAAACCAAAACTTGGTGCAGCTCTTGCCCTAGATGATATTTCATGCGTTTTGAATTGATCCCCAACCGGTTTTGGAGAAGATTTTTAAAGACATTTTAAAGCGGCCAGTTTTTTGACGGATCAACTTCTCTTGAACAAACTTTAATGGCCCTGTCCATAATCATATATCACAAATTTCGATCTGATCGCTTCAGCGGTTCTGGGGAAGGAGTCGTTTTTGCGAAAACTAGGTCATCCAAGATCAACCATTTAGTCAATCAAGCTCCATTGAACAAACTTGGGTCAGCTTTTACCACAGATCATATTTTATGAGGTCTGAATTGATCTCTCAAACGGTTTTGGAGATTTTTAGACATTTCAAAAAATCATCTGAAATCCCAGATGTCCGTTGGCCAAATTGGCCGATCGGCTTCGTTTGAACAAAATTGAATCTCTATGCCCTAAGGATGCTTCCTGCCAAATATAATTGAAATTGGCCTAGTAGTTCTCGAGATGACATTTTAAATTTCTCATTGCTTTACTATTTTGGAGCCTTTGGCGGGAAAATGATCCAAACCATTTATCCGAGATTCGAAAATTGCAAATTTGAGATCAGAATACCCAAAAACCTCTACAAAACCAATTTCTCCCTCAAAATCCATCAAATAAAAAAATCCAATATGGCCGCCAAACACGCTATATTCTGATTGGCCCACCGCGCCCATATTTTTTGACAGATTAACTTCTCTTGAACAAACATTAATGGCCCTTAGTCCCTAATCATATATCACAAATTTCGGCCTGGTCGCTTCAGCGGTTCTGGGGAAGAAGTCGTTTTTGCGAAAACTAGGTCATCCAAGATGGCCACAGAACCATTTGGTCAAACAAGTTCCCTTGAACAGACTTGGTTCAGCTCTTACCCTAGATCATATTTCGTCAGTTCTGAATCGATCCCGCGAACGTTTTTTAAAGACATTTCAAAAAATGGGTAGAAATCCAAGATGGCCGTCGACCAAATTGGCCGATCGGGTTCATTTGAACAAACTTGAATCGCTATGCCTTAAGGATGCTTCCTGCCGAATATAATTGAAATCGGCCCCGTAGTTCTCGAAAAGAAGACATTTCAAATTTCCTATTGCTTTAGTATGGGAGCTTTTGGCGGGAAAATGATCCAAGATGGCCGCCAAACCATTTATCCGACAGTTTCGAAAATTGCAAATTTCAAACAGAATACCCAAAAACCTATATAAAAACAATTTCAGCGTCAAAGTCCATCAAATAAAAAAAATCCAATATGGCTGCCAAACATGCTATATTTTGATTGGTCCACAGCGGCCATGTTTTTTGACGGATCAACTTTTCTTGAACAAACTTTACTTGCCCTTGGAGAAGTAATTTTCGCTCAACCAAGATGGCCGCCGAACCATTTGACCAATCAAGTTCCCCTGAACAACTTGGTTGAGCTCTTTCTTGCCCTGGATCATATTTCATGAAATTTCCTTCAATCCCTCAAGCGGTTTCAGAAAACAAGAATTTCAGACCTTTCTAAAAATCGGCCAAAATCCAAGATGGCTGCCGGCCAAATTGGCCGATCGGCTCCGTTTGAACAAACTTGGATCCCTATGCCCGTAAGGATGCTCCCTGCCAAATATAATTGAAATCGTCCCAGCAGTTCTTGAGAAGTCGTTTTAAAGGAAAAGTTGACGGATGGATGACAGACAGTCGCCACGCTGTAAGCTCACTTGGCCTTTCAGGCCAGGTGAGCTAAAAATGTACATTTGCAGGCCAAGAAGAGTATTTAGTCAATTATACGGAATCAGTTATCATATTGGAAATCTTCCAAAATAGTCTTTTATGGCCTGTAAATAGACAATACCAAAGTAAATAGACAATCACAAAGCAATTTTTTAAAGATTTTCTTGATCGATCTTGATCAATAACCAGTTACAAGATGGTGTACTTTTCAAAAGAAGAAAATGTCTTAATAAATAAAGGATTGAGACATTGTAGACATTCACCCTTAATTTTGTATTTTCAAATTCTTGTTGGATTAAGAAACCAGTCTTTCCCCCAATGGACAAGAATAATCGCTTATGTTGCAAGTAGCTACTTGTAAGATAAGGAACAGTCAAAATAAATGATTGTAGATCGTTATGTGTATGTTATAATAAAATTCCTTGCACACTAGACAGACCCGATGGCGGCATGACGCTACAACTAGCACTTATTGTACTAGTCACACCGCATGTTATTGGTCACACACTAAACCAAATGGATACAGCAACCTTCCGCTATAACCACAACTCTACCTGTTTTAGCAAAACCTCACACGTCACATGCATATCATGTTCATTGGTACACATGTATGTCAGATGCATTTTACCATAATACAGTAGCTTCTGAAGTGGATAAAAACTTAGAATGCTCATCTAGCAATGTCTCTTCTCACTACCGAGGAGGCGAAACAACACAAAAAACAAACTAAATCGAATGTTTTGAATTTACCTGGCATGTTAACATTCAGATTTCATGCTGGGATCGATTCTTGGAAATACAAATCATATAATGCTTGCTAAAAACATAATAAAGTCATAGGCATGGATGCTGCTGCCATCCCTCGATTAAACGCTCATTATTTATGGGCCATGACTTCAGCCACCACTGGCATTGGTTAGTCAGATTTTCACTAGTGTTGAGAATTGGTACTATTTTTGTGATCGATGATTGGTTTTATATACTAACCGATGATCAATTAATGATTGATCATAACAGGTTCTAATTTTTTTACCCATTTTGAATGCAGTAATTATAGCATGTTCAAGGATAATAACCTCTTTCAAACCAAGTCGCGGGTATGACAGATTCTTAATGATTTAAGAAACAATTTGTTGAATATTTTGAAACCAATTTGACTGAAAGCTGTTGCTGCCTTAGGCAGCAACAGCTTCCAATCAAATAAGTTTCAAAATATTCAACATGTTATTTGTATGGTTGCTTTGAAATTAACATACTATTCAGTGCTGAAAGAATTAATGTCTTAGACTAAGGAGTAATACCATATAATTGTAACAATTAAATTTAAACTCTTCCAAAAAGTATTCGTTTTCTGGCTTGACCAGTTAAAATATATACACCTGTGCAAAAGTTAAGCACCACCCTATTTTTACGCACATGCGAGGGTATATTCATGTGCTATGAAGAAAGCAATAACATAAACATTTATGTACCCATCCATCTTAGTGCAAGAGGTAATAATGCAACTAGAGGAATGCTGATTATGATGGTGGGGAAACACTGTTTTTGTTTGAACTTGAAAACGAGGCCTGAATATGGTTACGTTGACACAACTGACAACTATTGCCCTACAGTTGACACACGTGGCTAGATTGTCATTAATGGTGTCTGAAAATGAAGTTTAACATCTGTGCACGAGTTTGAGACTGTCATTATTAATACCGGGTATATCCACCTTGTGCCTGGATGACGGCCTGGACACGACGTCTCATGCTGGTCACCAACCTACTGATACGCCATTGTGGTATTCGTTGCCATTCAAGATGGAGTGCGTCTGTTAATTCCTGTAGGTTCTGCACAGGAGGATCCCTCCTTCTCACCATGTTTCCAAGAATGTCCCAGATATGCTCAATAGGGTTCATGTGAGGGCTCCTTGCTGGCCATGGTAGGGTTTCGATGGCATTCTGGCGGAGGTATTCATGCACAGCTCTAGCACGATGTGGTCGGGCATTGTCATCCATGAATATAGGGTGGGTTCCAGGTGCATGATTTACAAAATGAGGGACCACAACTCTATCCAGTATGGAATCTTGATATCTTTGTCCATTTAGTGTTCCAGGTACAGTCAACAGATCCAGCTTACAATCAAATGAGATGCACCCCCATATCATAACGGAACCTCCACCAAATGGAACTTCTTCCATGATGTTACGTTGGTCGTACGCCGTGCGTCTGGACCTCCATACACGAGTTCGACCATCTGTGGCATGAAGCAGGAACCGACTTTCATCGGACCAGTGTACCCGTCTCCAGGATCTCGTTCCAGTGTCTTCTTTCGTTGCACCACCTCAGACGCTCCTCTTTGTGGTGTGCAGTGAGGAGAGGACGTCTGACAGGTCTCCTAGCTTTCATGCCAGCAGCATACAGTCTCCTTTTGACGGTAGACATTGACACTCTATTGCGCGTTTCCCATTGCTGGCTGAGCACTCTGCTGTTGGTGAATGGAGATCTCCTAACAAGGCGTACTAGGGCTCGATCATCACGGGCAGTAGTCTTCTTCGGTCTTCCAGATCTAGGCCTGTCCTTCACCTCGTTAGTTTGCCCATGTTTTGCAATCAAACGACTGATTACAGTATGGTTAATGTTCAGCTGTCTGCCAATCTCTCTGCATGACATACCAGTGGTATGCATGCCTATGATTTGCCATTTCACACGATCACTTAACCTTCGTCTTGCCATAGCGGTTCACAATCAAGAGCTAATTCTCTCTGTACAAATAAACCACGGTCATGAACACAAAATTCCTAATCTTGTCGCCTAAATCTGTATGTAATGTTCTACACCTCAAACTGGACTTTTACATAACTGAACACGTGTGCTGTTTCCCGCAACGCACAGACATCAAGCGGCGTGAAGTCATGCATGCATGTGCATTTCGTACTTGGAATTATGTCAGCTAACGCGGGGACAAAAAGTATGGCAGCCTAGTTGTACCATCATGTTTCTACGCTCTATTGTTTTTGCTGGTGCTTAACTTTTGCACAGGTGTATATTAATAAAGTCAATTTATAAACAACAAAAATCGATTTTTGAAATCATGATCGATCAGTTGGTTGAACATGCAAACCAATCAATCATCGATCAAATCGATTAATTGGAACAACACTAATTTTCACCCACATTAGATTTGAGCGATCCAACAAAATCAAAGCACGATATCAGACAAGTGATGCGTGTAAATCAGAAGCAATCAGTAGCTTCCTAGTCACATCGCTCAGTTTCTTGCGCAAACCACAGCGACTCATTAGTGATATGCTAAATTATGGTGTGTTGTTGTCATGTCCGTCTAATCCTCCCACATGGCGCATGTCGGAATACATATAACTAAGATTGTGAATGCTGGCATGCTGGACACAAACACCGACAGATTGACCAGCATCATTTCTATTGCTTAAATTTATAATTAAACAAAAATTTGATTTACACAAGTTAACTTTAGTACATTTGCATAGATTTTCATAATGGCTGGCATTTGTCTGGTATGCAAATAAATAACATGTGTAATCAGAGACTGCAAACCTCAACATGTTTGTCACATTGCAAAAAATGTCAAAAGTTTTTGGGGGTTTTCTGGCGCATAACCAAAGTTGTGGAATCCTAGTGAACAGTTACACCTTTACTGTATTCAAATTTGACTTTGAACCAAATAAGATCAGCAGTTTCTTTAGATATGTCTATAGATACACTAACAGCTTCAACTCTTAGTGGTCAAGCCAGCCAAACCACCAGCCTCTTGCTTGGGGAATGACCATTTTCTAGTGTCACACACACATTGTCTAATTCTATCTAGCTTTCACAATTACCATCCTTGGTTAATTTTAAATTCACACAAAATGTGGTATGGGGTGGAGTAGATATAGGTTAACATTATTCTGAGATTTTCAATGATTTTAAACATTCTCAAGAACAAGCATTCTGTAAGTATTGCTTTGCAATACATATCCCCTACCTGGTGATATAAATCTTAGATTGACACTCAAAAATTTCATTAAAAAATGTCAAAAGCAGCTGAAACTCAAACTTGATCTGTAACGTCTCATAACATAGCAATAAACCAAGTCTCAGTTATATATGGTGAAGGAGTCTTGAAAGCTGATATGTTTGTATTTCATAAGTCGAAAGAGGACATAACTCCATCAAAAAATGATGCAAATAACTGAAACGCCAACTTGGTCTGTAATTTCTCATAATATAGTAATGTACCAATTCTCAGTTGAATATCTTGAAAGACAGCGAGAAAAAGGGTGGAAGACTAATATTTTTCGTATTTAATAGGTCGAAAGGGGGGATAACTCCATAAAAGAATTACGCATACGCCGGAAACTTGAACTTGGCCTGTAACTTCTCATAACAAAACAATGTAGCAAATCTCAGTACAATATCTTGACTGCGAAAAAAAGTGCGGAAAACTAATATTTTTTGTATTGCATAAGTCGAAAGGGGGCATAACTCGATGAAAAATTGACGAAAACATCTGAAACTCGACCGTGCCCTGTAACTCCTCATACTAAAGCACTGATTTTCGCTTATATATCCTGAAGGAGTGCGAACAAGTGCGGAAAGCTGATATTTTTCGTATGTCTTAAGTCGAAAGGGGGCATAAGTCCATCAAAAATTTATGCATACGCCTGAAACTCCAACTTGATCTGTAACTTCTCATAACAAAGCAATGTAGCAGTTCTGAGTATAATAGCTTGAAAGACTGCAAAAAAAGTGCAGAAAACTAATATATTTTGTATTTCATGTCGTAAGGGGGCATAACTCCTTGAAAAATCGGCGAAAATGTCTAAAACTCGAACTTGTTCTGTAACCCTTATACTAAAGTGATGTAAACTTAAATATCTTGGAGTGCGGAAAGCTGATATTTTTCCTAAGTCGAAAGGGGGCATAACTCAATCAAAAATTTACACATATGCCTGGAACTCGAACTTGGTCTGTAACTTCTTATAACAAAGCAATGTAGTAATTCTCGGTATAATATCTTGAGACTGCGAAAAAGGTCCTTATACTAAAGCGATGCGCTAATATTTTTTGTATTGCTTAAGTCGAAAGGGGGCATAACTCCATTAAAAATTGACGCATACGCCTGAAACTCGAACTTGGCCTGTAACTTCTCATAACAAAGCAATGTAGCAATTCTCAGTATAATATCTTGAAAGACTGTGAAAAAGTTCGGAAGACTAATATTTTTCGTATTTCATAAGACCAAAGGGGACATAACTCCATGAAAAATCGACCCACACGGCTGAAACTCGAACTTGGTCTGTAACTTCTCATAACAAAGCAATGTAGCAATTTTCAACATAATATCTTGAAAGACTGCGAAAGAAAGTGCGGAAAGCTAATATTTTTCGTATTTCCTAAGTCGCAAGGGGGCATAACTCCATACAAAAATTGACGTATATGCCTGAAACTCGAACTTGGTCTGTAACTTCTCATAACAAAGCAATGTAGCAATTTTCAGTATAATATCTTGAAAGACTGCGAAAAAAAGTGAGGAAAACTAATATGTTTCGTATTTCATAAGTCGAAAGGGGGCATAACTCCGTGAAAAATTGACAAAAATGTCGGAAACTCGAACTTGCTCAGTAACTCCGTATACTTAAAGCGATGCACTGATTTTTGCTTAAATATCTTGAAGGAGTGCGAAAAAGTGCGGAAAGCTGATATTTTTCATATTTATTAAGTCGAAAGGGGGCATAACTCTATCAAAATTTTACGCATATGCCTGAAACTCGAACTTGGTCTGTAACTTCTCATAACAAAGCAATATACCAATTCTCAGTTGAATACCTTAAGGACTGTGAAATCCCCGACTATCAATTTTCCAGAAAACAGTACAAATAAACCGTTGAATATTTTGAAAGGAATTTGACGACCAGTGCCCAGTCAAATTAGTTTCAAAATATTCAACAGCATGTTTATTAAACAGTAGACATACAATTCATATGTGTCAGACTTAAGCGTTAAAGACGGGCCATATAGAATGATTTATGACATAATGATTATTATGTCATCCTACACGCCGCTTAGCTGATTATGACGTCATAACTCTGGAAAGGTCCATTAGTTTAAGTGTCGGTCTCAAATTTTTTACAATTTCTGACAAAGCCACATCTAACTGTGGTAATAAAAGCATCTCACACTTAACTGATGTATGATTCGATTTGCTTTTCAAACTATTTATACTAGACACGGTTTTTGTTTGTAAACATTACGGATGAGATCCAGCTGCTCTGACAAACAAAGCTCTGCACTATACATTTACCTCTAGCATCATCAAGCCGAGTTAAAGGGACACTCTCCCATAGACCAGACAATACTTACCCTCTATTGCGTTGCTGCTTATGCGCATCCGCATAAGTTACTTCTCCCGCTTTACGCATGTAGTCCTTTAAATCCTGGGAAATGGGAAAAATAGCATTATTATAATCTGGGTAAATGTGACAGTTTCACCCTTTAATCCTCAAATTTGTTCAAGAAATTTTCTGAGAAAATCTCAAAATTTCCATTTGCAGACCAAGAGACTAATTTTTCAAAATTTAACACTGGAATGCCAAATTATTGAGCCAGTCATTCTAGTGGCAAATTTTCAAATATAGATTTCTCTTGGTCGGCAGATGGACATTTCTCAATGCCACTATACAAAAGCTGTTTAGGCCAGCTAAATGGTTAATAGACTTTTCCTGTATCATGAGGATATTGGGAAAATCCAGGTGAGTCAACAAACAAATTATATCCATTTCATTCTGAAGCCTTACTTTCCACGAACTAATTATAAAACTCGCTGAATAATTGGATAACAATTTGACCAAAAGTATGGCAGCAATGAAATTCAGTCAGTGTTTTCAAAATAATCAGGTTTAATTTAGCGCACAAAAAATATCATGTATTTGTGTACATAGAATGACATGGATGAATCTGAAACAAAGGAAATAAAAGCAACAAAAAATGATTTAACCCTTTAACAATCACATTAGCCAAAAACGGCTTCTGCAGTGGTCTTGAGAAATGCCCATTCGCATACTAAACAGACTATTTTTGACAATCTACCACTGGAATCACTGGCTCGATAACCCAGCCAGTCGTTCCAGTGGTAAATTTTCAAAAATAGTCTTCTCTTGGACTGCAAATGGACATTTTCTTTGAGAAAACTGAAATTTTCTTGAATAGATTGGAGGGTTAAAAGGTTAACGCATATTTATAAAGCAACAAAAACATGATAAAAGGGTCAGCAGCAATTATTACTAGCAACAGATGCATTAATTAATGCTAGGGATGAATCAGACATAACTCATTTATTAACCCTTTAATGCTCAAATTTGGTCAAGAAAATTTAAATAGCTGCCTATTTAATGTCCATTTACAGGCCGAGAATAGAATTTCTGAAAATTTATCATAGCCAGTCATTCCTGCGGTAAATTTCCAAAAATTCTATTATCTTGCCCTGTAAATGGACATTCCACAAGAGCATTTAGAGAGGCCGGTATGACCATTAAAGGGTTAACCCAATGTTATTAGGGTTATCTCGTAATTATAGACAAGTACATGGCTTTAATGAGCAAAGACATTTTCAAGATCAACTGGCATAAAAACAGTTTGAAAGTCAAATGCTACTTCTTGTCATCTAATGAGGCACCTTTAAACAAAGATTGGAAGGGGCAATGCAACCCACTGATTCCACATTTTAATGGAAGGGGCAGTGGAAATCAAATGGATCTCCTATATGGATCTTCTACAACCATGCCACTTTCTAATATGCATGCTTTTATTTTGCAAAGCCATTGGGAGTACACTAAACGATTAATTCAAACAAAATTATCAGATTTTTCAAATATTTTCTATTATTTTTTTCGGATTAGATATTATATTATCCTTTTACTTTCAAAAATTGTTTTATATTATTCAGAGGTACAATCTTAATCACTATAAAGGCCACTGCATAAAGGCTTCTTTAAACAAGAGGCCCACGGGCCTGTGATGCTCACCTGGATCATTATCATTTGAACAATTTGTATTATTTAGACATGATGGATGTTCGAAAATCAACGATGGCTACCAAAGAAACTGACCGACAAAAATTCTTGTTTGATATGTCGAAGCCTACCGCCATAGGATCATTCCACTCATGGTTGAATTCGTATTTCTTGTCGGGTTACTCAGACTGGAAGTATCACGTGGTTGCTTTGCCTATCTACATATGCGCACACTTTTACCCTCACTTGAAGCAGGAGTAATAGAGTCAAATTTGTACCACATGCTACCGTTGTCAGATTATACTCTTGGTCGTTCAGATGTTGCCGAGGTACCCCCGCTTAGCCAGACAACATACCTGAACATAGCCCATGTTTCGTTGAAATCAGGCCAGTAATCAATGAGTAGCGTTTTAAATGGTTCAAGAAAGTAAATAAGGCGTATCGCTTTAAATGGTTCTAGAAAGTTAAGTAAATAAAGAGTAGCGCTTTAAATGGGTTAAGGAAATTTTCACAAAATCCAAGATGGCCGTCAAAAATTGGACCGACCAAAATTCAGAATAGTAGTTATAGTCTACAATACCAGAATCCTTCAATCGAAATTTGTACAAAATCCACAAAGGGGTTAAGGAGAAGTGTTTTGACAATTTCCACTCAGTTTTTAATCAAATCTATGATTTTCACAACAAAACTTGACCAAGAAAAATTCTGAACTCCTCCATGATAGGGTCATTCCAGTTAAATTTTGTTGAAGTTTGTTATATATATTTGCTTATTCAATATCCATTTGCAGGCTAAGAGGAATATTTTTGAAAATTTACCACTGGAATGACTGGCTCAGTTATTGAGCCAGTCATTACAGTGGTTAATTTTGAAAAATAATCATCTCTTGGTCCGCAAATGGGCATTCTTCAACACCACTGTAGAGGCCGGTTTTTGCCGTTTTTTGTGGGCTTGACCTTTAAAGGGTTAACATCTAAAATAAAATCCAAGATTTTCACACACAAAAAAATCAACCACTCAAAATTCTGAATAGAAATTCTGACTTGCCCTGATGGGGTCCATCTAGCCAACTAGGTTTGAAATCTGTCAAGCGTAATATGATGACTAGAATTTTGACAATTTCTAGTAAATTTATCATAAAATGTAAGATTTTCACCCCAAAAAATGATCAATAAAAATTCTGTATACCTACCAGCCCAATTAGGGTAAAACGCGCCAAGCGGTTAATGAGGAGTAGCACATTAAGAAAAAGTTGATAGCCATTCATAAAATCTCATAGGGTGCTACCAGCCAAATTAGGGTGAAATCTGCCAAGCGGTTAACGAGTAGCGCATTAAGCAAAGGTTGACGGACAGAGGGTAGACGACAGACAGACAGGCGCCATGCCATGCCATAAACTCACTTGCTCTATGGGTTATACTGCATTACATACATATAGATTTCTCTACCCGTAAATTGTTTTAGAGATGACATGTAGAAATACATTTCAATTAGAATTGCACAATTTTCTGATTTAATCGTGAATCTAGTGTCTAAGTTGTGCATTTTATGATGGAAATAAACAAGAGGCCTTGATGCTCAGTTGCCCACAAAGATTAACAGCTTTTGATCCTACATACATGACATTTATTTGAATCAGTCTAAATAGCTAAAAGGAATTCAAAATGTTATGGCTGAATGTTTTATTATTAGTTCTAATAAGGACACTATAGTCTTAGTGATACACGAATCACAGAAGCAGTGCATCACAGAAGATACCCTTTCCCTGTAATGTTGCATGAATCATGTACAGCACTTTTTACACACCTCATAACTTTAGCTTAAAATGTATGTATATCCCAAGTTTGGTGACCGTAGGTGGGAAGTTTTGAGAATACACAGGACATTTTATTTATGTTCATTGAACTGTGAAGTCGGTTATAGCGACCTACTTTCGATACATGACACATCCTTAGTGCAACTTTGGTTACCACATATGAAAAACTCTTGGAACTACACTGGACAGGAATCTTCTATCATGTTCATTAAACCGTCAAAGTCGGTCACACTTATGTGATGACACCTTTAGGATACGTCTATACACAAAGTTTAATTACTGTACACAAAAACCTCTTGAAACTAGAGTTTACAGAAGATTTTTAGACTATGATAATATACCACGTTTGGTGACTAGAGGGTACCAAACCTTGAAGCGACAGGCTGGATAAAAAATTCCTATATTCTGTGAACCTTAAAAAGTAGGTCACATTGACATACATGTACATGAGATTTGATAAATTTTTAGCATCCAATACATCGATACACAGAGCTTGATTACTGTATGTGAAAACCTCTGGAAACTACAGCCCATAGAACATTTTCTATGACGGTCAGTGAACCATGAAAAGTTGGTCATACTGACATTTTTTTTATATATAACACACAATTACTGGCATTAGCCTACAATGCATCCACACACCAAATTTGGTTACTGTATGCGAAAGTCTTGGTCAAGGATTTTATATGATGTTCATGGAAACGTGAAAAGATGGTCATATTGACCTAGTTTTTATAGGGGGCATATATTTAGCACAATTCATCCATACAACAAGTTTGGTCTGAATCCGAAAGATGACACATGCTGCCTGAATAATTAACTATTGATTCCAATGGGAAAATTTACCTTTATTGCTATATTATCCAGAAACTAGGTTAGATTCACCCTAACAGAAACTGTTTCTATCCTTAATTCAAGTGCGGCATTTTATCAACTCTTTCAAAATCTGACAGGAAATGATAATTCCTTTCAGAAATTAAAAAAATATTGAAATACTATTCAATTATAGTTAATTACATTTCCAGGCAAACACATTTTCACAATATAATCAGATATGTGAGTTACTGATGTTTACAAATAACAACATGAATTTCTCTTTTCTGATGAAAATTAGAGCAGAATCCTAAAAAGTATGGAAATTAGCACACAGTACATGTATATGACCAATATCCAAAAATCATGCAGCAATGAAGCCTGTTACGAGCAAATCCACTTTTCAGTGACTGAGTGCATAAAGCCATCGTCAGACTACACCCGTAGTATCTCTGTATATAATATAAGGAGATCCATTGGAAGTAGTCTTACGATAGTTTTATGCATGCGCCCACTGGTTCTAGCTACTAGTGTAAATTTGTTAACAAGAGGCCCATTCGCTCACCTGGAACATTGGCATTTCAACTAATCTTACTTAAGTTTTACATCCATCGGTGTCACGTCCAATGACTTTCAGTCAAATCGTTTAGTTTTCGAGATACTGACAACAATCTCTGGACTGTTTGATTTTGAACAATGTTTAAGCGAAAACATGATACCAGCGCTAACAACAGCTGGTTTCTTAACTGTTTCACTGCTGCAAGCCAGTGCAGCCAATAATTTCAACTTTCAAAAGCTCTTCGACTTGTTGAATATTTTGAAAAAAATTGGACAGAAAGTTGTTTGTGGCAAAGCCACCAACAACTTTCAGTCCATCTGTTTTCAAAATATTGATCAGGTTCAGAGATATAACCTTTGGAATATGTTGTCTGCAAAAGCTCAGCAGTCAGACGGTTATTAGAGGTTTAAATACAATTGAAGAAAATGGTCTCTAAAGGCAGGTAGGTGGTCTTTATAGCAGGTTATTCCCCACCACCACACAATCCATTTAACACATGCACATCTGGCTGAATCACCAAGCTGGAGTTGATTTAGAAAATAATTTGACTGAAAGTCATTGCTGCCACAGGCAGCAACACCTTTCATTGCTGCCTAAGGCAGCAACAACTTTCAATCAAATACATTTCAAAATATTTTTAAGAGCATAGATGCCAGAGCACATAATACATATCTTAAATATTTAGGCAGTATTGGAAAGGTTAATCTGTTAATTGGAGTTTAATCTACTTTGGCAATAAAATCTGACATGGTGATAAATCAGTGGACGGTGGGAACAAACCTATATTTCCCCTATGAAAGTGACTGTAAATATTTAAGGGGTGATAACTCTGGCAGTTGACGTCCTATCAGTTTCATTTTCACAACACAGATATTAGATGCCGACATTAACATTGTGACCAAGTTTGGTGTCAATCCGTCTAGAAATAACAAAATGAGCCGCCATTGAATGTGATGGACAGACAGATGGATGGACGGACATACAGAAGACGTATGGGTTCATCGCTATATGACAGCTGACTGACAAGTAAGCTGAGTTAAGAAAACCAATTTCGGCTTCAAAATCCATCAAATAAAATAATTGCATATGGCAGTCAAACACGCTAAAATTTGATTGGTCCAAGGTGGCTATGTTTTTTACCTATCAACTTCCCATTAACAAACTTTAATGCCCCTTAATCCATAATCATATTCCCAAAATTTCAGCCCGATCCGTTCAGCAGTTCTGCAGTTTTCACGAAAACCAGATCATCCAAGATGGCCGCCGAATCATTTGGCCAATCAAGCTCCTTCGAAGGAACTTGGTTCAGCTCTTTGAATCGATCCACCAAGCGGTTTCGGAGAAGATTTTTCAAGACATTTCCTAAAATCGGCCGAAATCCAAGATGGTCGCTGGTCAAATTGGGCGATCGGCTTCGTTTGAACAAAGTTGGATCCCCTATGCCCTAAGGATACTTCCTGCCAAATATAATTGAAATCGGCACAGCGGTTCTTGAGAAGTCGTTTAAAGAAAAAAGTTGGACAGACGGATGGATGGACAGACGGAAACAGGTCAGACGATGGACGGTCGCCATGGCATAAGCTCACTTGGCCATTCCGGCCAGGTGAGCTAACAAATGCGAGTAAGTTGACCTGCATGTTCTCTAACACTTCAGCCACTAAAATTCCAATATCTCAATTTCAAGACAACTATACAGGTAAACAGTTGAATATTTTGAAACTAACTTGACTGGAACACCAATGGCTCTCAGTTAAATTAATTTCAAAAGATTCAATAGCTTTCAACATCACTTTGTACAATATTCCCAGACTGTTACTGAGCACTTCGAAACAAAATCTTGGCTTCCATTTAACCCTTTACAGTCTAAATTTGTTCAAGAATATCAAAATATTTGCTTATTGAGTGTCCATTTACAGGTAAAGATGATTATTTTTGAAAATTTACAACTAGAATAGCTGGCTCGGTTATCGAGAGCCAGTCATTCTAGTAGTAAATTTACAAAAATGGTCTCTTTGCCTGCAATGGACATTCATCAAGACCACTAGAGACTGGTTTTATCCAGTTTCATCATTTAAGGGTTTAATGCATTTAACATAAAACATCCGAGGATAACTGAATGATCACAGTCCTGAAAGTATAATTTCTTATGCTTAAAAAATACAACTGGCTACAGATGATGCTAAACTTCTGGACATCCTGTGAATAAAGCAATAGGTAATTAAAATTTCAATAAAATTTGCATATTATTTTATATTCAAAAGGAACACAAACACCAGGATAATTTAAAAGAAAATTTGTAAAACTTTATTTACCACAAAGAACACATCTGAATAAAATTTTACAAAAATATTAAGATTTTCCATGTAGATTACCGTATATCGCCTATTTATAGCCGCAGTTTCTAATAGAATAAGGGCCGTAAATTCTTTCATTCCAAATCTCTGAGAAAGGGGCGAATAATATCAGGTTTATTTCAAGAAAAGGTTGAAATCATTTCTCTAAAATAGATTTAAAATAAATGGCCCAAGGGCCATAGTGCTCACCTAGCTGGTAAGGAATTGTAAACATGTTCAGATTAATTAATGCACAACAAGCATCATTGGTCCATCAGGCAACCATAACCATCCTTATCACTAATACAAGAGCTACGCAAATGTTGCATAATACCACAACATGATGACAAATCAATGAATGAGAGCTATCAGAAGTAGACAAGTCATCCTATCATCGAATCATTGTCAATTTCAGATTTTTTCTAGACCTAGTCCAACCACCCTATGAAGTTTCAAAGTGATCCCATAAACGTAACAGAGTTATCATGCGGAAACACATCTACCGCCTGTCCAGATGGCACCATCACATAACATCCTGCCAAAATATTGGTGTCCTTGACACTACTGACCAATGCGAAATGTACCATTGACCAATGGGGCAGTCATCGCTGACATTATTGACCCAGCAGATGACATTTACAACTAGATGGCGAGAGTAAAAAATTGGATGAGAAAATGCAAGAATATTGGTGTCACTTACATTATTGACAAACGGGAAAGGTACCCCTGGTCAATGGGGGCAACCATCCCTGAAATTATTGACCCAGCAGATGACATTTACCCATAGGATGATGGTCACAGTAAAAGATTGGATGAGGAAATGCAAGAAAATTAGTGTCAATGACATTATTGACCAATGGGAACGGTACTATCGGTCAATGGGGCAGCCATCCCTGACATTGTTGACCCAGCAGATGACATTTACCAACGGGTCAATGGTCACAGTAAATGTGGATGAAGAAATGCAGGACTATTGGTGTAATTGGCATTATTTACCAACGGGAAAAGTACCATGGATCAATGAGGCAGCCATCACAGACACTATTGATCAATAGTTCAATTGTCACAACACTGACATTTACCAAAGGGGCAATGGTGAGGTCACAGTAACAAATTTGGATAAGTAAATACAGGACTATTGACATGATTCACCAACACGACGAGTACCATTAATCAATGGTGCAGCCATCCCTGACACTATAGCCATTTGATTGAAGTGTGCTAAAGGAACATTTCTGACAAATCTGTTTTAGTCCATTACCAATTTATGAAATGTGACACAGATTATTTCCACATAGGGTTCAATACGCTTTAAAGAGCCCGAGTTATGGCCCTTATTTCAAGTCCTGTCTACTTCATATTCATAGGGCGAATAGATATTGCCTGAATGAACATATCTGCTAAATTTGTTTTTAATCCATCAACAATTGACAAAACAAATGAATTTTAACCAACGGGTTCAATGAACCAGAGTTATGTCCCTTGTTTAAATGTGCGGCCTCTTTATATTGATAGTACAAATAGATGTTTGACTGAAGAAACATATCTTGCTAAAACAAATGGATTTTCACCATACTAAGGTTTCAATATTTTAAGACTTAATGAACCAGAGTTATGGCCCTAGTTTAAAAATGCACTCTTTATATCCATAGTTCAAATAGACTGAAGGAACATATAAATCTGACTTGATAAATTTGATTTTAATCTATCAACAATTTGTGAAAACATGTATTTTCCCCCATATGACTCAATACTTAACCACTTCAGTGAACCCGAGTTATGTCTCACGTTTAAGGGCGTGGGCACTTCATATTCATAGCTCCAATAGACGTTATCTAAAGAAACATATCTACTAAATTTAGTTGTAATCCATCAATAAATGACAAAGCGTGCAACAAACGTATTTTCCCCATAGGCTTCAATACTTTGAAAATATAGCAAGGGACATAACTCTGCTATTTGTGGGCGTGGTAACTTAATATTCTAGCCCAAATAGATATTGCCTAAAGGAACATAGCTGTCGAATAGAGCTTTAATCCATCGATAAAAGACGAAATGTGCCAAACGTATTTTGCCCATAGGCTTCAATACTTTCAAAATATAGCAAGCGCCATAACTCTGCTTTTCGTCTTCATATCCCAAATAGAAGATATTGCCAAAAGGAACATATCTGCCAAATTTGATTATAATCTATCAACAAATAACGAACAAATCACTATTGTATAAGCTCACCTAAAAAATAAGACAACACAAAAATTTCACAAAATTTCCCAGGTACAAATTCTTGCTGCCTATGATTAACATATATTTCATAACCTAGTGAACCTATTAAAGGGGGCTAAATATTGCTAAATTTAACATAAAATATTGTAGAGAAAATATATAAATCACGCTATATAACTGACGGCTTAGGTTAAATCAAATGGCGAGTTTAGGTCATATCACTCGCGTTACTAGCGTAGTAATAGAACCCCAATATTCTTACCTGGCTTGGTACTTTCGCCAATCCACATAAATAGGAGAGTAGTTTCTTGTCAAGTTATTGCGAAATGTATTCATTTCCTTTTATTTGACATTTATCTTTTTCAAAAACTACTGAAATTTGGATGCAACTTCCAATAGATACATTTGCCGTTTTAACCAGTTAACCCTCATATCAGTGAACAATGGCTTCCGCAGTGGTCTTGAAAAATGTCCATTTGCAGATGAAGAGAAGACTATTTCCGAAAATGTTAGTCCCGATCCCAGGATGATTCATAATAAAGAACTATTAGTTACCTCATTGGGATGAGATTATTTTTGAAATTTTACCACTGGAATGACTGGCACAATAACAAAGCCAGTCATTCCAGTGGTAAATTTTCAAAAATAACCTCTTGTTCCGCAAATTGACATTCTATAGAAAATTTAAATTTTCCTGACCAAATTCGAGGGTTAACTCCTAAGAAATTTAAATAGCTCAGGCATGCGACTTCTATAAAGGATGCGGCTTCAAATTGTCGATTTACGGTAGCGTTTTTGCATAAATGTTGTTACTGTATTTATTCTAATTTTCCTGCCCCTCCCAATTATAGCGGCCCGTTGTTTTTGAGAATTGTGAAAAAAAAGAAGCAAATTACCAATAGTAAGAAATATTAAATCTTCCGCTGTCATCTAGTCTTCAAAGAAGAAAAACATCCAGAAAAAATAAAACATGCAACAACATTTTGGTCATTTTCGTGAATACATGCGCAAAGATCTTTTTTCGTCAGCTTATCCTGTTGTTAAATGACAGAGCATCTAACACTGTTGTTGAATTGGCATTAAGATATGGTTATAAATTTTCTAATATATCACTGAACGCATCACAAACGCGCCTCCAGTCAATTCTACCAATGACTAAATTGTTTCTGATCAGTATCTTGCCGTTCAGTGATAGAGCTGCTAACGTGAATTATGCGCTGAGATACGGCTATCGCATATTTTCCGATGTATCAGTGAACGCATCACAAACACGCCTCCATCTAATTTAACAAGGGATAAATCGTTTGTTCCTAGCATCACTAAATGTCACCTTTATGTACTAAATAAAGCCTCTAAATAAATCTAATGTGAAACGAGTAGTTTTCATGAATATTTGAGCAAATTTAGCAGAAATTGCATGGAATACTATAATTATATAAGGTGACTAGAAAACTGTTCTAATTTTGCGGTATTTTTTCAAACTTTCCACCCTAATTAACCCGCCCGCCCCCTTTGATGACTGCTACCCGCCCGGTGGTATAATTAGAATAGATACAGTAAATTAACATTTTGGCATAGATGTTGCAGAAATATCATACAAGGACGAAAATGTTAAATATTAATTTTTCTAAAGTAAAATTGTGGCATCCAATATGTTGATAAAATTTCACCAGGCAGAATTGCAATAATGCAAATATGTACCTTATTAGCAAAATTAATCTTTAGCTAATTACCACATTTGATTCACTGCACATGACTAAACAATTACCTCTCAATGCCTGCTTGTCTCCCATGACTGAAATAAGGTAATCTATGGTAATTCTAGACATCAGTGACGGCCAACCTGGGGGCCAACATCATTATCAAGCAGCCGACCTGGGCCACATCATTATCAAGCAGCCGGCCTGGGCCACATCATTACAAGCAGCCAGCCAGTATACAATATCATGACACAGTTGCTCAACCAGTCATCAGACATCAGAATAACTTTTAGAAGCAACCAAAAATAAATATCTTTAAAACAAGTGTGATTTGTAATCACAGCTAGCTAGAGGTTGGTGTTGAGCATTGTGCCACTGTCCACACTTCTCATCATTACAGATGACAGACAGAGTATTAATGTACAATCAATGAAGTCTATACGATTAAATGTGTGATGTGACACTTGCCCTTTAACTATCACATTTAGTCAAGAAAATTTAAATCTCATAGAAACTGTCCATTCGTAGACGAAACAAGAGAAGACTATTTTTTGAAAATTTATGATTGGACTCACTGGCTCAGTTATTGAGCCAGTCACTCGTGATAAAATTTCAAAAATATCTCCTCTTGGTCTACAAATAGGCATTTCTCAAGACCAGTAGAAGCCATTTTTGGTCAACTTGAGAGTTAAAGGGTCAATAATATATGCTGCAATGCTTTAATCCGTAATATTCTAGCATCTCAATTTCAAGTCAACGCTAGAGGCAGGCTGCTCAATATTTTGAAACTAATTTGAATGGCACCCCGTCAAATCAGTTTTAAAACATTCAACAGAATATTACTTACAACAAAAAGAATTTGCCATGTTTGGTATCTACGGTTTAACGATTTACTGGCCAAAATTGTTGAAGAAAATACAAATCATTGCTTAATGAATGTCAATTTGCAGGCCAAGGAGGTAATTTTGGAAAATTTACCACTGGAATGAATGGCATGATTATTGAGCCAGTCATTCCAATGGTAAATTCAAAACTGTCTGGGCCAGCAAATGGACAATACTCAAGACCATTGAAGAGGCCGGTTTCGGCCGGCTTGACCAATAAAGAATGACCAATAAAGAGTTACATTAAGTAACAGTATGGACTGTTCTGAGCATTTTCTGTCATGTCGGCAGACTTACTGTCAATGTCACACTTATAGTTACATAGACTTCCAGTAAAATTGTCCAAAAACACACATCTGAACCGAGGTTATAATTGAAACGCTAACACATTCATAGCATCATGAACAAACACTATTCAATGTTCAACCATGGATGAATTCAGACCCAAAATACAAATCAGTGATTATAGGCAGCGTGAAAATAATTCTTTGACAATAGTTAGATAGTTAACCCTTTACTGGTTAAATTTGGTCAAGAAAATTTAATTATTTTCTTATTGAATGTCCATTCATAAGTCAACAGAATTTTTGAAAATTTATCACTGAAATGACTGTCATTGAAAACAGAGCCAGTCATTCAAGTGATCAATTTTCAAAAATTCTATTATCATGGCCTGTAAATTGACATTCCACAAGCCCATAGCAGAGGCCAGTATGAGCATTAAAGGCTTAAATAGATATCTTGCTTTCATTGACATACGTAAATAAGTATTATCCGGTCACGTCTGTCTAAAAGTTGGAGTGCCATTTAGATTCTGAGAATTCAGGTTTCAAGGTTCAAATCAATTCCAACACGCCTAAAAGTGTGTGTAGTTTTGTTTAGCTAGAAATGGATCCAGATATTTTTTTGCAAGATATATGGATATCATCCGATGAAGTGTCTTGTAAACAAATATGGCTGCCAGTTTAAATTTCTTCACCACCACCATGATCAACAGCTAACTCTCATCCTAATTCACAATAATACAATCTCTCCGCCTAAATCGAATCCTCACCCACAAAGGGATCTCTCCACCCACCATTATTATTGGGAACCGCTCAACACATGGTTTTTCTGCGACTTGTCATACAACATTAATAGCTACATATTGTTTATAAGCACTGTCCAACTCTGGTAGGCCTGCACGAATGACGACTACATGTCTCTGTGGGGTAGTGGTAGGGTTGTGTGGTGTTTGAATCACAATATCAGGCTTATTTATAACATAATATTTTATCCATGTTATAACCCGTATAGACCACAAATTCATCTTTCTGTAAGGTGTAAGGAATTTTTTTACCCAAAGCCGATGTTGCATTAGGCAGCAGTGTCTACCAGTCAAATTAGTTAGTAACTATTAGGGCTGTAACGATACAGTTTAAGGCAATACAATACGTATCGCAATACACAAGTCACAATACAATACACAATTCAATAAAGTTATTACAATGAAAAATTTGTGTGACAATGTAATAATTTATTGTACCACTTTTTCTTTGTTAGCCCTTTAACAAGCATATAAGCCAAAAACAGCTTCTGCATTGGTCTTGAAAAATGCCCATTTACAGACCAAGGAGCCTATTTTTGAAAATTTACCACTGGAATGACTGGCTCGATAAACGAGCCAGTCATTCCACTGGTAAACTTTCAAAAATAGTCTTCTCTTGGTCTGCAAATGGAAATTATCTTGGAGAAATTTGAAAATTTCTTGAACAAATTTACGTGTTAAAGGGTTAAATGCGTACTTTTTGTTTGCTCACCACTATGTCACAAAAATCTTTATTGCAATAACTGTATTGTATAGCCTATTGTTTTGTGACTGCAATACAATACACGTATTGCCAAGGCTCATATTGCAATACACATATATGTACTGCACATTGTTACAGCCATAGTAAATATATGACTATTTTGCTGTATTCTAGACATAACAATGGATACAAAGTTATCAGGGATAAAACTTACTCAAGGCATATTTGCCTTTGGAATATACATGGTCAGACCTGACCAATTTTACCTTTTGTTTTACGAAGCTCAACACCCAAAAATGCCAAAAGAAAGAAGATTGGAGATGAGGGAAAAAGTGGTGCACAATTTTAAGCTCAGGTCAAGGATTAGACTATATATTACAGGATTAAGCGCTTGATGCTCAAGATTCATCACGAAAATCCTTTTTTACATGATTAATATGTCTTTGCAGGCCAAGAGAAGACTAATTTTGAAAATTTGCCATTAGAATGACTAGTTCCATTAACGAGACAGCCATTATGGTGGTACATTTTCAAAGTCCTCTATTGGCCTGCAAAAAAAATGTTTTCGTAATCATTGGCAGAAGCAATTTTTGGCCGGCTTAATCATTAGTGATAGAAGATATGTACAGAGAACGTAGCTATGGAAAGAGCCGAGGACATCAGAATATGAGGATTTGGCAAAAATTATAAGATGGAAAGAATGCTGGTAATAATGTCATAAAATTCTAGAGTTTTCCAAACATGCAAACAATTTAGAAGGGATTTTAAAACCACAAAATAAATTGTTCTGGCCCAACAGCATTAGGACGATATGAGGTTGGGCTATCCTTGCTATTACTACATGTAAACAAGGCGTTATTAATCAAATAACAATTAGGTATGCTTGGCCAACTTACCTGCCAGCTAATTTTTGTTGACAGATTCTCAACAATGACACGGTACTCTGTCCTGGATGGTGCACCATACCTAACCGTGAACAATAGATGAAAGCATATAAAATTATACACAAATATCGCATGATTTTTTAAGCCAAATCTGGGATAAAATCAGCCAAGCAGTTGATGAAAATCAGTCTTTTAACCAATCTTCAGAAAATCCAAGATCGTGGCTAGAAATTTTTTTTTAAATCAAAGGTCTCACTGGAGTCTTGAGGATTACCATGATAGGATTATTCCACCCAAGTTGTGTTGTGATAGTGCCATTGGTCATGTTGATTAAGGAGTAGAGTTTTAAAGGATTTTTGTAAAATTTTTGGAAAATCCAAATTGGGCCAAATGGCCATCGAAAAAATTGGCCAATTATCAAATTCTTCATTTGAACAATCTTGGATGCTTCTTCCCAAATTTACATGGAATTGACCCAGTTGTCTCGTCGTTTGAAGCATTTCATTCTTTTCCTATAGTTTTGGCAGGAAAATAATCCAAGATGGCCACCGATCAATTTACCTAACAAAAATGAGTGTAAAATTTGACATCGACATAACATACATCAAATAAAAATCCATTATGGCCACCAAATGCTACAAATTGACTGGCGCCTGGCTGCCATGGGTTTTTACCTATCAACGTAATAATCATATTTCCCAAATTTTGCCTCAAAACATTCAGCGGTTCTGGAGAAGTTGTTTTTGCGAAAACAGACAAATTGACCAATCAGGTTCTATCATACAAACTTGTCTTGCCATAGATGAAGTTTTGAGTTTCAACTCAATCGACCATGCCATTTTGAACCTCTTTAAATCTTTCTAAAAATAAGGCAAAATCCAATATGGTCGCAATAGAAATCGACCAATTGGATCTATTTGAGCAATCTTTGATCGCTGCCCCATAGATGCTTACAGAAAATTTTTGTTGAACTTGACCCAGTACATGTAATTTATGTGAAGTTATTTGGAACTTTGTATTTTTTTCTTACAAGTTTTGGTGAGAAAACAAGAGGCCCAAGGGGCCTGTATCGCTCACTTGGACCACAGGCATCTCAACTAGAATGGTCATTAACAACAAGTAGAACTCTAATGGGTTGAGCAGACTTGTAAGAAGAAAACAGAGGCCATGTTTCTTTATGTCTCAACTTCTCTTGAACAAACTTTAATGGCCCTTAGTCATCAATATCATATCTCCAAAATTTCGGCCCAATCCGTTCAGTAGCTCTGGAGACGAAGTTGCTTTCATGAAAAACTGGCCATCCAAGATGGCCGGCCAACCATTTGGCAAATCAGGTTCCCTTGAACAAACTTGGTTCAGCTCGCGCCCTAAATGATATTGAGTTTTGAATCAATCGCTAATTTTAGACATTTCTAACAGGCCTGTATCGCTCAGCTGGACCATAGGCATCTCAACTAGAATGGTCATTAACTGACTTTTGAATAAATCGCTCAGTTTCGGCGAAGATGTTTAGACATTTCTAAAAATCGGCCAAATCTAAGATGGCAGCCAGACAAATTGGCTGATTGGTTTCATTTGAACAAACTTGAATCTCTTCAACCTAAGGATGCTTCCCGCCAAATATAATTGAAATTGGCCCCAAAGTTCTAGAAGACATTTTAAATTTCCCATTGCTTTAGTATGGGAGCGTTTGACAGGAAAATGATCCAAGATGGCCGTTACATCATCTTTGACAATTCCTAGTCCCAGTTTTCGGGACTTGTCACGTTACCCCGGTTTATACTTTTGGGAACCTGGACCTATGATTTAATCGAAAATCTTCAAAAAATTCAAATGCCCAAAAAATCAACCAACCAAAATTCTGAAGAGAAGTTCTAGAGCCTACCACTATAGAATCCGTCCAGCAAAAATTGGATAAAATCAAACAAGCAGTTATGGAGATGCATTTTGACAATTTCCAGAAAATTTTTCACAAAATTTATTTTCACCAAAAAAATTGACCCATTAAAATTCTGAATACATGATCTAGAGTCTACCACGATAGTGTCTATCCAACCAATGAGGGTTGAAATCTGTGAAGCTATTAATGATGGGTAGTGTTTTGATAATTTCTGTTAAATTTTTTATAAAATCTAATGTTTTCACCCCAAAAACTTGACCAATCAAAATTCTATATACAAGTTCTGAAGGCGAGCCCCATAGTGTCATTCCAGCCAAAGTAAGTTGAAATCCGTTAAGCGGGTAATGAGTAGTGTTTTGAAAATTTGTCATAAAATTAAAAATTTTCACACACAAAATGAAAGTGGTTAATGAGTAGCGTTTTTAAATAAAGGTTGATGAATGGACAATGGATGCCATCCATCAGTGACCTTGGCCTTTTAATACCAACATCATTGTGTGATGTTGTGTCATTATAAGAAGGCCTGTGTCCAAGTTTGGGTCCAGTATGATTAACCAAACATGAGATATAAACACAACAGTTGAGCTAAATGGAAAATGTTAGTTTAAAAAATCGGTTTTTACCAACGTCAGTGACCATGACGTTTTGACTGCAAGGTCATTGTGTCATGTCATGTCATGTCACTATAAGGAGGCAAATGACCATGTTTAGCTCCAGTATGATTAACCAAACCTGAAATATAAACAGGAAGTTCAGCTAAACGAAAATTGGAAAATTGGACGCCGCCTCACGATGTGCAGGGTATCACAATAACTTGTTTTACTTCGTAGTCGAGAAAGTGAAGAGAGTTTAGCTGGAAACAGGCGGGGCAAGGCTAGAAATGGATTCGTCTATTGTTAATGATTAGGTGAATGACCGTTCCACATATATTCATAATCGTGTTCTTGGCATCGCATTATCTGCTGAACAAGCATCCCTTGAGTTGTTCTATCTACCTATCTTTATATCAACCCTGCAATGGAGACACCGATTAAATATATATGATTTACTTTTCCATCCAAGCTGACCTTCGACTGTTATATCTGCCACCACCTCCATAACCACCTCCATAGCCACCGCCGCCGCCGCCTCCATAACTACGACTGCCATAACCGCCGCCACCGCCACCGCCACCTCCACCACCTCCATAACCACGATCACCATAACTGCGACCACTGTAACCGCCACCATAACCACCATCTCTACGTTGTGTTCCACGTGCAAACTCCACGATTACTCTGAAATGAAAATAGTACATAGAATGAATAAAAATATAAAATATTGCATTAAAAAGAACATATTACATGCATTAATACATGTTTATTGAGCTACAGGGGGCCTGTATCGCTCATCTGGAATTATTCGCCACTGGCACAAACGAACAAAACGAGATGACCAAAAAATTTACCAATCTAATTTCTGCGAATATGGCAAGATTTATTAAATTTGGCCCAGTAGTTAATAAGCAGTCTTTTTATGATTTTCTGAAATTTTCACAAAATCCAAGATGTCTGCAAAAAATGCAAAATTTTGATAGATCCACGGCGGCCATGCTTTTTTAAAGTATCAACTTCATTTGAACAAACCTTAATGTCCTCTAGTCCGTTATCATATTTCTCACATTTTGGCCCGATCCATTCAGTGGGTCTGGAGAAGTCGGTTTCGTGAAAATTAGGTAATCCAAGATGGCCACCGAACCATTTGGCCAATCAAGTTCCCATCAAGCAAACTTGGTTCAGCTCTTGCCGTAGATATTTCATTTGAGTTTTCAATCTATCCCACCAGTGGTTTTGGGGAAGAAGATTTTTAAAGATGTTAAATTTTTTTTTAAACTGGACAAAATCCAAGATGGCCAACGACCAAATTGGGTGATCGGCTTCCTTTCAGGAAACTTGGGTCTTCATGCCCTAAGGATCCTCTTGCCAAATAGAATAGAAATCGGCCAAGTGGTTCTTGATTGTTTGTCGAGACTGACGGAGACGGACACCACACCATAAGCTCACTTGGCCAGGTGACCTAATACCAATGGAGGAATCCAGTTTATCCAATCATATGATGTCATAATCAACTACGTGATGTGTTGGTACAAGGATCGATTGATCCAAACACCAGCATGGGTGGAGCTAAGCCAGAGAAAGGCGGGGCATAACTAAAACTGGTTTCCTCCATTGATGACAGCTTATGGTCATTGATATGGCAAAAGTAAAATATTTCTTATGTTCATGTCCCATGTGGCGTTGGTTTACTCTTAACTGCTAGAAAATCAAGTGTGTGCGCGCATATATTTATGTGTGCGCAACAGAGGGTTATCACAATCCATCAGCTACTCTAGCTGCTGATAAATGACCTCAGCTAAAAAGAGTATCAGTATCTAAAATTACTATGGTTGTGGTTCATGAGGATGTTCACGAAACAAACCGGTTCACGATGTACCTGTTTGATTTACGAACCAAAACATTCAAAGTGTTTTATAATGTGAATGAATGTGATAAATAATGCCTAACTGAAAATAACATTCAAATCCAGGTGGTTGTACTGGAAAAAGTCTAATTTATACACAATATGACAAGTTTTGACAACAAAGGCTAGAACATAACATCAGATTAATAGCCAATACATACATCATGTACGTTCAATTCATTGTCAAATGCGCAAATTACACTTAGATATTCGAAGATTGCTTGTCTATTCAGTTATGTACATGTATGGTTCACATGGTTGTGGCCAATGTACTCATGCGAACCACAGGCAATCAAACCAAACTAGGATTCATTGTCTACCGGTTTGTGATTTTCCGATTCAACGAATGTTCGCCCCAGACATAACAAGTGGCTCACCTGGACCAATAGTATTTGAACCATTTGGATTTAAAGACATAATGGAAAACTTTCAGAAAATCCAAGATGGCCACTAAAAGAATCGACCAATCAAAATTCTATATATATATGTTCTAAAGCCTACCCAACTAGGGTCCTTCCAGCTGAGATTGATTGAAAACTGACAAGCAGTTAATGACGTGTAGGCTTTTATCTGATTTACCAAAACTTTTGGAAAATCCAAGATGTCTAACCAAAAACTGACCAATCAAAATTCTGCATACTAGATTTGAAGCCTGCCACCATAGGGTCATTCCATCAAAGTCTGGTTGAAATTGCCCAAGCAGTTAATGAGGAGTAGCATTTTAAGTGACATCCGGTAAATTTCCATAAATTTCAAGATTTTCACAAAAAGATTTACCAATCAGAATTCTGTATACAAGTTCTGAAACCTATACCCATAGGGTCCTTCCAGTCAATCTAGGTTGAAATCTGCCAAGCAGTTAATGAGGTATAGCTTTTTGAAAATTTCCATTAATTTTTTAAAACAAGATTTTCACCCAAAAAATTAATCAATCAAAATTCAGAATAATTTTCTAGAGCCTACCATCATGGAATCCATCTAGTCAAATTTTGTTTTAAATATGTCAAGCAGCTATGGTGGAGTAGCATTTTGACCATTTCTGGTATATTTTTCATAAAATCTAAGATTTTCACCCAAATAATTAATCAATCAAATATTTTGAATAGAAGTTCTATAACCTGTCACCTCAGAATCCATCTAGCTGAATTTGGTTGAAATATGTCAAGTGGCTATGGAGGAGTAGCATTTTGATAATTAGCGGGAGATTTTTCATAAAATCTAAGATTTTCACCCAAAAAATTAATCAATCCAAATTCTAAATAGATTTCTAAAGCCTACCACCATAGAATCCATCTAGTTAAATTTCGTTGAAATATGTCTAGCACCTATGGAGGAGTAGGTTTTTGACCAATTCTGGTAGATTTTTCATAAAATCAAGGTTTTCACCCAAAAAAATTTACCCATCAAAATTCGGAAAAAATGTCTGGAGGGTAGCCAAGGGCTCGCAAAATAGCCAGCCTGACGTCCCGGGACAACTTAAATTTCTTGTCGGGCAACAATGATTTGGCCTATACTCGCCCGACGGGCAAGTGCAAAATGTGTGTAGTATAAGAAAAATGCCACCCATTTGCCAACCTAACAAGCCAAATTATTCACGAAAAGCGTATTTTATGACTAAATATTATGAAAATTTCTGATCTGTCAAATTCTATAACATACCGATAGGCGCATGCGTCGCCAGACATTAACTTCCTGTCGATCATTTGTTCCTAGAGGGGTATGAGCAATGATTCAATTGTCCGGTATCGGGTAAATCTGACAATTATCAAGGCATTTTTTACCGATATAGCACAGAACTCAATTGCTAATCGCGTTATGTATTTACAAACGCACATGAAGAATAATCTAAAAAAAACGGCTAAACAAACTAATGAAACTGTCCAATATTTACGGCTTGGAAACGATCAAGTTGCTGAGAAATGTTATCTAGAATATTTCAGTGACTAGTTCCCGGTACATAATTATGTATGCACGTCTGTACAGACTGGTTCCAAGACAACAATCTTAGCAAGTTCTGTCGCCTTCTATTCAGAAGATAATATATTTCTCAGAATTTCATTGGCTATTCACCAAACATTATCTACGTATTAAACCTCCTCTAAGTTAGAATCGAATGCGTAGCTATTGCATCATTGTGTTTACAATACACTGTCAAACTGATCGCAGACGATGTCTCTCTGATTGGAATAATACTTATTTAGTCAATTTGCCGAGTGCTGGCAGTGAAGACACTATAATGGATTTGCGGAAATATTTTATTTGTTCTACACCTTCTACTTCTTCTACACCTACTACTTCTAACAAGCATTCTGTAAGTGATATAAATATTTAGAGATTGACAGTCAAAAACACCATTAAAACTTGTCAGAAGCAGCTGAAACTCGAACTTGATCTGTAAATTCTCATAACATAGCAATAAACTAAGCTTCAGTTATATTTGGTGAAGGAGAAGGAATTTCATAAGTCGAAACGGGACATAACTCCACCAAAAAAATTACACAAACGCCTGAAACTCGAACTTGGTCTGTTATTTCTCATAATAAAGTAATGTACCAATTCTGAGTTGAATATCTTGAAAGACTGAGAGAAAAGGGTGGAAAACTAATATTTTTTGCATTTCATAAGATGAAAGGGGGCATAAAAATCAATGAAAAACTGACGAAAATGTCTGAAACTCGAACTTGCTCTGTTGTAACTCCTTATCTAAAGCGATGTACCGACTTTTCCTTAAATATCTTGAAGGAGTGCGAAAAACAGTGCAGAAAGCTGATATTTTTCATATTTCCTAAGTTGAAAGGGGGCATAACTCCATCAAAAATGCGAATATGCCCGAAACTCGAACTTGGGTCTGTAACTTCTCAGAACAAAACAATGTAGCAATTCTTAGTACAATATCTTGAAAGACTGCAAAAAAAAAAAGGGCGGAAAACTAATATTTTCCGTATTCATGTCGAAGAGGGGGGGGGGGGGGGCATAACTCCATGAAAAATTAACGCAAATGTCTGAAACTCGAACTTGCTCTGTAACTCCTTATACTAAAGCGATGCACCGATTTTTGCTTAAATATCTTGAAGGAGTGCGAAAAACGTGCGGAAAGCTAATATTTCTTAAGTCGAAAGGGAGCACAACTCCATCAAACTTGGTCTGTAACTTCTCATAACAAAGCAATAAACCAATTCTCAGTTGAATACCTTGAAGGACAGCAAAAAAACCAGCGGAAAACCAACTGCGACAGATGGACAGACACACGGACAGACGGAGTGCAAACCTATAATCTCCCCCCCCCCCCCCTTTTTTACCGGTAGGGGACATATAAGTATACTAAGCCATTGATATATTGGGTTACTTAGTTTCATACTTTCAATGCATGTCTTGCATCTTACCTTATAACAGTTCCTGCTTCTTGATGCAAATTTACTACTTACCTTCTTGAAGTTATTAATTATGTTCATTCTCATTCACTCTTAGTCTTGCTGTTCTGGTAGTTCAACTGTTTTAGCTGATCGCATAGAGTTATTCACTGTATATATGGACATTATGGGAACATAAAGGTATTACAGGGGATGATGCATAACTATGACTTGACTCCATGACGCCCATCTATCCTAGAATGAACACTCCCACCACTAAATTGAATGGAATCAGTAGTTTCAGTGTTAAAATATTCAACAGCTTCCTATATATGCATTATGCATATATCTCCTACTTGTAAGTGACACTCACATTTTCTAATGTCACCATATTCTGGGCTTTCTGGCTAGCTAACCAGTCTGAGGACTCTGAGCCAGACACGTATTAAGATGTCATCGAGCGCAATAAAAATTGCCACCATCCAAGGGCAGGTAACTCTTATACTAGATGCAAACAGGTACAGTTACATCTGAATACTTCACCTACTTGCCCTTGGATGGTGGCATTTTTGTATCGCACTCTATGACATAATACCAGGCTGGGTATGTTGATTGATGACTTGGGTCTCAGGGGAATAGTAGATATTGCTCCAGATTCTGGAATGAACATGGCATAGGAAGCATAGCTAATGCTAGATATTATAACTATCAGGTTACAAGCAACACAAAGCAAATAAAGATTCATTCATATCATGTTCAAATTACGATATTTATGTTTTAAAATTACTAATAGTCCCAGTGGTGTACTAAAAGAGTTATTATATGCATGGTATTTAAGGTGTTAAAATAGTATAATACATTCGTGAATTGATGGGCAAGATAAAACCCTATTCGGGCAAGTAAGTTTGGGCAAGCACCTGCCCGAAGGGCAACCTGATTTTTCACAATTCTGCGAGGCCTGGTACCAGCACAGGATCCTTCCAGCCAACTTTGGTTGAAATCGGTCAAACCGTTAAGGAGAAGCGATTTGATGGATGGACGACGGATAACGGACGGATGCCCGCCATGGCATAAGCTCACTTGGCCTTTCAGGCCAGGTGAGCTAAAAATTATAATTATCTTTTCTATCCAGAAGTCATCTTACCGGTCTCCCATTAGCTCCTTGCCATTTAATTCAGAGACTGCATCATCAGCATCACGCTCATCATCAAACTCCTGAAAGATAGGTTGTTAATAATCATGGGATTTAACAATAGCAGCACTTGAGTTTAACAATCTACAATTTGGAACAAAAGATGGTATTTTTATAAAACTGATGACTCTTCCGCCTTTAGGAAATGGCTTTTGGGTCCAAAAACGTCTTAACCCATTCAGACCAGAAACCACAAATTCATTTTCATGTAAACAAGAGGCCCAAGGGCCTGTGACGCTCACCTGGACCATTAGCATTTTAAGCATTTGCATTTAAATATACATGATTCGTTAAATTAAACAAGATGGAAAAGAAATTTTCACAGGAAAAATCTACCAATCAAAATTCTGAATGGAAATTCTGCCGCCTATGATCATAGGATCATTTTAGTCAAGTTAGGTTGAAATTGTTCAAAGTAGTAAGAAGCAGCAATTTGACAATTTTCAGTAAATTTGTAATATATGGTTTTTGGGTTCCAAAACGTCTTAACTCTTTCAGACCAGAAACCACAAATTCATTTTAATGTAAATAATATCTACAAAAAAATAGAAACTAATTTGAATTAGTTTCAAACTATTTAACAGCTTTCCTGTATAGACAGTCATTCTAGTGGTAAACTTTCAAAATATTTTCTTAACCCGTATAAACGCTCAAATTTATTCGAAAATTTAAATTTTTTCTTGACTGGCTGTCATTCCTGTGATAAATTTTGAAAAATTGTCTTCTCTTGGTCTGCAAATGGCCATTTCCCACGCCCCCTGCAAAAGCCGTTTTTGGTCATTTTGAGTGTTAAAGCCTGTAGACAAAGACAATATGCAATACCTGTCTAAGTTAAGCTAAGCATGTCTAAGCTATTTTGGTTATCTTCACCTATCATGATCATATATATAGGCTTGTGCGATTACTGCGTTGAGTGATCGCGATCGACTATTAAAAAATAATCGTGATTACTCGATTAATCAGCTTGGATACAAATTACCAAGACATAACAACAAAAGAATATCAATGACGAACATTGTAATGGCGCTTAGAAAAGTCCATTTGCAGGGCAAGAGAAGACTATTTTCGGAAATGTATCGCTGGAATGCCTGGCTCGATTCTCGAGCCAGGCATTCCAGTAATACATTTTCAAAAATAGTCTTCTCTTGCCCTGAAAATGGGCATATATTCACAAAAGCAAATTGTAATTTTTCATGACCGATCGCATTAAAAACTAATTGAAAGTTAGGTTTAGATATATATTATGCAATACAAAATATTCACGATTATTCGATTATTTAATTTTTAATGATATACATTCACGACTTAAAATATAATCGCGATTTTCGATTTAATCATGTAATCGCGCAAGCGTGTGTGTGTGTATATATATATATATATATATATATATATATATATATATATATATATATATATATATATATATATATATATATATATATATATATATATATGTATAAACCCTTTAACACATGCTGGGACAAACAGCTTCTGCAGTGGTCTTGGAAGTTATCCATTCGAAGATCTACAAGACTACTTTTGAAAATTGACCACTGGAATGACTGGCTCGATAACCGAGCCACTCATTCCCGTGATAAATTTTCAAAATGTCTTCTCTTTGTCAGTAAAAGCATATTTTCTGAGAAAATTTAAATTTTCTTGAACAAGGGTTAAAGGATTAATGCGACTAGTAATGTAAATAATGTATTTATCCTGACTAAATTAACCCTTTCAAGCCTGACATCTGAATATCTCAATTGTAAAGCAACTAGGTTAGGCTAAGGGGTAAATATTTTGAAACTGATTTGACTGCCAAATCAGTTTCAAAATACCCAAAAGAATTATATATTAATTTAGTCTGTAATGTTCAACTGAAAGGGAGATTATATATATATATGCATCTGGTGGAGACCGATGTCTGATTGTAAACAATTAGCTAAAATTGCTAGATTTGTTGTTAAGTGTAATTGTCCAGTCTATTAGCGAAAACAGTGCAGGTATGTCTCTGGATTGGTGTTGACATGGTTGAAGGAGACGATGCTCTGTGAAGTTGCTACATATACTCACTACAAAAGCATAGCCATTTTTCATCATTACATCACGTATGCGTCCATAGCTTTTAAAGAACCGCTCAACATCATTTTCTTCTACACGGTGAGACAGCTGACCAATGTACACACGAGAACTCATTTCTGAAATACAGCATCAATGAAACATGTGACTTCACAATCTTTAAATATATAGTTGACTTAAATTAAATTCAAGTATAGATACACGTATTTAACGCTCGAATTTATTCCAGAAAATTTCAATTTTCTCATAAAATGTCAATTTTTAGAGAGATTATTTTTGAAAATTTACTAATGGAATGACTGGCTCAATTAGAGCCAGTGATGAGTGATTCCAGTGGTAAAATTTCACAAATCGTCTTCTCTTGGTCTGCACATGGACATATCTCAAGACCGCTGCAGAAGTCGTTTTTGGCTGATATGAGGGTTAACCCTTTAGTGGCTAAATTTATTCCAGAAAATATAAATATTTGCTAATTTAATGTCAACTTGCAGGTCGAAAGAATACTATTTTTGAAATTTTACCACTGGAATGACTGGCTCGGTTATAGCCGATATAGTGTTTGTTAGCAATCGTGAAGTTTCGTCCGTGGCAACCATTTCATACTACTGCCTGATCACCTTTTGGGGGTTAAAGGAGGTGATCATACCGGCATTTGTGTTCTCCTACGCCCCACATACGAATAAATGGAGCATAAGTTACTAAACGGGAACCTTGGCGACCCAGTCTACAACATAAATAGAATAACATTTAGGATTGATACGAGCTGGAGATCTGTAGCAGAATCCATAACGCTAATCCAATATATCCACAAGAAGTCGAATACATAATCAAGGCACAGATTTAATAGCAAAAAACACAACAAACTTTGAGATTTTCAGAGCTATCAAGATAGCGGTTACTCCAGCTTAGCTATGTAAACCTGAGTGACCTGTTCATGGGACTGGGTACCCGGTTGTTAGGGTGGGTACCATGTTCCAGGAAACGGCAGAGTTCTGGTGTAGTCTGAAGCTTCTCTTTGGGTACAGTCACCTAGGTGGCTGTTATCAAAAAGAATAAAAAATAATGAAGGAGAAGACTATTTGTTTTTAATTTACATGTAGCACTGAAATGATTGGCTCGATAACCGAGTCAGCCATTCCAGTGTTAAATTTTCAAAAATAGTCTTCTCTTGGTCTGTAAATGGACATTTTATATGAGAAAATTGTTAATTTCTTGAGCAAATAATGTACTTCAACAGGTTTCATTCCGTGTTCCCTTGAAACAGGGTCTCCTTTCTATGATACCATGACATCCTCGAAATCACTCTCGGACAATTCCGCGGTAACGGACATACATTTTGCACAAAACAATATAATTTGATTAGATACTCCTGCTAAGCTAGGCTTGCGCGATTTTTTATTTGAAACATCGCGATCGAGTGTATAAAAAAAATCACGGTTTTCAAGAAAAATTGTAGGTCCAAATTCCCAAAAGTATAAACTGGGTTAACGTGACTCGTTTCTAGAAAGTTTAAATAAATGATACAAAAATAGCACAAAATTAGAACATATGATGATGTTCATGCGACGAATTCTTACCATCTTACGTCTATGCTTAATGTATATCTTATATCCATCATCGCGGGCGTGAAATTATTAATTGGGACCGCCTGAATATTGCGTATAGTTTAATAAACATTATTTAATTCATTAAAATTTGAGATAAAATGTCGCCGAGAAAAAAATATAAATTACATGATGCTTCCGCTTATAGCCTCCCTTCGTAGGACGAGTTTAGGTCATTACCGGAGTAACGCGAAGACGCTAATATTAGTACCGCGGGAGATAGTGCGCAATTCACATACATAGGATGGTAGCTTCGGGTAGGTACTAGTATAACGGCGTAAACTCATCCTATAGAGCAGTTTATAGTTGCTTTCAGAATGTATGATTTACATTTAAGTGTAATCAACAGAACGCACAGTTCAAAATCAAACAATCTGGAATGCTGTTGCTTTATTTTCTTTAATTTGACATGACAACCGAATCAAAAAGGAAAAATTATTACACCGTCTGAAATTGCTAACTCTAGAATTAAAAAGAATTATGTTCACTGATTGCCTAACACTCTGAAACTAAGTATTTACTTGACATTTTACGACATACTCAGGGTCTGCAGCAAAAGAAAGAAAATTATATGGCGCTTCGATGGAGTAACTAGGTGGTTTTCTCAATGACAAAGGTGTTCCCTCACTATTGTTAGCTTGTTTATTGTAGCGCTTTGTGTTCTGATTAGTAATTATTCAACACGTGCATGGCACGGCGGGATATAAACACAATGAACATAGGCGTGAATCGATTATAATTGTACTCATGTACCGATACAATGCGACGGAAAAGAACACACTTGAGATTTTTTAAAAACAAGACATTTTTGATGATTTTCCGATCTTTCCTCAATTACATCGTAAAAACCATGATTTTAAAAATAAATCGAACTTCACGATTAAATCGAAAAATCGCGCAAGCCTATTCTAAGCTATAAACCAAGTTATAATGTTTCTTTTCTCAGAGGTTTAACCCAATAAAGAGTATTGGAAGCAAAGTCTATTTCAGAGAAAAGTGCTTATTTTCAATTTCACTAAGGCAAAAAAAATGAAAATCTCAAACTCATGGTAACGGATGTACATCAATTGAGCCTCAGAATGAGACCTAGTATACATCTAATCAAGTCTGTGAATTCTTCAGTAAAAAGCCTACCGTTAAATTCCGTCTATACTGCGCTATCGTGTATAGTGCACACCCCTAAATTTGACCAAAATCAGACTGAAAAAATCTTGTTTTCGTGCATAGCGCGCAGTAAGATCGAGAGACATGTGAACGAAAACAGGTAACAAAAAATCCCTGACTTACGTGTCGAATATGCTTTCCTTATAAAATCCAGTTTGTGGCGTCCTTTAATCTCTTGTTTAATCATGGGAATATCATTTGCCTACACCTTTAGCAAATATTTTGTATTAAACTTTATTGAACGATATAAAAATACAAATATAATTTCTATCAGAACAGGTTAGAATCTGAATCTTTGACAGCTATGACCTTTATAACCTTAACCTGTCAATCATAATCATCATCCTCCCCACTGATTGGTCAAAACCATGTCCCGTTTAGCGCATAGAAAACATTCCTTTCTATATCTATGTAAATGCTAGATTGCATTAAAAACCATCGGCTCTATCATTCTTTTTTAACGCATTTATGACCGTATCTGGGTAGCAATCTATGGATTTTAAATACCTCTATGTTCAACTTGGGAAGACAAGAGTAAAGTCCCTTTCTATAGATATAATAAATGCTAGATTGCCTTGGAAAACATCGGCTATACTATACTTATTTCAACTCATTTATGGCCATGTCTGGTTAGCAATCTATGGATTTTAAACATCTCTATGTCCAACTCTGAATAAATTAGAACAAATTACAGGAAACAATGGCGTTGTAAAAAAGTTGAATGATGTTTTATTTGATCATTTTACAACACAATATCAGCAGGGTTCATACACCTTGAGCAGAATAAATTTCCATACTTTTTCCATACTAAATTTTATAATTTCCATACCGAGTGTGCAGCCCTCAAAATTTCAAATATTTGCGAGACCCATTTTTGGGTCCCATGTTTTCAGGTCTGCGTAACCAATTGTTCGGTTGCGCAAAATCAATTTGCGTAACCAATTGGTTGCGCAAATTGGTTACGTCATTTTTTATCCAAACCTGCTTTATCTGAACATATTTCATCTGTATATTAAGTTAATAATGAATTTAAAGTGCATGTTGCTGAATTATCATTAGCATATTGATAACAGCATGGACTTATCCAGCAATTACCTAAGTTACAGATAACATATGTTATAAAGAAACATGGTTTCATAAAACATCATCTGGTCAAACGGCATCCATCGCATGTGAATTCACCTCATGGTCAATTAATGAAACATCATGTTTTCTTCATCATGATGTGCAGGGGTCGAAATTTGCTAAATTTCACCAGAATCAATTCGGATTCTCATAAATTTGCTCAGCAGGAATCCATGGGAATCCACTTTTGGATTCCTGTATAGAAAGCTCAACAGGAATTCAATACAATGAGGGGCTTTCATTTCCATGTTATACACTGGATAAATACATTGTCTTAAGTACTTATTATATATAAAATTGTATATTTCAGAAGTTGCCCTGAGCACATTTCACTCTCATGATTCTGATTTTATGTCCATGTTGACAAACAACCGACAGAGATCATACCTGATACTACAAACTTTCCTTGAATTCATGAACAATCACACCATGATACAACTCAGTTGCCATAGAAATTGCTGATCTTTTTTCATAATTTTCATAGTTATTCTTATATTAAGTGACAGATATTATTTTCAAAGTAGAACTGAGATTTCATATTAATGGGTGAATCCAATCTGTTACTCAACTATTGACCTTATAATCAATTACATCACATATAGGTTGATGTCACCAGCCACTATTATAATTAACAGACAATACTAACTCTCATAGTAGTCTGTCAGTAAGTATTAATTGTATGTCTTTGCAATTTAATAAACATTCTGTTGATTGTTTTGAGGGGAAGTTTGTTTCAAAGTATTCACCAAGTTAGCTGTATGGTTACCATGAAATTATGATTCTGGGACAAAGCTTGGAGCATAGCTTAGCTAGAGATGGGTGGGGAATAACTAAAAGTGGATTCATCCATTGTGATAGAAGTACTGTAATATTTCTTAAGCAAATTTGTCAAAAAACAGATTGAGTTTTTGTTTTAATGTCCATTCATTCGTTCCATTTCCAGACCAAGACGAATATTTTGGAAAATTTACCCCCGAAATTACAACCTCGATAACCAAGCCAGTCATTCAGTGTTAAGTCTCCAAAAACAACACTCCCTTGGTCTGCAAATGTACATTTTCTCTGCCAAAATATCAGTATTTGTATGACAACACTCATTGGTAACATCTTTCCAGCTTGCAACAATTTCAGGGTGCATACACCTTGCGCACAATAAAATTCCATATTTTTTTCAAACATATATTTCAAAATTTCAGATTCACTTTAATAATTAGTGACTAATGACCCAATATTCATAAATATCTTAACACCCTCCTCCCACCCCACCCACAAACCCCACTACAAAAACAAAGAATTGAATATCTTACATTGTTGTAGCTTACCTAGTTGAGCAATCCTCCCCAACCCACCCACCACCACCACCTTGAAAGCAATGCCTTCCAGTCATATTATTTTCAAAATATTTAAAATATGCTTTAATTTGTAAAGAATTCCACCTGTATAAAAGAACTACAGTCTTAATGGCTCCAAAAACAACAGGGGTCGAAATGTTTATAAAATTGTACCTGTGACGGGTAGATTTTTTTGTAACTGTCACCAAATATTTGTACTTGTACAAGCAGCATACATTTCTAATATAAAACAATAACCCGCAAGTCCGCCACAATAAAAAAGCGTAACCAGCTCTAAGGCATTTAGTTAGATAGCTTGACCCTTCTTAACTTGTACGTTTTAAACTGACAATTTAGTGCAAATGCGATTTACTGGAAATACTACTCACCGGTTTTCCCGACATATATAGTCCTGTTTTCTCGGTCGCTCCAAAGCAATGAACCACTTAAATATCGGGTGGTATTACTGTCAGAACCGTCCAATAATAATATATTGGGTCATATAACCCGTCAAAGTGGGTACTAACATATTGCTTTACTGCGTTTAAAAGCGGCACAGTGCCTAGATTTTTCATTCGCCATTAGCCATCAATATTAATCGCGAGAGTCGCACAGAGATTGGTTGAAATACATCATGTGATTAATTCGTTATGAATGACAACGAGGCACGTGATCAAAATTTTACTACGATAGTAATTTTCATTCATGCCTATTGAAATCGGATATCCCGCGACCCAATCAGAAACTACGAGTGCGCATTATCGATTATCAACTACGACTGCGCAGTCATGCGAGACATTTTTCATTACCAGTGTATTAGCAGACCCCCTCTAGGCCGATTCGTGACAATTTCTATTGTTGAAATTAGTAACAGGGATCGCTGCGTTCTGTAAGAATGGAATGTTTACATTTTTGGAAGCGTTTATTTATGAGAATCCAGTTGGATTCCCGTATTTTTCAATTTCGGGAATATTACGAGAATCCCGTCAAATTTCGAGCCCTGAATTATTGTGTCATGGATAAATACACGCTGACACAGTAGCTAGGATCTATGAATGTAACAGTTTAATTTAACAGATAAATTCTTATACAGCTGTCTCTACAAACCAACTGAAACTCAAGGAGAATATACTGTGACTCACTCAACAATGCATGTCTTCCTATGTTATATCGGGATCCAATCGCGTATATAAAATAATACATCGGGAACATGCCAGCTGACGGTTGCACGTACTTGCATGCAATGGTTTATAATTGAACAGTCCGTTGTTGATGCATAACGTGTAGCGAGACTAGTTCCCGGCCTATGTAGTAATGCTAGCGGAAATACAACGGAAGTTTGTTTCTGACACATGCGCGCTGTCGCATATATATAGAATTTGACGGACAGATGTTATGGAACTTTTAGTTGTTTGAAATTGCTAAATTCTGTTGTAAATAGCATGCTTCATATTAAAAAGTTGTTGAAATTTCTGTTTTCCACGATCAGAGATAACTACCGTTCTGGACATTGTCACTTACGCAACCATTTTTTCATTCACAGCAATTTTAAAACCATCGTTCGCCCCAAATGTTGAGGGCTGATTGTGTAACATTGCCCGGTTATACCAATAGTTAATACTAAATGGAAAATAGAAAAATTTCAATTATAACTAATGCTTTTAATTGGTCCTATTTCACATAAGACTGCTTGGAATGACCATCACCGATGGAGATCTGAGAAAGTGAATAAGAACATTCGTTATATTTTTTATATCTCGTCAAACTTTAAAAAAGAATAATTTTAATTAACCTTTTCAACAATGAATTCCCACATTTTCAAGGCACCCATACACAACTTAAATATTTTGAAATTAATTTGACTGGAAGTTGTTGCCTGAGACGGTGACGACTTCGTCAAATTAATTTCAAAATATTCAATAGAATAAGTTTTATATCGGGTCAAACTTTAAGAAAATTTTAATTAACCCTTTCAGTGATTAAATCCCACATTTTTAAGGCATCTGTACAAAACTTAAATACTTTGAAATTAATTTGACTGGAAGCAGTTGCTGCCTCAGGCAGCAATGGCTTTCAGTAAAAGCAAATTTCAAAATATTCAACACACTAAGTTTTACATCTTGTCAAAACAAAACATTTTTTAAAAATTAAATATTATTATTTATGATTATACAAAATAGTTTGTTTTTTTGAAATTTAAAATAAATTTATTAATTGTTCAATAATTATTTTTATTTTCACCCACCACCAGTCACCCACCTACAAAATCTTAGCTAGCTCCAAAGAAATCTGTGACTGTTTAACTCAATCTACCATACAAACATTATATAACTATATTTGCGCGGACATTACTTACTTGATGGCTATCTAAACACAACTGATTCAATGTTTACAAATTTGTAAAAACAATGGCTTCTTGCAATTGACAAGTTCAGACACGTATTACTCAAGCCGAAGTGTGTTCCCGTTACGGTTAGCGCTAACAGCGCAGTTTAGCATACACTGGGAACCAATCTGATGTTGCCGACCATAAACTCTCGCGCAATAACGGCACGATTTTGTGAGACTGCCAAGAATTCGTGTTTGATGACGTTATACACCAGCCGAAGTGTGTTCCCGGTATGGTTTAACGTGCAGTTGAGCTTACACCAGGAACCAAACGGCGAGATTTTGCGAGAATTCATGTTTGATGACAATTTATGAGAAAAATGTCTGCCGGGAGAATTGCAATTGCTGATATTTTAATTTTCCATACCATTTCCATTGCGGTAACGCAAAATATTGATTTTCCATACTTTTTGAAGCCTTGGAAAAGGTTTTCTTAATTTTCTATACTTTTTCCAGACTTCCATACCTGCGTACGAACCCTGAATACGGTATTTAATAAAGGTATAACACAATATTTAGACAGTAGTAAGACATTTCAATGATCCAGTTGAGGTAGTACCATTATAGACATGATAGAATGCGATCGTTATTCCTGACTGATTCCCGACCCATAAAATCACATTTTCAGCCCTAAATTTTGTGATTCTGACAAAAAATTCTGAGGGAAAAAATGTGACACATATTTTTCCTTGTATAAAGTGCGCAGTAGCTTTTTATAACATGTAATTTGAGCAAAAGTGTGCACTATCTACGAAATTTAATGGTAGTTTGTTTTACTCATGTTATTTGTAGACAGAGTTGCCCGTATGCATCCTTTTGTGCGTATATACGCATAAAAATGACAGAGGGATGCATAAAAATTAAGCCTCTGGGTCCGCGAGGATGCACGAGGGACGCAGTGAAAGTGTAACAGAAACTGGTAACTTTGCGTGTGCTTAATTATCGATTATATTATCGTGTGTGTATATTTATTTGTGCATGTTTTTACTTTTAAAAATATACCTAATGTATTGTGTGTTCAATTAAAACGAACTTACTGCGTTGTTTAAGACTATGATTTGTTGTATGTTTTCCTGCACAACTCAAAGTTGTTAATGCCCATAAATCAGATTCAACCACCACATCTAATTGTGAACACAATCCCCAAATCATCCTTAGTATTCCATTTGATCTAATGTTTCTGTCTTATGTGCTAAACGTCAGTGTGACGCGACAGTATTTGATTGGATAACAGCGGAATCTCCCTCTAGAGGAACTCACGCTTGAGAAATCCAATACAACTGATCAAGTGTATACAAACTTGTCTCGGCGTCTTAACCCTTTCACAGCTCAGAACATAGGACAGATCACAATGTTCATATCACTTATCTCCTGAATATTTTGAAATTAATTTGCACATGCCTACTTGCCTAAAGCAGCAACGACCTACAGGCAAAATATTTTTTCTATTTACTTATCAAAATATCTAAATGGATGAAGGAATATATGGAAGATATTGTGATATCTTTTACATTTGAATGGTCATTTGACGGATTAGCGGCGGTGTCTTTGTATTGCTGTTTGAATAACGGTATCAATACGCGCTATAATCCGTCTTTTATTTAGCAAAAGCCGTTGACTGATAGATTAGTGTTCATAATGTTTAACAATACAGGGTTCATACACCTTCAGCAGAATTAATTTCCATACTTTTTCAAGACTCAATTTCAAATTTTCCAGACCTAATTTACGACTTTCAATCAGACAAAAAACAAACACAGTTACTAAGTTCATCATATTATCATATATAAACTTTATTAAACTTTATAAAACAACATATCAAAATAAATAATCAACAACGCATTATATCGAAGTAGGTCAAGTCGTCCTTGAGCAAACTCGCCCCAGATACTCGTAATTTTTCAATTCGTCCAGTCAAGTTAGGGTTTAATAGAAAAACTAATGCAGTGGTCTTTGCTAATTACTAATGCAGTGGTCTTTGGAAATATTAATCATACAAGGTCGTCAATGTAGGTTGGTTGGTTTATCAGACAACAAACAAGTACAGTGCTTTAAGTTATTGTTTATTGACATGCAGTTCAAATGTTATTAGTTAAATATACAAGGGCCATTTCAATAGATCAATTTTAGCCACCATTGTAGATCACAGAAAACATATTTTTGAAAATTTGCCACTGGAATGACTGGCACTGTTTTCAACATGTTTAATAAAGTGCTTTATAATTAGATCAATGTGTTGTTTATTTTAAGAAAAAAACATGGGACCCCCATATTTCAGATGAGGACCGCATGGGACCCCCAGATTTTAGTGGGCCCCCAAATCTGAGTGTGGGGTCCTTGGGACCCCCAGAAACCAGAGGTTGTGGGCAACACTGTTTGTAGATAACTCATCTAATGATGTGGTATATTTTCATAATGAAGAGATTACATATTGGTGGCTTGTGATCAGGCCTGGGGTCAGTTACATTTAAATGTAACTAGTTAGTTAGATTGCACTATGTCAGTTACAGTTACATTTGTTGAGCAATGTAACTATTTACATTTCAGTTACTTTGCATAATGTAACTAAAGTTGCATTTCAGTTACATTAGTTACTTTGACTGATAATTATTACGAAGGACTATGTGAACATCAATGTCATCATAAATGGTGTAATGTAGTCAATCAAATTGAGATATATAACAGAAACAAAATACCAGTATAACCACTGATATAATATACTGACATAACTGGATACATTTCAGATTTAAAATATAAAACTTGCTGGAAATTCTTTAATAAATTTGACTGAATTTTGTTGCTGCCATATGCAATAACAAATTTCAATCAACTGTCACAAGCCAACGACATAAATATTAGAGAAAACTATTTTTGAAGAGACAATTCGAATAACTGCCTCGGATATCAAGCAAATCATTCCGGTGGTAACTTTTTAAAAACGTATATCTCTTCTAATGGATCCGATAAGCTGACGCCATAATCAGAATGCATAATGAAATCTAGCAAAAGCAACCAGTCAATCAAATTGAGATATATAACAGAAACAAAATACCAGTATAACCACTGATATAATATACTGACATAACTGGATACACTTCAGATTTAAAATATAAAACTTGCTGGAAATTCTTTAATAAATTTGACTAAATTTTGTTGCTGCCATATGCAATAACAAATTTCAATCAACTTGTTTCCAAAATAATAAGACACTAGTTTAATTCCACAGCCTTCATAGATGTACTTATATATTTCTTCCTCAAACCTTTTCAACCTAGACATGCCATATAACAAACATTAATCTTATTGCAAGAAATAATTGGTTGAATGTTTTGAAACTAATTTGACTGAAAGCTTTGCTACTATAGGTATCAACAATTTTCAGTGAAATTAGTTTCAGTGTTCAACAGATTTCCTTAGAGCATTGACTTTCTATGATAAGATAATCCACCATCTACCATGGGGCAATATAACAGTTTCCAGTGAAATTAGTTTCCAAATGTCCATCAGCTTTGATGTTTGCTTAATTTTAAATAGGAATTTAAATATTTTGAAAATAATTTATTACTTTTTTAGTTGCAATGGCAAATTGATTCCGATCAGATAATCTGCTGAGCACTTTATACTTACTACATTTGTAATTTGACTTTAAAAAACTGTTGTTTCATATGGCAGCAACATTTTTTTTCAAGTCAGATTAGTTTCAAAATGTTCAACAGCTTACACTAGAGTACACTAGTTTAATTCCACAGCCTTTACAAATTGTGTCCACTATACCAAAATGGTTGATGGCTTGACTTTTATCACCACACTTATTGCGAGTATAATTGCTGAGCAATGATGTCCTAAGCTGGCCTAATCAATAGCATATAAAGAAAAGAACAGGACATGCTGTTTTAGCACATACTGCAAGACAGATTTTAACTTTCTTTACAATTCAACATTTGATGTTTTTAATCCTTTTAACCCTTTCATACTAAAGCTGGACAAAACAGCTCTCGTAGCGGTTTTGAGAAATGCCCATTTTCAGACAAATATAAAAATTTTCAAAAATGGAGATAATGAATGGACTCAAGGAGACAAGGTAGGTATGGGGATAATGAAAGGAGACAAGGTTGGTAGGTATAATTAATTCAGTCATCATACTAAAATGTAATTTTCTTTCGGATTGAGAAATTAGGCTACAACCATCATTTGCCATGCCACATTGTTTTCAGGACTTGTCACGAAAGGGTTAAACATAGTAAAAACTGGAATTGACAAAAGGAAGGACAGTGCAGAAATTTAGATTTTCTAATGGATAATTTTTTAGCTATGCCCCGCCCATCTCTACATAAGCTCCATCGATGATCTGCTCACCAAGTCAGCAAAGGCAAACTAATTCTAAAATATTCACCAGCCTCCCTTTATAAATTTTAATTTTTTCCCATTAAAATGAGATATGGGCAATTCATCTCTTACCTTGATCTTGTGCACGTTACATTGTGTCGATTTCACTCTGCTGTCTACTCACATAACAAATTCAGTTGACGTTTTGCCCCCCCCCCCCCCCCCCATCAGCCTATTCCGACCCGAGCAGTGTCACAGCCTAATGTATTAGGTTCTCACACATTCTACACCCATAGGGCCATGATATGGTAAATCACCAGATTTGGTTATATTCCTTTAACTTTGACAGTCTTCCATCAACCCGACACCTCCCCCCCCCCCCACCCTTTTGGGAATAGAGCCTAGTGTAAATGGTGTCTTCCAATCCACAAGCATATCGGTAATTTACACAATAATTTTGATTGAATTCTACCAAAAGCTTTCTGAGGAGATTGATGGACAGACAGACAGATGGAGCCGATTGTAATATCCCTGCAGTTTTTTCAAAATGTGTGGGTATAATTAAGAGATTAAATTTAATTTATTGATATTTGATTCAAATCCCACCCAATCTCAAGAGGTTATGTGAGATGCACATTAGCTGAGCCCTCAGGAATATGGTTGATAACAGTCAGCAGTCGATCCAGAACAGCCGCCGGCATAGCCGTCAGCCATTGATGTGTGTAGTAGCTGATCATGTTTCGAACATACATCATCATGTTTTAGTTCAAATATACTGTTTCCATACAAAAATTAGATTATAGAGTAACACAGGTCATCAAATTTTTATTTTTTATAAAATCCATGTTAGTAAATCCATTAGGCGTAGCAGGAAAAACTGAGTCCGTTTAGAGTTTAGAAGCCATCGCCCATCAGTCACCTGCAAAAAAATAGGAAGGATAAGTTAGAAATATCCAAATTCTAGAAGTGTTATATTAAGACTTTAACAATCAAATTTTTTCATGAAAATTTAAATTTTCTCATAGACAATGCCCATATGCAGACCAAGAGCAAGTCATTCCAGTGATACATTTTCAAAAATAATCTTACTTTGGTCGGAAAATTTACATTTTCCTCGACAACTTTTAGAACTTTGAGAACTTATAAACAGCGAACCGATTTTAAAAGAACAGATCCTGCCCATTTATGGGTTTCCTACGCGGAAGACTTATCTAAGCCGGTATCAAAGGCTACGATTGCCAGATGGCTTTGTGAGACGATTAAGCTTTGCTACGAAATAGCGTCTCCGGATCAAATTAATCTCGCGCATATTAAAGCCCATGATGTTAGGGGCATGTCTACTTCTTTCGCACTGTTTGCTGGTTCATCGTTAGATGAGGTCATGCAGGTGGCAGGATGGAAATCTGAATCTACTTTTACCTCGTTTTATTTAAAAGACCAGAGTGCAGCAGCTTCATTCTTTCGTAATATTACGATTTTAACTAAAAAAGCCGAAGACCATATACCCAGCACTTTCCACCATTTTCGTTAGGACTGTGAGTGTAAAAAAGGGTGAGTCTTCTTTGGTTTTTATTTGGTTCTTTAAGTTCTACTTATCCTTATTTGTTAAATCACGGTGTGATTGAGTTATATGCACTATTATGTTATGTTATTAACAATGGGATAAGATTGATTGGATTTTTATCCTGTGTTAATGATTCTCTAAATCTCCTCCCACCGTATGTGGACATGGGGCACTGACCAAATCTACGGGTTTAGCAAGTAGTGATTGAACGGTAATGGATGTTTTTGTGAGCTATCAGAAGAATCTCGCAAACTTGGTCCTTGACCTTCTTCAACACTAACGGGATCAGAATAGTAGGAGGGAAGGCATAAGCGAACATCCCTGTCCAGGACTGAGACAGGGCATCCACTGCCATGGCCTGACCGTCCGGAAAAGGAGACATGTAAGAGGAGATCTGGGCATTCAGAGAGGTCGCGAACAGATCTACTAGAGGACGATCCATGAGATTGAAAATCGCTCTGACAACCGACTTCTTTAACTGCCACTCTGTGTGGGCGAACTTGCTGGGACGTGACAGTTGATCCGCCAGAAAGTTCAGACTGCCTGGGACATGTGAAGACACTAGACAAATCTGCCTCTTGCGGCACCACAAGAGCAGATTCCACACTTCTAGACAAAGGAGAGAAGACCGTGTACCCCCCTGCCTGTTGATATAAGCTACGACTGTCGAATTGTCCGACCGAATCGAGACTTTGAGACCTATCACCAGATCTGACCAAGAAAGGAGAGCCTTGACAGCCCACAACTCCAGAATGTTGATGTGGGCTGACGACTCCTGCAGGGACCAAGGCCGGAAGCTGACAGGGAGTCCCAGACTGCTCCCCAACCCTCCTGAGAAACATCCGTGAAAATAATTGCTTGAGGAGGGGACTTTACCAGTGGAACACCCATCAGCAGCAGAGAACGGTCTTTCCAGAAATCTAGATGAGGGATCAAATGTTCTCTGATGGGAATCTGATGGTATATAGAGTGGACTGACTGTTTCCAAAGGGACATTAAATACATCTGAAAAGGCCTTCTCATCAGCGCCGCCCAGGGAACCACCGTCTCTACGCTGACCACCAGACCTATCACTCTTGAAAGGAATCTTGCTCTTACCCAAGGCGAAGAAGCAAGAATTTCCATGGCCACCGCTAAAGTAGGGTTGGGCGATATTGCTCAAGGTATGACGATATCGGGATCTCATTAAAATACCGCGGTATCACGATATATCGTCATTTGGGTGAGGTGTGGAGTTAGGGTGTAAACATAGAATAACATGTATTTCAAATTGGTGGTGTCTGCAAATTATTTTCATTAAATTTGTTGCATTGAAACCGTAAATTAAGATCGCCATGATTACCATTTCCGCATATTTAATACACGAAATTCCACACTTTGACACCCTTCAATATACAGTTTAAAGCAACGAATGTAATGCAACTAACCCATCACAAATAAGAAAAATAAAGGATTTTCTTCCGTTTTGTGTTGTATTTTATCTTTACCTCACGCCAACTGTCAAAAGATTGAGCAAGGAATACGCATTAACTTCATCGCGCAGAAAGGAATTCTGCAGAACGAAATTTGATTGGCCGCCGTATCATACTTGAGCCAATCAGAATTCACACTGCAGAATTCCGACAGCTGTTATCACGGCCGCTGCTAGCATAGACGATGCAAATTAATAAAATAACACTGCATGATTTTGAACGAGAACGAGCGTGAAGACTGGAAAAACAATTATATCAGATTCTATTTGGTCTGTAATATTAAATACTAATTTGCCCCATTGTAGACCTATTCAAATTCGCTCACTACTTAGCGGGTTTATCCATTGATCTCAAGGCGTAGCCGGGATGTGTGAAATTAACCCAGTTAACTCTGCAGCCAAGCCTGCCACAACGGATAGAAAACTGGAAATAATTAGGCCTAAATTCTTTATTTTAAGGACGTTTCTCACTTAGAATAAATCCGTAATGTTATATGTGGAATGAATTTTGATCTGATTCGTTTAAAAATGCTAAATATATTGTATAAAGTAACAGAAAATCGTATAACGGTAAAGCAAGAGATTAACTGCCCCCTCACCCACCGTTCCAAGCTGTGGTATTGATAAGGGATTACGTGTGTGTGGTTTCCTATCGACCTCAAAAGTTTTAAAGTTTAAATCTTTCACGGTCAGAAGAATGTTTAATCATGCAGATCAATGACTAATGGATAAATAGCTTGACCTGTAGTAATGACGTCATCAGAATGGAATGTGGGTAGTGCAAATGGTATTCCCCACTGACTAATACTCAGAATGAGGCAAGAAAAAATATGGCGTCGTCTATTTATGCAATTATGAAGTGAACAACAAAGGATTATTTTGTACTTTAAATCATTTTATTAGCGCAAACAAACCATGAATTAAATGAACACAGATTATTTTGGAGTTTATTAAGTTTGTATTACCTTAGACAGACTAGATTATTACTTAAAGACTATTACTGGACCGAATAGAGGTAAGAGTATGACATTTCTAACTTAGTTATTTATATTATGCTCACAGTTAAAAGTGCAATATCGTCCTGTCGGTATTGACGATATTTACGATTTTTCGTAATTATGACGATTTCGGTATCCGGTATATCGCAATATTGATGATAATATCGCCCAACCCTACGCTAAAGCCTCTATCCTTGGCTCCGAGGGAAAGACTAACCCCCGGGCCAGATTGAAAGAAACACCTAGATGAGTAAAGATTTGCGACGGAACTAGGCTTGATTTCTCTAGATTCAAAATCCACCCTAGATTGCAAGCCAGACTGCAAACTTCTGAAAGAATACCTTCGAGAATTGAGGAAGACCTTGCTTTTACCAACCAATCGTCTATATAAACATGAAGATGGATAGAACGACGGTGTAAAATCCCTGCCACGGCTGAAACTATGCGGGTAAAAATGGAAGGGAGCCGTGGTCAGGCCGAAGGGCATGGCTCGAAACTGCCACACCCGATCCTTGTAGGCAAACCTCAGGAACTTTCTGAATACAGGATGAATAAGAACATGGAAGTAAGCGTCCTTTAAATCTATGGAAGACGTCCACATTCCCTGATCCAGACTGGAAATGATCTGGGAAACCGTCTCCATCTTGAACTTTGGGGTGAGAATATTCTGATTTAACTTCTTCAGGTTTATGAATGGACGCCAACCTCCTGATTTCTTTGGTACTAAAAAGATGGTCGAGTAGTAGCCCGGGTCTACTCCCCAACTGGGAACTTCCTCTATAGCCCTCTTTACAATCATGGCTTCCAACTCCCTCAGTTTCTCCGGATTGGAGGGAACTGGAGTCCACACTGGGCAAAAGGAGAGAAGAGGAGGATGACGGAGCATAACCCCAACGTATCTGGGATACTAGCCAGGAGTCCTGAATGAGGGCTTGCCATTTCTCCCAAAACAGAGCAAGGCGCTCTCCTACTGGCACGTTGGGAACACAGCACTGGACTGCTTGCTCCAAAGGGGGAGGAAGAAGGGAAGGAATGCGATAAAGAAGAGAGAAATTTGGACCTACCGGGGAACTGTCCAAACCTTCAAACTCTCTTCCCCTGAAAACCTCTAAAAGAAAAACGTCCTCTGGATCTAGACGCACGGCGAGAAGGGGTCTGACCTCTCCTCGCCCTAGACGAAGGAGACTGCCTCCCTACCGACCTCGAACGATGGGAGGAAATGGAGTCGAATCGATCCTCCCCCAAAGATCGATCCCGCTGATCAGATGAGGACAAATTCGAGTTATGAACGACCCTAGAAGGATAAGCTCCAACCTGATCCGGTTTGAGACTCTTTCTTCTAGGTGAAGAATTAGGGCTTTTAACCGAAGAAACATCTCTTTTCCCGGAAGATTTGGACCACGAAACCTGAGCTTGAAGCTCCATAGAGGCCTTCAAGCGCTCAGATTCCACCCTAATTAAACTAGGAGCTGACTCTCCAAACAGATCAGTCCCGAAAGGAGACGCAACCACAAGATTCTGTTTCAACACCTCAGAAATCCTAACCTCAGAAAGCTTTCTAGACCGACGTTTGGAAGTAATAAATCCTAACGACCGCTGTCACTATCGCGCCCGTGTTTAGTAAACATCGCCAAACACGTCAAAACACCGCGAGATTTAACTGTAAAATGCTTTATTTCGAACAAAGTTGACAAAAATTCCACGCACTACTTTACTGCCCAGCAGTGGCGTCTATGTAATGTAAATACCCGGGATAATTTTCATTGGTAAAAATTTGTCCACATTAGAAAGGTAACCAGATTTCAACCAATGAGAATCAAGGACACTTACTTCGCTCGGAATTTCATCTACCATAGTGTACAATGTATTCTTGCGAGTCCGAGAGTGGACGTGAGCGCTATTTTCATTGGACGAAGGCTCTGTCTAGCAAACTGCGTATTTATAAAATGCAAAATGTACGAGAATCACGAAAAACGTAACAATGACGGCTGTTGTCGTAACCGCGTAATGGCAATGCAAAAAGCGTAACCATTACGCGAAAATCGTAACAGTTGGCATCTCTGCTTACAAACAGAATTAAGAGAACCCCGGGACAAATCAGCCAAAGAATGAGACTGCCACCAGAACTTGTTCACCTCTTTCTTCCGCCTTAAGAACGGCCTCCGACAGCAGAGTAAGATAATTAGACGACTTAATCTGCGACCTACAAACTGACTCCCATTTAAACAGATCCGAAGAAAAATCTGACTTAGAAACCTCTTTCAGCTGAGATGATAAAACCTCCCAAGCAGGACCAGGCAGAGACTGAGCAGAAGCTACCTTTAAAAAATCCTCCTTAGGAATCTGAAACGGCGAGTCATACTTGGAAACCAGAGAAAATTCAGAGCTAACAGTCATTAACGAAAAAATCTAACATATCTACCACTAAATTGTCAACAGGAAGCACCTGAGGCGAAGATGAAGAAGGATCAGCAGAAGAAAGAGCGGATCCGAAAGAAGGACGATCCACAGCGAATTCCTCCTTAAGAGGAAGAGAAAGCGAAGAAGCAATCCATCTGTGAGCCATGGACCAGTCTTCCGAAGAGGCCCTAACTGGGCAAAATCTCTTCAGATCCCTGGCCCTGACTGACTTTGGAGCAGAAGAAATAGAAGACAGAAGAGGAGGAGGAGAATAAGAAGAAGCTATAAGAATTGAAGAGTCTCCTGAGACCAAAGAATCACCTGCCCTCGAAAACACAGGAGAGGAAGGCCTACTGACCGAACCATGAAGAGGAAGCATGCATGGACCCAGAATCTCTACCCACCTCCTGACTAGCCGATGAAGAAGGACGAACCACTGAAGAAGCCGAAAATCTTGAAAGAATAGACAACCGAGCAGACACAAACGAACGATCTAATGAAGAATCTCTAACCACTGAAAACAGAGAAAAATCTAACCCTGAATCAACAATTTGAAATTCGAGCTCAGGGGACAGAACCACCGAAACAATCGGATCAAGATGATCAAAAGATGGAGACGACGTCAGAGAGGAAGGAGACGAAACTGATTGAGCAGAAGCAAAAGCCTGATCACACTGATCCTGAGAGGAAGAAGAATGAAGACGAGCAAAGCCCGGAGGAGGCGGAATGGAAGATTTAAACAGAGGTGTTAGAAACATGAGAAGAGGAGAAGTCTTTCGACGAGAGACAAGAGGAAAGGGAAGAATATCTAGAAAAAAACGGATTAACCACAGCATCACGAAAAGAAGAATCCGCATAAGATAACTCAACATCAATGACCCTTGGAGGAACGAAAGAATCATAAATAGAATCTGCCGAATCTTGCGAAAACCTTTGCGAATTTGCTGGACCAGAATCAAAGTTCCTAACATCCCCGAATCTATCTGGGCCTAATACCGGAAGCGGAAGTAAACTGACTAGTGTCCACCCCGGAACCGGAAACGCCTCTACCGGAATTCGGAAAATAAAAAGAGTCCTCAGACTCCAGATATCCGGAAGCGCTAAAAGACCCGGAAACGGAAGTAGACACTAGACCTCTAGGACCCGGATGTCCTACATAACCGGAAGTTACCGAAACGGAAGTGGTAACCGGATCTTGCCGACCCGGATCACCACCCAAACCGGAAGTTACCGAAGCCGGATCTTGACGACCCGGATGTCTTGCTATCCCGGAAGTCCGGCCGGAAAAAGACTGAGAATCGTAAAATGGAAGTAAACCCGAGTCCAAATGACCCGTCTACCCCACCGGAACCAGCAAGACTAGGTATCGACCTCTTAGAAATGGGCGCTCTCGAGACTACTTTAACTACCGGAACCACCGTTACATTGGCATTCTCATAAGGACTAGCCTCATGGACGCCGGTTTCAGCCGACGCCACCACTGCTTGAGGGTTATGCCCGTCACCTTCAAGTCTTATGTGGATTTTCTGTAGTGCACTCTCCGAGCACACCTTCAAGAGCTTAGATGCTCTTGTCTTCTGCTTTTTCGGTGATACCAACACCTGTCTAGAGGTCAGAGGGACCGGCTTCCCCCATTTGCGGGAACGCCCGCTAGCCTTCTGGCTATCCTCGGAGCTTGACGAGCTCTCCTGCCTTTTGGCCTCTTTTATTGCAGAAGAGATCCTTTCATCGAGCGATTTTGTCAACACAGTGGCAAACGATTCAAACCTTGCAAAGAGCGCCATCACGGCATCCGAATTTCCTGACGAATTTCCCCCCTCCGTTGCTACCGATAACGGAACAGAGGTTGAAGCAAAGGATACCGCCTTTGCCTTGCTAGCAACGGAGGAAGGGGAAGGACGACCAGAGGGCAGCGATTGTTTCGACAAATCTTTAAAGTACAATTTCGCAACCGAAACCGGCCATCCTTGACATATCCCACACATCGCAGTGGTTGTACAGGTCGTACACTTCGCACAAACGTGCCCGGCGAACTCAATAGCGTGATGCCGATCACATTTCGCCGACGTACATTTAGTCTTATCTGATTTCGCTGATTCCTACAAACGAAAAAAAACGTAACAATGAAGCATACCATTCAAACTCGCCAACAATAGAAACCCTCAACTCAGTTCTAACGGCGGGAAAATTCAAATTTCCTGACTCTCAAGCTTTCAAGTTATTTTTTTTAATATCCTTATAATGCACTAAAAATAACTTCGTTACAGGCTCTCGATATGGACTGGACATTATTAATGATGATGATGATTTAGGATAGGCATAACAATCAAGATACCACGAAATAATACGATCTTCACGAAAACCGGTAATATCTCGAATTCGTCTATAAGATACCGTACAAACACAATTATACTTCCTTAGAAGTAACTTAGGGAGGATTGACTTCATATTAGGCATGATCATATCCTTGATATAAAGACACAGGTACAGCTGTCACAGCGCAAAACACTAAATTTAATAAAATATTTTTTGGCCAACTATTCTGCTTGCAGAATAATTGAAAAGTGAATCTGTTTCCTATTCGGGCTCTAATGCGCATGCGCGAGCGCCAAGCGTCACTATGAGGTGAGTATAGACTGGTGCCAGTCTATAATTGATGGTAGGCTGGAGAGGGGACTCAACCAAAGGCCTGGTTGAGGGTCCATAGGAATAGGAAAAGGCATTGGGGAGGTGGGTATGCAGGCATAAAAATCTTATTCTGGTAGCAAAATGCAGATAATTGATTTAGCAAGTAGTGATTGAACGGTAATGGATGTTTTTGTGGTGTAATAACAACTAGTGATCTGTCTACTCTTTAGTTTGTGGCGTACAAGAAATACGCATAGATTGACATATTTGAACACACAACTATTTTACAAAACAGCTGATCGTGTCGCCATCTTGCCGGAAAAATTAATATTCATGTATTCCCAACCAATCAGACGCATCAATCTTATAGTACGTGATACGGTGTTGCCAATAACGGGTAATGAGCTTGGTACTCGTATATTAGATACGGGTACAATTCTACAAATTCCTGTCGTTCTCTCGCGATCTTTCACGATAAACGATTCCTATTTGGGACGCCGCTACGAAAAAATGTCCGATGCTATAGAATCTTAGTGTAAAAAATTCGCGTTCGCTTTTTAAACGGCTGAGTGCACCCAGCAATGCTACATAGCATAAAATTTGCCATTTATTCGCTGTCAACGCCGAGAAACCCTGGTATGTGTTCGATTATGTATAAAGGAATTATTCAACATTGAATGAGGCCTCCCCCTAAAATCATGACTGGAATTTCTCGAAATTTTACGGTACCAAGACATAATATAATTGTCATTTTCACATCTTATCGGATGAAAACCTTCATGAAACTTTGGTATCTGTTAGTTCTAATACCATTGTGATTAAATTTATCAATGGCATTTGTAAAATTTTAAAAAAAACTTCGATAAACTTTGCAAAAATAGACCAATGTATTTATCCTATAAGGTGTGGTGGCCATTTTGAGAGGCACGTTGACTAACTAAAATCTATTTTATTCATACAAATTTTATATGTACTTAAAGGTATTTTATTGCCCTTTCTAATGATATATAGTTTTATATATAGTGATCTGTTACTTTGCCAAAAATATTTAATATAGTTGGCATGGTAGCACTATGCCACTATCACTCCTCTACCACTAACAGGCTAGGTTTCCAAGCAAGTTTCTAGCTTTTGGCTGTAGTGTTTCTAGCACTTTTTTTGCAAATTCTTGGTATGGCCCAGAGGGTTAAGTAATCGCGTAGTCATTATATTAATATAACTTACCGTATTTCGATTAATTGTAGCTCCAATGATTTCTTAGCAGTTTCAAAATGGCAAAACTGTATTAGAACCCACCCCCTAACTCAGCAGATTGTATATGCATATTTTTTTAGGACCAAATTTGTAAGATATACATGTTGTGTGGCCATTATCCCGTCCATTTTCCGGCTCTTCAAACAGGCGGACATACATATATGCATACATACACGCACGGTACATAAACGCACCCACGTTACATAAACGCTTGAATGCACGAAAAAATGCGTCAGGGTGTTGTTGTTGATGATGATGCCACATATAGCCTGATAATGACGATGGACACCAGACACATTAGTAACAGGTTCCTTTAATATAAAACCATGAGCGGAGAAATCTAAATCCTGGTGGTTGACGATGACGTCATTCAATATACAATCAGATATAAAACTTATTCTGTTGAATATTTTGAAAATAATGTGAAAGTCCAAACAGACAGGTGGTCGCTTGATACGTCTCTAAGTAAATGCATGTCTGTGCGTCCGTTAATGGTGGTATGCTACGTAACCTTTTAAAATTTAAATTTATAATTTTCTAAAGGGTATTAAACAGCCATAGTTATAAAGCCGCTAATGCCGCCGCCGTTAAGCCTTCATGAACAACCACCATCATTCAAATATATATGGTTCCCTAAGACAAGTCACAAAGAATCACGATCTGATGACCAGTCTTATTCAAAGTCTACTGAAGGTGGCTGCAGCATCAATGACAATATATATTTTTAAGAACCACCGTGACTTAATGTGCTACCACCATGACTCGTATTAAGAATCACCATCTAACAACCATCAAATGTGAATATAGCATACCAATTTTCCATTTAATTTTGGTACAATTTCATTAAATTTGTGGGCGTTAGAAAAACATCACCATTGCATTGTGAACGCAAGCTGTTTTATTTAGGGGATTAATTCCAGGAAGCCAGCAGACAATCGCCTGATTATCTATTAGGCACGTACAATGGGGTTTGCTTTAACCAACCAGCTTGCATAAACGTCCTCAGCAAATTACACTGCACGTGAACTCGTTCGAGTTAGGTTGACAATCAGTCTGTAGAAATCTTCCGATCAGTACAGACCGTCTTTCTCAATTCCAAATTTTTAAAAATTTCAATCCTAAATCAAAGCGAATTTCATTTTTTAAATATAAAGTCTGCATAGAAGCTTAGTTCATTCCTGATAGTACTTTTCAAAGATACAACAACAATTTTGTATCTTTCTGTACAGTTTCTATCCTTATTCGATTCAAACATTGACTAATTTTCTCGTGTAAACCATTTGTAAATTTCATAGTATCATATTTTCATTTTTCGATTAATTTCTCAAGAAGTTTATATGCAGTATAATTGGCTAAAATAAAAGACGAGACAAGCTGAAATTATTCCAAAATTTTCCAACATTTATTTACATTTGTATTAGAGCTTTAGGTCTATAGTATAGTCTAGTAATACTAGTAGTATAGATCGATAATAGTAGGTTTATAGTATAATATAGCAGGCGGCCTTTAAAGGCAAATATACACCGGCTGCCTTTTTTGACACAGTGGCGGCCTTTATTGCCATACACCATCCCATGCATAGCGGTCGGCATCGAATGCAGCCGGAATCGATGGTAACCTTGACATGGGAGTACAGTGATGCCGGCCGCCTACGACGCCGGCCGCCATGTATACGAAGCCGGCCTCCTAGTATAGGGCTATATTAGTCGACTCCATGGCCTCTGTAGTGGTCTTGGGGAATGTCCATTTGCAGGCCAAGACTATTTTTTTAGAATTTACCACTGGAATGACTGGCTCGATAACCGAGCCAGTCATTTCAGTGGTAAAATTTCAAAACTAGTTTTCTCTCGGCATGCAGTGGCATTCAATTATTAAATATTTTGAACAAATATCGCTTAATTTTTCCTTTTTTGTTTTCACAGATTCCGGCGTATTTCGGCTTTGTTTTGACTAAAAGGCTGACTAAAACACGGAAAAGCCAGAAAATTGAACATTCATAACTTTTGAAAACTGCCTTGTTCAACTTGTAATTTTGAATAAAGCCTGAAACGATATCGTTAAATATTTCGTTAATTATTAAATATTTGTTAAACTACATGCTCTAAACTAATACATTAGGCGGCCGGCATCGTATACATAGCGGCCGGCATCGAATGCGGCCGGCAGTGACCTTGACATGCGTATGCCTGTTCAGTCGAATTCAAATGATCATTCTTTGAAATAGATATCTAGTTTGCTCTTGAATAATTCAAGTGTTGTTGCTTCGACTATTGTAGCTGGCAGTGAATTCCACTGTGGTACCAACTACCACTCTGTTAGCGAAAAAGAGCTTGCGAATGTGTTTGTACTATTGCGAATCCATAGGGAGACCGATAATGTCTGGAAGTCATGTGTCAGAGTATTGTTTCATTCACAACTGAAGAGGCGGACAGAGGCTGAATAAGCCGGCGTCAAGATTATTTAGTCCACATCGCTTTCCTATGAAATCCTCTTTCCTATGAAATGAATACGAAAACTGGTGATGAAAAAAGAATGTATTTATATACATGTAAATACTTTAAATGACTACATACCGTATTACCTATAATTTAGCAGTCTTCAGTCCAGTTTAAGAAGTGGAATGGAGCTAACCTTTCATAACAAACGAAATTTTACATGACAAAAAATAAAGACCGCGTGATCTCCTTTCTTTCTTTCTTTCCTTCTTTTGTAGATCCCGTCTTTCGTTCGATAGAGTAGTTTCATGGGTTTTGTGTGGTTGTTTCGGGGATGACGGGAAGTTCATCCATAGGCCCCGTGTCACATAGATCTAAATACTATTGTGGAAACTAAAATAAACATAACCGAATTTGCTGCTTAGGATGATTGTGTCATTGTTGCTTTCTCCTAATGTATGCTGGTACTGTGTGGTCTCCTTACAGGAAAGATGACATTGAGGCTTTAGAGAAAGTTCAGAGGCGAGCCACTAAGTGTGTGCCAAGGCTGCAACACTTAAGCTACCCAGGGAGACTGAGGAAACTCCAGCTGCCAACATTGAAATACAGGCAACTGCGAGGTGATGTTATTGAAGTGCACAAGATTATCCATGGTTCATATGATAAATCTGTCACTGGGAATACTTTCAAGTTTAACAGTCTGGACACCAGAGGACATAACTACAAACTGCAGAAACGCTATGCTAGACTTGAGATTAGGAAATATGCTTTTGTCAACCGAGTTACTGATATCTGGAATAGTCTCCCATATGAAGCGGTCAATGCGACAAGTATTGAATGTCTTGAAAGAAGACTAGACAAATTTTGGTAGGACCAAGAAGTAAAGTTTGATTACAGGTTTTAACTACACATCTAACACAGTACATGGATGATGATCTCTCAGTTTGAACTCTATGCACCTAAAGTTGGTGGTGAATACTTGTACCACACCACATAGTTTGTATGAGTTATATCGAGTCAAGTTCTTTTATGCCTAATAGGCTGTCAACTTGGACAGAGCATGGGTCCTGCGCCTATCTATACTGATTGTAATTAATTACCTATACTGCATGTTGTTATTATGGATGGGGCATGGGTTCTGTGCCTGTCCAACTAATAAAACCAGGGTATGTTCTGTATACTGTTAATGTATTTTGTTATTGTGGATGGGGTATGGGTTCTGTGTCTGTCTAGACAATGCCTTATGGCATGTTCTGTGCAATTATTATTGTGTTTTGCAATTGTGGATGGGGCATGGGTTCTGTGCCTGTCTATTGATTGTAATCTAACTATCTACTGTAATTTGGCATTATGGATAGGGTATGGGTGCTCTGCCTTTCTATTGATTGTAATCTAACTATCTACTCTAATTCGATACTATGGATGGGGCATTGGTTCTGTGTCTATCTATTGATTGTAATCTAACTATCTACTGTAGTTTGATACTATGGATGGGGCATGGATTCTGTGCCTGTCCAACTAATATATTAGGATATGTTGCGTGAAATATTGCTGTAATTTGCATTTCTGGATGGGGCATGGGTTCTGTGCCTGTCTAGATAATATTACATACGTCAGGGTATCTCTAATTGAGTATAGGTCATGCAATGTATAACGTATCAATAGAGATGGGGCACAGGTTCAGTGCCTATCAGAAAAATGTAAATTTTGATACATACTGGTCGAGTCTAATGTATATATGTATATGTAGGTAGGTATGTATGTATATATGTAGGTATATATGAATATATATTCTAGTCAAGAAGCTTAGCGCTATCTCCGGATCACCAGTAACTTGCGGAAGTTATATATGTGTGCAGTATAGTATGTACAATAGCTTGTATAGGGACGTCTGTCGACCAGTTGTATATATCTGTGTTGTTAAAGGAAATCTCTACAGGTATACTTGCATATATGTATAAGCGTTCTGACATGGAGCAGAATATAAAGGTATTGCCTGCATTCTGTAATACTTTTAACTTTAACTTTAACTTTATAACTTTAACTTTAATGTACTGTCACAAGGCATTGCCTTCGGCGGACAACCTAGTTGAATCCATCACTTACATATATTTTGCTACTGAATAAATAATATTGAATCTTGAATCATGTGTTGTGTGTGTGTGTGTGTGTGTGTTGCTGTGGTGTTGTTTAGGCTGGGGTGTGAAGGGGAGGGGGTGGGGTGGAGGGGGGTGGGGGTAACTTTTATTGGGCAAAGCTATAGCTTGGGCTTTGGTCTGGGGAGGGTAAAGTCTGTGAAATTAAATCTAGAAGGCAAATTAGACTAAAATTGAAATAAAGATATTAAAGTGAGATGAAAATCAAAAGTAACGCTATCAAATCAAGAAGAAATAAATGAAGTTAATTAATGCCATGTGAATATAAAGATCAAGAAATGGGAAAAAATTGAACTGAAAACCTGGTATATGTATACGAAATATCCTGAGATTAGAAATTAGAGTCATAACCTTTGGCTGTTGAAATAATAAGATCGGTGTGTGTGTTGCATTTCATGGATTTAAGGGCCTATAGGCATTGGTGTCATCAGTCAGAAGGCACTGGCAGAGAATAGTATTCAATGACATAATACAAATTTCGACAATATAAAACAAACTTTGACGCTCTGGGATGTTCTTAAAATAGATAACAGTTCGTTAAAATCAGCACTCGAGAGTGGAGACTCAATTTTGTTAGCCTGGAGACCTATGAAATCCCGAAAAAAACTAGATGGCATGTTGTGATCAATATAAAGTTAATAACGCTAATTAAATGTATGTATGTATGCATGTAAATTTCTATAGCACCGATTCCGGACTAAACCGCTCAAAGGCGCTTTACAAAATTTTAAAATATGCTCTTGTGAAAAGGTGAGTTTTTAACATAGATTTAAATGGCTCAATTATGTTACAATTTTGAATGTCAGATGGTAGATTGTTCCAAAATTTTGGTCCTGCTCTCGAGAAGGCGCGTTCACCGATGGTTAAATTCGAACGTGGTACGACACATAGTAATTGTGAATTTGATCGAAGGGACCTTGCTGATGTTCTTCGTACGATCAGTGAATTTAGGTAAGGTGGTGCAAGATCATGAAGGCATTTGAACACTAAGAGTCCGACCTTATAGCTGATCCGTTCTCTAACTGGCAGCCAGTGTAGTTCATGGAGAACAGGCGTGATGTGTTCATGCATTCTCGTGCGGGTGATCAACCGAGCTGCTGTGTTCTGGGCTCTCTGCAGACGCTCCAACTGGGCTGATGTTATGCCAGTCAGTACTGCATTGCCATAGTCCAACCGGGATGTTATGGTGGCATGAACAAGTGTTTTAACTGCGTCGGTGTCAAGCAGATTTCGAATTTTGCTGATGTTTCGTATATTGACGAAGATGGAGCGAGAGACAGATGTCACATGTGCTTCCATTGAAAGAATGTTATCAAAAGTTACGCCTATGTTGCGGGCACTGTCGCTAAAACCAATTTCGGCCTCTCCAAAGTGGAGACTTTTTATGTCCACATTCTGTCGGATGTGGCGAGATGTTATCAAGAGAGTCTCTGTTTTCTTGTTCAACATCCAATGTTTGATGTCAAGAACACAGTTTTCGACACACTCACGGGCGTTTAACTGATGGTTTACATGGAACTCGAGGTACAATTGCGTGTTGTCCGCATAAAAGTGGTAGCTTATGCCATGAGATCGTATTAAGTGATTCTCTTGATGAGAAAACTGGATAGCACAAACAAAATACGGTTCAAATAATAATGTTAAAAAACATTAGAGAACAGATTATTTAATTAAAGGGATAATCCACTAGGATATTTTGTCTGTGTGGCTGAAAGTACTAATTCTCCGCATTAATTTGAGGCCAAGTCCACAATTTTATTCCAATAAATCAAAAAGATATTCACAATTTAATTTGCTAACATAACCAGTAGATAGAGGCGCCATTTTGGCCAAGCGGCTGACGTCACCGACACACCTACCCTCTTTGCAATCTAGGATGCAGTGTGCATCGTAGGCAGCGTCATAGAAGAATCTGGGTGCGGGTGAGTGTATGATGTTGTAGGAATAGGTTGATGAGTAGGCGTGGCCGCCTGACATAGTAGTTCAGAGACCCCAGTTGAGCCGGGTTATAGGGATGGGCACCGAAGTGACTCGGTGCCCAGGCTAGTTTGATGGATTCTCTGGCTGCTGGGTTCATCGGTCAGCGATTGGGGTTGTAGATGGAGGATGGTTTGACATCGTTTCCCTCCAATGGCCCGGCTGACCACATCCAAAGCACATGTTTGGTGGCGGTGCTGATGCTGTAGTTGATTGCGGTCTAGTGGTGGATTCTATAGCTACTGTAGTGCTGAATGTCGTCACAATGTTGGTGAGTGCTGAGATCTGTTTAGTTATTTCTTCTAATCTTTCGTGCATGTTTTGTCTATTTTTATTGTTGTGCTGGTTCCTGCATCCTTGGGCGTTGTTGTGGCCTCCACGATGAGATTGGCCACGCTCTCTCCCTCTAGACACGTAATTTTGACCTGGGTTTTCTGATTGTGTGTGCTGTTCATTGTTGGTGGTGCTTGCGGATGTAGTGGGTGATTCGGTGGTAGTTGCGACATTAACATCATTCATTTCATTAATTGGATGCAGTTGGCGGCGATTATTTTTCTCCCGCTCCAAGAAGTTCTCAATCCGAACCGCAGTAGCCATATGTTGTTGAAGGCTGTCGCGCTCCGTGACAAACAGTTTTTCTTTGAGGGCGCTCAACGTATGGTGTGTACGTTGTCTGATGTACTGCTGGAATGGTGTAGCCGTGTCCTCCGGTTCGTAGCGTGTTCCTGGTGAATAACAAGGAGATGATGCTCGAAAAGGAGGTGATACGGGATATGGTACATGAGTATCCGGCCACTAATCACCCATTGATGATGTAGGTGAACATAATGGTCGTGAAAGCGGTAGGGGTCTTTGACGTGGTCGTCCGCGATCCGGCATAGATGGTGGTAGCCTATCGTAGAGATCCGATAAGGTGATGTATTGAGTTCCAGCCTGCGAGGCATCATGGAATGTCCCCTCGCTGATCGGTGACACTCGTGTTGTGATGGTGCTGGTCGCTGTGCATTGGTTATATTTGTGACATTGTCGGTGAGCATGCGAGCAGTACGTCCATCATAAGAGGCTACCTCCAAATCGAGGGAGCACTAACTATCAGATGAAGGAGACTGGAACTCATGGTTGGTGAGTGTAGGCGTGGGTTCACCTCTCGTTCTAGTCCCACATCGGGCGCCACTTGAAGCTTGTGGGGGTATGTGCTGGTCCGATAAATATCCGCCCATCACACCACAAGTGCACAATGACCATGATGGCTGGTTAGCAGTTGATGTTGGGGGTTGCGGATCCCATATGCTGTCTCTCCATGGTGTACAAAAACGACTTCTAGAGCCGGTGGAACACTGATGTTCCAGTGGGGCCATGCGACCATTGCCGCTGGGATTGAACCACACCGTGTCATCCCAACTGTTTGTGTCACAGGTGTGTCTATCCATATTAATTTACAGAATGGTACAATTAGAATAATATACTAGAAATATAAATAAGTACTATACAAACAAGGTGAATCGTTTGACAGTAAAATGAGCACCATAAATACACAATATAGAGCTAGATGGTGTCCTTTCTACGTGGTGTCACCGGAGGTACCACACAGATCCTTGAATTGGCAGAGGTATCCCCGCAAGAGAAGCATCCGCATAGGAGATCACTGAGTAGCTTAATATAAGTTAATATACCCCTAACATACACAGAGAGAACAATGTTGCTGTGAGAGGAAAGTGCCTCGCGCTGGCCTCCGTCACCGAACATTTCATGATGGTGCGAGAGGAAGGTGCCACGCGTGGGCCTCCATCACAGGAATTCTCACTGTTGCAAGAGGCAAGTTCCTTGCGTGGGCCTCCATCACCATATGTTTTCGCAGTGCTTTCCTTCATTGGCGGGGTTATCTAGCTAACAAGTATCAAAGAGGATACGGGGGAGATGTATGTAAATCAGCACTTTAACCCTCACTGCTCAGAAACCTCCAATAGTTTCCCAGGGTCGGATCAGATCTACGTGCTGATGGGACGTCCAAACAATTATAAAGCCATACGGCTGGTGGATCATAGAAAGAGACAATAACTTGATATATACGAGGCCCTATAGGCATTTGGCCAATTTTACACAACCTTGTCGGAGTGCTGGGCTACATTATCACAACAAATGGAAACGAGGCATACACTATATGTCTCCTAACGAAGAGATTGTCCCTAACCACTTTAACCTATCCTATTGATTTAAATAGTAAGGTTTAGTCAATAACATGCCGGGCTCAAACCTTTAGAGCATGGTCAGTGACCTCAATGTAAAATTGATGATGGTAGGAATAAGTGATGCGGATATAAATGTTGCTGTTTAGTGTTTCCTAGCATACTGCGGTCTAAGTTTTCTATAATTAAACAAAACATATCAACTGGATGGCTATCTGCCATATACAACTAACCAATGCAATGAACAATGAAAATATATATATGAATTAATGAGGTAGTACGTATCAGGTTGAAAGACATAAACGGTGCAGTTAGTTAAAACAACTACAGTAAACAAGGACAATATGAACAGTAATAAAGAAATTATAAATTGCGGTCCTAAGACAGGGAAGGCACCTATTAGTCATCAGTGCCATATACGGAAATAATAATTAGATGTACAATAGTATAGTTACTTGAGTACCTAATAGTCGTTGGTACGGAACAGGCTACTATGTTACTGAAATTGAGGCACTAACATATTCATAGCGCGAGTTGACACGTTCTCTGGAGCTGGAGAGATTTCCACAGGCGATTTCCGCAGCTGGTCTCCGCAGGTTGTCTCCGCAAGCTGACTCCTCCAGGCAGGGTAGATACGGTGCATACTCAGGACAGTGAAACAGTGCAGTGAAGTGACATTTATTAGATAATCTCTGTAACTAAATCATAATTTATGTAGAAATGAGAAAGTTCTCTGTCCGGTGACAGAAGTAGTAAAGTTAAAGGTTGCCCATTAACAGAGAGGGCGGAATATAATGTTAAGCAGATACATAACATGGCACACGGTGCGGGATGCGTCGCATAGCTCTTGCGGCGCACCTAGCAAAGTCCACCAGACTGTGGTCCAAAAGTTAATTAAAACATACACGACATGTAGTGCAGAATTTAGTGTCCACTTTTCAGTGTGGTTGGCAGATCCAGCGAGTCGTCCACCAAGAATCACTTTAGCTCTACATCTCGTAGGATTAAATCCTGGGCTGCAAGTGCCCTTTCCACAGGTGTTCCCTTTAGAGAAGTTCGAATGCGGGAACCATTACTTTAATTAATTATTTTGCTCCCGAATGGCCATCTGAGAGCATCCAAAATTGCGCAACGCGGAAAGTCCAAGAACTGCTTTTATGTGCGGGTAAGCTGAAAGCCGCAAGGAACTGCAGGGGATGTGCTGTATCTGTTTGTTTCCGCAGGTGTTCCGGTCCACTCATCTAGTCCGCACCTCCAGTCAGGTCTCGGCAGGTCAGTCCCCACGCCGACGATGCGCCTGATCCTCGATTTTTCACTCTTTTTATACTCGCTATGACGTCAGAGCTGGACGCCTCAACCAATCAACGACCCAGCGCCAGCCAATCAGCGTGCTGGTATGCTAGTGACGTATCGACCACGTGTACACATATCTCTGTATTGAGTTTAAAATATACACGCGACTACGACGTTATAGCAATATTCTAAGTATAATTTAGCAGGGAGCTTCGAGGATAATGCAGCCATTTCTGGGCCGATTCTAAGATGGTTTACAGTTTTGGAAAGTTCGTTTAATTCTGGTTCTAATCGCTACCAAGAACAACGAGAACGGATAAATTGTAAACATGTACGAGTACCTACACGGTACACTATAGGCATGCACTCGCTTCCAATTCCGAGACGTGTTGTCAGGGAAGCTCTGATGCACGCGCATGCGCACCACACGTTCTATCAGACAGCCGATTTTCGACGAGAAACCTCTCTCATAGGGCCTATGTACGCGTACTATCCTACCCAGGTGGCGTGCTTGGAGCGAATCCGGTGTGGCCATTCTGTACCCAGCTTTGCTGGGATGGTCAGTACCCATCCGGTCGGTCCATGCTACAAAATTTCAGTGCAAACTTTCCTCCTTTTATACTTTTTGGTGACATCACAGGAGGGCGGATGACCACGCCCGAAAGTTTCAGAGTGAGCTGGTCTCTCTCTGTAGGTAATTATTTGACTTTCATTCTCCTGGAGAACGAAAGTCAAATAATTAATATATATAAGGAGGTAAGATAGCTGCTTTCACCCCCACTCATTGAAAAATCGGGTCTCCGATCAACGTTACAATCTGAAACTATTTATTTCTGTGGACGCTCACCTTTTAATTAGCATGATGCGGTTTTTCAAGTTGGATGCTTATAAATTTGCCTGTTCAAATTTCAGGCTGGAATGCACAATGAGGTGTGGGAGAGCGCGATGACATCAGCGACCATGGCCCCGACTCACCACCTCTCGCCTCCTCCATCACGCTGTGGTAGTTTCGTGAAGGGCAGTTCTTTTGTTTATAGCCTTTGATCCAATTTACTGGAAAATAGAAGTGATGATCACATGATTCTTGTTTTGAAAGCACGTGGCTGATCGGAAACTTAGGCAATCTGTATATGGGTGGAGTTTTGATGCTGTTGACTGTACGTATATGATGCGAAAAATAGAAATATAAGTTTTTCCTATTCTGTTCATTAGAACAGCATCCCTTTATATGCCCGCGATTTTGTACTTGCACCGCCTCGTGTGTGTAGTAAATTTATTCCAGCCCGTATTGATTAGTGGCTGGAATTTGTAGGTAAGAGAATATTTGAAATTCTCCACGGTGTTATACTGTCTAAGTTTGGATGCTGCTTCATCAGCCCGCGTGCTAATGATTTGTATATGCGGTAGAACAGTTGTGTTCTTAATCAAAATTAGAACAGCATAGCTGTCAGTAATTTATTGTTTGTTTTAAATAGCTCCATGTCTTGTGGATTCCAAGTCTACTGACCCCGTCAAGCTGGACTGTATTTACCGGGTGGGCGGACTGCCAAGCATCCTCCGCTATGGGTAGGACTAGTATCACCTCACCTAGACCAAACTGAATTATTACGATACAGCTCGGAAAGTGCGTGCCACAGTTTATAATTTTACAATACCATTGCATGGAGATTGTGATACAGTCATCCTGAGTGTCTGTGTCCCTGTCATGTTGGTGAATTTGATTGATACGTGTGGCTACTTATCTGTGGATGAATCTTGCGCTGTCGTGTAGTGTGAAAGTCTTTATTGCAGTTGGGCGGGGATACTGCGATGCTTGTGGTGTCAATTTTATCGGACATGATGTATTTCACTCTGCAATGGCCAAGTCCTAAGACGGGGCAGAGTTACGTTAGAGCATGGATGACCAGAATGGGTGCTGTAGTACTTGAATCAATCCATTATCGATTTTCCTTTTGGTAGCAAAATCCTACTCGATACTGACGACAGACTGCGGGCATCTTGCTCTCTTAATAATATTGACTTTTATTACATATGATATATTACAAAGTGTCTTTGTTTAGCTGATTACGCACAACGTTTCCGGGGTGGGGTGGGGGTGGGGTTGCGGGGGGGGGGGGAGGGAGTGGGGGAATTCCCCATCGCGTGTACTGAAGATGGCTGTGTAGCTCACGGGGGTACGTACTGGTCTGCCATGATCTTTTCGCCCATCGCACTGCACGTGCACGATGAACGGGATGGCTGATTAGCTGCGGATCTCAGGGTTGTGGATCCCGTATGATGTCTCTCCGAAAAATACAAAGACCGACTTCTAGAGCCAGTGGAACACTAATGTTCCAGTGGGGCCATGCGACCATTGCCCCCAAGATTGAACCACATGGTGTCGTCCCAACTATTTGTGTCACCGGTATGTCCATCCATACTAATTTAGAGATATGGAACAATTTATAATTAAACAGTAGAAATATGTGTATACTATACAAACAAGATGAATCGTTTGACAGTAAATGAGCAGACAATAATACACAACATAGTGCTATCAGGTGTTCTCTCCACATGGTGTCGCTGGAGGTACCACACAGGTTCTTGAATCCGCAGAGGTATCCCTGCAAGAGAAGCATCCACAACGAAGTCACTAAGTAGTTTAATTTAAACTAGTATACCCCTAACACACACAAAGAAAATACTGTTGTTGTGAGAGGAAAGTGCCAGGCGCAGGCCTCCGTCACAGGAAAATGCCTTCAACTCCGAAGTGGAGGAAAAGAGCTGGCAAAAAGGGTCACTCTTTTGATCAACAGAAAAATGCTAAGTGAAGATCCTAGTGAAACCATAATTAATGTAATGCATACTTGTTTACGTGAAGACGGGACGAATGATTTGCGAAGAATTCCCAAGTCACCGTCTTATGTTGTTCCAAAGATACTGTATTGATAGATGCCGCTTTATTTATGCTGGCCTTCTGCTACCCTCTAACCTATCATTTAGTTGTTGGAAACAGAAACTAGCTTTGGCCGCAAGTGGTAGGGATTCCTACCTAACTTTAGATACAGTTGTCCAATGGTCGCAGATGCTTCACTTCCCGTACGTCGCTCCGCATAGCATCTGCCTTCAAGGACGGCATGCATACATGTTACGACCCAAGGAAGCCCCGCAACCACATAAAACATCACCTGGACAATGACTACATTTCACATAAGCAAGTTTTAAATCCTGACATGTCTTTATGGTGGGGGTGAAGAGATGGATATCCATCGCGAGCATCCTTCCCGTGATGGTGTGACGAGCTCCTATGCTTCATCCAGACACTGCAACGAATTGGATGGAGATCCACATCTCGTCCGTCACCATGTGCTACAGAGCTAACATTTGTGGGCCATTAAATAAACTAAGTATGTTTTCACAGTGCTTCCTTCGTTGGCGGGTTATCTAGCTAACAAGTATTCAAAGATACGAGGGGGATGTATGTGAATCAGCACTTTAACCATCACCGCTCAGAAACCTCCGGTAGTTTCCAAGGGTTGGATCCGATCAACGTGCTGATGGGGGAGTCCAGACAGTTAATAAGCTATGCGGCTGTTGGATCATGGAAAGAGACAATAACTTCATATATATGAGGCCCTATAGGTAACTGGCCAATTTTACACAACATAGCTGGAGTGCCAGGCTTCATTACTGCAACAACCGGAAAAGAACGTATTTATCACGTGCACAGAACATTCTAGATCTATTTATGCATCCGTGCGATTACGACGTCAAAAGCAATATTTTAAAGATAATTTAAGGGGATTTGGGCAGATAACTCAGCTATTTCCGGGATGATTTGAAAATAGTCAACAGTTCTAGAAAGTTCGTTTTATTCTGGTCCTGAGCGGGACCAAGGACAACGAGAACGGAATAAGTAAAGGTTTTTACGAGTACCAACTCTGTGCACTATAGGCATGCACTCGCTTCCAATTCCAAGACGTGTTGTCAGGGAAGTTCTGACGCCTGCACGCATGCACACCACGCATTTTATCGGACTTTTTAACGAACCTCTCTCATAGGGAGTATATATGCATACTGTCCTACCCAGGGGGGCGTGCTCACAGCGAATTTGGAGTGGCCGTTCCATACAGCGGTTGTGGTCGGGATGCCCTTTGGATGGGGATGGTCATCTCTCGTTACACGATGGTTGGTACTCTGTCATAGTTTTTAAGCACTGGGAATATTCGAGCCGAGAGTCTGCTGAACAGGCTGCTTCCCTGCCCACCACCAGCTGGGGGTGGGGCGGGCGTTGGGGGGTGGGGTAACTGTGGTGCGGGATGCCACCTCCTCTGTAACAGCCGACTCTCTCATGTCTGAAGATTGGCAGTCAACAGACGACGAGTGGAGTGTGAGATGGATGGGATGTGTGAAGTCCGAACTCAGCGCGGAGATTAGAGATGTGAGTTGGAATGGTGGTGGTGTTGCCAATGGATGGGGTGCACCCTGGAGTGGGAGTAGTATCGCGATTTTATGACTTGGAAAGGTGTACCGAGTTGTGCGGTTTTCCTGTTCTCTGCAACAGGCCAATGCCTCATCCAGCCTCTTCACTTCCATGCTATTTATTATATGTTCCACCCCACTGGAAGCATGGCCCTGGACAGCCTCAGCTTCCGCTTGTGGTAACTCTATAATTGGGGTAATAGCATGAAGTGGGTGGGAATGGGAAGAGGTCGGCGGAACAACTTTTCTGTCCTTCCCCTTGAACAGCACAAATAGGAAAGTCTTCAGATACAACTTCCCGGGCTGTGTAGACCCACTCTGAGGAAGGAGAGGCCGAGTACGTATCTCATCATCGTCCTCAGCATTAGTCATTTGTTCGCGGACTCCTGGCTTGGTAGGAGAGCGGTCGAACTAGCACCACGGTGCTCTGGACTAATGTCGAGAATACTTGTTTCCGTAGAGACATCTGTCTGGATACCGGTGTTACGTGGAATGGCCAGTCCGAGCTCTGGCACTGGGTCATCACTAACACAAGGTTTAAGTTGATCGAAGTGCATGAATGAGGTCAGGCCATCCGAGGTGCTGATGGGGTAGGTCACGTCTGACTTCTTACCTACTACCACATATGGGCCTTTCCACTGATAACTCAGCTTACTCGGCACATTTGCAGAACGTCGTGAATCGTGAACCCAAACCATTTTCCCTGCCCCATACTGGTCTCCATGCACTCACCGGTCATACCACGTTTTCTGACTCCGGTGTGCAGTGGATAATGTTGGTCTCACTAGCTCATGGGCCTGTTCTATTGATTGCCGCATAAGCTCTACATAGAGAGATGGTGAATTTTTATCTCCTGGTATTCTGGGCATGGCCAGATCCAGGGTACGGCCAATTCATGGCCTAACATTAACAGAGCAGGGGTATAACCCATGCTGGAATGTGTCGAAGTGCGGTATGCCATGAGCACGTATGGGAGTCATAAACCCCAATCGTGAAAATCAAGGTTTGTTTCCTAAGTCAACATCTCCGTCAAGGTGTGGTTGAACCGTTTTACAATCCCATCGTTTTGTGGGTGGTACGGAGTAATTCTTGTTTTGACCATATGAAACAATTTTCAGAGCTCGGAGATCATGCAGCTCTCAAAAATTACTTCCTTGGTCGGAGTGCAATTCATAGGGCATACCGAAGTGGCAGAACACATTGCTGGTCAGGATCTCCGCTGCTGTGGATGCCTCTTGGTCTGGCAAAGCGAATGCTTCTACCCACCTAATAAAATAATCTTGCAATTCGAGGATGTACTTGTTTCCTTCATCCATCGTATTCAATGGTCTGAGCACATCAATAGCCACTCGCTCCCATGGTGCACCAACAATTTTAACTTGTGATGGTGCGTAATGGTGCTGGCCAACAGTGCGTCTTTGGCATGGGACACATTTGGCGACCCGTGCCTTCACACTATCATGTATCCCAATCCATTGGAATCTCTGTTTGATGCAATCCACTGTTCTTTCTATGGCCAAATGTCCAGCGTTGTCGTGTAGTTGGTTTTGTATGATCACACGATAATGCTCAGGAATCACTATCTGGTTATTAATGTAGAGTATGCCACCTTGCATATGACATTCCAAACCTCTGGTAGAAATATTTGGCCGTCGCGGAAAATTGGGTTAACAGATTCCTGAGGAGGACGTACCCTCTCCTGGATCCACGCATATATATTCCGTGATTGTATGTCTGTTGCTTGTTCATGAGCGACTGTCTCCAGATCCCACTCGAGACTGAGGAAACTCCGGGTGTCAGTGACTGAAGTGGAGGTTTGCCACTCTGCTACTGCTTCAGTTTTTGAAGGTTGAGTAGCTACTCCATCGCCAGATATGACGTGTCCCAAGAACTTGATGCTCTGTCTCAAAAGATGACACTTCTTGGGTTTGAGCTTGAGGTTGGTGGTATGAAACTGCATTAAGACCTTGTTCAAGTTGGACAGATTCAGCTCAAATGAAGACCCAAAGACGATTATGTCGTCGATGTAACAGAGACAGATCTCCCATTGCAGGGTAGTTAATACCTGCTCAATGAGATGCTCGAATGTTCCAGGAGCATTACACAAGCCGTAGGGCATGTTACGGAATTGGAAAAGACTGTCTCAACAGACAAATGTGGTCTTCTCCCTGTCAGCCTTGTCCATGGCTACCTGCCAGTACCCACTAGCTAAGTCACGGGTACAAAACCACTTGGCTCTGGACAAGGAATCTAAGGCCTGATCTATCCGAGGTAACGGAGAGGCATCTTTGACACTAAGATCATTAAGGCGGCGGTAGTCTATACAAAACCACAAAGATCCCTCATTTTTGCCTGCTAGTACAATGGGACTGGTCCAGTGGGATGCTGAAAGCTCTATGATGCCTGTCCACAACATGTTGTTTACTTGTGAATGGGAAGACATCGTACAGGTTGTCGAACGGGTTGGTTGTTTCCTGTGTCAATGAAGTGACGTACAAGATGAGTTTCCCTCAGATCCATGTTTCCGGCTGAGAAACTTTCATGATACTTATATAATAGTTTCCATACATCACGTTTGTGAGATTGCACCAATCCAACTGTGGCATGCAAATAAATGTCATGCAGATGTTCTGGTAAATCATCAGAAGTTGTTGCTGGTGTAGGTGCAGTAGGGAGGTGTCTCCAGTGATATCACATCCACCAGATGGCCACAACGAACTCCTGGTACTAGGGTTTTTGGGTCCGTTGTGCCATTGAATACTTGAAATGGTATACAATCCTTATTGGTGATGTCCACGATCATCTGAGGACTGGCGCATTGTGAGGCAATCATGTAATCGGGGTCGGGTTCCAGCATAGCTGTGTGTGTGTTGCTTCCTAACTGTGGTGCGGTGGCCCATAAAATTTCCTCTTGTCCCGGCTCAACTGTGGCCGTAGATGCCAAAATCATTGCACAGGTGTCGTACAGTGATGATTCCAGTCCAAGGTGTATACATCGGCCGTGTATGTCTAATACCTGTTATCTGCAATGCATGACAGCTTCGCTGGCACTGAGGAAGTCAGAACCTAGCAGGACATCGTTTTGAATAGAGGCAATGACAACTCGCTGTATGAATTGCATTTCCTCTATCTTTATTACGAGGTTTACCGTACCAGCCACAGGAACATTGGCTCCAGTACCTGTTTGTAACAATATGTTTGTAGGCCTAATGGGTCGCTTTTTATAAGGTGGGATGCTCCCATACAAGTGCTTGTTGAAAACGGTGATAGAAGCCCCAGTGTCTGTGGTGGCACTGGTTGAAACGCCACTGAACAGGCAAGCACATTTGTATATTACTTTGCAGTGTGTTTCCAATGATACTGCCTGAGGAATTTCTTTTGGGGCAGTATCATCCTGTATGTAGTCTGTTTGTTTTTAAATTGCTTCCGTGAGTGCAATTTGTGGCTGAGTGAGAAAGGGACCAACCCGTCGTCGCTGCTGCTGTGATTGTTTAGGTGATTATGGAGCTGGGGTAGTAATGGCGGTGTTGTTGATGCCGGTGTGTTGTACCATGAATTAGTGTAGACGGCAGTCTGGACAGGACTAGTGCGGTCACGAATAAGGGCTACCTGTGTTAGCCACTTCTGACAATGCATTATGGGATATTTAGTGGATGCACAAAAGAAGCAGTGGCAGCGCTGAGGTTTGCTGCCTTTTGGATGATGCTTCTTCTTGCGGATCCATGATGCCGAATTCTGATAGCTGTTTGTGTCATTATTACTGCTGCTGGATGCGGTGGGTGATACCGTTGGGACTTGTGAGTTGCATTCCACCAAGGGGCACCGGGTGTTAAGCCCTTTGGCAGCTGGTCGTGGTGCTTGTATAAACGTTGTTTCAGTGGAGGTGCTACAACCAACCACTGCCGTTTTACATAGGAAAGAAGGTGTGTGAGATACGGAGGTTGCGGTGTCACAACCTCTCGCAGAGGGAGATGTTGGTGTTGTGAATGCAGTGTGCATCATTGGTACCGGCGTATATGAAGCCGGGTGTGTGTGATTGTGTACTCTCGTGGAAATGTTATTTGTAGTGTTAACCACCTGACATTGTTGTCCGGATGCCGCAGTTGAGCCAGGCTGTGAGAGTGGGCACTGAAGTGACTCTATAAACAGTGTCGGTTCTAGTTTAACGAGGACTCAGGTTGCGGTGTACGTTGGTCAGCGGTTGGAGTTGTAGATGGAGGGCGATTTGGACATCGCTCCTTCCAGTGGCCTGACTGACCACATCCATAACATGTGTTTGGCGGCTATGTATGTGTTACCGGACTTGTTGCTGGTTGTGTTGTCGACTGTGTCGCGATGGTGGTGCTAAGCGTGGTGACTAAATTGGTGAGTGTGGAGATCTGTTTAGTAATCTCTTCCAACCTATCATGCACATTTTGTCTATTGTTATTGTTGTGCTGGTTCCCGCATCCAGGGGCATTGTTGGCCCCCCCCCCACCCCCCGATGGGACTGGCCATGCCCTCTTCCTCTAGGCGTGTGATTTTGACTGGTTGGGTGTTCTGACTGTGTGGTGTGCGGGTCGGTTGCTGATGCGGATGCAGATGCAGAAGTGTTGTCAGCGGCGATTAAGAGATGTGCATCATTCACTTCATTAATTGGATGCAATTGGTGGTGATTTGCTTTTTCTTGCTCCAAGAAATTCTCGATTCTGACCGCAGTTGCCGTTAGCAACAGGAGACTACCATGTTCAACGAGAAATAATCTTTCCTTGAGGGCGGGCTCACCACTCAACGTGTTGATGAAGGTGTCTAGATGTAGATGCGTGACTCCCTCATGATTAGTGCTGGGGTTGGCGTGCGTAACCAGTCACTGAATACAACTTGCCAATTCCAGCAATGTCTCCATAGCTCGTCTATGCAAGCTTTTGAGCTGAAGACGACTGGTTTCACTGAGGGCTGTGTCCCCGAATCTTTCTGGCAACACGTTTTCCAGTTCCGTGTATGTTGCGTGGGGTCTGATCCCAAATCTGCCAGGAATTTGAGAGCTTTTCTTGACAGTTTTGCAGCCAGATACTCTCCCATTTGCTGATCCGTCCACTGGTTTGTGCGGCTAATAATTTCAAATCGGCACTTATAATTGGTCCAATCATTCTCTCCACTGAAATCGGGAGGGAGAATGATTTGGCCATGGCCATGATAGGGTGCTATAGGTGCGAATCCAGGTGGTGGTGTTGGGGAGAATGGTGTAAATGCGGATGCTGGTCTGCATGGTGGTAGTGGTGTTGGTGGCTGTTCCTGTCATGGTTCTCGCTGATACCGCGTCCGCGATGGTGACTCCCAACGATAATGTTGAACGCGACACATTGGTTCCACTGAATACCGCCCTAATACAGGTCCATAGACGGGTGTTGGTCTATAGACTGGTGGAGACGTACTGCGTATACGATGCTGACATTCTGTCGGTCGCTGTGATGGGTTTTCCTCGTACGGAGGTGGTCCAGGAGACTGACGGGGGTGGTGGATGCCGTGTGATGTTGTGTTACTTCTGGTATACTGTTGAAAGGGAGGTTCCACATCTCCCGATTCATATCACAGTATGGATGGATAGTATGGCGATGACGTTCTAATTAGTGGAGATGCGGGACATGGTGCATGAGGTGCAGGCCATTGGTCACCATGTGATGACGCTGATGAACATAATGGTTGTGAAGAATTGGTATGTCCCCGTAGGGATCTTTATCATGGTCGACCGCAATCTGGCAAGGGTGTTGGGTACCTATCGCGGATATCCGACAGTGTGATAAATTGAGTACCTGCCTGTGAGGCATCGCAGAATGTCCCCTCACTGATCGGCGAATACTTGTGTAGAAACGGTGCTGGTTGTTCCACACCGGGGAAATTTCTGGCCTAGTCGGTGAGTATGCATGCAGTACTCCCGTCATATGATGCTATTTCCAAATCCAAGGAGTGCTGTTCATCTGATGAAGGAGACTGTGACGTGTGTGTGTTGAGCACAGATGTGGGTTCGCTTCTCATTCGAGCCCCACATCGGGCACCACTTGTAGCTCGTGGGGCTATGCGCTGGTCCATTCTGCTGCTCCACTCCATTGCACCGCATGTACAGGATGTGTGGGAGGGCTGGACATGATAATTAATCCAAAAATATATACCATACAAACAATGGCAGTCGTTTGCTAGTAGACGCGAGAAAATATACAGTACATAGAACTAAGTTAGTGTCTTGTTTACGTGGATTGGTCAGAGGTACCTCACCAATCCGTATATATTCGTGAGGTATCCCTGCAAGGGAGTGTCCTAACAAGGCTACTTATGTAGTTTAATATAAACCATTATACGCCTAACAAAAATATTATTGTTGCAAGAGGAAAGTACCTCACGTCCGCCTACATCACAGGAAAATGCCTTCAACGCCGAAGCAGAGGAAGAGAGCTGGCAAAAAGGGCCACTCTCTTGTTCAAACATAAGCTAAGTGTAGTGTGAGTCAAACTAGTGAAATTATAATTAATGTGATGCACGCTGTATTACGTGAAGACGGGGGCAGATGATTTCTGAAGAATTCAAATGCTGTCATCTTATGTACGTCCAAGATACTGCACTGGTAGTTGCCGCTTTATTTATGCTGTCCTTCTGCTAAATTCTAACCTACCATTTCGTTGTTAGATTTACTTCCAATCTTTGGCCGCAAGTGGCAGGGATTTCTAACTATCTTTTGATACATGAGCCTAACTGGCGAAGATGCTCGGTTTCCGGAAGGTCACCCAACAGAGCATCTCCCTCAGAAAGGCAGCGTGTGGACATGTTATGGAGTGACAGCTTCGGAATCATATAGTGATCTGGTTATATATCACACCGCAACCACATACAATATCACTAGGACATGTCATCATTTACATAGGCAATTTGAAAAGTGCATAAAAGATTTATGGCAGGGAGTAAGAGGCAGATATCCATCTCTAGTGACCTTCCTGTGAGGGCGTGGTGGGTTCCAAGACCGCACCCAGTCACTGAGTTAGACGGAGATCTGCGTCCCATCCATCACCCATGTGTCGGGGAAGGATCATTTGAGATCCGGCCCCTGGGACTAACGTTTGCCTGCCGTTAGGGTTAAGTTTCAAAATGTCCAGAGATGCACTGCTGGTCGGATTTACATAATATCTTTTCGTAGTGCTTCCTACTTTGGCAGGGTTATCTATGCTAACTGGTATCCGAAGATACAGAGCGGGTGTATTTGAAATCAACACTTTAGTCTTCACCACTCAGAAACTCCAATAGTTTCCCAAGTCGGATCATGCTAACGTGTCAATGGGAGTTCCAGACAATTTATAAGCCTTGCGGCTGGAGGAGCATAGAAAGAGACAATCACTCAATATAATAAGAAGCCCTAAGGTATTTGGCCAATTTTACACAATCTAGCCGGTGTGCTGTGTTACATATCCGCTACATCCGGAAAAGAGGCTTACACAAATGTCTCCTAAGGAGTGGTTGTCCCTAACTACTTTAAACCTATCCTAACGAGCTCGGTACCTATTAGTCATCAGTACCTGTAAAGAAATGAAAAAATACAATAGCTAAATGAGTACCTATTAGTCATCGGCACGGAAAAAGTTCATAAATCACTGTAGATACTGCGTTACAGATGAGGAACGCGAGATGGCACGATTCTGAAGTTGCTGGGAAATCTCCGCAGATGAACTGTTGATATGGCTCACTCTCAAAGATGGTGAAGAAGAACAACTGTAGTCGGATGTCCACTAGATAGTCATAATAGCTAATACAATAATTAAGCAGGATGTTAAAAAGTGTCCATCCGGTAACAGAAGTTTGAAAGTTGCCTGTAACATGAAGGGCTACAGTTGCAATTAAACAATGCATGTACATTACTGGGTACACCGTACATGATACACAGCCTAGCTCTTGTGGTGTACCAGGCAGAGTCCCACTAGATTGTGGCCTAAAAGTTAATTAATCACACAACATGCTTCATGGAAGTTTGAATACCACTTTTCAGCATGGTTCAGAAGATCTGACGATTTGTCCACCAAGAGTCACCACTCATTCTACTTACCGAAAAGATTACATATGGGCCACGAGGCCCATCTGCAGGAAGGCTCCCCTATGTGTTGTAGTAAGGGAGTCTTCTATTCAATCAGTTGCCCCTGGATGGCCGCCCGAGGGCCTACGAAAACTGTGATTGTGGATGTTCAATTGCTGACCAGAGAAAGAGAACTGAATTCCAAGACGCACTGTTGCAGTGTAGGGTACCACAGTCAGTAAGCAGTTGCCCACATCTATCACTGCTCTGGCCACACAACCTACCACTTGCTCTATCTCACCAAAGTGTTGTCTCGGTTCTTGATTTTTTTGCTCCTTTTATACTACTCGTGACGTCAGAGGCAGGACGCCCAACCAATCAGTGGACGAGCTGTAGCCAATCAGCATGCAGCTAGGAAGGGTGAGGACACTATCACGTGATAGACATTCTCCCCATTCATTTAGTACATACACATGATTACGACGTCCGGGTAATATTTTGAAAATAATTTCAATGAGCTAATTTCGATAACTCGGCAATTTCTGGTCCGATTTTAAAAAGGTAAATAATTTTGCATTCCTCATCTCATTCTGGTCCTGATAGCTATCAGGAACGACGAGAATACAGTACTTCAAAGAAATTACTTGCACCGAGTCAGTACACTTTAGTATGCATTCTCTCCCAACGCTGACACGTGTTGTCAGGGAAGATCTGACACACACGCATACGCGCTACGCGATCTCACGGACCTATTCGTTTCATAGAAACCTCTCCCATATGGCTCTATACACGTTTACTATCCTACCCAGTGGTGCATGCTTGCAATGTACCCGGAGCGATCGTTCCGTACCCAGCCGAGCTGGATGGTCCATACCCATCCGGCCGATCTGTACTACATTTTTCATAAATGAGTCCCATAAATAAAATGCAACAATACTGGTAACACACACTTATGAATGAACGTTCCTTGCATTGCCAGTTTCCGTAACGTACCAGTGACTGCAACAACTGCAATAATTTGTTGATGTTGCGTGAGGATAATCCTCCAATAATTTGGAGCACCCATGGCAGTTAAATCTAGTAAAAACTACTAGTGAGGGAGAGGCCTAAGAGACGATCCATAGATTAGAACAAAATAAAGTAACATGCACAATTAAATGACCAGACAATTAAAATATTCAACGCATAATTAACATGAATATACACACATATACAGATGCATTAAAATCAAACAAGCATACTACATGAAGCAGGGATAGAGAATATGGATAACTATGCCGGCCGGCTGGAAATGTAAGTTCTGCCACAGTGTATACTGGAGTAGTGACTGACTCTGGGACAGCTGATTTCTTATGAGATTTAGAATGGTGTGCTCAAATACTTTTTTCAATAATGGAGACATATGTGATGCCACGATAGTTACTTGGGGTCGTTGAGTTTTTGCCTTTCTTAAGAACTGGGGTAATCACGCATGTCTTGAACAACTCTGGAATTTGTTTAGAGGTCATAATAAGAATGAATAGATACGTCAGACAGGGAGTAATGCCATCCATAGCATAGATCAGATGTTCAGCGCATAGACCACATTCGTCAGCGGACTTGCATGTATGCAAATTACGTATTGATGACCTAACATTAATTTTCAGTAATTGTTGGACACAACTGTCCATTGGAATGATATAATTCATGTATTAACTGAAGGTCAGAGTCCAACTTGTCCATATGGTTAGGGTCACAATATGTGTAATTTCAAGGAGCAGCAAGATCTTCATAGAAGTTCGCCAGAGACTGGCTCTGTTCAATGGGGTCATAGATAGCCTTGCCACCTAATGATAGATGGCCAGTGCTTTTACCGTGCTGCCTGGTGTGATTAATAAGTTTGTGGAAAATGCTATTATTGCTATCTTGCATGATCGTATTGTAAAAGGAAGCTACTTCTTTGCGAAGTTGGGAACGGAGTCCCCTTTTCAGGACTGGATTTGTCTAGCTTCAGCCATTGAACATAGAGTTGCTTGCCCTTGCTTACAAGATTCTTAACAGTTGGGGATGCCTTCCACTTGGGACCATTAACCCTAACTTGTTTGCAGGAACTGCTTTCTGGGCAGCGTCTAGCAGAGCCTTCTGGATTGCAGCAGCAAGTGATTCCACATTTAATGATCGCATAACATTGGCAGTGTTAAGATTCTGTTGTATAGAGCATGAGTACGCTGATAAGTCGGCCCGTGCCCACAGTTGTCTGGATGCACAGGTAGGCAGCTGTTTTGTACAGGGAAGACGTTCCACTGACATAAGGATATTGCAAACAACAGGCGCATGAGTAGACATGTTACAGTCCCCTTTTGGTTTGATCTGTAGATTCAAAAGCAGTGACGGATCATGTGTGAAGAAATAGTTGATATGGGAGTAATTTCCAGCATGACTATAGGTTGCCTGACTGGGAATGTCTATTACAGTAGATAGACCTTCGCTTGAGAGGAAGTGTTTCAGGAGTTTATCGGATCTGTTGTTTCTATGCTCTTGTATAGTTGCGTTCATATCTTCCACCCAAATAACAGTATGGCTAGATTTGAATTTAGCAACCATAGTGTGTGGTACATCAAGACAGTTATGGTATTCTTCAGTGGCATTCGAATAGCCGGAGGTTGGCATATAGCTGTTAACCATAAGGACAGGTTTTGGTGATTGGTCCAGCTCTATTGCAATTACACAATTGTTCCCCTCATATAAAGGAGTAATTATATTGTTGAGTTCCTTTTTCCAGGCAATAAACATCCCTCCGGGACCGCGAGCCCATTGAAAATTACAGCTAGATAAATCAGCTTCAACTGACCAACTTGAGTAGCTGAAATCGGGTAAGTATTGTGCTATTTCAGCTTTTCCGAAGTCCCAGAACCAGTGCTCCTGGCCGCAGATAATATCGGAGTACTGGCCGATTTCCTGTAAATAAGGAGCATTGATTATGTTTGACAGCACAACCATTTTTCTGTGTGTCTTGGACAGATTGGTGAAGAGGGTATACATCTATGCAGACTACTAGCGTTTTGAGCAGTTGATTGAACAACTTCCTCTGGCCGATGATGTGTAGCAGTTAGTTTGTCCTTCTTAGATAAACCAGTTAGGGTTTTGCAGTTGGCGGTCTTAAGATGGGTACCAACATGCTGTGCCCTAGTATGGCTGTTGAGCTCAACGCCTGCTCGTATATAAACATTCGTCAGTGAGCTATTAGCATGGTTGCTCACAATGTGGGGGTGGGTGTTGTTCTGGTGGTAGTTGGAGCCAGGTTGGAGAACTTTGTGTTGGCTTGCTTTTAGAGTACCACCACAACATTGTGGCTGCACACAGATTCTGTTTCCAGGTTTGCTGTTAGTGTGTTTGTTATACATGTTGTAGGCCTCACATGTAGTAAATGGAGGCTGGGTGTTAGGGCAATTAGAAGATATATAGGGTGCCATCGGTAGAGGTGGTGGTAGTGGTAAAGATGGTGGTATTGGAGGAATGCTAGCATCTGTAACAATAGAGACATGCGATCTACTAAGAGGTACTTAAGATATCTGTGGGTTAGGTTTATCCACCAGCAGCTTACCTTCAATTAGGCTTAACATGCTACTCATTGTGTTTGAGAATTGTGATGATAGCATTAACTATTGGTACTCCAATACTAGATCCATATGTTTCTCTAGCATGCCCATGAGACTAGCGAAGCTACTAATATCTAGTGATGGCTGCTTAGCATTATTAGGAACGTTATTACACTGATTGGCACCAGTCTGCAAAAGGAAAATCGTCCTAGTCTGATCACTGATCTTTTGTTCCAGGGAAGAAACAGGTGTTTGGAGATATGCCAGCTGGACATCCACATTGGTAGTTGTGCTCTTTTCTGTGCGGTTTGAGGGACCACCACTCCTAGCTTTTGATAATTCTGCACTCTTACTGCCTTTGTTTTCTATGTCAGTCAGACATGGTCTGGCAGCTGGGATAGGAGTGCGACTAGAACTGTCTGTAGGAGTTTGGGTGATATTACCATTAGCACCAGCAACAAATGTTGTGTCACTGCTCAAAGTTGAAGGTTTCCCTGAATGGGATATGATGGAATCTGTACTCTAATGCTAGAGGATGCAGTGGTAAATTGGTCGGTAGGACTCTGTATCGAGTTAGTAGAAGCTATGCTCGTAGAATGTATACTCGGACTGATAGAAGGAAAATTTGTATCGTGACCGGGTAGTAATGATACAGTTGGTTATCGGGACTAAAGTTGGACTAGCAGAATAGCGCAGGTTATCTAAGCACAAGATACAGTTGAACGGACTTTTAGGGTGATTCTTGTTTATCTTGTGCTGATCCAGTCCCACACATGCATAATGTAACCACTGCAGGCAGGTTTCACACTGAATAGCGTCTCATTCTGCAATTTCTAGACAAGTAAATACTTCGTCATACTGAGGGTCACTATGTGGATTGTACGCTATTGGTAAATATCTGCCAGAACTGGATTCAGAGAGATTGTATTCAGTATGCTCTGGCCGATGACATGATTGAGTAGTTTGCAAACTATTGTGGAGGTGTTACGAAAACTGGTAGCGCAAGCCACCTTCACTTATAAGCAGTGTGCGGTTTTTGCTAGTATTGTTGCCTTGGTGGCCTGTTTACGGCTAATTCACTTATTTTAATCTAACCTATCATTGAATTTAATAATGCATTCACATAATAACAAAAGCTGATTTAAAGCAGTCCAAATCAAAAGCGAAACACAAAATATATCATGTGATATTATAAGGATTTCGCTTCATGAATATTTATGTGATGCCCACTAAATACAATATAATCTAGATGGATAAGATCTGCAACAGTTATAAAAATGGGCTATTTGATGATCGCCATAGTGGAGGAATTATGTCGTTTTATTGGCGACATGCAAATATGGACTTCTGACACAATGAGGTGATGTATATAACCTAGAGACAGATTTACAAAACTCAAATACTGTGACATAACAGCTTTAATGTGAAACAGAGGGGTGATACCGTTATCTGATTGAGGTGCTAATTTCGTAGGGCAATGTATGCGTTCACTCTGTTACGAATGAGCCTAAGGCGGGACAAAATTGCATTTGAGTGAAGAGACCATCATAGCCTATTGCAGTTCTTGAATCCTTCCATAATCGAGTATTGCGTTAGGTAGCAAAATCCTACTAGCTATTGATTGCAGTCTGCAGGAACTCTTGCTCTCTTAATGATACTATCTGAATTACGTGTATTAGCGTGTTATTATATTTAATTAATGTAATATAGTGGTGCCGCGTCCAAGGGAAGGGATGGTCGTTCATGTCACGGATTGATGGCTTCTAGTTGTTGCTCTGGTGGCGCCATTTCTGGTTCGACACCAGGCGTGCGTAGTGGGTGTAGCTGATCGTTTATATCCATGTATGCTGTATTGCTTGGCGCAGGGGAAGAATGAGGTGTAAACTAGGTTGATTATGTAATGCAGTGGCACAATTTAATCGAGTTTTAATACTCGCGATGTTAGAAAAAAGCCTTTTGTTGATGGGTATATACGTGTTTGGCGCCATTGGTGAAATTCCTGATGGCGCCATTCTGAGTTGTTCTTGATGGCTTTATAATGTTTTATCAAGGGTTGTTGACTGGATATGCGCACATGTTGATGGTCTGTTGCAGGGTGGCAGAGGGTGGTGGCCACTATTGTGTAATGAGGTTTTAAGCGTTACTAATTCTGTCTGATGGTGTATTCTGACAGGTGAAGTGGTGATTCTCGCATGTTAGCATAGTTTAGATAGCAAAGCCTTGAGGGCAAGTGGTGTTGTAGTAAACATGACGTTATGTATATCGGTGGTGCGTTGATCACACATGGGTGTGTGTTGGCACATGGTGTTGTGGCTATAGGATTTTGGGACTGGGAACGAGGACTACATCTTCAGTCACAAAAAGGCTGACATATTCATACTCTATATTTACGAGCAGAAAACAATAGATTCAAGAAGTTAGTGATCAGGCTGCCTAGTCCGCTGTTGTCAGTCGCTGGGGGAGCTGCTGGTGCATTGTGGACCGATCTAAACAGGCGACTATGTTCTCTCATACCAATGGCATGGTTAGCCACTGCCGACAAGTGGGATGTGAGGGAAGGAGGGTGCATGATGTTCTAATCTGGCGATGGCGGGATTTGCACCATTGGAATATCAGTTAAGAATGTTGGGATGGAAGGTTTGATGGCTATTGCATATTTTTGGCTTGGAGGTGGTGGACAGGAAAAGTGGACGGGAAGGGGTGGGGTGGGGGTGGGATGGTGGCGCCGAGCTTGGCTTTTCACCTGCTCATTATAAAAGGCTGAGGGTTCATCAGACCCTTTTGCTTCTACACTGGCTATTACATATATCGCTTCTTGTGAAACAGATTGAATGGGGCATGATTCTGCTTCCATTTGGGGGTAGCTTGATACTCGGTGTAATAGCGTGAAATGGGTTGGAATGAGAAGAAGGCGGAACAACTTTCCTGCCTTTATCCTTGGACAACACATATGAAAAGGACTTCCGATACGGCTTACCAGACCTAGTAGGGAGAGGGCGAGCATAAATCCTGTCATCATCCTCATCATCAACCGGATGTTGGTCCAACTCCTGGCTTGGTAGGAGAGAGACCGAACTTGCACCATCGTGCAGGGGGTTGATGTCGGGTGTGCTTGCCTCAGAAGAGACATCGATCTTGGTGCCAGTGTCAAGCAGTGTACCACGGCCGAGCTCAGGTTCTGGATTGGCGCTAACACATGGCTTTAGCTAATCGAAGTGGATGACTGAGGTCAGGCCATCCGGGACACAGATCAGGTAGCCCATGTCCGACTTCTTACCGACTACCACATATGGACCTTTCCACTGGTAACTCGGTTTACTAGGTACATTTGCAGAACATCTGGTATCGTGTACCCAAACCATCTTTCTGGAGTTACCATGTACTCGATGGTCATGCCACGTTTTCTGCTGCCAATATACAGAGGGAACGGTGTCTCTTATGAGCTCATGGGCCTGTTCTATCCTATGGCGCATGAGCTCTATGTAAAGAGACAGTGAGTTTATTTCGCCTTGGATCCTAGGCATGGCTAGGTCCAGGGGCAAGGCTACTCGTGGCCTAACATGAGTTTCGTGTGAGTAAAAACCTGTGCTGGTGTGGACGGAAGTGAAGTACACCAAGACTCCCTATCCTGACAATCAGAGTGTGTTTCCGTTGTCAATATGATCGCTAGGGTTTGGTTGAACCTCTCTACCATCTCATTGCTGCATGGATGATAGGGCGTCATACGTGTTTTGCCAATATGAAACAATTTGCAGAACTTGGCAATCAAACGGCTCTCAAAATTCAGACTTTGGTCGGAGTGTAGCTCATAAGGCATACCAAAATGGAAGAAGACATTGCTGGCCAAGACATCTGCAACATTAGTGGCCTCTTGGTCTAGCAAAGCGAATGCCTCTACCCACTTCGTAAAGTAGTCTTGTAGTACGAGGATATATTTATTGCCCTCATCCATCATATTTAAGGGATCGAGTACATCGATAGCCACTCGTTGCCATGGCGTGCCTACTCTTTTAGTGTGTAGTGGTGCTGAGTTTTGTTGGCCAACAGTTCGACATTGACGCCTTTGGATACCATGCCTTCATGTTATTGTGTATGTTAAGCCAGTTTTATTCGTTCAGTTGTTCGTTCAATGGCCAGAGGTCCCACACTGTCATGTAGCTGTTTGAGTATGCAAACTCGGAAGCATTTGGTGACAATGAGGTGGTTATTAATATAGAGAATATCATTGTACACATGACATTCAGTATATCATTGATAATAATATGTAGCCGATGGTGATAATGGACTAATGGATTCACGTGAAGGGCATACACCTCCTGGATCCACGCATATATGTGTCATGTGTGTACGTCTGTGTCTTGTTCGTGAGCGATTTTAGCCACCGTCCTGTCCTCACAACGAAGTTCTGGAAAGGTGGGGGTTGGCTGTAAGTCATGTGTAAAGATGGTAGCCACTTCCATGTCTTCCTCAAGTCCAATTCGACTGAGAGCATCGGCATTTCCATGCAATTTGCCAGGCCGATGCATGACTGTGAACTTATAGGCCTGCATCCTGCCACCTCGCTATCTCATCTTCCGGGTTCTTTAGGTTCCTAAGCCAGCATAGGGAGGTGTGGTCTGTATGTAATATAAACGGTCGCCTGTACAGAGTGTCTATAGTACTTGGTAATGTAGACTGCAGCTAATAGTTCACACTTGGTGGTGGTGTACTTTTTTCAGGTTTGTTAAGAGTACGTGAACCATAGCCTAGTACCTGCTCAGTTCCATCTTCTGCAATCTGAGATAGAACAGCGTAACCAGACGCCAAATTCGACTTGCCAATTCGAGAAGAATCTCATTTGGACGCCATCTCAGATTCTTCAATTGCAGGGGCTGGTCTCCCCGAGAGCAGTATCACTTAATCATTTGGATAAGGCGTTTTCTAGTATGGTATACGTGAGAGTTGTAACCTCAACATAGAGCTGGGACAGCTATGGCCATGGCCATTGATGAAGTATCTACATACCAAACACCTCAGATCATTACTGGGGACGGCAACACCCTCTTTCACTGAGTGGCACAACCGCAAAAAGATTCTCACTGATGTCCATGGATCAAATGGTGTCAACTACGCGGAGGCATAGTGATTCAACAGACAAAACCTGGCTTTCAGATAACTCAGGCATGAACCTTGCCTCAATATGAGAGATCAAAGGATAGGAGTCTCAAGGTTGATGCAACCGAAACACTCACTTAAATCGACAACTACACTGGAGTTGGCCCCACGTTCACACAGAGTGCATCCTCCACACCTAGTATACGACTCATCTGCAGGATGGTGGGAAGTGATGTCAAGCAACCAGTGCCTGCTCTTGGCGGATTTGTCTCTGATACTGGATGAGACACCAATGAGAAAGTCAACAATTACTTACTTCACACTCATCAAACAGCCCATCGCAGAGTTCTCTACTGTACAATATGTGATAAATACATTTGATCAGGAATGGGCGAGTGTGCCACAGCAATAAAACCATTCTTGAGTAGGTCCATTTCCCCATGGTGAGACAGCTCCAGGTTAGAGATGAACGCCTCCAGCCAGACCAAGTGCCTGGAGATGGGGGAGGGGGCGGGGGAGAAATACCAGTGCATTCTCTTCAATCATTTTATTTAAAAAAAATAAAAATAAATGCAGGATAGAAATCTATAACATATTATAATGTAATTAACACTCTAAGTCACACTGTTCAACTTTGAGAATGTTGATATGAATAAGTAGTATTTCAATTATGCTAATAGTTACCGTGACTATTTCTGACCAACACACGTGAAGAACAGGCCAGGTATCTTCTCATTCCACTTGTGGAAGAGTTCAAAGTTGTTGGTCTTCAATGAGCACTGAAGCATGAGGACGAAGCGGCAGTGCTTGATGAAGAAGAATCAGAACACAGCTGTCTTCTCACGACTCTGTTGCACCTTATCTTCATACTCGTGGTACTTCTGTATTACTTCTTTATAAGATCCAGAGTTAAGGGATCCTTCAGGGCAAGGTCAAGTTTCTCATGGCTGCATGACTTGACCAGGTTTAGTATGGCCACTGGACTGCTGATCTGGATGCCATCTTCCCGATTGAACTGTTCCATCACCAGACTCTCCACTGCTTCACACACTGAAGAAGCAGAAGAGGGCCGTAAAAGAGGGCATTAGATTAGGTGTTGCCATCAAGGACACTCGTTAGGCAGTCGCTGGTAACTAGCTGGGCCTCTAGAAAAATCTCTGAATTACAAGAGCCATGACACTTGTGAGTTGTAATCATGCCCATATAGTTCATGGCTGTGTGGAATTGGCCAGGAAGAACGATATGCTTCTTGTACTTGCCAGGGTACCTCCAACCACCACCACCACCACCACCACCACCACCACCACCATCATCATCATTGTCATCATCATCATCATCATCATCATCATCATCATCATCATCTGCTACGACATTGGAGGCCCGTACAGGGCCTATTGTCGATCTCATTTCGTACACTACATTGTTGGTTGCGCAGTGTGCGAATAATGGTTGTAGTTTGGTTGGTTTGGTTTTATTTTTTACGCTTTATACCCCGCCAAAATTTTTTGCGGGGTATTATGTAATGGTGCCGTCCATCCAGGTGGGCAGGCGGGTGGGCGGGCAGGCTGGCAGGCAGGCGGGTGGGTTGGCGGGCGGGCGAGCAGGCAGTAGAGTGGTTTCCGGATGATAACTCTGTTACTGTTTGTTTGATCACATTGAAACTTCATAGGGTGTTTGGATTAGGTCTTGGGAAGAAACCTATCGAAATCGACGATGATCCAAAATCCAAGATGGCCACCAGCCACTGGCGGCCATCTTGAAAATTATTTACCGGATGATAACTCTGTTACCGTTTATCGGATCGCTTTGAAACTTCATGGAGTGGTTGGACTAGATTTGGGGAAGAAACTTATCGAAATTGACAATGATCCGAAATCCAAGATGGCCGCCAGCCACCGGTGGCCATCTTGAAAATTGGTTTCCGGATGATAACTCGTTTATCGGATTGCTTTGAAACTTTATAGAGTGGTTGGACGAGGTCTCGGAAGAATCCTATTCGAAATCGATGATCATCTGAATTCCTAGATGGCCGCCAGCCACAGGCGGCCATCTTGAAAATTGGTTTCCAGATGATAACTCTGTTACCGTTCATCGGACCGCTTTGAAACTTCATAGAGTGGTTGGACTAGGTCTGTGGAAGAAAGCTATCGGAATCGATGCTCATCTGAATTCCAAGATGGCCGCCAGCCACAGGCTTCCATCTTGAAAATTGTTTCCAGATGATAACTCCGTTATTGTTCTTCGGATCGCTATGCAACTTCATAGGGTGGTTCAACTACCTCTGGGGAAGAAACCTATCGACATTGACAATGATGCAAAATCCAAGATAGACGCCAGCCACTGGTGGCCATCTTGAAAATTGGTTTCTAGATGATAACTCTGTTACCATTTATCGAATCGCTTTGAAACTTCATAGGGTAGTTGGACTAGGTCTGGAGAAAAAAACTATCGAATTTGACGATGATCCGAACTCCAAGATGGCCACCAGCCACGGGATGCCATCTTGAAAGTTGGTTTCTGGATGATATCTCCGTTACCATTTATCGGATCACTTCCTAGGGTCATTGGAATATGTCTGGTAAAGAAACGTATCAAAATTTACGATAATCCAAAATCCAATATGGCCACTAGTCAGCAGCAGCCATCTTGAAAATTGGTTTCCAGACAATACCTCCTTGACCGTTTAGCAAATCGCTTTGACACTTCATAAGGATAACTGGTCTGATGGGTCTGAGGAAGAAATAAATATTTTCTGATAGCACTCATTCATTGGTTTGTCATCATGGCGGAGCTCTTGATTCAGATCATATGACCGGTAGGCCTAACCCACCTAGCTGACAGTTGACCCAGTATAAATGCACCAGATTTCCGCTGGCAATGTAGCTTACTACTACTACTACCAGACTGGTAGGACACGCCCACCTTATCTTTGTATCCGATGAGATGCTTACTGCTACTACTAGACTGGTAGGATTCGCCCACCTTATCTCTGTGCTTGAGTGCATGCATGCTATATACAAGCACAGAGATATATAATGTGCATAGATTACCGGTAGGTCTAACCCACCTAATGACCATTAGAATCTTTAGGTGACCTACATATATATGACATAGATAGTAGTTACTGATTTAAGTTTGTAATCCGGCGACAGCTTGTTAGAATAGTATGACAAGCCCGCCTTATCCACGTGCTTGAGGTACCACCATGATTTCATGGTGGTCACCCTGTGCTAGTAGGAATATTCCGACTTTGCCTGGTTGGTTATGGCGATTATATAAATATATTGGCTGCGGGATAATAATACTGTAAGACTCACATACATTTCAGGAGAGGTAACACATACCCACCTTAATAGGGTGCTTGTGATGTCAAGGGAGAATGTTTGAGGCCCTTTCGATTGCCTTTCAGTTGGTAGGGCAAGCTCAACTGGCATGGTTGTTTGGAGATGTGAATTTCAAGTGTAGCTGCAGACAAGTAATAGATCGTGAATCTAGACAGCATTGCCCATTTGGCTGGTAAGGGCTACCTCGCCTCTTAGTACGGTTTGTGACACTTTAGTGCATGTGGACAGCGGATTGGTAGGATCTTCCCACCTTATCAGCTCAGTTGGGCTGAGTAGTTATATGCATTGTTGATGCAGTGTGTTACAGTTTGTGCCATGGTTTGATGAATAGACGCAATATGGGAATCAAGATTATAATTGCTTTAATTTATTACTCAGAATTAACTACCTAGTTGCCAGATTGTCCAGCTTAAAGATGACATAGCATCTTCTATAACATCCATCCTTTTATAATAAACAAAGTAACTATGTAATAATGAATTAAAAATAATTAACTATGGGTAATTAACTATAGGTAATGACAGTTAGTAAGCTATTTCAAATAAAGTCATTGAAATTGGAAGGACCGCAGGATTCTCTACCGCTTCTGGTTACAACTGGAAGAGGACCAGTGGTAGGCTCTGGAGTTGTAGGTGTGAACACATTATTGGGAATAATTGTTCTGTTGTCAGCCGATTCTGCCAATGGGAGTGGTTGAATCTTGCGAGGTGTTTCAAATGGTTCAGGAATTCCATGGATATGTACACGATTGCGTCGATATTCATGTCCATTCATGTCAACCACATAACTATGAGGAGCAGCTTCAGCTGTGATGGATGCTGGTTTCCACTGATGATCTTTCGGAAAGACTTTTACACAAACAAGCTGTCTGATAGACAATGGTGGTAACTGGTTTGCATGTCTGTCATGATACGATTTGGCGACTTTCCGCTTATGTATGACATCTGCATCAAATCTTAGTTGAACACATGGTTTGTACAGTTCTGGTACACATAGTAACAATGATTGGGTTCTGCGCGACATAAGACGTTGAGCAGGAGATGAAGTCATGTTTGTTGATGGCATGTTTCTCCACTTGAGTAGAGATTTCCGAATGTCTCTCCCATCGTCAACAGCTTTTATGATAAGTGTTTTTGCAATCTTTACTGCCGGCTCTGCTTTGCCATTCGAGCGACTATGATATATGGACTAGAGATTATATGTTCGAAATCCCAGTCTCGAGTAAAGGATTGGAAGTCTTTCGATGTGTAATTAGATCCACCGTCTGAGATCAGAGAACATGGTACACCATGTATTGCAAACACAGGTTTCAGTGTACCGATTAGGCATTCTGTAGTCATAGATTCAAGGTGCATTAGTTCAATATAATCAGAGTAAATGTCGACAAGTACACAATAGTGCTGCTTGTCAACTTCGAAGCAATCGGAAGCCACAATTTGCCAGGGTACTTTGGGTATTGGGTATGTCATTAATAGTTCTCGCTGTTGAGAGGGTTGATGGGCCTGGCAAATCTTGCACTTTCCAACTGCTTCTGTTAAGTCACCATATGCATCTGAGGCCAGTACATAATGTCACGGGCTGTGTGAATTATTCCATTAATACCAATGTGTGATGCATGCGCGCGACTGATCATGTCATTACGTATTTTCTTAGGAATCACAGTTCCTCTGAGAATGAGATCGTCCTGTCTTGTCATTTCATCATGGTAAGGCCACTATTCGTGAATTGTAAAAGGAGCATCTGTTTTATCATTGGGCCAAACATTGGCGATCATGTGAATTAAGTCCTGCATAGCCGGATCTGCACACGTTTCTCAGTTACGAAGATAACATCATCATTACGACTCTGCTCAAGATCACGTTGGAGCTTTTCTTCCAAAGTGATTTGATATACAAGGTAGTTGGGCGTAATTGCACTTGATTCTTGCTGAGGTAGGGATGCGCAAGACAAAGTGTCTAAAATGTACGTCTCATGTCCTGGTTTATATTCTACTGTTCCCCATCCCCACAGCCAACACCCCCCCCCCCCACCCTTGGCCGACTGGTAGGACACTCCCCCCCCCCCCCCACACACACACACCGCCCAACCTCAACCACCCCCCCCCCGCCTTGAATGGAGTTTTTACTGGAGTGGTGTTGTCTTCTTGCGGGAGTACGACTCTGAGATCAAATGTATTTAGCACATACTGCTGTCCGCCTTCCCCACAAGCCATTTCAGCCGTGGTTACCTCTGCCCGCCTCAACAGCTCGTTTACAGTAGAGTATTCTGTGATGGGCCTTTTGATTTCTTGAAAATGTGCACCGGGCTCCAGTCTAATAGCTCTCTAACATCAACTGGTTCCTTATCTTCAAGATCAAAGGCATTTTATTATCGATGAAAAACTAATTTTATCAGCAAACAAGTAAAGACATCTGATAAGTTATGCTATGTCTCTGCAAATCTACTTATGTTCTCAAAGTAACATTTTAAAGTTGCTTAGCAATGTTTTCAAAAAAGAGAAATCCACCCAAACGTGAATTGATTATAAGAATAACCTCCAATTCTGCAACTTGTTAATTTAGTTTCTTCCATGAATTGCTCTAAAAATATGATCACTGATAAAAAAATTCGATGAGCAATATATTTCTCTGTAGAACGTCAAAGAACAGGCAATGAATATGTACATATAACCCCTATATTTGTATAACGTTTTATAAGGAGGCTATGAAAAAATAATGGCGAAAGACCCCCTGCGAAGCAAGAGGAAAGTCATGAGCTCGATCTTTTTCAACGCGGCTAACAGCCATAGTACGCGGGTGTCTTTACCTCGCCATATTGGTTTGCCATTTCTCCTTGCTGGCGCACGATGCACATTTCGACAGTGGCGCTGGGAAATTTTGACTAAGGTATGGACAAAAATAGACCTGCATGGCTTACGAAATCATGAAAAGTTCGTCTGCAACTTGTGTAATCAGTTATGTTATGCTTGTTTACTGCACATAAGTTTTTGCTTCAGAAAATCATTGGAATATGAAATTGAAAGTTGACAGTGGTGTTATTTTGACAATATATGATTTCGGTGCTTACAGACAGATATTTGAAAAAGGCGTAATTTTGTCAACATCTATGGCATGTTCCTGCAATCATTGTCATATTCAACCTGTCAATAGCGACCTGAATCAGAATGTGAACTTGTGGAACCAGTTGCCTAATCCTCAATGACGTATAGTTTGTGTCAATACTGTCATTGCCTTCAAGAGCTCATTAGATAATTATTGGCTAAACCTGAACATTTAGTACATTTAGGGATGGTGGACAATATTTGTATAGAAGCACCATTAGGGAAAAGCGACCATTCAGTCATCTCCTTTATTGGCTTTAACTTTGTTATCAGTCATCTCCTTTAACTTTGTTATCAAAACTCATGAAATTACTGATCAGCAACTGCGATACAGCTATGACAAAGGCAGTTACAAACAACTGAACTTAATGCTAGTCTTCGATTGGCTTAACTCCCTAAAGCAGCCTGGGCCAGATATCGATGAGCAATGGAAATTTTGCACCGACACTCAGTAATGCTCTTGAACTTGAAGTTTGTATGCCCAAGCGACATCCAAAATCAAAATCTCCGAAAGCAAAAGAACACAAAATAGGACTAAACAGAAAATTGTTAACCAAAATAAAAAGGAAATAAAGATTATGGATAAAGTACCTGAAAACTAGAGACGAGGATACCTCAGAATATTGTAGAGGCAGAAACCAGGTGCGCACACTCACTCGTAAATTGACCAAACTACATGAAAAAGACATATCACAGATTAAGTAGAACCCAACAAAATTCTGGCTCTACATCAGATCCCAAACAATAACTAAAGTCAGTGTCTGCAACCTGTATAAAGATTCCAGTCAAACAACCACCACTGAGTCCGACGAGAAGGCAGAGGTTTTAGATTGCTTCTTCACTTCAGTATTCACATCAGAACCTGAAGCAGACGTAACAATCATTGAACCAGTGACATCACCATGTTTAAACTAATTTATCATAACCAGAGAAGAGGTCGAGAATCAACTGAACAAGCTTGACATATCAAAGTCACCTGGCCCTGACCAACTACACCCGCGCATCCTCAAACAGCTCGGTCATACACTAAGTCTTCCCGCTACAGCATATATTCCAGGCTTCTATCACTTCCGGGAAACTCCCATCAGAATGGAAAACAGCCATCTTCAAGAAAGGAGACCGTAAGAATCCAAATAACTAACGACCAATAAGTCTAACTTGTATTTTGTGCAAGATACTTGAAACCCTTGTTAGAAAAAGTATCATGCAGCACATGAAAGACCACAAGCTTTTTAGCAGTCAGCAATATGGCTTCATAAATGGCCGATCCACAATGCTACAGCTACTCCACATACTAGAGAAATGGACAGAGATTCTAGACAATGGTGGATGTATGGATACTATCTTCTGTGACTTGATGAAAGCCTTTGACAAAGTGCTACATTGCAGACTAGTCCATAAGCTTAAAGCATACAACATTAGGCCCCTTGTACTATAACTGGATCCAGGAGTTCCTAAGCAACAGAAAACAATGAGTATTAATTAATGGAAAAAAGTTACTGGAAAGATGTCACAAGCGGAATACCCCAAGGATCAGTTCTAGGACCACTGTTATTTGTGATCTACATAAATGACTTCCCAGACGTAAATAGTTCTAACACATCTACATACCTATTCGCAGAGTTGCCCTTATGCGTCCTTTTCAGGGTTGGAAAAAAATCGATTTTTTTCAAAAAAATCAAATCAATCGATTTTTTTGATTTAAATCGATTTCAATGATTTAAATCGATTTTTATTCGCGACATCCCAGGAAATTACGTAAAACTTATACAGTGAAACCTGTATTAAGACACTGGCTGTGGGAGTCGCAGAAGGTGGTCTCTTAAGACAGGTGGTCTCTTAATACAGGTCCAGATGCATTGCTAAACTGTATTTTGGAACTGAATAAAGTGGTATTTTTATGACTTATTTTTAACTGAATTTTAAGCTTGCTGGTTTCTTAATACAAAAAAACTTTGTTCGCTTAAGCAGTTTTAACAGTATTATTATTGCATCATTTTTTATTGCATCATTTTTTTATTGCATCATTTTTTTATTGCATCATTTTTTTTAAATGATGCAATAGAAAAGCATTTTTTCATTCTTGAAAAATACAGTCAAAACTGCTTAAGTGACAAAGGCTATGAAATATTTTCAATTCCATAATTAGCAAAATGTCTAACTCCGGCCGAAAACAAGATCCAATATGGATTCATTATGAGAAAGTGAAGACCCCAGATAAGGCCGGTGTCCGGGCTGTCTGCAAGGTCTGCCGACACGAACTCCAAGGTATCCCAGAGCGGTTAAAAAAACATGCAGCCAATTGCACAGGTCCACCAACACCAGCACTTCAAGGTCTAGCTGTAGCCGCAACAGAAACGGGGACTTCATCTCAATCTGAGCAGCAGCAGCGCGTTGAAACTGTTGTTGATCAAAACGATGTGGTGGTGAAGGAAGTTGAACCTCTGTCAACTTCAAGTTCTGCTTCAGCGGCAGCAGTGAAGCGCCCAGTGCACGGTCAATTAGCTGCTGGTACATTGGCCGCTAAGATACCCAAGCTGAATTATGGTCTACAGAATTATGTCATCAGAACTTCAGCAGAAAAACGTGGTGAATTAGATCGTGATGTAGCTAGGATGGTGTATGCTACGAACTCCCCATTTCGCTTAGTAGAAAATAGACATTTTATAAACCTTGTAAAAGATTTACGACCAGGCTATCAACCACCATCCAGAAAGGACATAGGGGGGAAATATTTGGATGTTATCTACACAGAAGAGCGGGAGAAGGCGAGAAAAAATTTGGAAGGTGAACTTGTCTGTCTAGCATTAGACGGTTGGAGCAATATTCATAACGAGCCTATCGTATGTGCTACAGTGACGACCTGCTTAGGTGATATTTACTTAGTGGATACTACGGACACCTCTGGACATCCTCACACAGCGGAATATCTTTATGACATTGCGAAGCAGACAATTGAAAACACGCACAATGATTTTGGGTGCATTATATGTAGTATCGTCACAGACAATGCTGCTAATGTAGCAAAGATGCGAGAGTTCTTGAAAGAACGACTGGGTTTCAACATGATTGCGTATGGATGCACGCCTCATCTTCTAAATCTGACTTCAAAGGACTTAGAAATGGGTAATGTTAAGGAGCATGTCACACAAGTTGTGAAGTATTTCCGAAATAACCACTTTGCTAGTGCCCAAATATGCCAATCATCGTGCAGAAAGTTAGTGATGCCAGCAGATACAAGGTGGAACACAATGTACGATTGTTTAAACTCGTATTGTGAGGCATGGCCGACACTTGTGACAATCTGTGATGGACATACTGACCGCATAGATGTTGCCATTGCCAATAAAGTTCGTAATGTAGTAATCAAACGTTCTGCAGATGAATACCGACTTTGTTTGAAACCAGTAGCTTGCGCTCTCGATAAAGCTCAATCGGACAATTGCACAATAGCAGAAGCAGTTGAATTATGGAAAGATGTAAAAACGGCCCTGCATAATGACACTAATAATTCAACAAAGCGTGCGGCCGATAAGCGTTATCAACAAGCTGTGACACCTCACCACATGCTGGCCAATCTACTCCACCCTAAATACCGTGGTCGAAACTTGACTCAGCAAGAACGTGAAACTGCACTCACCGTAGCATCCGAAATCCCTGGTTTGATGACTTTGGTAATCAAATTCGAGGCCATGGCACCACCATTTCACATTCTTAAATTTAACGACGAAGTTGTTAATGGAGTAACCTCTCTTCATTGGTGGAAGTCGCACAGACGTGACTTCGAGGATGATCTGCTGGAAGCATTTGAATTCACTCAGCGTCTGATGTCAGCTGTGGCGGCGTCAGCTGGTGTCGAGCGCGTGTTCTCCAGCTATGGGCTCGTGCAGAGTAAGTTGAGAAGCAAACTTGGAACTTTAAAAGCGGCTAAACTAGTATTTCTTTTTCGGTCCCTAAACTGTGACAAAGAAAATGACTTCCGGTTTCAGTTGAATGATGATTGTTGACTAGACTAGTGAAGTACAATTGCAGCATTATTGAAAACTGAAAGTGAAAAGTGATGACAGACACATCTATCTGTGACTCAGTTAGGTTTGCGCGATATTGCTTGAGAGAATATCGATATCGTTATTATAAAAAAATTGCGGTATCTCAATAGTCAATATATCGAGTGTTCTGGTTAATCACTTAATTGTGAATAATTAAAGAATATGCATCCCATCATTCATAACATATTGAATATTTTGAAAGCAATTTCACTGGAAGCCGTTGCTGCCTAAGTCAGCAACGGTTTTCAGTGAAATTGCTTTCAAAATATTCAATATGTTTATTATGTTACGAATGATGGGATGTCTATTCTTTAATTATCACTGTTTGAACTAATAATATATAGAGTTCAAAATTTATATATTACGTCATATTAGCAACGATTTTTCAATTTTGTTCACAATTGCATCACAGATACAGTGAGTAGCAATAGGACAGAAATGATGCAATGCATAAATCTAACGAATTAGCCCTAATTAGATGCACAAAATCTATGAAGGTATGCAAAAGTCATCATTGTCTAAGTCTATCAACCTTGTTAACTTCTGTCTTTAAAAATATGCTCAAATTAAAATTGATAAACTGGTGTACATTTTTCAACAATTTTGGTGGACGATGTTGCTGTCTGCGACAGCTCTATCATCCACCAAATTTGTTGAAAAATGTACACCAGTTTATCTTTAACCCTTAGCACACTGATGTCGAAATTTTTAAATTTCAAATTAAATTTAAAGATAAACTGGTGTACGTTTTTCAACAAATTTTGTGGAAGATGGTGCTGTCACAGACAGCAGCATCGTCCACAAAAATTGTTGCAAATTGTACACCAGTTTATCTTTAAATTTAATTTGAAAATTTAAATTATCATGCTCCAGAGTGCTAGGGGTTATGTTTATTTTGAAAAATTAAAACTCCTACATCAGTGTGCTAAGGGTTAATGTAATGTAATGATGTGTTTACGTGTTACAATGTATATAGTTTCTTGCCAGTTTCAGCAATTACTGATTTTGATTTTTGAAGTTGTAGTAAACTACTTAATTTAATAACATTTCAATCTTTATTGTTTTAGTGTTAAATAAAATGGAGCCCAAAAGTCCAACTTGATAAGCACTAGCCAATAGTAATCGAGACACTCAATGACACTCCAGAGTGACTCCAGACGCATGTCATAGCTGAAAAAAGAGACAGTGTCTTGCTTTAAAAGAGTGTGCTTTTGGAATTAGACTAATAGTAATAGCCATACTGGCCCATACATGACTTTTCATGTACACTATTGCTTTAATGGTCATGTAGTGACATGTACGCACATGGAATTCTCCTCTTCTGCTGCTCAGATTGAGATGAAGTCCCCGTTTCTGTTGCGGCTACAGCTAGACCTTGAAGTGCTGGTGTTGGTGGACCTGTGCAATTGGCTGCATGTTTTTTTAACCGCTCTGGGATAAAATAATTATGTTACTTTAATTTAACAAAATTACTGTTAATTGTATTAATTACTTGAAAATTCCTCTATTTTTGCAAAACTGATTTAAATCACGATTTTTTCGATAAAAATCGAGTGATTTAAATCATGATTTAAATCATGATATAAATCAATTGATTTAAATCAAGCCAACCCTGGTCCTTTTGTGCGTATATACGCATAAAAATGGCAGAGGGACGCATAAAAATTAACCCTCTGCATCCCTGAGGACGCACAAGGGACGCAGTTAAAAGTGTAACAGAAACTGGTAACTGCGCGTGCTTAATTATCGATTATATTATCGTGTGTGTATATTTATTTGTGCATGTTTTTACTTTAAAAAATATACATAATGTATTGTGTGTTCAATAAAAACGAACGTACTCTGTTGTTTAAGACTATGATTTGTTGTAGGTTTTCTTGCACAACTCAAAGCTGTTAATGTCCATAAATCAGATTCAACCACTACATTTAATTGTAAACACAATCCCCAAATCATCCTTAGTATTCCATTTGATCTAATTTTTTTATTTTATAAATAATGAGTTTACAAGCCCGATGTTAGTCGCCTTGTTTGGCCTACAACTTGCAAAAATACCCGCCATGTTTCTGTCTGTTGGGCTAAACGTCAGTGTGACGTGTCAGTATTTGATTGGATAACAGCGGAATCTCCCTCTAGAGGAACTCACGCTTGAGAAATCCAATACAACTGATCAAGTGTATATAAACGTGTCTCGGCGTCTTAACCCTTTCACAGCTCAGAACATATCACAATGTTGATATCACTAATCTGCTGAATATTTTGAAATTAATTTGTGCATGCATACTTGCCTAAAGCAAGCGCAAGTAGGACTTACAGGCAAAATATTTTTTTTATTTACTTATCAAAATATCTAAATGGATGAAGGAATATATGGAAGATATTGTGATATCTTTTACATTTGAATGGTCATTTGACGGATTAGCGGCGGTGTCTAATTTGTATTGCTGTTTGAATAACGGTATCAATACGAGCTATAATCCGTTTTTTATTTAGCAATAGCTGCTGATTGATTGACTGATGGATTAGTGTTTATTATGTTTAACAATACTCGATCGTTAGGTGTTCCCAATTTCTCAGCAAAAAAGCTCAGCGATGTTCAACGATATAATCGATCTACGTTAAAATATTGTTTTTTTCCAAACAGCGTATAGCTCAAAGCTCACCGATACAAGCATCCTTATTGGATACACGCGAATGCGTTATCTATGCTTCAACCAATCAGCAATCGCGTTACATAGTTACTCCCTATGAATTAGACATATCCGTTTATTGGCTGATATATTTTCACTAATTACGCAGTTTAATCTGATTTATACAGATTATTTTTGATAAATTATTGTTTTGTCTGATCTTAACCTATGTATTCCACTATATTTAGTCATTCCAGTTACATTATAAAAAATACGCGGGCATTATATCGAAGTAGTACAAGTCGTCCTTGAGCAAACTCGCCCCAGGACTCGTAATTTTTCAATTCGTCCAAAGTCAAGTTAGGGTTTAATAGAAAAACGAATGCAGTGGTCTTTGCTAATTACTAATGTAGTGGTCTTTGGAAATATTAATCAGACAAGGTTGTCAATGTAGGTTGGTTGGTTTATCAGACAACAAACAAGTACAGTGCTAATTAAGTTATTGTTTATTGACATGCAGTTCAAATGTTATTAGTTAAATATACAAGGGCCATTTCAATAGATCAATTTTAGCCACCATTGTAGATCACAGAATACATATTTTTGAAAATTTACCACTGGAATGACTGGCACTGTTTTCAACATGTTTAATAAAGTGCTTTATAATTAGATCAATGTGTTGTGTTTATTTTAAGAAAAAAAACATAGGACCCCCCCCCCCCCCCCCCCCCCCCATATTTCAGATGAGGACCCCATGGGACCCCCAGATTTTACAGTGTGACCCCAAAACTGATAGTGTGGGGTCCTTGGGACCCCCAAAAATCAGATGTTGTGGGCAACACTGCCTATTCGTCAATGACACCAAAGTCTTCAGATCAATCACCACTGAAGAAGACTGCATACAATTCCAACAAGATCATTCAAGAATGGGCTCATGCATGGCTACTAGGCTTCCACCCAGACAAATGCAAAACGATGAGAATTGGCAAATCAAAATTAGACAAGCAGAAATACAAACTCAGAGAGAGTAGCCAGGCTATGGAAAGTACCACAAAGGAAAAGGACATTGGATTCACCATTGATGACAAGCTAACCTTTGATTTTCATATCAACGAGAAAATTAATAAAGCCAACTCCATGATTGGACTCATTAGAAGATCAATGGAATTTCTCGACATAGCCAGCTTCAGAATTGTTTATACAGCACTTGTGCATCCCCCACCTCGAATATGCCAGCCAAATATGGAGCCCATCCCTCAGAAGACAAATTATAACTCTGGAAAATGTCCAGCGGAGGGCGACAAGACGTGTACCTGCCAACACTTGTATATCGTCGACTTAGAGGTGACATGATCGAACTCCACAAGATACTAACCAACAAATACGACCCAGAGGCAGTGCGCCTAAGCATCCCATGAGTCACCAACAGTACAACCAGAGGACATTCCATGAAAATCTTCAAAAAGTGTTCAAGACTGAACATCGGCAAGAACTTCTTCACTAACAGAGTTGTAGACATTTTGAATGATTTATCAGAAGCAGTTATCAGTGCCAGTACCACCCAAACATTTGAACGTAGACTGGACAAATACTGGAAGGACCAACCAATCAGATATAGCATAGACAAGCCATTCACAACTCAAAGCGCATGCTACATAGCAAATCTAGTAGAAGACCCGGAGCTGACAGAAGAGGGTATATTACCCTACAGTCAGAAGAGGACCTGTAAGTAAATTTAAATAGGTTAAACGCTTACCTACGTCTAGTATACATAACTCTATCTCAAGAAAGCAGGACTCGGTACACTCAAGTCAAGAATGGACCTGAGGAAGCTAAGGATTTCAGCTGAAGACAAGACACAGTGGGCAAAAGCGAAGGACTGATTGCAGCTGTAGGATGTTTTTACTACTACAGCCACAGAATACAGTGATACAAGGGTGGAGTGTCCTTCCAAAAAGTGGTTTCCGGTCACAAGCTTTTTGACATAAAGCAATATTAGATACCTCTCCGGGATGTAGAAATTGTTTGATTGTGGCTTGCATCACCATCTCGGTCACATCTTCAGCACTAACTGACAGTCGCTGGTGATATCAGTTCTTGTGGAGTCACGTGACAGCATTGACTTGGAGACTGTTGGTAGCCCTCATCTCGGTTGTTCCCCAGGGCAACCAGTATGTTAAAATTTGGTTGCGCTGCGATAAAAAGTGGTTTCCCCGGACCGCAGGAACATGTAATTTTAGTGGCTTTAAATAGTCAATGTGCTATGAAGGAGGAAAGTTTGAAAGTCACATTTTTCACAAATTATTTTCTTTTCTTATATTTTGCATTGGAAAGACTTAAAAGACATCAACTGTCAATTTTAATGTTAGTTATTTGTTCAGGGGACTATGAACTTATACTCCAAAATCATTTTCCTTGTATCTGGAAGCTCATTACATTGAAAAATGAGTAAAATCTAACTTTTTTAACAAATTCTTTTAATAGCAAGTATAGTAGGGTAAAATCCTTCGGTCCCGTGATTTTTTTTCAGGGACAAAGGTTTGAAAGTGTTTTCGGCAGGAGAAAGGCATTTAAAAAAGAAATGGCAAGGGTGACCCTCCCAAAAATGTTGGCAACTCCATCCAGAGGGCAAAATCCAAGATGGCCACCAAAAAATAACAAAAGTGGCATATATATCCACCTGTAAATTCTGATTAAAGTGGGTCTTTTCTACCCAAATGGGGTTTAATAGTTCAAGAATGTCACAATTCACAATACAGAGTTTTATGTGATTCCCGCAAATCCAATATGGCCGACAAATTCAAGATGGCCGCAAAAAATAACTAAAATAAACTAAACTAAAAAGTGCTTTCTTCTATAAAATGTTATTGCTGCTGATTCACCAGTCCTTGCAATAGACCCTGTTCCATTTCCACAGGATATGTATAAATCAATCAGGTTTTAGTCTCTGTAAATTCTGTTTGTAAAATTAAATATAAATATTCACATTTCTTTTCCACTGCCGAGAACACTTCTAATTTTGCCCTTTGTCCTACCTTTGTCCCTGAAAAATTGCATGGGACCCAAGGATTTTATCCTACTAACTTTAAAGATTATTACTGAAATTCATGTAAGATCATGACATTCCTTATCTATTTTGAGAATTCTGAGCACATGGTGTAATTAACGATGTCAAAACCTCTGCTTACGGACCCAAATCCATCGAAAGGAAATAAATGGACTGTTGATGATAGTGAAGAATCACACTGAATTTTGTGGAGTAGAGTATGTGATGAAGACAGAAGTAACTATTCATTAGAACTATGGAAAAGCTTATTCTCCTTCGATCAATACTCACCGTTCTATTACTTCTGATACAAGCTATCCTGGATAGCTGGGCCCTAGGACTATAGACTTCGTAAGCTTTACTGGCTCCTGGAACTGGGTACTCGGCTCCCAACTGCCGAGTACCCATTTGCCATGAAGCTCATTCTTGTTTGCATAGCAACAAGAGCTACATGCTTTTTGTGCAGTTGGAGTCTTAAGTTTTCTTAAGTCTTTCTGTGAATTGTGATAGCTTTGTGCGCTCTAAGGATTATATTGGATTACCATGGAAGGAGCCGATGATAACCAGGTTGTATAATTCCATGTTATTCCATAGTTAAAAGACTTAGGTCTTCAAATTTTATGTGTGTCGCATGTTCCAGTTTCTGACCCCGAATCTGGGACGTGTGTTAACAACAGAATATGCCAGATTGATCGCCTTCCTTTAACCCCAACAGGCGATCGGCAGATTTGAAATAAGGCATTGGCTATACAGTGTTTAACACGAAAATTGGCTGATGTCGTTCTACGTATGATCCGAGCGGGTGATGTCACACCCGAGTTGTCTTGGATTTTTATGTGAAGAAAATGTTTCATAATTCGCGCATCGGATTCTGGGTGCTGCGTACTTTATTGGTACCAGAAAAACTTTGGAATTTTCAAGTTTTGCGTGTTATCACGATCTGTTTGCAATGATCGGTGGTTTCAAAATTCTTGATTTAGATGTGTGGTCTGCGGTTTTACCGTGTGCTACAGCAGTTTGTTTACATTTTGTTGTTTCTTCACATATCGTTTTGGCCTTTGTTAGGAGTATAATTTATATTGATTAGTAAATATACCCTGAATGCTATACGATATGATTCCTGGTTCCGTTTATACATTCTTGAGTATCAGTTTATGGGTGTATCTTGCCCGCTTCGTTCTTGTCGTCATAATGCGATCTTTGCTGTAATGTTGCGGGGTGGGGTGCGGGAGGGTTAACATTTAATTTATGATCAAATTATTTGTCTGCTTTCCATTCCTGTTATTACTACATTACAACCTGCCTCCCTGCATTACTATTGCTCTTTCCTTCTCTGAAGGGAAGCGTAGTAGGATGAAATTTTTACAGCCAATGTTTGCTGTGTATAGTGGTTACAGAGTGACTGAAGGTTTCTTCAGGAATCTCCATACTCTGCAATGATGAGGTCCATAGCAGTTCGCTTGAATGCTATATCTCAGAATGAGGTAGAAAGAGTGTTAATACATAACCCAAAGCCATTAAATGAGTCATAGGGCACAATGATCATCTCATTGGCTGACAAACATCACATGACTTTGTTGTAGCAACCAAGTCTTCATTCCTTTCCTACTTTTCAATAATGCTGTGGGATTATTTCAAGCGTTCAAAGGATCAACAAGATGTCGGACAAAAAGAAAAGACCTAATATAAGTGGTCGTAGGTCTTTTTGATCAATATCGATTTTATTGATCATTTCTATTTTCGTGGTAGGCGTGTTACCAGTTTTGGTTTTTTATGCCCAGAGTGTTTTAGACATAGTTATTGTCTATAATTGCTTCTTCCTTGCAGTAGCTTGTTTAAGTTATCTATGTACATGCTTGGTTAGCATTTGAGCATGAAATCCATGATATCTCATAGCATACTCTCTTAAAGAAAACCAATATTAAATAAATTAGAGACTAGTTTGGTCTCTATTGTTTATTGGGTTCAGCGCTGTCTGATCCCTTTTTTATCTTCGGGACTTTACCCTATCAAATCTTTCTCTTTTACGATTCATATTTGAAAAGGTCTCCGAGGAAGAGTAAAGTCAAGTCTAAAGAAAAGGAGATTGCTCTTCATTCTATTAGATGTCCTAACACAAGCTGCCATAGATTCATCAAGACAGAACATTCTGGCCATGTGTGCCTTAAGTGCACTTCGTGCTCTATTTAATCATCCTGTCTTATTTGCAGCTCATGGTCCCAGGCTACTAGACTTGCCTTTTTCAAACCTAACACACCTGATCACTCTAAAGGGAATACTTCTCCTTTAGGGTCTGCGATTAAAATAAAGGCCAAACCCGAGTCCTCACTTGATTCATCCATCCTTGAAAGGATTGTTTTATCAATGGAATGCCTGCAGAAACAAGTGAGCAACATAGATGCGTCGATCGATGGCAGGATTAACAAAATGATCTTGGGCCAGCCAGCTTCCAACGTTTCATCTCCTGATATTGTTGGAGGGGAAACGTCGGAACTGACTGTTCCTAGGAAACGATTATTCAAGTCAAAGAGTGTTTTACGGGTTACTGATCTTCACTGTTTCAGGGGTTCAAAATCATCATTGACAGGAAAGAACAAGAGTACGAAAAATCCTCGTTCATCGCTTCAGAAGCCAGTCATTTCTACTGAAGTATCATCTACAGTAAACATTCCGCATCCTGCGCCTATGAGGACCGAGTCAGGTTCGGCCTCTGGGATAAATTCGGGTTCAATGTTGGTTTCGGCTCCGGGTCCTGGTTTTGTCCGGGACCCGGGTCGGGAGGACGGCCATCTCAGGTTACCGATTTCTTCTTGGGGTCCGGACCCTGATTTCTATCCTGCTCCGGCTCCCAAGGATTCTTCGGCCTCTGTTCTCATCTCGGCTCCAGCCCCGCCCCCGGGATTTTTCTTGGGTCCTGGTCCGGATCTATCTCTGCTTAATCGTTCTCAAAAATTTCCCGCCCCTTCTTCGGCTCCGGCCCTAGCCGGGACCGGTAATTCTGATCTTCCATTACCTATTTTGGATCTTTCTCCAGGTCCTCCGGCTTCGGCTCGAGCATGGCCTGGTTATTCCGGGTTATCTAAATTTGATTAAAAAATTGCTTCAGATTTTGGTACGGCTTCGTGTGAGTTCTCTCGGATGTCCCCAGTTCCGGGACCCAGTTGGGCTCCGGACCCGGGTTTAGTTCAAAATTCCCAATCATCAATCTTTCTATCTAAAGATTTTTCTGGACGATCGGCTGGCCCTCTTTGATCCTGCCATTAATCACAGGGAGGCCCAGGGATCGCTTCCGGAGTTAGTGGATCCATGCTCGGATCCCATTGGAGACCCGAGCATGCTTAGATCTCATCTTTCTCCCGGTAGTTTTAGATCTAATATTCAACCTTCATCTCTGGATACTTATTCTTCTCATGATAGACATATTTCAGTCATTAACCTTTCTCTACAGGATCATTCTAATTCAGATTTTCCCTACTACTCATCTAGCGATCATCTTTCTTGCTCTCATTATAAACCTATTGGGGAAAATCTTCCTAGCTTTCAGCTCTCTTCCTCTTCCACAGACTATATTTTCCATGATAATCCCGCCCAGGTTCTAGTTACCTGTTGTCTTAATGAATCATTGGTTAATGAAATCACTTCTATTGGATTGTCAAATAAGGATTCTTCTTTGTCTAAAGACAGTTCAGGTAACTCCATTATCACCGCTTTTAAAAGCGCTATTGATTTCCTCCCATCATTCGAATCTAGTTTGGTTCCTAGAAGCATCCTTCGTCATCCTCGTCCCAAAGTAAAATTTGCCAATTCTCTCATCTCCTTCATTCCATCCTTCTTTAGTGTCGGATATCTTATCTAGTGATGTAGAAGTTTCTTCCTTAGTGGATGACTCAAGATCCTATTCCTTCTCAGGATTCTATCATTCAATCTTCTCAGGAAGCTTCTCATGGTATTCCTCCTGATTCCAAGTTTCTTCTTTTGAGGGCTTCTGATAGTGATTGGTCTGGCACCCATCAATGGATTGCTGATACTCTTCATATCGATTTACTACCAGAACGTACCAATCTTTCCTCTTTTGATTCTCCTCTGGTGGCGGAAGATAATGTTTCCTTTAATCGAGTTATTCCCATCAATAACTTCTCCGCTGATATATTGGATCATTTTTCCCAACGGGCCTGTTTTTCAAATTTTTCTCTATATCCTCCAGAATTAGCCTCTTCTGTTGGAGTCCCTGTTTCAGATTTTAACGCAGCTATCAGGTCTAAGTCTTTATTTGGTGATGCATGGGACCTGATCAAAGACACGGGTAGATCGGTAGTTTCTGATTCGGCCATGATCAAATCTTTGGAACAATCAGTTAGACGTAGGTTTAAGTTATCTAACTTTTCGGCTCTTCTTTCACAAGCTATTTTCAAGATTTCTTCTAGAGGAGAATCTATTCCGCAAGTCTTCCTTAACTTGTATGGCAGATATCTCTAGATTTAATCTTAACCTAGATGTTCGTCTGATAGGTTTTCTTAATAACTATCGTAGGAAAAGAGCTCTTGATCCTTTAGCAATATCTCAGAAACTTAAAGATACCCTCATTACCACTTCTTGTTTTGGTAAAGAGTTATTTGGCCCCGAGTCTTCCAGTCTTATTATGAAGGAGGTGGAAAGGCTTAAGAGTATTCAGGAGATTTCTGCCAAAGTGGGTTTGTCTCAGCCCTCAAAGAAACGATCTTTTACTCCAGTTCGATCTTTTCCCTCGTCATCTCCACCTAAGAAATCCTCTCATCCGGATTCTCAGTCATCCTTCCCGTCTAGGACTTTTGTGAACTCTAATAGGTCATTCAATAGATCTAGATCGCCTTCTCCAGTTAGATTTTCCTCGAGGGTTCACTCTCCTCGAAAGTCTCCTCAACGTAGATCTCCTGTTCAGGACAAATATTCTGACGTAGTTTCTAACAGGTCGAGAGCTCAGATCCCTTTTAAGAAACACTCTAGAGGTTCTCGTAATTCTGGTGGTCATTATCAATCTCGTTTTTGAAGCTATAGGTTCAGAAGATGGCCTTGTTCATTCTATTCCAGTAGAGTTAGATTTTCAAGGCCCCACCATTTCAAAGTTCCCAATTATCCCAGTAGGCAATCGCTTATCAAGATTCATCAATTATTGGGAGCTTCTTATTCAAGACCAGTGGGTTCTAGAAACCATTCACCAAGGCCATCATCCTCATTGGAAGATTCAATCTCTTCAGATAGGATTGTGGACGGTCTCTATCGACCTCAAAAATGCTTATTTTCATAACATTCCCTCCCATCCACCCTTCCTTTCGCAAGTTCCTTCGATTCGCATACCAGGGCAGAGTTTGGCAGTTTTGCAGCCTTCCCTTCGGCTTGACCACATCCGCTTATGTATTCACTTGAATAGTTTCATCAGTAGCCTCTTGCCTTCACCTCCATGCCATCTCAGTCCACGTCTACATCGACGATTGGCTGTTCAAGGCTCCAGATCCTGCCTCTCTCATTGCAAATGTTTCAGATGCCATCCAGGTCTGTCTTCACCTGGGTTGGATTATCAACAGAAAAGTCTCGCCTGTTCCCAAGTCAGATTTTTACCCATTTGGGGGTTACTTTCGACCTGTCTCAAGGGAAGTTATTTCCATCACTCCCAAATGTTCAAACTCTGATTTCTACAATACAATCTCTAAGTGGGCCATTTAGTCATGGCCAGATCTTTTCTTGGAATTATAGGCCTCATGGTGTCAGTAGAGAAGGTGATCCCTTGGGCCCCTTTGATGAGAAGACCTTTCCAATTTCATCTCATGGCCCACTGGAATCAGTCTCTAGATTCCCTGTATCATCGTATTCTCATCAAATTATCTCTCATGACTCATTGCCAGTTTTGGTCAGACTGTCAATTCCTTCCTCTAGGAGTACCTCTCCATCTTCTAAATCCGCACGCTATCTTCTTCACAGACACTTCACGAAGGATGGGGTGCCATCTGGGATTCCAAGAAGATTTCAGGAACCTGGTCCCTTGTAGAGTCTTCCCACCACATCAACCTTTTAGAACTGTGGGCTGTTTTCCATGCCCTATTTCATTGGGAATCCATGATTTTAGGGAAGTCAGTCCTCATAAGATCAGACAATTGCACAGTAGTCTCTCATCAATCATCAGGGAGGAACCGGATCAGTTTCTCTGTGTCGAGAGACCATGATCATTCTCCATTGGTGCAGGTCTCTCAACATTTCCCTTCGGGCATCTCATGTCCCAGGCAAACTGAACTTTCTGGCCGACCACTTATCTCACCCTTCAAAGATTCCGGAAACAGAATGGGAATTCAAAGAGGCTGTAGTCCAATCCATTTTCCTTCAATTCGATCGTCTCCATGTAGATCTATTTGCTACTCTCAAGAACAGAACGATATCCACTTTCATATCTCCTTTCCCGGAATCTCTGGCTCTGGCAGTAGACTCTCTGGCTCAATCATGGGACAACATGTTCACCTACGCCTTTCCCCCTACGATTCTCATTCCGCTGGTCCTCAGAAAGATCAGACAACATCCCTGCATAGTCCTATTAATAGCTCCATTTTGGCCGACAAGATCGTGGTTTCCGGATCTCCTGGACCTTCTTGTAGATCTCCCTTTACTTCTTCCGGTCTCTCACGATCTTTTATCCCAGAACAGAGGCAGGAGTCTCCATCAGAATCAGGAAATATTTCAACTGTCAGTTTGGAAACTGTCGAGTTGCCCCCGTCTTCGACAGTCGTTTCTATCAGATCTCAAGAATTATTGGAGAACTCTCTCCGATCTTCCACCAGAAACATTTATAAAGCTAGATTTGAATTTTTCAAAAAATGGTATTCAGACCATTCTATCTTGCCCGTTGAGGCCTCTGTAACCCAGGTCACTGACTTTCTCGTTTTCCTCTGATCAGAGGAAACTTTCAGCTTACACTGTTAAATCCTATCGTTTTGGTCTGAACTCTTTCGTCAAGTGCTTAATTGACCCTTCAGTCCAAGTTCAGAAACACTTTTTACGACCGTATTACGTGTATGGGTAATTCTCGCCCTCAGTTTAAAAAAGCCCTCCCTTCTTGACCTCTCCTTGGTATTACAGGTTCTGGCGGGAAAACATTTCAAACCTTTGGTTTCTGTGTGCTTGAAACATCTTACTCTTAAAGCAGTCTTTCTTCTTGCAGTAGCTTCAGCTAGTCATCGTTCGGAAATTCATGCTCTTTCAGCTGAACTAGATAGGTTTCAAGTTACAGGTAATAGCATTATTCTCTATCCTAGGGCTGAATTTCTATCTAAAACTCAGTCTAAAATTCTTTGGTAAACCAATCATAATTCATAAACTTTCCTCACTGTCACCAGATGATTCTGTCTGGTGCCCTGTTAGGGCCCTTAATATGTATAAACTTCGTACAGATTCTAAACGTTCAGGCAATAGACCATTTTGGGTTACATTTGCAGACAGTGTGAATCGTCCTGCTTCTGTAACCACAATCTCCCGCTGGATCGTAGATACGATTAAAATTTGTCATGAACTTGCATCTCCAGGTGATAATGCATTAATTAGTGGGGGTCAAGGCCCACGATGTTAGGGGCCTTGCTACTTCTTGTGCCCTTTTTAATGGGTCATCATTAGATGATATCATGCAAGTAGCTAATTGGAAGTCCGAGAACACATTTATTAACTTCTATCTTAAGGGTTTGGTCCCTCATCTTTCTTCTATAAAATTATTCATAGAGTAGCTTCTGGGACCATGAGTCGCATTCCTCATTCATCATCTTCCCTTAATTCATCATCTTCATTCGCTTAGATCTTCTCATTATGGTGAGTGTATTCATTACTTACTTCTCATGTGTGTGTTTCACTTGTTTTCATATCATCTATCCTATCACGGATATCATTCAATTATTATCTGCATGTTAATCTTCTTTCTTGCCTTTTATGTCTCTCATTATCATTATCATGATTCTGCACCTCTATCTGTAGATGCTAAAGAGGGCAATTCTTAGGAATTTCCGTCTTTGAGTATCTTTATCACTCGTTATTACTAACTGTGTGTTAATGCTCTATTTTTACATCAATTTTGCACAAAAATTCGCCTCCCTCCGGGTGTTGTGCAATGTTGAAATCTGTATTTGAGCAATAGTAATGCAAGGAGGTAGGTTGTAATGTAGTAATAACGACCAGATGACCCGGAGGGTCTGGTCTTATGTTTTACTAATTACATATACCTACCTCCTTGCATTACGGCCTACCTCAAGCCTCCCCTCTGTCAAATTTTGGGGGTAGGGTGGGGCTTGAGGCTTCGTTCTTTGGTCATATCTTGTTAGAATAGTTATAGGCATTATAAGATATTCACTATATCTCGCAGCCTTAGAATATACCCAGATATGTCAGTTTTTGACATATTTGGGTATTTAGTAAAGAATTTTTAGTCATATAATGTTAAGTAGTTAGGAAAATTCCTAATTTTCAGCTTTAGTTGAATTCAGAGTCGAGTAGTGAGAGGATCATCTGCCTCTTCATGAATCTACACAAAGCTGGATTATATGACTGGATTCGTCAAGGAATGAAGACTTGGTTGCTACAACAAAGTCATGTGATGTTTGTCAGCCAATGAGATGATCATTGTGCCCTATGACTCATTCAATGGCTCTGGGTTATGTATTAACCCTCTTTCTACCGCATTCTGAGGTATAGTATTCAAGCAAACTGCTATGGATCTCATCATTGGCGAGAGTATGGAGATTCCTGAAGAAGCCTTCAGTCACTCTGTAACCACTATACACAGCAAACATTGGCTGTAAAAATTTCATCCTACTACGCTTCCCTTCAGAGAAGGAAAGAGAAATAAGTAATGCAAGGAGGTAGGTATATGTAATTAGTAAAACATAAGACCAGACCCTCCGGGTCGTCCGGTCGTTTCGTTCTGCTTGTTTATTGTAGGTTTGTGCTTATTTATAGGCCAAGCCAGCCCCGCCATCATGTGACGAGTGCCATAAGTTCGTGAAGGTTCTGTTTAAGGACCATGTCTGCTTTAGATGTACAAATTGTAATCTTGATAATATGTGTAACATTTGTGCAGTGTGGTCGTCCGATATGATGGTCAAGTTCCTTGCCCAGAAGGACTTGGCAGGGTCTGACGCGGGGTCAAGCGGTCTGAATGTAAATCGCGGAGCCTCTGTTTCGGCCCCTTGGGGCGCTCCACGTCTGCAACTGGTTGCGGCGATGGCACCGCCGGCGTGGTTTGGACTTGCTATGCAAGGCTTCTTGCATAGCGTCCTGCCTACGCTGGTGTCGTCCCTGCTTCCAAAGGTTGTAGGGCAGTCTCTTCCCGTGCGTGGTATGATCAGGGTTCTGGACTGGCCACCGAGGGAGCCGTCTCGTACAGCTCCCTGGCAGTCCCGTCGGGCTCCGGCCTGATGGGTTCGGTCTCTGCGGCCACCTTCGGGTGGTCCAGTAGTGGTGGCCGGTCCGTCAGGCATGGGAGCCGTCCGCCAGAACGGCTGACGACTCTTCGGGGTCTGAAGACGAGGAGGCCGAGGAGGAGAGATTGCTGCGGCCTGAGATGGCGCGGGTGGAGAGCATGGAGGTCGATTCCGTCCAGGACGGAACCGCCCTCCATCTGTCTGGCTTGGCGCAAGCCAGGACAGCAGCTACGCCCGTGGTTGAGGCCACTCCGGTACCGGGCACTGGGCCCGTGATGGTTGGTTTGCCGTCAACCGACACAGTGACGGGTGTGGCTGGCCAGGCGTGGTATACACTTATCTCGCCTGGTCCAGCGGTCAGGCATGGGGTACCATTGGCACCCGTGCTTGGCCACGGTTCCTCAACCGTTACGGGTCTGCACAGTTTTCCATGCGGACCTACTCCATTGGCTGGTGTTTTCCATGGGGTGGCGGCGGAACCGTACGGTACCGGAGTTCCTAGCGTATCAGCAATGGCTCCTAGCCGGGAGGCCGTTGCTGGTAGGGCCGTGAGCACGTCAACGGGTGACGTGTTCATGGGAGTGTCCTCTGCGGAGATTGGCTAGCCAGGGTGGACCCGTCTGGTTTCGACCACGGCCGAAGAGGATGCACCCCATCCATCGGTGGCATCAATTAGGACGGGGATCTTGCCCGCAGCCCGGATCCAGTCTAGTGGACTGGATCCAAGGTTTATGGAGTTCTTGGATGCTATTTATAGCAAACAGTTCCTGACCAAGGGCCAGCTTCCTGCGGCCTCCAGGGAGGTGCGGGCGAGGTGTCGTATCCCACGGAGGTAATACGACAGATATGGTGTTGTTCCAGTGGTCTCTGAGGATGATTTTTCTTGTGTCCTGGTCCGGATCCATCTCTGCTTAATCATTCTCAAAAATTTCCCGCCCCTTCTTCGGCTCCGGCCCTAGCCCGGACCGGTAATTCTGATCTTCCATTACCTATTTTGAATCTTTCTCCAGGTCTTCCGGCTTCGGCTCGAGCATGGCCTGGTTATTCCGGGTTATCTAAATTTGATTCAAAAATTGCTTCGGATTTTGGTAAGGCTTCGTGTGAGTTCTCTCGGATGTCCCCAGTTCCGGGACCCAGTTGGGCTCCGGACCCGGGTTTAGTTCAAAATTCCCAATCGTCAATCTTTCTATCTAAAGATTTTTCTGGACGATCGGCTGGCCCTCTGATCCTGCCATTAATCCCAGGGAGGTCCAGGGATCGCTTCCGGAGTTAGTGGATCCATGCTCGGATCCCATTGGAGACCCGAGCATGCTTAGATCTCATCTTTCTCCCGGTAGTTTTAGATCTAATATTCAACCTTCATCTCTGGATACTTATTCTTCTCATGATAGACATATTTCAGTCATTAACCTTTCTCTACAGGATCATTCTAATTCAGATTTTCCCTACTACTCATCTAGCGATCATCTTTCTTGCTCTCATTATAAACCTATTGGGGAAAATCTTCCTAGCTTTCAGCTCTCTTCCTCTTCCACAGACTATATTTTCCATGATAATCCCGCCCAGGTTCTAGTTACCTGTTGTCTTAATGAATCATTGGTTAATGAAATCACTTCTATTGGATTGTCAAATAAGGATTCTTCTTTGTCTAAAGACAGTTCAGGTAACTCCATTATCACCGCTTTTAAAAGCGCTATTGATTTCCTCCCATCATTCGAATCTAGTTTGGTTCCTAGAAGCATCCTTCGTCATCCTCGTCCCAAAGTAAAATTTGCCAATTCTCTCATCTCCTTCATTCCATCCTTCTTTAGTGTCGGATATCTTATCTAGTGATGTAGAAGTTTCTTCCTTAGTGGATGACTCAAGATCCTATTCCTTCTCAGGATTCTATCATTCAATCTTCTCAGGAAGCTTCTCATGGTATTCCTCCTGATTCCAAGTTTCTTCTTTTGAGGGCTTCTGATAGTGATTGGTCTGGCACCCATCAATGGATTGCTGATACTCTTCATATCGATTTACTACCAGAACGTACCAATCTTTCCTCTTTTGATTCTCCTCTGGTGGCGGAAGATAATGTTTCCTTTAATCGAGTTATTCCCATCAATAACTTCTCCGCTGATATATTGGATCATTTTTCCCAACGGGCCTGTTTTTCAAATTTTTCTCTATATCCTCCAGAATTAGCCTCTTCTGTTGGAGTCCCTGTTTCAGATTTTAACGCAGCTATCAGGTCTAAGTCTTTATTTGGTGATGCATGGGACCTGATCAAAGACACGGGTAGATCGGTAGTTTCTGATTCGGCCATGATCAAATCTTTGGAACAATCAGTTAGACGTAGGTTTAAGTTATCTAACTTTTCGGCTCTTCTTTCACAAGCTATTTTCAAGATTTCTTCTAGAGGAGAATCTATTCCGCAGTCTTCCTTAACTTGTATGGCAGATATCTCTAGATTTAATCTTAACCTAGATGTTCGTCTGATAGGTTTTCTTAATAACTATCGTAGGAAAAGAGCTCTTGATCCTTTAGCAATATCTCAGAAACTTAAAGATACCCTCATTACCACTTCTTGTTTTGGTAAAGAGTTATTTGGCCCCGAGTCTTCCAGTCTTATTATGAAGGAGGTGGAAAGGCTTAAGAGTATTCAGGAGATTTCTGCCAAAGTGGGTTTGTCTCAGCCCTCAAAGAAACGATCTTTTACTCCAGTTCGATCTTTTCCCTCGTCATCTCCACCTAAGAAATCCTCTCATCCGGATTCTCAGTCATCCTTCCCGTCTAGGACTTTTGTGAACTCTAATAGGTCATTCAATAGATCTAGATCGCCTTCTCCAGTTAGATTTTCCTCGAGGGTTCACTCTCCTCGAAAGTCTCCTCAACGTAGATCTCCTGTTCAGGACAAATATTCTGACGTAGTTTCTAACAGGTCGAGAGCTCAGATCCCTTTTAAGAAACACTCTAGAGGTTCTCGTAATTCTGGTGGTCATTATCAATCTCGTTTTTGAAGCTATAGGTTCAGAAGATGGCCTTGTTCATTCTATTCCAGTAGAGTTAGATTTTCAAGGCCCCACCATTTCAAAGTTCCCAATTATCCCAGTAGGCAATCGCTTATCAAGATTCATCAATTATTGGGAGCTTCTTATTCAAGACCAGTGGGTTCTAGAAACCATTCACCAAGGCCATCATCCTCATTGGAAGATTCAATCTCTTCAGATAGGATTGTGGACGGTCTCTATCGACCTCAAAAATGCTTATTTTCATAACATTCCCTCCCATCCACCCTTCCTTTCGCAAGTTCCTTCGATTCGCATACCAGGGCAGAGTTTGGCAGTTTTGCAGCCTTCCCTTCGGCTTGACCACATCCGCTTATGTATTCACTTGAATAGTTTCATCAGTAGCCTCTTGCCTTCACCTCCATGCCATCTCAGTCCACGTCTACATCGACGATTGGCTGTTCAAGGCTCCAGATCCTGCCTCTCTCATTGCAAATGTTTCAGATGCCATCCAGGTCTGTCTTCACCTGGGTTGGATTATCAACAGAAAAGTCTCGCCTGTTCCCAAGTCAGATTTTTACCCATTTGGGGGTTACTTTCGACCTGTCTCAAGGGAAGTTATTTCCATCACTCCCAAATGTTCAAACTCTGATTTCTACAATACAATCTCTAAGTGGGCCATTTAGTCATGGCCAGATCTTTTCTTGGAATTATAGGCCTCATGGTGTCAGTAGAGAAGGTGATCCCTTGGGCCCCTTTGATGAGAAGACCTTTCCAATTTCATCTCATGGCCCACTGGAATCAGTCTCTAGATTCCCTGTATCATCGTATTCTCATCAAATTATCTCTCATGACTCATTGCCAGTTTTGGTCAGACTGTCAATTCCTTCCTCTAGGAGTACCTCTCCATCTTCTAAATCCGCACGCTATCTTCTTCACAGACACTTCACGAAGGATGGGGTGCCATCTGGGATTCCAAGAAGATTTCAGGAACCTGGTCCCTTGTAGAGTCTTCCCACCACATCAACCTTTTAGAACTGTGGGCTGTTTTCCATGCCCTATTTCATTGGGAATCCATGATTTTAGGGAAGTCAGTCCTCATAAGATCAGACAATTGCACAGTAGTCTCTCATCAATCATCAGGGAGGAACCGGATCAGTTTCTCTGTGTCGAGAGACCATGATCATTCTCCATTGGTGCAGGTCTCTCAACATTTCCCTTCGGGCATCTCATGTCCCAGGCAAACTGAACTTTCTGGCCGACCACTTATCTCACCCTTCAAAGATTCCGGAAACAGAATGGGAATTCAAAGAGGCTGTAGTCCAATCCATTTTCCTTCAATTCGATCGTCTCCATGTAGATCTATTTGCTACTCTCAAGAACAGAACGATATCCACTTTCATATCTCCTTTCCCGGAATCTCTGGCTCTGGCAGTAGACTCTCTGGCTCAATCATGGGACAACATGTTCACCTACGCCTTTCCCCCTACGATTCTCATTCCGCTGGTCCTCAGAAAGATCAGACAACATCCCTGCATAGTCCTATTAATAGCTCCATTTTGGCCGACAAGATCGTGGTTTCCGGATCTCCTGGACCTTCTTGTAGATCTCCCTTTACTTCTTCCGGTCTCTCACGATCTTTTATCCCAGAACAGAGGCAGGAGTCTCCATCAGAATCAGGAAATATTTCAACTGTCAGTTTGGAAACTGTCGAGTTGCCCCCGTCTTCGACAGTCGTTTCTATCAGATCTCAAGAATTATTGGAGAACTCTCTCCGATCTTCCACCAGAAACATTTATAAAGCTAGATTTGAATTTTTCAAAAAATGGTATTCAGACCATTCTATCTTGCCCGTTGAGGCCTCTGTAACCCAGGTCACTGACTTTCTCGTTTTCCTCTGATCAGAGGAAACTTTCAGCTTACACTGTTAAATCCTATCGTTTTGGTCTGAACTCTTTCGTCAAGTGCTTAATTGACCCTTCAGTCCAAGTTCAGAAACACTTTTTACGACCGTATTACGTGTATGGGTAATTCTCGCCCTCAGTTTAAAAAAGCCCTCCCTTCTTGACCTCTCCTTGGTATTACAGGTTCTGGCGGGAAAACATTTCAAACCTTTGGTTTCTGTGTGCTTGAAACATCTTACTCTTAAAGCAGTCTTTCTTCTTGCAGTAGCTTCAGCTAGTCATCGTTCGGAAATTCATGCTCTTTCAGCTGAACTAGATAGGTTTCAAGTTACAGGTAATAGCATTATTCTCTATCCTAGGGCTGAATTTCTATCTAAAACTCAGTCTAAAATTCTTTGGTAAACCAATCATAATTCATAAACTTTCCTCACTGTCACCAGATGATTCTGTCTGGTGCCCTGTTAGGGCCCTTAATATGTATAAACTTCGTACAGATTCTAAACGTTCAGGCAATAGACCATTTTGGGTTACATTTGCAGACAGTGTGAATCGTCCTGCTTCTGTAACCACAATCTCCCGCTGGATCGTAGATACGATTAAAATTTGTCATGAACTTGCATCTCCAGGTGATAATGCATTAATTAGTGGGGGTCAAGGCCCACGATGTTAGGGGCCTTGCTACTTCTTGTGCCCTTTTTAATGGGTCATCATTAGATGATATCATGCAAGTAGCTAATTGGAAGTCCGAGAACACATTTATTAACTTCTATCTTAAGGGTTTGGTCCCTCATCTTTCTTCTATAAAATTATTCATAGAGTAGCTTCTGGGACCATGAGTCGCATTCCTCATTCATCATCTTCCCTTAATTCATCATCTTCATTCGCTTAGATCTTCTCATTATGGTGAGTGTATTCATTACTTACTTCTCATGTGTGTGTTTCACTTGTTTTCATATCATCTATCCTATCACGGATATCATTCAATTATTATCTGCATGTTAATCTTCTTTCTTGCCTTTTATGTCTCTCATTATCATTATCATGATTCTGCACCTCTATCTGTAGATGCTAAAGAGGGCAATTCTTAGGAATTTCCGTCTTTGAGTATCTTTATCACTCGTTATTACTAACTGTGTGTTAATGCTCTATTTTTACATCAATTTTGCACAAAAATTCGCCTCCCTCCGGGTGTTGTGCAATGTTGAAATCTGTATTTGAGCAATAGTAATGCAAGGAGGTAGGTTGTAATGTAGTAATAACGACCAGATGACCCGGAGGGTCTGGTCTTATGTTTTACTAATTACATATACCTACCTCCTTGCATTACGGCCTACCTCAAGCCTCCCCTCTGTCAAATTTTGGGGGTAGGGTGGGGCTTGAGGCTTCGTTCTTTGGTCATATCTTGTTAGAATAGTTATAGGCATTATAAGATATTCACTATATCTCGCAGCCTTAGAATATACCCAGATATGTCAGTTTTTGACATATTTGGGTATTTAGTAAAGAATTTTTAGTCATATAATGTTAAGTAGTTAGGAAAATTCCTAATTTTCAGCTTTAGTTGAATTCAGAGTCGAGTAGTGAGAGGATCATCTGCCTCTTCATGAATCTACACAAAGCTGGATTATATGACTGGATTCGTCAAGGAATGAAGACTTGGTTGCTACAACAAAGTCATGTGATGTTTGTCAGCCAATGAGATGATCATTGTGCCCTATGACTCATTCAATGGCTCTGGGTTATGTATTAACCCTCTTTCTACCGCATTCTGAGGTATAGTATTCAAGCAAACTGCTATGGATCTCATCATTGGCGAGAGTATGGAGATTCCTGAAGAAGCCTTCAGTCACTCTGTAACCACTATACACAGCAAACATTGGCTGTAAAAATTTCATCCTACTACGCTTCCCTTCAGAGAAGGAAAGAGAAATAAGTAATGCAAGGAGGTAGGTATATGTAATTAGTAAAACATAAGACCAGACCCTCCGGGTCGTCCGGTCGTTTCGTTCTGCTTGTTTATTGTAGGTTTGTGCTTATTTATAGGCCAAGCCAGCCCCGCCATCATGTGACGAGTGCCATAAGTTCGTGAAGGTTCTGTTTAAGGACCATGTCTGCTTTAGATGTACAAATTGTAATCTTGATAATATGTGTAACATTTGTGCAGTGTGGTCGTCCGATATGATGGTCAAGTTCCTTGCCCAGAAGGACTTGGCAGGGTCTGACGCGGGGTCAAGCGGTCTGAATGTAAATCGCGGAGCCTCTGTTTCGGCCCCTTGGGGCGCTCCACGTCTGCAACTGGTTGCGGCGATGGCACCGCCGGCGTGGTTTGGACTTGCTATGCAAGGCTTCTTGCATAGCGTCCTGCCTACGCTGGTGTCGTCCCTGCTTCCAAAGGTTGTAGGGCAGTCTCTTCCCGTGCGTGGTATGATCAGGGTTCTGGACTGGCCACCGAGGGAGCCGTCTCGTACAGCTCCCTGGCAGTCCCGTCGGGCTCCGGCCTGATGGGTTCGGTCTCTGCGGCCACCTTCGGGTGGTCCAGTAGTGGTGGCCGGTCCGTCAGGCATGGGAGCCGTCCGCCAGAACGGCTGACGACTCTTCGGGGTCTGAAGACGAGGAGGCCGAGGAGGAGAGATTGCTGCGGCCTGAGATGGCGCGGGTGGAGAGCATGGAGGTCGATTCCGTCCAGGACGGAACCGCCCTCCATCTGTCTGGCTTGGCGCAAGCCAGGACAGCAGCTACGCCCGTGGTTGAGGCCACTCCGGTACCGGGCACTGGGCCCGTGATGGTTGGTTTGCCGTCAACCGACACAGTGACGGGTGTGGCTGGCCAGGCGTGGTATACACTTATCTCGCCTGGTCCAGCGGTCAGGCATGGGGTACCATTGGCACCCGTGCTTGGCCACGGTTCCTCAACCGTTACGGGTCTGCACAGTTTTCCATGCGGACCTACTCCATTGGCTGGTGTTTTCCATGGGGTGGCGGCGGAACCGTACGGTACCGGAGTTCCTAGCGTATCAGCAATGGCTCCTAGCCGGGAGGCCGTTGCTGGTAGGGCCGTGAGCACGTCAACGGGTGACGTGTTCATGGGAGTGTCCTCTGCGGAGATTGGCTAGCCAGGGTGGACCCGTCTGGTTTCGACCACGGCCGAAGAGGATGCACCCCATCCATCGGTGGCATCAATTAGGACGGGGATCTTGCCCGCAGCCCGGATCCAGTCTAGTGGACTGGATCCAAGGTTTATGGAGTTCTTGGATGCTATTTATAGCAAACAGTTCCTGACCAAGGGCCAGCTTCCTGCGGCCTCCAGGGAGGTGCGGGCGAGGTGTCGTATCCCACGGAGGTAATACGACAGATATGGTGTTGTTCCAGTGGTCTCTGAGGATGATCGCTTGGTGCTGGGTGTCCAGAGTTCTGGAGCGGGTGGCCCCGCCCCGGCGCTGGTGGACAAGTCCCAGGTGCGCCATGACGGAAGTCCTGTGCCTATGCGATGAGGGGGTGAGGGCAGCAATGAGTGCTGTCAATCACTCATCGCCTTCAGTTGGTGTGGGCTGAAGCGTGGGCAGGCCACCCTGTGCCACTTGTGGCGCTATCATGTGTCAATGATGGCTGGTGCTGTCTATGGATGCATTAGCAAGGGTGCAAGCGCGAGTGACGAAGTCTAGGAGGCAGATGGTCCTTGACCATATGTGTCCGGCTACTGCCGTTAGGGAGCATCTTCTTGGGACGCCCCTTACTGGCCCTAGCATCTTTGGTGGCCAAGCGCGGGCCATCTTAGAAGACACTGCCAGCATTGCGCAGAATCGGTTAGCGGTGAATCTGCAGCTGGAATTAGTGCGACAGGCGCACACTAGGGGTTGTAGCCAAGCCACTAACCGGGCAACATTCTAAGAAGCAGAAGAAGCATAAAAGCAAGGCGAAAGCCAAGCCTAGTGCTGCTTCTGCTTCAACTGGGTCTTCTCAGCCGCCTCTGGCGAAGAAGGTCAAGAAGGTTGTAGAGGCTCCTACCCACCCCAATGTTTCTCCTGATCGCCCGGGAGGCGGGAAGTGCAAGGGGAGGGGTAAGTCCTCGAAGTGAGGAAAGAAGGGAGCGGATCGTACCTGAGGGTACGAGGGCTCCCTTCGTACCTGCCTGGACCGCACCTGTGCGGCAGGAACAGCGGTGCCAGTTAGACCGGTCAAGCCAAGACCAAAATGGTTCTCGTCAAGAGTAGGGGGGAGGGAGGGGGGGGGAGGGAGCGGATCGCGAGCCAGACACGCGCATTAGGAGTCAATGCGTCTATAGTGGATGGAAGGCGCATGCGTTTCATCGAGGCTTGGCGAGGTGTGACGTCGGACAGTCTGGTCCTGGGATGGTTATCCCAGGGGTACATGCCGGAGTGGTGGGACTTTCCACCACAAAATGTGTCTTTGGAACCTGTCTGGACACGGGGAACCAGACAAGTTAGAATCCATTCAAAACGAAGTGTCAGTTTTGCTTCTGAAGGGAGCAATAAAACCAACAAACCAGAACACTCCAGACCTCTATTCAAACATGATCCTTGTCCCCAAGAGCACAGGGGGCGGGGGGGGGGGGGGTTTGTGTGTGGAGACCCGTACTCAATCTCAGGCCATTAAATTGGTTTATCCATACGCCTCGGTTTCAGATGGCAACTCCGAGGTCGGTAATGGCAGGATTGAGGAAGTGAATGTGGTGTGTATCGATCGATCTGAAAGATGCATATTTCCACATTCCAATGAACAGGAGTTGTCACAGATTTCTGAGATTTGCCTTTCAGAATCAAGTGTGGGAGTTTGTAGTCCTCCCATTTGGCCTGTCGACAGCTCCAGGGGTTTTCACCAGAGTGGTCCTTGCGGTGACAGCATTTCTCAGAAGAGAGAATGTGCCGCTTCACACCTACATAGACGATTGGCTTATCAAGGCAGACACGCCAGCCAAGTTAGAGGTGAATACTGCTCTGACTCTGAAGTTACTTTCAGATCTAGGCTGGATAGTCAACAAGGAGAAATCCGAGTTGACACCCACTCAACAGTTCGTTTATTTAGGGATGCGATTCGATCTCGAGGAGGGCAGGGTTTACCCGTCAGAGCCCGGGGTGGTGTCTTTGTTAGCCATCCTCAAGAGTTTTCGATTGGGAACCCACATTCAGGCGAGGTGGTTTCTGAAGATGTTGGGCATGATGGTCTCCATGGAGCAGGTAATTCCGTACGCTGCTCTGATGCGAAGACCTATCCAGTTGTATCTGATGTCTCTGTGGAAACAGAGAACAGAACCCCTGTCAAAGCTGGTGCCTTTTTTGGAGCCATTGATGTCGCATCTTGTATGCTGGAAAAAGCGTCAGAATCTCCTAGTAGGGGTTTCGCTGCACGTACCCCACCCCCACCTGTCCGTGTAAATGGATGCATCGCTGGAGGGATGGGTGGCCTGCCTGGGAGAACACCAGGTCTCGGGCACATGGACTCTCCAAGAGAGGCAGCTGCATATTAATCTGTTGGAAATGATGGCAGTGGAACTGGCATTGGAAAAGTTTCTTCCAAAAGTCAGGTGCAAGGCGATATTGATATGGTCGGGTAACTCGACAGTGGTATCATATGTAAATCGCCAAGGCGGGACCAAGTCACCCACGCTATGTATGAAAGTGTGGCACTTAATTCAATGGTGCAGGAATTACTCGGTTGTTTTGAAAGCAGCTCACATTCCTGGGCGATTGAACATTCTGGCGGATGCTTTGTCTCGGAGGCAGAGAATTCTGCCAATAGAATGGTCTCTCAACCCTCCAGTTCTTCACAGGATCTTCGAGCATTGGGGCAAACCCAACGTGGACTTGTTCGCCATAAAGGAAAATGCTCAAATCATGACTTATGTTTCGCCGATTCCAGATCCAAATGCTGTCGATACAGACGCTCTAGCGATAAGCTGGAGAGGGATGCACGCTTACGCGTACCCACCCACCATTCTTCTGCCGAAGATATTGGTGAAGATTAGGGAGGAACCGTGCCTGGTCCGGCTAATAGCGCCATTTTGGCCCAGCAGGGTGTGGTTCACAGATCTTCTAGATCTGCTGGTGGACAATCCAGTGCAGTTACCCGAGATTCCGAACATAATCTCCCAGGCCAAGGGATGCTTCCTGCACGAGCGTCCCGAAATGTTCAAATTGACTGCATGGATGATATCAAACAACGTTCCACATCGGAAGGTTTTTCACGACAAGCTGCGAAATTCATCGCAGCTGTGAGGAGGTCAACCTTCAAGTCATATAACAACAAGGTTAACAGATTTGCAGACTGGTGTGAAGGAAAGGGTATTGATACCTTGCAATCCACTATTCAGCAAATAGCAGACTTTCTCTGTGAGCTGTTCTTTTGAGGACTAGCTCCCGTCACAATTGCTGGATACAAGTCAGCTTTGGCATCAGTTATCCGTTGTCTAGCCAACAGGGATAGTCCAGAGGTGGCCCGGTTAAATGTGATGGTGAAGGGAATGAGCAATCTCCGACCGAGACAACCGTTAGTCATTCCAGCCTGGAGTCTATCTTTAGTGCTTAATGTACTGGTCAAGCACCATTTCGAACCGTTGCGTTCGGCTAGTCTAAAGCATTTGACTCTAAAGGCCGTTTTTCTATTGGCAGCTTCCTGGACTAGAAGGCGTAGTGAGATCCATGCGCTTTCAGCAGAGAGGGACCGATTTATTGTCTCTGGAGAGGGTCTGCGTCTACTACCAAGAGCAGAGTTTATGTCAAAGAATCAATCTTTGAAATATCCCGGCAAACCGATCAATATACCGAAACTAACTAGGTTTGATCGTGATGCCAGTGTCTGGTGCCTAGTCCGTGCTTTGACTAGTGCAAAAGACGGACAGACTCGTTACGGGCGAATGATAGACATCTGTGGATCTGCCATAAGAAGCCATATGGCGCCGCATCCATGGATTCTATCTCTCGTTCGGTAGTCGAGTGCATTCAGACTACCCATGAGATTGCGACTTGGCACCAGGTGCAATGCGCAGGGGCACACGATGTTAGAGGAATAGCCGCCTCGACCGCCCTTTACAATGGTGTTCCGTTAAAGGACATCATGGCTGTTGCACAATGGCACTGTGAGTCCTCTTTCACGGATTACTATATGAGGGATGTGTCAGACTCCGCCAATCCACTCGCTTTAGCTGTTTTGAAACGATAGTTAAACGACCACACTGCTCTTCTCCCTTTTTTGGCATTTGTAAGAAAGAATTAAGAAGCAGACATGGTCAAGCGAGAGGATATCAACCAGATTGTGTCACTGATGGCCGGACAAGTGAATGGTTGGAGGCTCCACGTCTGGAATCCAAATATCATGAGGTAATTCAAGATTGAGAGTGTTTTGTATTATGTCTATATATCATGTTCATTCATCTTATATATTCCTGCTCATTCCCAGGCTGATATATGCAAAGAGCAGTTAACCCTCTTGGCATATTTGTGTTTCAGGCGAGATGCATGTTCATGAATTTTCTCCCTTTTCTTAGGAGAAAAAAGGATTGGGGGTGGGGGGGGGGGTGGGTGGTGGTACAGTGATGCGAATGTGATTCGGTCCCTTTAACTTGATGGTCCATTTAGGTCTCCATTTGTCAAGTTTAAGTCTAAGCTCTTTCTCCAAGGGGCAAAAGTAGCAATTGATGGCTTGCCCCTTCCCACCAGGTTACTGTCTAAATCTGGTGTATTTCAGAAGTAATAGAATGGTAAGTATTGATCGAAGGTGAATGAAGGAAATTTCAATTTCCCTTTCTCCGAGATCTAACAATACTCACCATTCTATTACGGACCCAGCCTCCCAGCCCCACGGAGGCAAGTCATGGGTATCTCTTGTTTGGTGGCTATGCAAATGATATGAGCTTCATGGCAAACGGGTACTCGGCAGTTGGGAGCCGAGTACCAGGAGCCGGTAAAGCTTACTAAGTATAATCCTAGGGCCCAGCTATCCAGGATATCTTGTATCAGAAGTAATAGAATGGTGAGTATTGTTAGATCTCGGAGAAAGGGAAATTGAAATTTCCTTCAGTCTCGTACATTCGACTGGAAAGCACTAGATCCATACGGAAGTGTCTACGAAACAATAAATTAGAATGATGATCCGAGTGGAGTTTGCTTTCACAAAACCTGTAAGATTTCAATTGCTAGTCAAAGGAAATTAGTGCAGGTGAGAGCCAGACAGCAACAACGCAGACTGAAATCACTGCCCATGTACGATGACATTTCATTCGAAAATTAACAGGGACCATCTGGCAGGCTTTCACGAACTGGAATCGGGCCGCTTCATGATAAATTCTCTCTCTCTCTCTCTCTCTCTCTCTCTCTCTCTCTCTCTCTCTCTCTCTCTCTCTCTCTCTCTCTCTCTCTCTCTCTCTCTCTCTCTCTCTCTCTGAGACTTAAAACACATAAAATGTCAATATTTCTGTTTAATTTTACAAACATAATTTACACAGCCTAAACATGGCTAATGTATACATTGTGGAAATGGAACAGGGTCGATTACTGACGAATCGGCAGCAATAACATTTTGTAGAAGAAACCCACTTTAGTCGGAATTTACAGGACCATATATGACATTTTAGTTGTCTCTAGTGGCCATCTTTGAATTTGTTGGCCATATTGGATTTAAGGAAATCCCTTATAATCCTCAATTCTGTATATTGTGGCATTCTTGAACTATTAAACTAAATTTGGTAGAAAAAATCCTTTAATCCGGAGGTTTTATTCACTATATGACACTTGTAATTTTTTGCGACCATCTTGGATTTGTCGGCCATATTGGACTTGTGGGGAAGACATAAAAACCTCAGTATTGTGTATTGTGACGTTCTTGAACTATTAAACCACATTTGTGTAGAAGAAAACACACTTTAATCAGAATTTACTGGTGGATATATGCCACTTTTGTTATTTTTGGCAGCCATTTTGGATTTGTCAGCCATATTGGATTTATCAGCCATATTGGATTTGCAGGAATGATCGAATCACATAAAAACTCGGTTTTGTGTATATTGACATTCCTGAACTATTGAACCACATTTGGGTGGAAAAAACCCAATTTAATCAGAATTTACAGGTAGATATGTGCCACTTATATTTCTGGTGGCCATCTTGGATTTATTGGATTTGCAGGAATCGCATAAAGAACTCGGTCTTGTGCATTATGACATTCTTGATCTAATAAACTACATTTGGATAGAAAAACACCACTAATCAGAATTTACAGGTGGATATATGCCTCTTGTTATTCTTGGTGGCGATCTTGGATTTTGCCCTCTGGCGAGAGTTGCCAACATTTTTGGGATGGTCACCCCCACCATTTCATTTGTAAATACTTTTCTGCTGCCGAAAACACCTTCAAACCTTTGTCCCCGGGAAAAAATCACGGGACCCAAGGATGTTACCCTACTAGTACTATTTTCTTTAATATTTATTCAAATGTAAATAAAATCTACAGTACTATAACCGAAAAATCAAGGCCATATTATATTCCTGAAATGACAGTCCAGAAATCTAATGAATAGGTTACGTCCTTACGATTTTGTGGAAGGTTAAATTTACATGATATTTTCAGTAGTTTCTTTCCAGAGAGAACAATTTACATTTTCAGAGTACCCACCCACCCATGATATGATGTCATAATGAACTGCGTGATGTGTAGAATGACATCATAATGGATGCTGTCGATAAGTACGTCACGAACGCATATTTGAAGACGGTTTATGTGTTGTTGTACAAATTGTTTGCTTTTACTATTTAATAAATATTCTGTTGAATATTTTGAAACTAATTTGACTGGGCGCTGTTGCTGCCATAGGCCGCAACAGCACCAGGTCAAATTAGTTACAAAATATTCAACAGCTTCCCTGTATAGTTTTCAGGAAATTGATAGCTAGGGCATTCTGGACTCGATCAATCCCAACACGGTGAGGTGTGGGTGGAGATTAGCTTGTGATGGGCGGGGCATAGCTAAAAATGGAAATGTCCATTATTTTTGACACACCTGTAGTTCATATATACATGATATATAGTGATTACCATTAATAATTGCTGTTTAGCTCTGATTGTGGTTCTTGTTATAGTACACATTTCCTTGCTGTATGTTATGTCGCTTTGTATGTCAGCTGTTTGCTTGCACATTGGAACTAACCGTGACTATAAATCTGTCCCTGGTACTAGAGTGGCAGTGTTTTGTGTCTGACAATGTCAGGTGTCAGGCACTTATTTTCAAGCTTTTATATATATATAATTTATTTATATATATATATATATATATATATATATAAAATTATTATGTACGGTATGTAAGATATTGACAGTTGATAATGAACGATCACTCTGTCACCCGAATGTCATATCTCATATTTCGGATGTTTATTTATATATGCAGAATGTCGGTTGACCCTTGCCAGGATCACAATTACGGTCAGCGATTGTCATTGCCGCCTCATGTTCAGCGGGTTGAGAAGGCATTGAACCTAGAACCATTTTTGGACTATGTGGAAGCTGTTGTTAGCCATCCAGTTACACCAAGGTGAGGTTGTTGGTTTATTAGTAAGTGGATTTTAAGTTGCATCTACATGTCCATGTAGCAGTAATACTATAATAATTAATTACTGCAATTATTCACGCTAATTTAATTTAAATTAATGTAAAATTTGACATTTCATGTCGTGAATGAATATGAATCGCATGATATTAGGAATTTGATAGATTCAGTTCTGGTATTTAGAGCGAGTACTCGTCTGTGACTCATGGCCCGCAGATTGGATTCGGAACTTGGAAATTATTACTACATGTATATATTATTGGTACATGATGGTGCCCGAGTACTGTACTTTAGATTCGATCCGAGTTTCATATGCTTTCTAGTTTCACAAGTTGATCTTGCTCTCTCACGCTGGCGTATAAGATCTCCGACATGTATTAGGCATCAATTGTTACTCATTGTGCTTTTAGCGGGTGTCGCTGGTTATCCTCTCATTTTTGTCTCGCCTGTGAAGCGGGAAGCGAGACATAGGTATCACGTTTGTGTCGTCGTCAAGGTATCAGTTTTGCATCGGCGTCATCATTAAGATTTTGCGTTTAGCAAATCATTTACATAATTTGCATAATGGCTTGATTATCGAGTTGGTTATTACACTGATACTGATTGGTTTTCAAAAATAATATCCTGGTGTCCATTGTGCCCGGCTTGACCATTTAAAGTTTAAAATTAAGTGTCTTGGCCTCAATTTAACCTGTTGTTTCTGAAGTCTGTTGACTTATCTATATGTACAATTTACTTTTCTTAACAGTGTATCTGGCTCCAGCTCAGAAGAGGAGTTGGATTTGCTAGCTCCAACTTATAAAGACTGGGAAGGCAACAAGATTTTCAATGGCATTGCAATCAGCAAAGCAGGTCAGTTAGTCTATAGTAACAATTTGACATTTTCTACCTATATACTGCTGCACGATATAACACTGTCATATTTAACACAGATATAATAAAACTGTAATGTAATCTTTCTAAAACTGTTGCTACATACACTAAGTACTGGGTATTCAAAATCCTTTCATGTTTGCATGCATGGTATTAGTTTGTGGATAAATAAGTACTGATTATGTAAAAATTTAAACATGAATATGTTCATCGATCGTGTAAAACTGATATTAGTAGCATAACTGTTTATATGAAAATAAAAATCACAAAGTTCAGAGCAGAAAAATATCACTTTTTCAGCCCTGTTAGTAGCAACTGTTGTATTATAGCAAGGCACTACTAAACTTGAAGGTTACACACTTCAGATTTTAAAGAAACGTGACATTTTTGACGATTTTCTGAATTTTCCTCAATTACATCATAAAAATTGCAATCTTATAATACATCAAACTTCAAAGATTAAATCGAAAATTGCACAAGCCTAGTATTATAACGAGACACTAATCAACTTGAAGGTGTGAAATGTCTAAATTCTGTCATATATATCTGTATTATATGTCATATTTTGTTGATAAATAAGATACATAGGTAAGCTATGTAAACATCATTATTTCCTGTCAGTTGTTATCCAAGGTTAGACATACAGATGTAAAAATTCCAACATCTATAGACTGATCAACAGACAGATCCATATTAACCCTTTAACCCTCATCAGCCAAAAACGGATTCTGCAGTGGTCTTGTGAAATATCCATTTGCAGACCAAGAGAAGTATTTTTGAAAATTTACCACTGGAATGACTGGCTGGGTAACGGAGCCAGTCATTCCAGTGGTAAATTTTCAAATATACTCTTCTCTTGGTCTGCAAATGGAAATTTTCTACGACAAAATTAAAATTTTTAAAAACAATTTGTGGGTTAAAGAGTGTACATTAGCCCGGCAGTATTTAGACACATGATCTGCTCTTTATATATGTCTAGAAAAGGAATATTCTAGCTTAATGTAAAAACCACGATCAAAAATAGATAATCATTTCAAATCAAATTCAATTCAGTTTGCAACCTACATAGTACATGCTATCTTTGACTAAGACTAGGTATGCCTGGTAGATGACATGTTTTTGTCTGTTCATACAGACTGTGTCATTGTTATTTCTGATGTTCAATTCATTTCATATTGACTGTACCAAAATATCAAATACTCATCTCATTGGTAGCGGTGAAACTGTGTGAAATCTTTAGGGGGTTGTATTGCCAAGGCCCTCATGATACAATACATTTCATGCAAGACTTCCACTAATTTCTAAACACAGGAAGTCCCAGACTTCCTGGGTAATGCTATTGGGAGTCCAAGCAAGAAACATGGAAGTCTAAAATGGTTCAGATACATGTAATTTGGTTAAAATCATTGCTCTTGCAGATGTTAGGGCCAAAAAATAGGAAGTCCAAGACTTCCTTGGTATGTTTTCTTGGGAGTCCAAACATGAACTTTGGGAGTATAGGACTCCCGGACTTCGACTAGTGGAAGCCCTGATTTCATGATACACCCATCCCGATACAATATGTTTCACGATACGTATTATCAAATGGCTAAATTGACACAACCTAGTGAGTAGTGACGACTTACATCTTGTCTGCCCTGATGAAAATGATATGGCGATGGCTTGTATTAAATACAAAAAATTAGCATTTAGTAAAGGTTTTGGCTGTAATCACTTTCAGCAAAGGAAAGTTCGAAACAAAACATTTTGTCAATAGTTTGGCATATTTAACAATGTGATAAAGTACTGGCAAGTAAAAATCTCAATCTTCATGTAATAATTTGGTATAAACTAAAATTTGTGCTAAAATAAGATGAAAATAATGCGGTAATGCATGCTATTAAGTCATGTCAGTATTTAATTTTAAAATCCAGTGACTAACCATAATGTACCTCCGTATTGCGCTACAGAGGTGCCAATGCGATACGTGTATCGTCAAGCTGTAGTATCACGATACGTATTGCGTATTGTGACATCTCTAGAAATCTGAAGGCTTCTTTCTTTGCTTGTTTTCAGAGAGGAAGGCTGACAAAACCAGGTTGTACAACTTTACAAAGGTTAAAAAGAGTCGAAAATGGCTGAAGGTAAATATTGAAGAAAATGTGTAATTTTATTGCATCAGCAAACTTCTATCATTAACCATTTAATTATAAATACATATTTCCTTAGTGAATGTCCATTTGCAGGCCAAGAGAAAACTATTTTTGAAAATTTACCACTCGAATGACTGGCTCAATTCCTAAGGTCAGTGCTGCAGGGAGAAAGATGACACCTTCACGCCGGTCTCCTCCGTAAGTACCAACTTTGTTGGGAAACTAAGTCATCAAGGATTGCAGGCTGACATCCGCATACAGAGGCAACTCTGGTTATGTCTACCCTTCTTCAAACAAGAAACTGCTCGACATCCTCGGATGACGCAATCTTCCCAGGAGCTTACCATAGCTACGTGGAATGTACGTGGTCTGAGTGCAACATCAGAGCCAACCCTTAGGTGCAGACTGTGAACACTATAACATCGATATTGCATGCATTCAAGAGACTAAAGTAGCTAACCACTCAGAGCAGCAACTACAGACAGGCCATAAGCTAGTGCTGATGGAGCAAAAACAGGCCACATACCAGGGCTTAGGCTTCGTAATCGGACTACAGGTATTGGGCCATGTCATTAGTTTTGGATACGTCGGTGATCGCGTTGCATTCATCAACCTGGCTATACCGATGCGAAAGCACACCACCACTAAGGGTCGAAGTGTCAACGCATACGGCCCAACTACCGAAAAAGCCAAAGAGAATCCAGCAATATTAGATTCCTTCTATGCAGAACTGAGCTCCGCCATTACAAGCCCAGCTAGATGGCAACTGTTCGGAATTGCGGACAAAAGTTCAGGACTTGGCTTATGCATGGGATCCTATGGAGAGGGCACACGCAACAGCAATGGAGATGCACTAGTGGCATTCCTTAGTTCCAATGGCCTATTTGTCACAAATACGGCTTTCAAACACGTATGCCATCACCGGACAACATGGACCCGGACACATTGCTGATTGCAAAGCCCCAAAAGGTTCTAAGGCTACAACAGCTCTCTTCAACCAAATAGACTTCATACTATGCAAAACGCTCGTTCGTATGGAGGCACAGACCTCAATTCTGACCATAAGCTAGTCATTACATGCCTTCAGATGAAGGATCTCTACCTAATATATAAACACCATACCAGGCAAGAGGGTAGAGTCACCTACAGCCTACTCAAGCTCATCAGCGACACTGACACTCAAATGTCATACAAAAAAGCCCTCAGGGAGCAGATAGCTAACATCGATATCAGCTCCGATCCAAACAAAGCCCTAACCAAAATACTGAAATCTATGGAATCATCCGCTACCAGCACCATAGGTGTTCATAAAAACAACCAAACTATGTATACTGACGACCCTCTAGTAGTAAAACTGTCAGCAGAGAAGAAAGCATTACGGCTGCGCATCTATCAAAGTGGCCAAAGTGAAGACTGCACAAAACTACGCCAGGAGCGCGATATATTATTCTGCGCCACATTAGCGGCATGAAATCACTGCCACGGATGACTGTCACAAAATGTTTCGGGCAGCCCGAGCCCTGAGAGTTACTGACTACACGCCACCACTTACTGTACACAACTCTGAAGGACACTTTATCGGGACTGACCAGGGAAAAGCTGAGGCGATCCGAGAATGGTTCAAGGAACAGTTCACTGACAACGATGATGAGCCCTTGCACCCGTTCTCAGGAGACGCCAGGCCATTACTAACACCAATTAAAACAGCAGAAGTTCAGAGAAGGCACTTAAAGCCCTAAAAAATGAACGTGCATCTGGACCTGATGGCATGAGCAATGAACTATTCAAATATGCAAGTGACATTATCTCAAAACCGATCACGCACCTAATCAATTTAGCTTTTATGCACCACCTTCCCATCGACGCAAGGTACCCTTATCGCACTACCCAAGCCCAAGAAGCCACCTGGCCCCCCAGTCAATCTGCGGCCCATTGTGCTCCTCAACAGCATGCGGAAAATCCTATCCAATGTTACTCTATGCCGCATCCGGGACAAGATCGATTACTTCACCGGAACATGTCAAAGTGGCTTCAAACATGCACGCAGCTGCGCTGACATTGTATGGGCTCAACGTATGCCTGTCTCGCTACTCGGTAGTCATGTCCAAACACTGGGTCTTCAACAAAATGGGCATTGACATGTCACGAGCCTTTGACACAATTAAACGCTCAAAGATCCTAGATGTACTACGCCAGGCCAGCTGCAATGAAGATGAGCTACGACTAGTGAGACTACCACTTGCAAACACCAAGCTGAGAGTACGAATCAAGTCAGTGAAGTCTGTAAGAGTTTGAGACAGCAATCGGCTCCCCACAGGGAGATGGTTTATCTCCGGTGCTTTTCACCTGCTATCTTGCTGTCGCATTGAAATCTGTGCAGGATTGGTCCACAAGACCAATCCCCCCCTAGTGTCAATACTGGCCATGCCGCTAGAGATGGAATATGCCGACGATGTGGACTTCATAGACGAGGAAAAGAAACCCCATGACAAACTTCTCCCAATAGATGCAAGCAAACTAAAAATTTAAAATCTCTGAATGAATCCAAAAAAGAGTTCACCCACATATACCTATCGACAAAGCATGAAACTATAGAAAATGACGACCCTCTTCGTGGCGGCGAACCATGGAGGAAAAGTAAAAGCGTGGGCTCACTGCTTTGCAGTACTGCTGACATTGCTGCACGCTGCATCATGGGGAACATAGCTTTGCAGTACTGCTGACATTGCTGCACGCTGCGTCATGGGGAACATAGCTTTGCAGTACTGCTGACATTGCTGCACGCTGCATCATGGGGAACATAGCTTTGCAGTACTGCTGACATTGCTGCACGCTGCGTCATGGGGAACATAGCTTTGCAGTACTGCTGACATTTCTGCACGCTGCATCATGGGGAACATAGCTTTGCAGTACTGCTGACATTTCTGCACGCTGCGTCATGGGGAACATAGCTTTGCAGTACTGCTGACATTTCTGCACGCTGCGTCATGGGGAACATAGCTTTGCAGTACTGCTGACATTTCTGCACGCTGCGTCATGGGGAACATAGCTTTGCAGTACTGCTGACATTGCTGCACGCTGCGTCATGGGGAACATAGCTTTGCAGTACTGCTGACATTTCTGCACGCTGCGTCATGGGGAACATAGCTTTGCAGTACTGCTGACATTTCTGCACGCTGCGTCATGGGGAACATAGCTTTGCAGTACTGCTGACATTTCTGCACGCTGCGTCATGGGGAACATAGCTTTGCAGTACTGCTGACATTGCTGCACGCTGCGTCATGGGGAACATAGCTTTGCAGTACTGCTGACATTTCTGCACGCTGCGTCATGGGGAACATAGCTTTGCAGTACTGCTGACATTTCTGCACGCTGCGTCATGGGGAACATAGCTTTGAAGTACTGCTGACATTTCTGCACGCTGCGTCATGGGGAACATAGCTTTGCAGTACTGCTGACATTGCTGCACGCTGCGTCATGGGGAACATAGCTTTGCAGTACTGCTGACATTTCTGCACGCTGCGTCATGGGGAACATAGCTTTGCAGTACTGCTGACATTTCTGCACGCTGCGTCATGGGGAACATAGCTTTGCAGTACTGCTGACATTACTGCATGCTGCGTCATGGGAAACATAGCTTTCCAGTACTGCTGACATTGCTGCACACTGCGTCATGGGGGACATAGCTTTGCAGTGCTGCTGACATTGCTGCATGCTGCGTCATGGGAAACATAGCTTTCCAGTACTGCTGACATTGCTGCACGCTGCGTCATGGGGGACATAGCTTTGCAGTGCTGCTGACATTGCTGCATGCTGCGTCATGGGAAACATAGCTTTCCAGTACTGCTGACATTGCTGCACGCTGCGTCATGGGGGACATAGCTTTGCAGTGCTGCTGACATTGCTGCATGCTGCGTCATGGGAAACATAGCTTTCCAGTACTGCTGACATTGCTGCACGCTGCGTCATGGGGGACATAGCTTTGCAGTGCTGCTGACATTGCTGCATGCTGCGTCATGGGAAACATAGCTTTCCAGTACTGCTGACATTGTTGCACGCTGCGTCATGGGGGACATAGCTTTGCAGTACTGCTGACATTGCTGCACGCTGCGTCATGGGGGACATAGCTTTGCAGTGCTGCTGACATTGCTGCACGCTGCGTCATGGGGAACATAGCTTTCCAGTCCTTATGAAAGCTATGGATTTGTGGGTCAACGATGCCCTTGATAAAACAGGCTACGTTTATACAATGCAACCTGCGTATCCTTGATGCTGTATAACTGTAACAGCTGGGCAGCTCCAAAGGCAGCTCGAGACAAACTCGATGCCTGCCACCGCAAACACGTACGTACCATCACTGGACACCGATGGCCAGACATCATAATTTCCAACGATGCACTATACAAGATGTGTAATACGTCGCCGCTGTCGGTAAAAGTGGCCCAGCAAAGATGGTCCATGTTTGGCCATGTGCTAAGGATGCCGGAAGAGACGCCAGCACAGAGAGCCTTGTAATTTGCCCTACTCGGAGCCAGCAAATACAAAGCCAGGAGAGGACGTCATTGCATAAATCTGCTAAGCATGCTACGAGGTGACCTCAAGAAAGCAGGACTCGGTACACTCAAGTCAAGAATGGACCTGAGGAAGCTAAGGATTTCGGCTGAGGACAAGACACAGTGGGAAAAAGCGAAGAAGAGCTGATTGCAGCTGTAAGATGTTTCTACTACTACAGCCGCAGAATACAGTAATCACAACACGCACGCACGCACGCACGCACGCACGCACGCACGCACGCACGCACGCACGCACGCACGCACGCACGCACGCACGCACGCACGCACGCACGCACACACACACACTGCTGCGGTTCAATCATACCATCAATATTAGATTAATTTAACCCTTTAGCACTCTTCAGCCAAACGGATTCGGCAGATGGACATTTTCTATGAGAAAATTTTCTTAACTAATTTCAAGGGTTAAAGGATTAAGCAAAGATTGCGACGTAATAAAATGTTAATAACAAGTACTGGGCGTGTCCGCCCATGGTGGGCGTGTTGATCCAGGGGAGAGGCATCCCTTATCCTGCTAGGTTTATGCCTATAGGCTCCATTATGTGGAGCTGGTGTATCCAATGACATTCCTTTTGTTTTCTCCATGGGGTGGAGTTTTCGTCGTCCGGGTCTGATGAGTGTACCTGGATAATTCTGAACTGCATGTCAGTTCTAGAATGTCCATGTTTATTGAAATGTCTGGATATGAGTGTGTCGTATCGTTCATTCCTATGGAAGTTTGGTATCGATCTCGGATGGTCTTGGATTCTGATTTTGAAGGTGCGTAGAATTTCTCCTACATAATGTTTCTTACATTTGTTGCAAGTTAGTGGTCTTGGAGGGTCCGCTGTTGAAGAGCTTGCCACTCCTTCGGTTGCAGGTTGTGTTAGCTGTGGTGGTTTTATGGCGACATTCAGGTCTGTTAGACCTGGCGAGTAGAGTGTCCGAATCTACTGAGTTTACTTAGGCTCAGTGCGGACAGCGAAGGTATTGTGACTCTGTTTCCCGTGGCAACGGTTTGCTTGATGAATCCATTGTTCAATAACAGTTATTAACAACGTAGTCAGTTATATGAGCTACTTGTATAAGGTTATTTAGCCAAGCGTCAGGCTAAATAACCTTCTACAAGTAGCTCATATAACTGACTACATTGACATTCACCGACCTAATAAAATGTTGAATGTGAACATATACATGTAAATATGTATCATGAACCTGTAGCAGGGTTCGTACTGGTCATGGAAATCCTGGAGTCATCGAATTTAAAAATTTTAATTCCAGACCTGGAAAGTTATGGATAATCAGCATTTTTTGTCATAGAAAAGTCATGGAATATGATAATCGTGAAGACTAAAAGAAATGTGTTGGCATAGATTACCGCCATCACCTCTGTGCAATAAAGATTATGGCAATGGTTTATCTAAACAAGGCTTTGGCTTGGTTGTTGTAAGACACAATATTCAGACATGTTCACACTAACTAGGATTGTAATTTGTGTAGCTATGTCATATTCTTGGAATTCATGGAATCGTTTAATTTTGGTCATGAAAAGTCATAGAATTTCAAATATAGAAAGGTGTACAAATCCGGCTGTAGAATGAAACTATTTTGCATTTATTTATTTTAAATGTTGATCAATTTGAGATAGGCATTGCTTTTAGTGAACAACTGTTCCAATTTTGTGGGTTTCATAGATAATCCTCTATGTCAATCCATCATACTTGTTTGTATACAGAATGTGTTGATGAGTGACAGTTCCTCAGATGAGGAGGATGAACGTCCGATTCGGGATGAAGATGTACAAGAGATGCTCAAGATTCATCAATCCACCAGACTTTTTCAGATGCAGTATTACCAGAACCCAGAGGTAATTAAAGTTCATTGTTTCTGTTTGTTTATGTCTGACCACCTCAGGACTGTATTGTTGGGGATATTAATGTATGTAGGTAAAAATATTTCAAATAGTGTCGAGTTATTCTTATACAGTAACCAAACCTAGTAAATGGATTCACAATTTTTTGCAGTTTAATGAACATCAAATAAATTTGTGTCTGGCCTATACATGTATTCTCAACACTTCCATCTATGGTCACCAATGGACCTTTCCGGATTTGGCTATGCCGTGCCCATCTCTAGCTAAGCTCCACCCACACCTCGTTTATGTTGGAATCGATCAATCTCGGAAATCGCTGACTATCAATTTCCAAAAAACTACACATGTTGCGAATCTCTTTATGAATGAATCCAAAACAGAGTTCACCTACATATACATGTACCTATCTACAAAGCATAAAACTAAAGAAAATGACGATCCACTCCGTGGCGGCGAACTATGGAGGAAAAGTAAAATCCTGGGCTCACTGCTTTGCAGTACTGCTGACATTGCTACACGCTGTGTCATGGGGAACATAGCTTTCCAGTCCTTCTGGAAACTATGGATTCATAGACCAAAGATACCCTTGATAAAGAGGCTACGCTTATACAATGCAACCTGCGTATCCTTGATGCTGTATAACTGTAACAGCTGGGCAGCTCCAAAGGCAGCTCTAGACAAACTCTTTGCCTTCCACCGCAAACACCTACGCACCAACACTGGACACTGATGGCCAGACAGTATAATTTCCAACGATGCACTATACAAGATGTGTAATACGTCGCCGCTGTCTGTAAAAGTCGCCCAGCAAAGATGGTCCATGTTTGGCCATGTGCTAAGGATGCCAGAAGAGACACCAACACAGAGAGCCTTGGAATTCGCCCTACTCGGAGCCAGCAAATACAGAGCCAGGAGAGGACGTCATTGCATAAATCTGCTAAGCGTGCTACGAGGTGACCTCAAGAAAGCAGGACTCGGTGCACTCAAGTCAAGAATGGACCTGAAGAAGCTAAGGATTTCGGCTGAGGACAAGACACAGTGGGCAAACGCGAAGGACTGATTGCAGCTGTAGGATGTTGCTACTACTACAGCCACAGAATACAGTAATCATACATACAAATGTAAGCTGTTGAATATTTTGAAACTAATTTGACTGGGTTCTGTTGCTGCCTAAGGCGGCAACAGCACCCAGTCAAATTAGTTTCAAAATATTCAACAGCATGTTTATTAAATAGCAAAGAATTACAAAGACATACAATTCATACAAATTCTATTTGAGATTTTATAATGGAACCCTTTGTGAGAGGTAACGTCATCATACACACGCTGAGCTGATTATGACATTATACAAGGTCATATGATGGATGGATACTCTAGAAAGGTGAATTGTGTGAAATGTATCAAATGTGATATCATGTTTTGTGCAACATTACAGGAAATATTTGTTCATCATTGGCCTCTGTGATGCAGTACATTACTAAAATTCTATTATTTCTAAGTAGGCTACATTGTAGGCGTCAGAAAGGCAAGAGAAATAGCTACTCAATTTCAGGTTGACATAAAACTACTGAAGGACCTTGATGTGGGATTGGAACCAGGAGTGTCTATATATCCATAAATAAAGTGGTTTATTTCTAAAGCAATAACCGTGCTTAAATTTGTGAAAATATCGCATCTTAAGATGGAACATCTTTTCCAAATTATCTGATGCCTAACCAGAACCCTGAACATCACCATAAAATCATTATTCTCTTTTATAGCATAGGCCACAGCCTAACCCGTAAACCCTTGAAGTCCCAAGTGTCTCAATTACGAGTACCTTTTTCTTGCTTGTCTTTATAGTATCGGAAGTACCAGTATTACAGTACTGGCTTACTGTCAGTATATGACAAGTTCCCTGAACATTATAAACTCATCGCTGGGCCAAAGAAGAAGATTTCAAAAGACAGCAAGAAATTTGACAAGAAAATTAAAGGTAAGTCTCATATCGATTTTAGCAAAACATATTTTCAGCTTCTTATTTCTATAACGTATCATGTTATTTAATTGAGTTTTCAACAGTTCAGCTGTCATCAGACTAATCTTACCCCTTTTCTGATCATATGCAATTATACACCAAGGTAGATAACGCTTCCTATTATCTATAAATAGCCAGTTATATGAATGATAAAGGGCACTTTACAAAATCTTTTAACCCTTTAACACTCATATCATCCAAAGACGGCTTCTGCAGTATTCTTGAGACATGTCCATTTGCAGATCAAGAGAAGACTATTTTTGAAAATTTATCACTAGAATGACTGGCTCGATAACTGAGCCAATTGTTCCAGTTGTAAATTTCCAAAAATAGTCTTCTTGGTTTGCAAATGGACATTTTCTATGAGGAAATTGAAATTTTCTTGACCAAATTTGGGGGTTAAATGGTTAAAGAGGGATAGTGAGGTCACTTGATATGCAGGGCAGCATGGGGGCCCGCTTGACCCTAGTCTTGACAGCTTCTTTTATGTGTGATGCTTGTAAGTGGTAAGTGGTCATAAAACACTGAGAAAGTGCTCACTCATATAGTTTTGACTTCCTTAACACTTGAAATTCTAGTGTCTCAATTTTAAAGACAACTATACAGGAAAGGTGGTGATTATTTGGAAACTAATTTGACTGTAAACTGTTGCCATTGTTCCCAAATATTCAAAAGCATATTCTGTACATTCTAATGACTTTATCATTCCAGGTCTGTAAAGTTTTAAGGCGTCATCTATTCAAGAGCCTTTGACATTCAGATACTGTGTGCCACTCTGTTCGCTACAGGGTCATTCCGTGTCGAGACAACCGATGAGTGTTGCATGACCAATTCAGATTTCCCAGATTCTTTGTGTAGTGGTACAGTAGTATGTTTTAAGAAATCCTGCACAATTTCACTACCCAAATCCCAATATTTTTGGAGATATGGACGCTAGAACAGCAAGGGAGTCCACCACATGTGAAGCAATTGTCATTTTGGAGCATTTTCAAGGCTCTGCAAATTCTTAACCTGACATCCAATTCCAATAAAACATTGAGTGCTTGGTCACATGTAGATACCCTCTTAATATGCAGGGCACAATAATTTTTGTCCTCGTGTTGGTAACCCAGGTAACATTAAAAATGAAAATTTATTCAAAGTGACAAATTTTCAGACCCACTTGTGATTACAATTATGTTAAAACTATTAGAGTTACAAACTTAATACTTGATGGGTCAATTACATATATATCTGTTAGTTTATACATAAAAGAAAAAATGTGGTTCTTAACATTTTTGAAATATAGGCCCTTGAAATTGGCCCAACCTGAAAATGATCCCATATTCAACTGTCAGGATGACCATGTGGGATAGGTGGAAGAAATTAACTGATATACATAATTAACATGTAATATCATAAAAATATACTCACAAATGGCAAAAATACCCCATTTTGTCCTTTAAAAAAATGATGGTAGGAGGAATGGAAGAAAATAGAATTTTGGATATATTGTAGAGCACATCTAATGCTTTTGTTTAAAGTTTCTTCCACCTATCCCACATTGTCATCCTGACAGTTGAATATGAGATCATTTTCAGGTTGGGCGAATTTCAAGGACCTATATTTCAAAAATGTTAAGAACCACATTTTTACTTTTATGTATAAACTAACAAATATATATGTAATTGACCCATCAAGTATTAAGTTTGTAACGCTAATAGTTTTAACATAATTGTAATCACAAGTGGGTCTGAAAATTTGTCACTGAATAAATTTTCGTTTTTAGTGTTACCTAGGTTACCACCAACACGAGCACAAAAATTATTGTGCCCTGCATATTTCAAGAGGGTACCTACATGTGACCAAGCACTGAATGTTTTATTGGAATTGGATGTCAGGTTAACTTTTTGCAGAGCCTTGAAAAGGCTCCAAAATGACAATTGCTTCACATGTGGTGGACCCCCTTGCTGTTCTAGCGTCCGTATCTCCCAAAATATTAAGATCTGAGAGCTAAAATTTTGCAGGATTTTCTAAAACGTACTAATATACAGTAGAGAGAGAATTATGATAATCTGAATCGGTCATGTAACAAGCTTTTTGAAAATTTGTTGTCTTGACATGGAATGACCCTACATAGTCACAGTAAAATATCTCTTAGGCTTGTGTGTTTTTATATTGCTAAAAATATGTGATCAGTGTACATGTATTCGCTTGAAAATAATAACAAGTAATTTATTCTACAGCCAAATTAAAAAAGATGAAGAGAGCTAAAGATGCTATAGCAGTTGATGCCGAGGTAATGAACCTTTACAGTTTTAGCTATGCCAACCCATCTCTTGCTAGTCTCCACCCATGCCTCGCCTGTGTTTGGATCAATCGATTGCTACACTGAATCTCAATTTCCAGAAAACTACAGGTTAGCTGTTGAAGATTTTGATACTAATTTGACTGGTTGCTGTGGCTGCAGTCAAATTAGTTTCAAAATATTCAACAGCATGTTTAGTAAATAGCAGACAACTTGTCTGACTATTAAGCGTTTAAGATGGACTAAATCGAGTCATTTATGACGTAATGATTATGACGTCATATGATGGATGCATAAATTGGAAAGGTAATTAGTGACTTATCAATACAATATTTGCCATTGGAATTGAAGTAGTGGGATCTTAATAAGCTAACCTTGAAATGAAATGATAAGATTTATTAGTCCCCTACCGGTAAAACCGGAGGGACTACAGGTTTGCACTCTGTCTGTCGCAGTTGGTTTTTCGCGGTCCTTCAAGGTATTCAACTGAGAATTGGTTTATTGCTTTGTTATGAGAAGTTACAGACCAAGTTTGAGTTTCAGGCGTATACGTAAATTTTTGATGGAGTTATGCCCCCTTTTGAGTTAAGAAATGCGAAAAATATCAGCTTTCCGCACTTTTTTTCGTACTCCTTCAAGATATTTAAGCGAAAATCAGTGCATCACTTTAGTATAAGGACTTAAAGAGCAAGGTCGAGTTTCAGACATTTTCGTCAGTTTTTCATGGAGTTATGCCCCCTTTCGACTTATGAAATATGAAAAATATTAGTTTTCCGCACTTTTTTTTGCAGTCTTTCAAGATATTATACAGAGAATTGCTACATTGCTTTGGTATGAGAAGTTACAGACCATGGTCAAGTTTCAGGCGTATGCATACATTTTTGATGGAGTTATGCCCCCTTTCGACATATGAAATATGAAAAATATTAGTTTTCCGCCCTTTTTCTCGCAGTCTTTCAAGATATTTTACTGAGAATTGGTACATTACTTTATTATGAGAAACTACAGACCAAGTTCGGGTTTGAGGCATTTGCATCATTTTTTGATGGAGTTATGTCCCCTTTCCACATGAAATACAAACATATCAGCTTTCAAGACATTTTCGTTCTCCTTCACCATCTATAACTGAGACTTGGTTTATTGCTATGTTATGAGAAGTTACAGATCAAGTTTGAGCTTCAGCTGCTTTTGACAATTTTAATGAAATTTCTGACGGTCAATCTCTAAAGATTTATATCACCAGGTAGGGGACATGTATTGCAAAGCAATACTTACAGAATGCTTGTTATTACCTGGCTATTCACTAAAGTCATACCTATGTTATTAGCAGAACAACCTCGGAGTAAAATGATGTCTTTGGCTAGCATGTTCAACATTGAAACAGTTTTTTACATGTAGCTCAGTTGACTTGTGTGTGTGTGTGTGTGTGTGTGTGTGTGGTGTGTGTGTGTGTGTGTGTGTGTGTGTGTGTGTGTGTGTGTGTGTGTGTGTGTGTGTGTGTGTGTGTATAGGCAGCAAATTTTGGATGTCCAGTACTAAGTAGTTAGTGCCGGACAAAGTGTTGGCCGCCGTTGAAGAAGTTATTTCCAGTCCATATATATATATATATATATATATATTTATATTTAACACCTATTATTCACTGAACAAATAAGCCATGAGATAGTACATGTAAATAATAGCAAACTGGTTAAATTCTGAAAAAGTAAAAATCAGTCTGAATAGTACGAGGTTTATAGTATAAGGGCAAAAGGTAATTGCTTAGAAAATACATATAATCACTACCTACGGCTAGTGACAGTTATTCTTCCAGGTTAATTTTGTTTATTGTATCACAGACTGGTGAGGTAGTGGATCCCAAGGTCTTAGAAGAAATGATCAAACAGCAAACGCGAATGAATTATAAAGATAAAAAGCTAAAGAAGCTTACTCCAGAGCAGGCAGATAATCGGCGTCGCAAAATTTGGGTTCATATCGTGAAAAAGGACATACCAAAGGTTAGTACAAATACACAGTACACTCAAACCTGTCTTAGCCTATAGTGGCCAAATTAAAGATATGGAATCTCTTAATACAAGTCAGTTTCTGTAACCACAAGTTGATGGATCGTCTGACACAGATTCTTTCTGAGTATATCTTTTGATCTAAACCCTGTAACCCTTAGCGCTAAAAAATACTATATATATATATATATATATATATATATATATATATATATATATATATATATATATATATATATATATATATATCCTTGAATTATTAAGTTGTATTGCTGTTATATATAAATAGCTATACCACTTAATAATTCAACTATATATATATATATATATATAGAGTAGTATTTTTTGATATTGGTAATGCCCATCCGTGTTCATGTTTGCATTAATGGAAGGGTGCGATCCGTCGCTCAAGTGTATATCGTCATAATCAAAATATGCCACTTATTAGCTGGGGTGCATTCAGGAGCGCGAATATTTTCAATCACACGGTAGGTTCACCCATGGATATCTATTGGCGAACCTACCATATATCTATTGGCGAACATACCATGTGACCTAACAAAATGTTCAACGAACTGGAAATATTCGCACTTCGCACATGAAGTCACAGATCCAGCGATGTAGGTCTGATTCAAAAGGGACAAAAGTCTGACAGTAACCATCATAATTAAATGTCTTTGATGATGTTACAATTTAATAATCATTCTGTTGAATACTTTGAAATTAATTTAACTGAGAGCTATTACTGTCATAGGCAGCAACAGCTCTGAGTCAAATTAGTTGCAAAATATTCAACCGCCTATCTGTATAATTAACTTGAAATTGAGTCTTGGAATACATGGTCAATGGGTTAAAGTTGGCAGAGTTTTGCTAGAGATGGCCAGGACTAAGCTAGAAATTGGATCTCATTAATCACTGCTATTGCTATCTGTTACAGGCCTACAAACAAAAGCTTTCAGCGAGAAAAGAAACCCTAGCATTACTGAAAAAGGTAGAAAATATTAAACATTCTTCATGTTATATATATATATATAATCTAGAACGAGGTCACTTTTCATATCACTATTATGGACCGAGTTGAAAATTATCAATTTGATTTTATTTATCAGATAAACTGTAATTTTGAAATATTTGCCCATAGTTGCTGATGTGACTTTTATCTGATTTCTCATTGTTGATTTTCGTGAAATCGATACCGCCGCTGTGACGCACCACTACTTGATAACAGATATTGAATGCGCATCAAAATATAGTGACAAACACAAATTCTGGCGATGTCAGCCGTTAAATAGTATTGTAACTGGTCATTGAAAATTATAGCCACGGCCATCAATCGTTACTTCGCTGCCGACTGATAAACTGTCAAACGATGACATTTTGCGATGACGTTTCATGAATGACAAATCGTAGAAACAAATCGTAGTAAAACTACCGCGTAGTAATCCCTACGCGTCACGCTCACATCAATCGATGTTTTAATTGGTCGATTTAAATGGGTTGCGCATCCAACAGCCAATGAAAATACTCCGTTGAATATGGCACGTGTGCTCATATCGAAAAATATGGAACGGGCTAGAAGGCTTGTTTATATGATAAATATAATTATGTTGTTGAGCTAACAGGTAAAACTCGGCCATATTAACATGATATATATAATCCAAATGGAGTATGCTATCTGTCATGCATCACCAAGCTTTCCCTGCTCTGCCATGCACTGCTAATCCTGGAATGCTTTGGACGTTACTACTTTGCTCTACCCTACTTGTTTTTTATCCTACCTATCCATTATAGAGCGTACCATACACTACCTTTCTATGGCATATTCTGTATGGTAGCTCAAGCTGGCCAAAACCAGCTGATGTCACATGTATTTTCCACTCGAATGCATTTGAATAGTAAAATTTCCAAAATTGTTTTCTTGGTCTACAACAAAAAATGTTGGGGTTTAAAGGTTAGTACAACATTACTGAAAGCTGTTTACTGTGTCACAAACTTTTATTTTATAGTAAACCAATGCCTATATACTATAGCTGCAAGCTATATGTATTTGTTAAAATTTGACTGACATTTGATTTTATATTTTACGCGTAGATTTGCTAGAGAAATGTAAAAGATTGCTCACTTTTTTTTTAATAGACAATTTTGCTAGTGTTGTTCCGATTAATCGATTTGATCGGTGATTGATTGGTTTGTGATTTCAACCAACAGATCGATCATGATTTCAGTAATCGATTTTGGTTGTTTATAAACTGACTATTAATATATTTTAACTGGTCAAGCTAGAAAACGAATACTTTTTGGAAAAGAATTTAAATTTAATTGTTAGAACTATATAGTATTACTCCTTAGTCTAAGACATTAATTATTTCAGCACTGAAATAGTATGTTAATTTCAAAGCAACCATACCAATAACATGTTGACTATTTTGAAACTTATTTGACTGGAAGCTGTTGCTGCCCATGGCAGCAACAGCTTCAAGTCAAATTAGTTTCAAAATATTCAACAGACTATTTCTTAAATTATTAAGAATCTGTCATACCTGCGACTTTGTTTGAAAGGTGTAGTTATCGTTGAACATGGTATAATTACTGCATTCAAAATGGGTAAAAAATGAGAACCAGTTATATTCAATCATTAATTGATCATCGTGTAGTACATAAAACCAATCATCGATCACAAAAATAGAACCAATTCCCAACACTACTATATACTATAGCTGCAATAGCTGCAAGCTATATGGATTTGTTAAAATTTGACTGACATTTGATTTTACATTTTACGGTTAAATTTGCTATAGAGAAATGTAAAAGATTGCTAACATTTTTAATGGACAATTTGCACATAATTGTTAGTTATATATTAACCCTTTAATGGTCAAGATTTAAAAAGAAAATTTAAATATTTGGTTAGTGAGTGTCCATTTGCAAGACAAGAAACAAGTATTGTCATAAATTTACCGCTTGAATGACTAGCTTCATTGAATGTCAGTTGGCGAACCAGTCATTCAAGTGGTCAAATTTCAAAAATACTCTTCTCTTGAAATGAACATTTCTTAAAAGCAGTGCAAAAGCCAATTTTGGTATCGTAACCATGACATTGAATAGTTAGCATTTTAGATGTTTTGTTTGTGTTATATATATTTATAGCTATCACATCAATGTATGCGTGAATGTCGTCGCTCTGCCATCCAGTCACAGAAGGTGATGAAAGAGACGACGTCACGAGCGAGGCGACTGACACGGGAAATGCTTATTTACTGGAAGCGCTTTGAGAAGGTGGAGAAGGAACACAGGAGGAAGGCTGAGAAAGAGGCACAAGAGCAGAGAAAGATTGACCTGGAACTGAGAGAGGTTAGTTACTTTATAGCTAACATAATTTCTTTGTAGCAGTTTAATGATGTGTGCTTTATTTTTACGGGAAACCCGTCAATTCTGTCATGAAAGTGATCACCTTAGTTGCCTAGATTAATTCTAAAGCCATTGGTGTGCTTAAGAATTAATCACAGTCTTAATTGTTAGATTCAGTATAAGAAATACTAGTGTACATTTTGCAATCAACAGCTTACTCCAACATCGTTTCCAAACTCTAAACCAACTTTCATACTAGATTGATCGGTCGATGAAGCATCATCGCAAATCCCCACATTCACCGCTTTGAACTTTTGACACACCCCACAACCCACCCCGGGGGCGGAGCCAAATGTAAACACAAAAATTGTGTGTGTTTATTGAGTTTCACGCACAGGTCATGTTTCATTTGCTTTAGGCTCGACGTCAGGAGTTAAAACTGAATTTCTTGATCACGCAGACAGAGTTATATGCACATTTTATGGCTCGCAAGCTAACTGGTGAGACGGATGCACATCGTGATCGGATTCTCCACAAGCTCGGTGGTGATCCTGTGACAGCAACCAGTCAACACGAGGTGAATGGACGATTCCTGGTTGATGTAGCGGCAGATGACTATGGTAATGCTTTTTCTATCTCTCTATTAATCCATCTGTGTATCCATTCTACTTCGAATAATACTTACCAGATGTACTATTATGATAATGTCTATTATCTAGTCTAGCTCAAAATAAACAATTAAAACTCCGCACTCTCCTGGTCCTGCCCATACTGTGTCCGGGAATACCATAGCCGCAGGTACCGAGTCAATTCCCAATCACAGTCAGATTCGTCTATTTTGCGCTTGTTGAAAAGTCGCATGTATTTAGTGCTCTCTTATTAATTGAATAAGCAGTTTTAGCGTGTTTTTTCGGAAAACCATCGTTGGATTCATGGAGGAACTGGGGAAATCATCACAGGGGCAGGTTGTATCAATCTAGAATTTATACATTCGTGCCATAATGACTGTTTGAAATTTCCTTAAATTGGCACATTGTTTTATAATGATAGCCATTGTTGGAGTCGCTTCTGTACCCGTTGACTTTTAGTTTTAATTCGGGTACTCGGTTAATTTTCTCTTGCGACTCGGTTCCTCTAAGATGGATGCGCCCTTAGCCAAGATGGCGGGGCGCCCATGAATTATGTCGTTCTTGGCTTGGTGTATCCAGGCACTCTGTTGTCGCCGATTTTAGCTCTCGCTTCGTTGTCGAGGGTGTTTGTAGTGATCGGCGAATTTTTCTTGGTTATTTAACGTTAGTTAAAGGCTGAGTTGTGTTTTTAAAAAAAAAGTTTCAAATATTTCCTGCCTAAGACTTGTTATCATTAAATTGAGAGAAAGTTAATGTGTTTAAGAAATCTTAACTAGCAAGTCTATTGTGCGTATTGCTCGTCATTGGTTGTCATGTGCAGCGTTTTAATTCTTCTCTGTGTTCGCAGAAACCGAAGAACTCGGACACGTTGTGCCGAAAGTGCAACAGGTTCATGAAACGGAGGTATCTGGGTCATCACTGTGTGGCGTGCGCTAAGTGTAAGGTCGGGAGCCCTTGTGATGTGTGCGTCAAGTGGTCGTCGGCATTGGTGGCGGAGTTTGACAAGGATCGACGGGCGAGGCTGGAGCGTATCGAGAAGGACAAGGCAGTGAAGCTGCAGCAGGTTTCGTTGCTGGGACTGGAAGGTCGGCTGAATGAGAGGATGGATTCAGCACTGGGCGTATGGGCGGCCCAGTTCAAGGCTATGTTTGACTCGTTGCAGTCCACGGTCCCGGTGAGGCAAGCTGGTGCAGGACAACCATTAGGTGGTCCGGCTAGTTCTGCTGAGGGTCATGCACCTGCCCCTTCTCTGTCCTCGGCTCATGAGCCGTCGGTAGAGGAGGAAGATTTGCTGCTGATGGAAGATTCCGGCATGCCGGATCTTTCAATGACGGCGATGCCTAGTACGTCCCAGGGGTCGCCCTCGGGATTTGTACGGGTTTGCCAGGCGGATGGTGATGTCGACGTTCCGTCGGGCATTTTTCATCCGCGATTTGTGCAACCGGATATGCCGGCGGAGCCGTGGTTTGCGGTTCCTGCGGCTATCCCGGCGGCGTTAGGTGCGGCTCCTATCGGAGTGACAGTGCCAGCCGTAATTGAGGCCGTCGGAGTCCCGGATCCCGTGTTGGAGCCGATGGACTGCGGCGAATCCGTATCTGGCGATTCGTTGGATACTGGTGCCGCTGGTAGTCGCGCTATGGATGCGCTCTGTCCTGGCAGAGACGTATATCGTAGCGTTCAGCAAGGATCGTCGGTGGCCCTCTCATCTAAGGGAGAGAGGGAGGATGAAAACGGGAGTTCTTTGATGGTCGATTCCGCTTTCTGCACCGAAGCTGAATGGGTGCAGGTTCTTGGATGGATGACCAATCGTCTCGGGTTGGCATCTGATCTAGGATCTCAGCGCGATCCGGCGATGGAACGGATGTCAGAGCGTGCGGCTAGCGCTCTGTCCAGTGGCTCTTCTGCCATGCCTACACTCCCGTTGGACACGCAGACTTCTGACATGTTGGAAGTTGCGGCATACCGTCTGGTTCAGCCAGACTGCGTTGCCCAAGGCCCCGAAGGGGATAAGGAGTAGGGTCCGGTTTCGGGAGCAGGCTTATCATCGGTACGCCAGGGTTCCACGGCTTTCCGTTGCGGAACGTGAGGCGCTGAATAGGCCGTTGGCTGGGAAGGCCAAGGGGCGGTCACGTCCTTTGGTTTCTCAGACCAACAAAGACCCGTTCAATGAGCTCACGCTCATTGAGGATGCGGCTAGGGCAGCCATGGCTGCGCTGTCGCACGGGTGTACCGTCTTGCAGGGTATGCTGGACTGCTCGGCGGAAGGCGGACAGGTGCCAGAGGCTGCTCCCGGAGTTGTTCGGGACACCATGCGCCTGTCTCAGGATTGCCTGGCCAGGGTGATCACGAGAACGTTAGCAGAGCGACGGAGAATGGTTCTCGATTGTGTGGAACCAGGACCAGAGATGAGGGCTGCGTTATCTTCTGCGCCTTTCATAGGTCCAGGCTTGTTCGGCGGCTCGGCACGACAAGCGCTCTCTAAGGTTGCGTCAATGGTGGCGGAGCAGGAAGTGGTCGGCAAGTCGTGGAAGTCGACCAAGAGGACTCAGCCGCAACAGTCCTACCGTCAGCATCGGCAGGAGCAGCAGCGACAGCGTCCTAGATCGCCCTTCTGCCCGTGATGCCCATAGGCCATCCGGAGCACAAGGGCCTGGCCGTTCGTCCGCATACAAGCCCTCTAGTAAGAGGCCGTATGAGGACGACAGGAAGGGTGGCGGTTCGGGCCGAGGCGGCTACCGTAAGGATAGTCGTGGCGGCGGTTCCGGACCGTCATACCACAAGAAGCCGCGGGGCGGCCATGGGGCTCGTTCCTGACGGGTTTCCGGCGGAACCAATACCGGCGGCTTTGGAAACAAATGGAGTCGAGAATCTTCACCCAAGCGATTTAGCGTCTTGTCGGCTAATCTCGACCGACAACTGTGTGCAGATTCCTTCCGTCGGAGGCAGACTTCAGCTATTCCTAAACCAATGGGAACAGGTCGTGCGCGACTGTTTAGTCTGTCAATGGGTAAGAAACGGCTACGATCCGGACTGGCTCATCCATCAATCGTTAGTTCCGTTAACCTCGACTCCAATATGGACTCCTATTCCAAGGGAATTAGACCGTCTAGTCGCCATTCAGTCAGAGATAGAATCGCTTCGTCAGAAGAATGCGATTCACCTAGTCACCGATCAGTCATCACTGGGCTTCTATTCGATCATGTTCCTAGTTCCGAAGCGTACCGGAGGGTGGAGACCAATTCTCAATCTCAAACCGTTGAACAGATTTATTCTTTCTCCCAGATTTCAGATGGAGACGGTAGCAGCGGTAATGACAGGGCTGAGGAAAGGCATGTGGGCGGTATCGATAGATCTGAAGGATGCTTATTTTCATATTCCAATGTCAATTCCTTTTCAGAAGTACCTGCGATTTGCATTCCAAGACAATGTTTGGGAATTCAATGCTCTTCCCTTCGGCCTGACCACGGCTCAGAGGGTCTTCACCAAGGTGGTTCTCGCCATGACTTCTTTACTTCGCAGGAGAAACATAGCTGTTCACACTTACATAGACGACTGGCTGCTAAAGGCGGGGAATCCAGTCACTCTGCGCAGCAATCTGATAGTAGTCATAGACTTGTTAAAGAAGCTAGGATGGATTGTGAATCTAGAGAAATCAGAACTGACTCCATCCCAGGAGTTTGTTTATCTGGGAATTTTTTTCAATCTCAGGGACGGCGTAGCTTTTCCGGCGGAGAGCAGAGTCAGAAGCCTGATTGCAGTGTTGGAGTCGGTTTCTCTAGGAGCCTATCTGACGGCGCGTCAATTTCTCAGAATACTGGGTTTGCTAGTATCTGTGGAGAAGGTGGTGCCATATGCGGCACTCAGGCGCAGGCCGATTCAGATGTATTTGATGTCGTTCTGGTCACAGAGAACAGATCCGTTATCTCTGAGAATACCAGTAAAAGAACCATTGATATTCCACCTTCAGTGGTGGTTATCGGAACAGAATCTCCTGCGAGGTGTTCCTCTACAACCTCCTCAACCTCAGATGTCCATATTCACGGATGTATCATTGACAGGTTGGGGAGCGGTATTGGACAATCAGTCAGTGTCAGGGGAATGGGATCGGACCAATGCGCAGAAACATATCAATGTGCTCGAGCTATTAGCGGTGGTATTTGCACTGCAGAAGTTCGAGAGTCTAATTCAAGACAAGATTGTCCTAGTAAGGACAGACAACTCAACAGTGGTGTCTTATTTGAACCGCCAAGGCGGGACGAGATCACCAGAGTTGTGTATGATCGTTTGGAACCTTCTGCTGTGGTGCCAAGAGAGGAATATTATTCTTCGGGCAGCACACATTCCAGGAAGATTGAACATCTTAGCGGATGCTCTCAGTCGAAGGACGGTTTGTCGTCCGACGGAATGGCAGCTCAACCAAGTGGTAGCGGAGGTTCTATTCAAACAATGGGGCAAGCCAAATGTCGACCTATTTGCGATGAATCAAAACGCAAAGATGGTCACTTACGTGTCACCGATCCCGGACCCGTTAGCTCTAGCAGTAGACGCACTGGCGATAAGTTGGAAGGGAATGTACGCGTATGCGTATCCTCCAACAATTCTCATCCCGAAAGTTCTGGCAAAGATAAGAGGGGATGTGCCAAGTACTACTGATCGCCCCTTATTGGCCAGGCCGATCATGGTTTACGGATCTGCTGGACCTTCTGGTCTGCAGTCCAATCCCTCTTCCAGACACAAGAGATGTAATCTCTCAGAACAAGGGTCTGTACCTTCACGACAGACCAGAAATGTTCAAATTGACTGCATGGATGTTGTCAAGCAGCGTGCAATTGAGGGTGGCTTTTCTGAGCAAGCAGCGAAGTTTGTTGCTTCAGCCAGAAGAGTTTCAACCACAAAGACATATAATTATAGAATCAACAAATTTGCACAGTGGTGTGAGAGAAGAGATATTGATCCCTCTTCTGCATCTGTTCAACACGTAGCAGATTTTATCTGTCATTTATACGAAGTTGACAAACTTGTACCTTCTACCCTAGCAGCATATAAGTCTGCATTAGCTTCGGTCATTCCTAGTCTCACCATTGAGGGAGTGGAGAATGACACCTTGAATGAAGTTATCAAAGGAATGAGCAATCTGCGACCCAGACAGCCAATTCCTATCCCATCATGGAATCTATCTCTTGTTCTACAGGTTTTAGGGCATGCTCCCTTTGAACCGATTAGATCTATTGACATTAAACTGTTAACTATTAAATCAGTTTTCTTGGTTGCAGCAGCGTCGGCGAGAAGGAGAAGCGAGATTCATGCGCTTTCTGCCGAACAAGACCGTTTTGTCGTCACGGGTGAAGGTTTAAGATTACTTCCATGTCTTTGTTTCCTGGCAAAGAATCAGTCACTTAAATATCCAGGACAACCGATCAATTTGCCAAGTTTAACTAGACATGACCCAAATTCTTGTGCTTGGTGTCCTGTCAGATGTCTGAAGATGTATAAGAAACATACTTCTGAGTGGAGAGACGACCAGAAATCTCTGTGGTTATGTCTCAAAGCTCCCCATTTACGTGCTTCGAAAGATACTATTTCTCGTTGGATAGTTGACGCTATTCAGATGTCGCACAAGATCGCTACAGGAAAGCAGATTGATCGTGCGAATGCCCATGAGGTCCGAGCACTAGCAGCATCATCGGCCCTTTATAAGGGTGTCTCATTAGAGCAGGTGATGTCTGTAGCACAATGGCATGCCGAGTCGTCATTCACTGGTTTCTACCTTCGCGACATCTCCAGTACACTTAATCCAGTAGCCGTCGCCAATCTGTCGAACCTAAACTAAGCCACGTCCGACCACTACTTCGCACACATCACAAAAGTCTTCCGCCTACACTGACCAAGCGCTATGCACATGACTGAGTACGACCGTGGATTGGGCCTAGCTCCTGTGATGATCAAGAACAAGATCAAACACTCAAAAATGGTGAGTGTTTACATTAATTAAGTGACTATAAATATGTTTACTTACAGTCGAAATACCAGATTGAGTAAGTGAATAGTCTGGTACAAGAGTATACTTATCCTCTCATACAGACATAAGACTCATTCCAATTTGAAAATCTAATCGATATACTGATAGTTTTTTTCAAAGATTTGAAGTTGTAGTAGCTTCTTTGCACTCTACTGGACTGCCCTAGCTGAGACTTGGGGCTGACACGGGTCTGGTGGGTGTTGCATCCCCATGGACATCCCTCTGGTTTTGTGCGGACAAAAGAGGGGGGGAGCGCGGTCTAGACCATAGAAGTTTAGCACTCTATGAGTCAGATAGCAGAACCCAAGCGTATGCCAGGGTTTTAGTCTCTTCACAACCTTCGCTGTTGGATGGTTGATGAGTGCTGGTTCACCTCCTCCCACCGGCATTTCCTGGCTGTCGAAATCCGGAGTTTATCATAATAGTACATCTGGTAAGTATTATTCGAAGTAGAATCAAAAAAGCATCCGCTTTTGTTTCTACGAGAATTCTTAATACTTACCAGATGTACTATGGCCCTGCCTCAGCCGCCCCGCTGAGGTGAGGCTGAGCTGCTTTCGCAGTTTGCCAAGGCAAATATAAGACGAATCTGACTGTGATTGGGAATTGACTCGGTACCTGCGGCTATGGTATTCCCGGACACAGTATGGGCAGGACCAGGAGAGTGCGGAGTTTTAATTGTTTATTTTGAGCTAGACTAGATAATAGACATTATCATAATAGTACATCTGGTAAGTATTAAGAATTCTCGTAGAAACAAAAGCGGATGCTTTTTTGATGCAGAGTTGATTCTGAAGATGGCTAAGGTCATATAATTATGTCCCCTCCACTCCAGCTTAAAGGTGTGTCATGTATCGGACGGATCTACTTTTCACTGATCATTATAGAAAGTTCTTGTCCAGGCTAGTTTCAAGAGTTTTTCATATACAGTAACAAAACTTGGTGTATGGGTGTAATGTATGCTAGTGTGTCGCATATAAAAGGTATGTCAGCAATACCTACTTTTCACGGTTCAATGAACATCATCCAAAATTCTATGTCCATCCCCAATTTTTTTGGCCCCGATCATAGTCTCGAGACGTTTGTCAAAACTTGGTATGGAGACATTATAGCCTAAATGTGTGTGATATATCTAAAGTAAGTAAACGTAGCTTTTTTTCACAGTTCACTAAACATTATAGAAAATGTTTGTCCAGGCGGTAATTTGAAGAATTATACCTATACCGAACTTGGTGTATGAATGCATTGTGTCTTGTATATAAAGTAGGTCAGCATAGCCACTTTTCACTGCTCACTGAGCATCATAGAACATTTTTGTCCATGCTATGCATGTGGTTTCAATAAATTTTATTAGTGATACAGTAACTCAACGGGGATATGGCATGGATGCATTCCGGGTTGATGATGTGACAGGTCCACATGACCTACCTTTCACGGTTCACTGAACATCACAGAAAATCCTTATCTGTGCTGTAGTCTAAATAGATTTTCATATACAATAACTGAACTTAGTGTACATTTTTGGGTGCAGTGTAGGCTAATGGTAGGTCCTGTATCAAAAGTATGTCAGTGTGACCTACTTTTCAGGGTTCACTGAATGAGAAGATTCTTCAGGCTCTACATAGTCTCAAGAGTTTCTTATGTAGTACCCAAACATAGTATATGGGTGGGCTAAAAGTGTGTCATGTCTCAAAAGTTTACTGAACATTGTAGAAAATCCGTGTCTGGGTCTGGTTAGTTTTTCGTATGCGTTAGGCAAACTTAATGTATTAGTGCATACTTTTCACTGTTTAATCGATGGCCATCAAACAAATTAATTTCAAATTATTATTTGCATCGTTATAAAACATATCTGATCTGTATAGTTGAATTTTTGTATGGTTTTGTGAATTACAGCCGGTAGGCTTTGATTGTGTGACTGCAGAGTTTTTGCAGATGACATTCCAGCGGTTATAGCTCTGGACCTGCTAAGTATTTTGAAAGCAATTTGACTGAAAATTGTTGGTGTCATACTGAAAGTTGTTGGTGGCTATACCAAAAAAAGTCAAATTATTTTCAAAATAATCAGCAAGTCTAGCGTTTTCGCTGATTGAAATTATTGTCTGGTGGCTTGCAGCAGTGAGACAGTTAACCCTTTAATGGTCAAGCCAGCCATAACTGGCCTCTTTTATGGTCTTGTGGAATGTCCATTTACAGGCTAAGAGAATAGAATTTTTTTTAATTTACCACTGGAATGACCGCCAGACTGGCTCGATAACCGAGCCAGTCATTCCAGTGATAAATTATCAAAAATTGTATTCTTTTGGCTTGCAAATGGGCATTCAATAAGCAATCTTTTTGATTTTCTTGACAAAATCTGACCATCAAATGTTCTGTTTAAAAGCAGTATATTAAAGTGCGTTATTAACTCCAAAGACTGACCTAGTTAGTGTGATGATCATTCAGGCATATGACTAATAATTTCAGATATTGACACCATGAAGAATCGTGCATTGAAGAATGCAGAAGATGCATTCAACATTGACCAATCTAAAGTAAGTAATGATTGCAAATTGTCTTAAAGCTGGACAGTCAGGCTGAAAAATTCAATATTAACTCCTATTGTTACCAATAAATTTCCCTTTTAAGTTACTCTATTTTGAGGCCGGTATTGATACATTAAACTAGCCTTTCTCGACCATTGAAAGGATTGCACAGTACGTAGTAATCAAAATTGATGAATCCGGTTTCTCAGTCAATCATATGACATCATAATCAACCACGTCACATGTAGACTGACATCATAATCAATTACATTATGAATGACTCGATTTAGTCCGTCTTAAACGCTTAATAGTCCATCAGGTTGTACGAGTTGTATTTATTTACTATTTATTAAACATTCTGTTGTATATTTTGAAACTAATTTGACTTGGCGAACAAAGCGTGAGTGTGGCTTAGTTGCAGATGGGTGGGGCATAGCTAAAACTGTATTTCTCCATTAGCTTGCAGGTCTCGATGTTAGTGGCTGGCAGGTATAAGCAGGTAAAGTTCACTAGGCAGAGCTGTTATCGCTCTGGACGGGTTCCGCCTGATAACTATGTGCTCTAGCTATTTAGCCAATAATTTTAACTTTATCAAGATGATTTCAGACACATTGCCATGTACTGTAACATGTTAGGGAATAATGCATATGAATAATTAGTTTGGATCCTTATGTTGGAGTCGGTGTTTGTTTTTTAAATGTTTCAGCGTCAAGTGTTTGATCAGAGTACAGGTCAGACTGACTGGGCCAGTTGTTTACACGGAGCTGATCAATGTGAGTGGAAATATTAGAAATATCTTAGTAACCATGCATTTGTTTTATAGGCTTTTGCACAAAAAAAGCTACAAAATATAGCATTGGATCACCGCAATTCTACTTTGTGAGACCACCTTTTTGAGAAATACTGCTAGGAACACCAGATTTCAGTTTTGTACCACACGATTTCAGCTGTGGACCACCAGGTTTCAAGGTGTGTTGTCCCTGGGACCTCTAAAATTTAGGTGCCTTGAGAAACACTGATAACACTAGCTTAAGGATCTGACATTTCTTCACCTATTAATGTTACTGAAACTAAGATACTGATGAATTACAGTTAAACTGTTTTCAAAGTAATCATCCATCTTCAACAGGTGAACAAATGTGTTAGATCCTTAAGACAGATGGAGTAAAAAGCAATTGTTGTCAGTGTTTCTCATGGCATTTAAATGTTAGAGGTCCCAGGGACACCACACCCTGAAACCTGAGGTTCCACAGCTGAAATCTGGTGTTTTCAAAATAGTCAGCCAGTTTCTTATTTAGCTCATTTGAAGCCAGGTTTTGTGGAAATCGGACCGAAAAGTGATTAGAGAAATCTAGAATCTTACATTGTCTACAACTGCCTGAATCACATATAGACATGTGACATAGGTGTCCTGCTTATTTGGGCCCCACCCCGGAAGGTGCGGTTCCAGTGTGGAAGCCCAATAGTAATCACCGTGTCAGTCTGTCCGTCCACAATATCTCGTAAACAGCATATCGTACAGAACTGCTTAAGATATTTTAATGAAATTTGGTATATACCTCAGTTATGATATGCAGGTGGACCTTTTGAAGAATTCACCTTTGTAGATCCAAGATTTTTTGTGAAAATGGGCTTTTGAATGCAAAAACCCATGGTTTTTGTCAATTTCCTTGTAAACACTATATCATACAGAATCGCTTAAAATAATTTAATGAAACTTGACAGGTGTCTTCTTTATGATGGGCAGAGGTGCCTTTTGGAGGATTCACCTTTATAAGTTCAAGATTTTGGGTGAAAATTGTTTTTTTTAGCTCACCTGGCCAGAATAGCCAAGTGAGCTTATGGCATGGGGACCGTCCATCCGGCGTCCAGCCGTCAACCTTTGCTTAGAAATGCTACTCCTCATTAACCACTTGGGGGATTTCAACCTAAATTGGCTGGAAGGACCCGAGGGGGTTAGGCTTCAGAACATGTATACAGAAATTTGATTGGTCATTTTTTTCGGCACGAATTTTCCGAAAAACTGTGGAAAATTGTTTTAAACGCTACTCCTCATTAACTGCTTGAGCAATTTCAACCAGAGTTGGCTAGAAGAATACTAGGCTGCTAGGTTTCAAAACTTGTATACAGAATTTTTATTGGTCAATTTTTCTGACGGCCATCTTGGATTTTCTGAAAATTTCTGGAATTCACTTAAAGCTTAGTCCTCAATAACCACTGGGCCAATTTCAATCAAACGTGGGTGTAAGACCCTAGCGTAGTATGCTTCAGAATTTGTATACAGAATTTTGATTGGTCCATTTTTCTGGTGGCAATCTAGAATTTTCTGAAAAATGGCGGGAAATCGTTTAAAACACTACTCATTAACTTCGTGAGCAATTTCAACCAGACTTGGCTGGAAGGATACTAGCTGGTAGGTTTCAGAACTTGTATACAAAATTTTGATTGGTCCATTTTTCCGGCGCCCATCTTGGATTTTCTAACAATTTTGGGAAATCGGTTACAAGGTTACTCATTAACTGCTTGAACGAGTTCAAGCAAACTCGGCTGGAATGACCCTACAGTGGTATGCTTCAGTTTGGATACAGAAATTTTGATTGGTCAATTTGTTCGGTGGCCATCTTAAATATTCCCAATAAATGACTGAAAATCTTCTACTCATTAACTACTTGGCCGATTTTAACCAGACTGGCTGGTCCAGTTGAGCGCCACTTGTTTAATTAAAAAACTAAATTTGTGTAAATTTTCTAGTAAACACCATATCATACAGAATCGCTTAAAATAATTTAATGAAACTTGTTATATGCCTCAATTATGATATGCAGATGTGCCATTTGAAGGATTCACCTTTATAGGTCCAAGATTGTGGGTGGAAATGGGTGTTTAGTGCAAAAACTCGTGATTTTTGTCAGTATTCTCGTTGCACTCAGAAATTACCAATTCAAACAAATTGTTAAGCCCATCATTGGCACAATCGTCTGTATTTTGCGCTGGATTAGGATTGGCTTTCAGTTTTAACTTAGTTGTTGTGATTGGTGTATATCTTTAAATACTTTGCCACTGTGTATATATATGCTTGTCCAGTATTGCTAGAGCGAAAAAACCGAAACTTCACATTGTGAAAGTATTTCCACTCAATAATAATAGTAGTGATTTATTGATACCTTATAGCTTTTGCATCAGGAAGTACCATTTTCAAATCCTGTAGTGCTTCGAAAACATACATTGAGACAGATACTCCCTGTTTTGTCATTGGTACATTCCAAGCAAGGTGCGGGCGTCAAATAAATATTATTGTTTGGTATCATATTTATCTCGCATTGATACTAGGCTTGCACGATTACAGGATTAAAATGAGAATCGTGATTATGTTTTAAATCATTAATTTATATGATTAAAAATTAAATAATCGAATAATCGTGAATATTTTCTATCGCATAAAATAGTTCAAAACCTAACTTTCAATTACTTTTTCATGCGATCGGTCATGAAAAATTACATTTTGCTTAGTGAATATTTGTCCATTTGCATGGCAAGAGAAGACTATTTTATTATGTATCACTGGAATGCCTGGCTCGAGAATTGAGCCAGGCAATTCTCGAGCCAGGCATTCCAGTGATACATTTTCAAAAATAGTCTTCTCTTGCCCTGCAAATAGACTTTTCTAAACACCATTGCAATTTTCATCATTGATATTCTTTTGTTGTTATGTCTTAGTAATTTGTATCCAAGCTGATTAATCGAGCAATCACGATTATTTTTTAATCGATCGCGATCACTCAATGCAATAATCGCACAAGTCTAGTTGATACATGTGTTAATATTTTATTGTGTAACATGTTTTTGATTGATAATCTGCTCTGTTGTTTTTCAGTGAGTCTCGCTAATCCTGCTATGAGTACAGAGGTTGAGGCTCCTCAACCAACCATCTTTGAAGGCAAACTAAAGGGATATCAGCTTAAAGTGAGTATCTGTGGAAACTCATGTACAAATATCTTGTTCCTATAATACTTAGCGTTCTCAAGGAATTCAGATATATATATATATGTTATACAATATACTTATATCATAAATTTGCCTTTGCACATAAGTAACATGACAATCTAGAAAATCTTAGCAGATGAGAACAATTTTGCATAAACCTGGGCAGGGTCCGAGACTAGTAAATAATTGTACGGACCTGTGGTCATGACTAAACTAGTCCGATAGACTAGTGAAATTTTTGTACAGCTTATTATTAGCTCACCTGACCAGAATGGCCAAGTGAGCTTATGCCATGGTGACCATCTATCGTCCGTCTGTCTGTCCGTCAACTTTTTTCTTTAAATGACTTCTCAAGAACCACTGCGCCGATTTCAATTATATTTGGCAGGATGTATGTATCCTTAGGGCATAGGGATCCATGTTTGTTCAAACGAAGCCAATCGGCCAATTTAGCCGGTGGCCATCTTGGATTTCGGCCGATTTTAGGAAATGTCTAAAAATCTGGTGGATCGATTCAAAACTCACAAAATATCATATAGGGGAAGAGCTGAACCAAGTTTGTTCGAAGGAACTTGATTGGTCAAATGGTTCGGTGGCCATTTTGGATGACCTAGTTTTCGTGAAAATGACTTCTGCAGAACCGCTGAACGGATCGGGCTGAAATTTTGGGGATATGATTATGGACTAAGGGCCATTAAAGTTTGTTCATGGGAAGTTGATAGGTAAAAAACATGGCCGCCGTGGCCCAATCAGATTTTAGCGTGTTTGGCTGCCATATTCAATATTTTTATTTGATGGATTTTGAAGCCAAAATTGGTTTTCTTAACTCAGCTTACTTGTCAGTCAGCTGTCGTATAGCGATGACCCCATCCGTCTTCTGGATGTCCGTCCATCGATCTGTCTGTTCGTCACCAACAATGGTGGCTCATTTTGTTATTTCTTGACGGATTGACACCAAACTTGGTCACAGTGTTAATATCTGTGTTGTGAAAATCAAACTAATAGGGCGTCAAATGCCAGAGTTATCACCCCTTAAATATTTGCAGTCTGACTTTCATGGGGGAAATACAGGTTTGTGACTTTCATAGGGGAAATACAGGTTTGTTCCTACCGTCCACTGATTTATCAACATGTCAGATTTTATTGCCAAAGTAAATTAAACTCCAAATAACAGAGTAACCTTTCCAATACTGCCTAAATATTTAAGATATGTATTATGTGCTCTGACATCTATGCTCTTAAAATTATTTTGAAATGTATTTGATTGAAAGTTCTTGCCATAGGCAGCAATGAAAGTTATTGCTGCCTAAGGCAGTGGGTTTCAGTCAAATTATCTTCTAAATCAACTCCAGCTCACCCTACACCTGCTGCTAACTTTGTGATTCAGCCAGATGTGCATGTGTTAAATGGATTGTGTGGTGGTGGGGAATAACCTGCTATAAAGACCACCTACCTGCCTTTAGAGACCATTTTCTTCAATTGTATTTAAACGTCTAGTAACCGTCTAACTGTTTTTGCAGACGACATATTCCAAAGGTTTTATCTCTGAACTTGATAAATATAAAACAGTTGGACTGAAAGTTGTTGGTGGCTAAGCCGCCAACAACTTTCAGTCGAATTGTTTTCAAGATATTCAACAAGTCAAGATCTTTTGAAAATTGAAATTATTGGCTGCACTGGCTTGCAGCAGTGAGACAGTTAAGAAACCAGCTGTTGTTAGCACTGATATCATCTATTTTCACTTAAACATTGTTCAAAATCACTAATGCAAATAAACAGTCCAGAGATTGTTGTCAATATCTCGAAAACTAAACCATTTGACTGAAAGTCATTGGAAGTGACACCGATGGATGTAAAACTTAAGTAAGATTAGTTGAAATGCCAATGTTCCAGGTGAACGATACAGGCCCATTGGTCCTCTTGTATATATTTTTTTTCTTATCTCTAAAAGTTGCATATAAACAAAACAAATCTTTGAAAAGGAGTTGATGAGAGGCCATTTCTGTCCAGCTTATTACTATGTGAGCAGTGACACCCGACCCAGAACTGTTTGAACCATCAATTATAATAAACATTTAATGTTGACTATAATTGATAACAACGTGTACAATTATTTGCGTACTAGTAGTTTGGTACGGTTACCAATCCTGCAGACTAGTATAGGATTTTGTACAATTCTAATCCTGCTGTGTCCATTTTCTTTCATTAACTCTTTCAACGTCAGATCCCTGAAAAAGTAAATTCCTTTCAAGGTAAAATATATTTTGTTGAAATTTTGAAACTAATATGAATGGAAACAGGCAGCAATGGCTTCCAGTCATATTAATTTCAAAATATGTAACAGCTTTCCTGTATGGTTGCCTTGAAATTGAGATACACAGAATTTATCGGCGAAGGGGTTATCCGTTTAACGGTACGGTTTAGTCGAGAAAATCTAAATATTTGCTTTGTGAAAGTCCATTTGCATGCCAAGAGAGGTCTATTTTTTGAAAATGTTGCATTGAAATGATTGGCTCTGTTATCGGGACAGGCATTCCAGTAATAAACTTTAAAAAATAGTCTTCTCTTGGCCTGTGAATGGGCATTCCTCTAGCCCACTCCAGAGTCGGGATTTCGCCGTATTGACAATTAACGAGGTTACCGCTTAATATAATGTTTACATCTGACTATGAAAACATCTTAGCTGTGCCATTGCTAACCCTCAACCAAGTATATATTGAGGTCAGTATTTTTTTTTTCCTGATGACTTGTAGTTATATGGGTTCCTGTAGTTTCCTGGACTTTGCGCTGGTGTTTGTCTGGTGTCAAATTTCCAAGAAAAATTTCCTTATTTCTGAATTAACTTCTGATTTTGGAGTCAAATGTAAAATGGTGAGATTGCGAGACTCGAAATTCTATGAAATGCTTGTTCCCAGTAATGTTCATGTGTAATGTTATTTTGCCAGGGTATGAACTGGTTGATAAACCTGTATAATCAGTGCATCAATGGTATCCTGGCTGATGAGATGGGCCTGGGAAAGACTGTCCAGAGTATTGCATTCTTTGCTCATCTTGCAGAGGTACATCATTGTGCATCAAGAAAGCTTTAACATACCTCACAGTTTGTACACATTTTAAAAGTACTTGGAATTCTGACATCAGTCCTTAAAATTGCTTTTAAAAGTACTTGAAAATATCAGTATGGCAATGGAAAGTACTTGAAAGTATCAGTATGGCAATGAAAAGTACTTGAAAATATCAGTACGGAAATGAAAAGTACGTGAAAATATCAGTACAGCAATGAAAAGTACTTGAAAATATCAATAAGACAATGAAAAGTGCTTGAAAATGTTTATGACTAAGACCTAGGATTGCTTCTCAGACACCTAATTAGCAAAACGGTTTCCTGTTTAATGAACTCGCAAACCCTTAACAATGCAAGGGGGATGGTGAGCGTATACTCCCAGCGTATACTCCGATTTTAGTCTTGTAAACGATAGACATGGGCTTTGAAAAGTGTTTAAATGATTCAGACAAATTGTTCTATGAACCATGGACCTGTATCTCATTTTAATAATTTTACATGTATGAAATGATAGTAATTACGTATTATATTTTAGTAGATTATGATTAGTTTGTGAAAACAATTTGACAGTAATGTGTGTATTTATTGATTGAACATTTGTATGATGATATCTTTTCACAGACTCAGGGTACCTGGGGTCCATTCCTGATTATTGCGCCAGCATCAACATTGCATAATTGGCAGCAAGAATGCAGTAGATTTGTTCCAAAACTGAAGGTAAGCATAACTTTGGTTTCATTGAAAGGCATGAATTTAAGATTCATGATACAAATAACTTATTCTAATCTACATCAACTCTCTTACCATTCTATCTAATCTAACATTTAAATTATCTTTGTGACAGAAAACTAAACTTAAAAGGTCGAGAAAGTTCTTTGTCTACTTGGATCCAGTGTCTTGGAACACGGTATTCTCCAATCCTTAACCCGTTCCTTGATCTTTGTGTCTATATGATTTATGTCTTCATTTTTGCTTTTTGTTGTCTACATTTAGGCTGTGCCATACTGGGGAAATACACAGGATCGTCGAATTTTGCGTAAGTTCTGGGATCAGAAATGTCTGCACACTGAAGAGGCATCGTTCCATGCTGTGATAACTAGCTACCAGCTTGTCATTCAAGATGTCAAGTACTTCCAGAGAATTAAGTGGCAGTACATGATCTTAGACGAAGCACAGGCCATCAAGAGTAGCAGCAGGTGTGTATGAGCAGCTACTATGTAACCTCTCTCTTATTGCAGAATTGTCACTGCAGTATTGGGGGCCCACTCCCTATTGAGGGGTAAGTGATATGTATTAATTTTGAAAGTAGTGTTCCTGAAATATATTTCTGGTGATTGTTATTTACCTTGAGCTTACACAAGAGTATTTATACCCATATGTGATATAAAATACAGATACTGACACTGCACAATTGGCATGTGAGCAAAGGGTCCATGGTTGATATTTGTGCGTGCGTGCGAGAGTGAGTGAGGGTAGTGTATGAAATGGCACAAATGTCACTGACGGATCGATATATCTAGTTTATATACATTTTACGGTTTTGCAATTAAATTTACAATTTAGTCGCATGATTCAATTTAGTGCTTCATGGTATCGATATCAATTTTCATACCAGTGTACCTTTAATACCGGTATTATTCCGATGGGAAAAATGGAGTGAGGCTTGAGTAGTATGATTCCATATTCAACGTATATCTTTGTTGCTTAAATAGTTGCCACAAATTTCCACAATAAAATCAAGAAATTACATGAATCCTTATATTAAATGCTAAATTTTAACTGTCTTCAGTTAAATCATATCCCAAACGGCTGAAACTCCCCAAAATTGTCCCTACAAATGATTTGAATTCGCCACAAAATTACAACTACATACATTTCCGCTTGGAGATCGCGAGATACCGGTAACCAGTGACCATCTCGTCCCGTATAAACTCGCCCAGTGAAACAAAATATGTTATTAGTCAATCACGTTGGATATGAATGTAAACATACGTTTTACTAATTCTCCTGGCTATCTGCATAGTTGTATATGTTAGAGTAATAAATCAACTTTCCACGATGGCGTGTGCTTTATAGGATGAATTTGCATTGGGACGAAACCGCCAGGAAATGTGAAAATCTCCACGCTTGGGTACAACTTAGCCATTATAACACATACTAAATAGACTACCATATGTTGCGAATACATAGGCCTAAGCTCGCTCTCGTTAGAGTTGCTTGTAACGATCGATATATAATGATACCCACCAACATAAGTGAATAAAGTTCACGGGAATTGAGAAGTTTTTCTCATATTGTCGAGTTCCTCTTTACTTGGGCTGTAGGGCAGTCACTACAAGGGCGCACAATTACGGGAAATCGCTGACTAACCAGGCTGTAGTAATTGATATAAAATATCGCTCAAAATATTCATTTCATATTATTTTTCTAGCAAACAACGGGCCGAAATTATAAAATATTAGCGCAGGAAAAGATAGGTTCAAGACATTTTTAGCCATCCGATGTCTTATGATGGTAATTAAAATAAGTTTTATTCAATTTTTTGTGCGAGAAGTGCATTCTTATAAGTAGGCAACGTTCGTAGCCGTAATCATTAATTTATCAGTTACTCTAACACTAGCCTCAAAACAACAATTTGACAGCTCTGGATAAATAAGAAAAGAGTGATCATTAAATACAGGTAAAATATTTTCCCGTACGAAGAGCAGTAACTGATATCGCTAGACAGCTATATACTATTGAAATATTACTAATGGGAAGCAGATTATCTGCCTAGCAAAATGTTTTATCGGTTTTATCTTATATCTCGATAATTCGGTATGAGCAAAATCATATCGGTATGACTAACGGTATGGCTATGATACCGGTATTCAATATAATATCGGTATATCGTGAAGCCCTAATTCAATTACAAATGACATGTGTAGACATATTACTTTCCTTATATGATCAAATTCTCTGAAAACCTGTTTGTATAAAATCTCTTTCAAAGTGTAGAATAGCAATGTTTGAAATAAATAAATGATATTAAAATGTTCCAGTCCTATTGTTGATTTTCTGTGACTGTGTTTTCTCTAATATCAGTGTTCGATGGAAAACTCTGCTTGGTTTTAATTGTCGGAATCGCTTGCTGCTAACAGGAACGCCAATACAAAACAGCATGGCAGAGGTACATATCATATATATATATATATATATATATCGCATTGTATAGGTTGGCAGTCCATTGTATTCTTATGAGGTCAGCTAACCTGATAAATATGAACATATCCCACGCATTACATAAATATCTTCGGAGATAAATGTGTTTATCTATTAGAGCCCAGTGACTTGCAGCGTGATCCAGTTTCTTGAGAATACTTGTACTAAGCTAATCACTAGGCCGCTCTCCACCTTTTATCAGGAGATCAATTTGAATTGAATTAACCCTTTAACAGTCATTTCAGCCAAAAACGGCTTCTGCAGTAGTCTTGAGAAATATCCATTTGCAGACCAAGAGAAGACTATTTTTGAAAATTGACCACTGGAATGACTGGCTTGATAACCAAGCCAGAGCCAGTCATTCCAGTGATAAATTTTCAAAAAGGTCTCGGTCTACAAATTGACATTTTCTATAAGAAAATTTAAATTTTTTTGAACAGATTCAAGGACTAAAGGGCTAATGGCGTGAGCTACCCATTAGCAAATTAAGCAAAACTTAAAAATGTGTGTATTGACAAATATAAACTAGAATTTGCTAAGACCATGGCTATACTGCTATTCTTTTCTATTCGCTAAGGAACTTAGAAATTAGTTTAGAGAAACTGCAATTGTCTAACAGAATGGGTGTAAAGAAAATTAAGCTCAAGCCTTGCAGTTAGATGAATAAGAATAAATATGTCAAAATGTGCCGACTAATGCATGTGCTATTAGGACACTAATCATGGTAGACTAAATAGTTTTCTCATTTAGATATAATGAGTATATAAATAATAACTGTGTTTATGTTATATTGCTTACTGTAATTTTATAATTGTTTTCACTATTGTTAGCTATGGGCATTGCTGCACTTCATCATGCCAACATTGTTTGACTCGCATGATGAATTCAATGAATGGTTCTCCAAGGACATAGAAAGTCATGCAGAAAAACAGTCTGGTATTGATGAAAGTAAGTCACCGAATAATCTCTTAATCTCTTAACCCTCGAATTTGTTCAAGAAAATGTCCATTTGTAGAACAAGAGAAAACTATTTTTGAACATTTATCACTAGAATGACTGGCTTGATTATCGAGCCAGTCATTCGTTGTAAATTTACAAAAAATAGTCACCTTTGGCTGCAAATGGAAATTTTTCAAGACCACTGCAGAAATCGTTTTTGGCTAATATGCTGTTAAAAATTCTCTTGTGACCACCTACTATAAGAGACTATCATAAAGCCCTCTCACGCAAAATTAGGTAGTAAAAGACACGTTATTAAGAAACCACCTATTTAGCTTTAATTGGTTGCAAAAATTAAATTTATCCTTTCTTCGATGATCATGCTAATAAGGAAAGAATAGCCATCAAGATCTAGGAGAATTGAAAAATTTGTAACCAGAAATTATAATATTACTAATATTACAAGTGATTTGTATACCACTGCCCTCAATGGACCTTTCCAGTTTATCCATCCATCATATGACGTAATCAACTACGTGACGTGTAGAATGATGCTATGTTCAATGACGTGATCCAGACAAGTTTGTCAAGAATGCATAATTCGTGACGGACTAAGCATTGTTGAACGAATTGCATGTCTTTATTATTTAATAAACATGCTATTGAATATTTATAAGCAACAACAGCACCCAGACAAATTAGTTTCAAAATATCTAACACCTTACCTGTATAGTTTTCTGGAAATTGATGGTCAGGGTCGATCCCAACATGAGCGTGTTGAGGGTGAATCTTAGCTAGAAATGGGCGGGGCATAGCTAAAACTGGAAAGGCCCAGTAAGTTTGCGCATGTATCCATGTCGTACCAAGTGTCAAACACCCAATTCATTCTCAATTGGAGAACAAGCATCAATCAAGGAATCATGGCTTTCCATAGTTTACAATTTATATATCAGCTAAAATCGTTTGCATAATGCCAGAATGGGCTACAGCCATCAGTTTAATTGATTGATCGGAAATGTGTCAATGAATGTTTATAAGATTTAATTTTGCAAATATTCATTCATTCCAGAAAAAGCAGATGCATTTATCAACAGTCCAGCGACAGATCTACCCACTAGCCAATTAGCCAAATGCTAGTGAAACCGAAGTCCGGCTAATGAAAAGCAGATTTCGCTAAATCATTGGCTAATGATTGAAAATTAATTTAATTTTCTTTATTGGCTGAATCCTGACTAATTCCAACGTTACAATTGTAAAGCAAAAATTTCTGTTTACTTTGTTGAATATTTTGAAACTAATATGACTGAAAGCTGTTGCTGCCTCAAGCAGCAACAGCTTTCAGTCATATTAGTTTCAAAATATTCAACACATTTCTTATATATTAAGACCGTGTTGTATCTGGACTGTAAAATTGATAGTATAGCCGATGATGAATATTTAAAAACCAATATGACTGAAAACATGTTCATAAGTTATATTGAAGTAAAGATGTGGCTAAAATATTTACTATTTGGCTAACAGAAATGGTATTTGACTAATCTATTGGCTAGAACATTGCAAAAGCCAGATCTGTCCGTGGTACCGTTGTCAGTCCACAGCATGATGGGTGATGGTGTCCAGGCAATACTGCCATCTTTCACTAATAATATTTCAGTCACAACATTGCATGTTTGAGAGTGGCTTCTGTGCAGTTTTTAAGCTGATGGTTAGCCTTGTGCGATTATTGCATTGAGTGATCGCAATCGATTATTAAAAAATAATCGTGATTACTTGATTAATCAGCTTGGATACAAATTACCAAGACATAACAACAAAAGAATATCAATGATGAAAACTGCAATGGTGTTTAGAAAAGTCCATTTGCAGGGCAAGCGAATGCTATTTTCGGAAATGTATTACTGGAACGCCTGCCTCTAGAATCGAGCCAGGCATTCCAGTAATACATTTTCAAAAATAGTATTTTCTTGCCATGCAAATGGACATACATTCACTAAGCAAAATGTAATTTTTCATGACCGATCGCATTAAAAAGTAATTGAAAGTTAGCTTTTGAAATATTTTATGCAATAGAAAATATTCACGATTATTCGATTATTTAATTTTTAATCATATAAATTCACGATTTAAAATATAATCGCGAGTTTCGATTTAATCACGTAATCACGCAAGCCTACTGATGGTACATGTAGTCGTTGTGCGGGTAAACCTCTGATTTTATGCCACCTTTGTTATGTCTGATTTCTCGGGTTCAGTGTTATGATAAATTAGACTTTGTATGGCAGTATAAAGTGTGTGCATAAAGGTTGTTTTATTTATCTTACAGATCAACTTTCCCGCCTACATCTGATCCTCAAGCCATTCATGTTACGCAGAGTGAAAAGAGATGTGGAGAATGAGCTCTCGGACAAAGTGAGTTGTCCAGATAGTTGCAAGCGCTCACATCATTGTGGAAAAAGCACATTTTCAGTCTGACTTAACCATTTCACCAATATTTCCCCCCATATCTCAATCTCAGAGCAAACAAACAGGAAAACTGTTGAATATATGAAATTAATATGACTAGAAGCCATTGCTGTTGTATTAATTTCAAAATATTCAACAATATGTTTTACATCGTATAGAATCTGTTTTAGGGATTTGTAGTTGAAAGGGTTAAAACTCGTGCCACACACTATACATGTACATTGTAACTGTGACATAGGTGTACATTGTAACTGTGACATGGGTGGTTTTGTCGGAAAATTATTTAAAAAATGTTACTGACTAACTAGTAGCTTGTGTGATAGTGAAAATGTTTACTTTCTAGTAAAGTTATATTAAATAGAATCAGCAGAGAAAAACCGTTATTGCATGAGTGATAAAGTCTCCTTGTCATGTATAGTTAAGTATCCAGTGACATGGTTCTTGAAAATAGAGTTGACCACCTGTATTTAAAAATTTTTAAGCATTTAGTTTCATGTCTACCACTTTTGCAATATGGTTTCTGGATATTTAGAATGAAAGAGAAAAGAGGATTAGAACTGTTGGCTCACCTGGCTAGAATTGCAAACTTAAAGTAACCATTTGGCAAGGCAAATATACGTCATACATCTGTCAACATGTTCTTTAAAGTGTGTCTCGTCATTAGCTATTTGGAGGATTTTAACCAAATTTGCTCAGAAACCCTAGCTTCTGAACCTGTATACAGAAATTTGAATGGTTAATTCTTTTGTTGGCGATCTTGTTTTTTCCTGTAGTTTTTCAGAAATTTTTCTTTGCATCTTCAAAATAACCTTGGGCGGGAGGAGGCTTTCAGAACTTGTATGTCCAGACATTTCTGCCGGCCCTAGAAAGAAAGACCTGTCTAACAATACGGATTGTTCGTAGTTTTTACGGAAATAGCATCCAAAATACGGTACTACGGTCAGCTTTTCAAAACTACTGATGGGGTAAAAATGGGTGAATTACAGAAATACGGATTGGCATTAAGATTTACGGAAACTTGTTAAAACGAGCTTCCGCGGTCACCGCTATGCAATAGACAATGCTGACACGGCAAAGCAAGCCTCAGTTGTCGCACACATCAATAGCTAAACATGGGGCACTATTCATCTCTTTGGTTAATAATACCTGCCATTTCCCATAAAATGTCAACAAACAGTCAATCTTGTCAGTCTCGCAAAATCCTGTGACTGCAGCGAGACTCTACATTAGTTAGCAAGTTTAGATTGGGTCCCGGTTACCACCACTAGACTGACATCTAGCAACAACACTAAGCTGCGTAGATAACCTTACCCTACATCCGAGATACATACCGGAAACTTATCACAATTGAGTAATATTTCTCTGAATATCGTAAAAATCCATTGTTTTCGTGAATTCCAAACATTGAATTAGCTGAATTTAGACCTCTGTCATGAAAATATTGTCCGCGGAAATGTAATTCTACTTCGAATAATACTTACCAGATGTACTATTATGATAATGTCTATTATCTAGTCTAGCTCAAAATAAACAATTAAAACTCGGCACTCTTCTGGTCCTGCCCATACTGTGTCCGGGAATACCATAGCCCCAGGTACCGAGTCAATTCCCAATCACAGTCAGATTCATCTATTTTGCTGACTGATAGTCACGTTTTTCTAAGCTAGTCAAATTTACAAATTTGAACGGAATTACTGCGTTGTTGGAGTGTTCTCTTACGGCATCGTGGAGGAAAAAGGAAAATCATCTCGGGGGCAGGTTGTATCAATCTAGAATTTATACATTCGTGCCGTAATGAATGATTGAAATTTCCTTAAAAAGGTGTTTGTAGCGATCGGTACATCTTTCTTGGTTATTTTAACGGTTAGTTAATTTTCCAAGCCGTGTTTATTAATTTTCACTCTAAAAAACCTCAAATATTTCCTGCCTTAAAACTTGATTATCATTAATTTAAGAGAAAGTTAATGTTTTAAGTAATTCTATGATTACAATCAAGTCGTTGTGCGTATTTGCTCATTATTCATGTCATGTGCAGCATTTTAATTCTTGCGTTGTGTTTGCAGAGGGCTAAAGGCCTTGACACCTTATGCACCAAATGCAATCGGTTCATGAAAGAGAGATTTGCTTTTCACCACTGCGTAGCTTGCGCGAAGTGCATGGTGGGAAGTCTGTGCGATGTTTGCGTGAAGTGGTCGTCGGAGTTGGTGGCGGAGTCGACCGTGATCGGCGTGCGCGACTGGACAGAATCGCGAGGGACAAGGCGGCCAAGGCAGATCAGGCGGCCAACAGAGGTTTGGAGGAGCGCCTGAATGAGAGGATGGACTCAGCCTTGGGTGTCTGGGCGGCCCAGTTTAAAGCCGTGTTTGAGTCCCTGCAATCCACGATCCCGTTGATGCAGACTGGTGCAGGACTACCCTTCGGTGGTCCGGTCAGTGCTGCGGAGGGTGTTTCACCTGCACCTCCTGTTGCGTTGGCTCAAGAGCCGACGGCAGAGGAGGAGGGGCTTTTGCTCATGGAGGATTCCGGCATGCCGGATCTCCGTTATGGCTGTGGCCAGTACATCCCAAGGTTCTCCTTCAGGTTACATACTGGTTTGCCAGCCGGGTGGTGATGTCAACGTACCGTCGAGCATTTTCCATCCAGATTTTGCTCAGCCCGTGCTGCCATTGGAGTCGTGTTTGACGGCTTCGGACGGTATCCCAGCACCAGTGGCTACGGGCTCTGTCGGGTTTCCGTTGACCACTGTTAGTAATGCGGCTGGGATCACGGCTCCCGTGCTGGAGCCGATGGATCTCAGTGAATCCGTATCCGGCGAGTCGCTGGATACTGGAGCCGCAAGTGCACGGTCGGCGGGCATTGTTTACACTAGTAAACAAGTTCGCAGTCCTCAGCATGGATCGTTGGTGTCTGGCTCGTCCAAGGGGGAGAAAGAAGATGAATACGGCAGTCCCTTGTTGGATGAGTCGTCATTTTCCATTAGGCTGAATGGGTGCAGGTCCTTGAATGGATGTCCGGCTGTTTAGGGTTGGCATCAGATCAGGGATCTCAGCGCGATCCGGCGATGGAGCGGATGTCAGAGTGAGTGGCTAGCGCTCTGTCCAGTGGCTCTTTGGCCATGTCTGCTCTTCCTTTGGATACGTTGACCTCTGACATGTTGGAGGTGACGGCGTACCGTATGGTCCAGCCGGACTTTACATTACCGAAGGCCCCGAAAAGGATTAGGAGTAGGGTCCATTTTCCGAAGCTTACCTATCGCCAGTATGCCCGGGTCCCACGGCTTTCCGTCGGGGAGAGAGAGGCGCTGAATAGGCTGTTGGCTGGCAAAGCTAAAGGGCATTCTCATCCGTTAGTTTCCCAGACTAACAAAGATCCTTTCAATGAGCTGACCCTCATTAAGGATGCGGGGAGAGCTGCCATGGCAGCGCTGTCGCACGGTTGTACCATCCTGCAGGGTATGCTGACCTGCGCGGCGGAAGGTTGGGTAGTGCCAGAGGCTGCTCCCGGAATTATCCGGGACACCATGCGCTTATCTCAAGATTGCCTGACCAGGGTGATCATGAGATCATTGGCTGAACGACGGCGAATGGTTCTCGATTTTGTAGAACCAGGACCTGAGATGAGGGATGCGTTATCTTCTGCGCCATTCATTGGTCCGGGCTTATTCGGCGGCTCGGCACGGCAAGCCTTATCCAAGGTCGCGTCAATGGTCGCGGAGCAGGAAGTAGTCGGCAAGTCGTGGAAGTCGACGAAAAGGACTCAGCCGCAACAGTCCTATAAACAGCACCGCCAGGAGCAGCAGAGGCAGCGCCAAAGATCGCCCTACCATCCTTCTGGCCGTGATCCCCATCGGCCATCCAGCTCTCAAGGTCCTGGTCGTTCTTCTTCATACAAGTCCTTTAGTAAGAGGCCGTATGAGGAGGACAGGAAGGGTGGCGGTTCGGGCCGCGGCGTCTACCGTAAGGATGGCCGTGATGGCGGCTCCGGACCGTCATTTGCCAAGAAATCACGGGGTGGCCATGGGGGACGGTCCTGACGGGTTACAACAGGAACGAGGGGAGTCGAAGCTCTTCACCTAGGCGAATTAACGTCGTCTCGTACAACATCGATCGCGAATTGTGTGCAGATTCGTTCCGTCGGAGGCAGACTGCAACTGTTCTCAAACCAGTGGGAACAGGTCGTGCAAGATTATTTTGTCTGTCAATGGTTAAGAAACGGCTACGGACCTGACTGGCTCATCTGTCAATCGTTAGTTCCGTTAACTTTGACTCCAGTATGGACTCCCGCTCCAAGGGAATCCGATCGTCTAGAGGCCTTTTGTTCAGAAATCGAAAGTCTTCAGCAGAAGAATGCGATTCACTTAGTCCGCAATCAGTCATCCCCAGGCTTCTATTCAATGATGTTCCTCGTTCCGAAACGCACCGGAGGGTGGAGACCGGTTCTCAATCTCAAACCGTTAAACAAGTTTATTCTGTCACCAAGTTTTCAGATGGAGACTGTAGCGGCAGTGATGTCGGGTTTGAGGAAAGACATGTGGGCAGTGTCGATAGTTCTGAAGGATGCTTATTTTCATATTCCAATGTCAATTCCTTTTCAGAAATACCTTCGCTTTGCATTCCAAGACAATGTTTGAGAATTCAATGCGCTTCCATTCGGCTTGACCACAGCGCCGAGGGTCTTCACAAAAGTGGTTCTCGCCATGACTTCTTATCTTCGCAGGAGAAACATAGCTGTTCATACTTACGTAGATGACTGGCTGCTGAAGGCGGGGAATCCAGTCACTCTGCGCAACAATCTTCAGGTAGTCCTAGCCTTACTAAAGGATCTAGGGTGGATTGTGAATCTAGAGAAATCGGAATTGACTCCATCCCAGGAGTTTGTTTATCTGGGAATATTTTTCAATCTCAGGGACGGCGTAGCTTTTCCGGCGGAGAGCAGTCAGGAGCCTGATTGCAGTTTTGTAGTCAATTCCTCTAGGAGCCCTATCTGATGGCGCGCCAATTTCTCAGGATACTGGGTTTACTAGTGTCTCTGGAGAAAGTGGCAACTTATGCGGCACTCGGGCACAGGCTGATTCAGATGTATTTAATGTCATTCTGGTCTCAGAAAATGGATCCGTTGTCTCTGAGAATTCCAGTATAAGAACCATTGATATTCCATCTTCAGTGGTGCCTATCAGAACAGAATCTCCTGCGAGGTGTTCCTGTACAACCTCCTCAACCACAGATGTCCATCTTCACAGATGCATCGACGATGGGTTGGGGAGCGGTATTGGACAATCGATCAGTGTCAGGGGAATGGGATCGGACCAATGCGCGGAAACATATCAATGTTGTCGAACTATTAGCGGTGGTATTAGCACTTCGAAAGTTCGAGAATTTAATTCAAGACAAGATTGTCCTTATAAGGACAGACAACTCAACAGTGGTGTCCTATTTGAACCGCCAAGGCGGAACGAGGTCACCAGAGTTGTGCATGATGATTTGGAACCTTCTGCTGTGGTGCCAAGAGAGGAATATTATTCTTCGGGCAGCACACATTCCAGGAAGACTGAACATCTTAGCAGATGCACTCAGTCGAAGGAAGGTTTGTCGTCCGACGGAATGGCAGCTCAACCAATCGGTAGCGGAGGTTCTATTCAAACATTGGGGCAAACCAAATGTGGATCTATTTGCGATGAAACAGTATGCAAAGATGGTCACATACGTGTCACCGATCCCGGACCCGCTAGCCTTGGTAGTAGACGCACTGGCGATGAGTTGGAAAGGAATGTACGCATATCCTCCAACGATTCTCATCCCAAAAGTTCTGGCAAAGATAAGAGAAGGGATATGCCAAGTACTACTGATCGCCCCTCATTGGCCAGGCCGATCTTGGTTTACGGATCTGCTGGACCTTCTGGTCTGAAATCCAATTCCTTTTCCAGAACAAAGGGATCTAATCACTCAGAACAAGGGTCTGTGTCTTCACAACAGACCGGAAATGTTCAAATTGACTGCATGGATGTTGTCAAGCAGCGATCACTCAGAACAAGGGTCTGTGTCTTCACGACAGACCGGAAATGTTCAAATTGACTGCATGGATGTTGTCAAGCAGCGTGCAATTGAGGGTGGCTTTTCTGAGCAAGCAGCGAAGTTTGTCGCTTCAGCCAGAAGAGGGTCAACCACCAAAACATAATTATAGAATCAACAAATTTGCAGAATGGTGCCAGGGAAGAGATATTAATCCCTTGTCTGCATCTGTTCAACACGTAGCAGATTTTATCTGTCATTTATACGAAGTTGACAAACTTGTACCTTCAACCCTAGCAGCATATAAGTCTGCGTTAGCTTCAGTCGTTCCCAGTCTGGCCATTGGGGGAGTGGAGAATGACACTTTGAATGAAGTTATTAAAGGAATGAGCAATCTGCGACCTAGACAGCCAATTCCTATCCCAGCATGGAATCTATCTTTTGTTCTACAGGTTTTAGGGCATGCTCCCTTTGAACCGATTAGATCTATAGATATTAAACTGTCTCCAGTGCACTTAATCCGGTAGCCGTCGACAATTTGTCGAACGTTAGTTAAGCCACATCGCGCGCTACTTCCTCCTGCACTGAGCAAGAGCCATGCACATGACCAGTAAACGACTGTGGATTGGGCCGAGCTCCTGGGATGATCAACAAAGATCAAGCACTCAAAATGGTGAGTGTTTACATTAATTAAGTGACTAATAATATATTAATATTTACTTACAGTCGAAATATCAGACTGCTTAAGTAAATAGTCTGATATGAGGGTATACTTTTCCTCTCAAACAGACATTAGACTCATTCCAATTTGAAAACTTAATCGATATACTGATATTTTTTCAAAATTAGAAGTTGTAGTAGCTTCTTTGCACTCTACTGGACTGCCCTAGCTGAGACTTGGGCCTGACACGGGTCTGGTGGGTGTTGCATCCCCATGACAGCCCTCTGGATTTTGTGCGGACAAAAGAGAGGGGGGATGGGGGAACGCGGTCTAGACCATGGAAGTTTAGCACTCTATGAGTCAGATGGCAGAACCCAAGCGTATGCCAGGATTCTAGTCTCTTCACAACCTTCTCTGTTGGATGGTAGATGAGTGCTGGTTCGAGCCTCACCTCCTCCCACCGGTATTTCTTGGCTGTTGAAATCCGGAGTTTATCATAATAGTACATCTTGTAAGTATTATTCGAAGTAGAATCAAAAAAGCATCCGCTTTTGTTTCTACAAGAATTCTTAATACTTACCAGATGTACTATGACCCTACCTCAGCCGCCCCGCTGAGGTGAGGCTGAGCTGCTTTCGCTGTTTGTCAAGGCAAATATAAGACGAATCTGACTGTGATTGGGAATTGACTCGGTACCTGGGGCTATGGTATTCCCGGACACAGTATGGGCATGACCCGGAGAGTGCGGAGTTTTAATTGTTTATTTTGAGCTAGACTAGATAATAGACATTATCATAATAGTACATCTGCTAAGTATTAAGAATTCTCGTAGAAAGAAAAGCGGATGCTTTTTTGATTGTGTGTAAAGTGAGTTAAATTTCGATTAAGAATTCCTGAATGTCACATGAATGATCATGGAGAAATGGAAATATTCTGCACTCGTATGTGGTAAAGTAATGATATCCAAATTTTATGATTAAATTGGGTGCTCAACCAAGTAAGATATTCCAATTTTTATGCTCCCTGAAAAAAATTTCGCGGGAGCATATAGTCGCCACTGTGTCCGTCCATCCATTCACCATATATAAGTTTGTCCGGGGCATAGTTTCAAGACGTTTTCACATATGATCACCAAACTTGGTATGTGGATGCATCTTAGGGAGAAGGTGTGCAGAGTATGAAAAGTAGGTCATGCTGACCTACTTTTCATGGTCGACTGAATATCACAGAAAATATTTGTCCGTACCATAGATTCAAGACTTGCACGTATAGTCACCAAACGTGGTATGTGGATGCGTCTTAGCGAGAAGGTGTGCGGAGTATGAAAAGTAGGTCATGCTGACCGACTTTATGGTTGACTAAATATCACAGAAAATGTTTGTCCGTGCCATAGTTTCAAGACTTGCACATGTGCTCACCAAACTTGATATGTGGATGCATCTTAGGGAGAAGGTGTGCAGAGTATCAAAAGTAGGTCATGCTGACCTACTTTTCATGGTCGATTGAATATCACAGAAAATGTTTGTCCGGGCTATAGTTTCAAGACCTTTTCACATATGGTCACCAAAGTTGGTATGTGGATACATCTTATGGAAAAGGGTGCAGAGTATCGAAAGTAGGTCATGCTGACCTACTTTTCATGGTCGACTGAATATCACAGAAAATGTTTGTCCGAGCCATAGTTTCAAGACTTCACATATGGTCACCAAACTTGGTATGTGGATGCATCTTATGGAGAAGGTGTGCACAGTATGAAAAGTAGATCATGCTGACCTAATTTTCATGGTAAACTGAATATCACAGAAAATGTTTCTCCGGGCCATAGTTTCAAAACTTTTTCACATATGGTCACCAAACTTGAAAACATCTCTGTTCATTTTGAACATAGTTTTTATATGTATTTTTCATATGGTGCCAAGCAAAGTCTAAGTGTGTTTATTTAGAGAAACTTAGATTTTGCTTTTATTAATCTATCCTTAACAAATTGTTTATTATGGCAAATCTCACCAGACCAAAAGAATGATTGCCCACCAAATCATTCCTACTCCCCAAATTGTGGATTTGACATCATTACCCCAAACCAACAATATTTTAAGGATGGCCTAATATGATGATATCTTATGATCATGTCGATAGTCACTTACAGGACTGGCGGTATGATCAGCGAACGAAAAGAAGAAGAAGATATGATGATATCTCATTGACAATTTCAAGTTCGTTTCTCTGTATCTGAGCCACGGTTCCAAACCTTTCCCTGAAGCATATGCCTTCGTGGTTACCCATTCAGTTTCTCTGCAGAGTATGCCTTCCGGGAGCATACATCAATTTATTGATTTGCCTTGTTTTCATTGGTTGTGGATAGGGATGAATTGGGGTAGGTGGCGGGGCCGTAAAATGTTAACTTAGCCAGTTATTCCAGTGACAAATTTATTACTGTTAAGTTTTCAAAAAATAATTTTGTCTTAAAAATTTTCTTGAATAATTTTGAAGGATAAGTGTGGGGTGTGTGTGTCAGGTGTGTGATAATTAAAGAGTAATTTTCATAAATACATACATTTTCATGCTTTTATAATTGCCTTATGTGATCACTGAATTACTTAATGAAAGCCTATGAAAACTACTGAAAAACCATTACTGATTGACATGGTGAAACTACTGAAAATCATGGTATTACTGATTAAGTTTAAGGGGGGGGGGTGTCTGCCTTGATTACTAACCAAATTAAGTGCCCTTGCTCAGTGATGTTAAGACATGGATGTTGGAGATAGGGGTAGATGGAAGGGGATGTTGCCATGTTGGTGTTCTAATCAAATTTTCTACTAGCAACGTGATCCAAGTAATAACGTTTGTGAATCTAAGATGAGGCTATTTGCTCTGTGATTATCAGAAATCTTGAATCTTTTATCTTCAGATTGAGATCCTGGTATACTGTCCACTGACCACGAGACAGAGACTACTGTACCAAGCTATAAAAAAGAAGATCTCTATAGAAGACCTGGTCCATAGTACCGCATCCAACACGTCATATGCACAGAATACTACGAGCAGCCTCATGAACCTGGTCATGCAATTCAGAAAGGTAACGATGAAGACAGTTGTATTGATGAGCATGAGCAGAATGATCATGGAATCTTGGAACCTGAGAATGTAGAATAAAGGCCTGATAATCTTGGAAGATCAACATGTTTTCTTCATGCGTCATGGAAAGTTAACACATCAAATCCAGCAAGTCTTGCATATCTATTCAAGACAATCATACATGTAGTGTGGTGAATATTGTGAAACAAATTTGACTGGATGCTTGTTGCCACAACAGCCAAAGTAGTTTCAGAATATTCAAAACAATATCTATTAAATTGGAATCGATTTTTTCGTACTTGATCATTCGGGTTCAAAACTAAGATTTCTTTGTGTCTAAAATGTTTTCTTTTTCATAGAATCTTAGAGAGTGAATAAATGACATTATTTATTCCTCAAAGTCAGGAACTTGTGTAAGTCTGGTCATGGAAATGAATCCCATTATTTTTTTATCAAATGTCAAGGGCACAAGGTTTTTTCCCACATAATAGCGCAAATTCTACCAATGGACTTTTGATGATATTTTGTTTATGGCTTTAAGCCAAAGCTTTACCATTGCTGCGAGAAAGATGCCTCTTGTCTTTTGATGAAATCATTCAAATGGTCACGTGTTAATCACAGTTACGTTGCTAAAGATTTAAGTTTTCATGTCCGCATTAGTAAAGTAATACACTATTGAAATGAATTGGTATATGACTATGCCGTGACCTGATGTAATTTCTTCCCCTGGGGGGAGGCTGGGAGGTGGGGTTGTTGTCTGGGTTGTGGTGACTGAGGGTGTGTGGTGACGAGATCAATGTCACTGTTGCTAAAATCAGAATTTCCGAATCACATCTCGGGTTTTTCCAAAGGTCATTTGCCAATATTGCTGAAATCTGAATTCTTCTTTCGACATATTAAGTTAGGTTCTAGCTAATGGATTTAAGTCCCATTGTGCATTTGTTTCCATCTTGGCCAAAGAAAATCTAAATATTGTCCATTTGCAGGCGAAGAGACTACTCGTTAACATTTACCACGGGACTGGTCCATTAATAGAGCAAGCCATTCCAGTGGTAAATTTGACCTAGTCTTGCCTAGCAAATAGATATTCCTCCAGACCCCTGCAGAGGCTGTTTTGACCGGATTGACCATTAGATGGTTAATGGTCAAGCCACCAAAAAGCTGCTTCTGCAGCATTCTTGAGAAATTTAAAAGATCTTTTACAACTTTTCTAAACTATTCTCTTGTCCTGCAAATCATCATTTGTTATGATAAAATTTCTTATTTTCATGATAAATTGTACAGATACAATGATTAAATATTATATAATGCTTTCATTGTTTCCAGGTTTGTAATCATCCTGAGCTGTTTGAGAGGAGAGAAGAAAGATCGCCGTTCTACATGAACAGACTGCCATATTATATGCCAAAGCTTATCTATAGAGAAGGTAAGATGACAAAGGAACTTCTTGTTTCAACATTAACACTTAACACACTGGTGTCACTATTCTGTCTCGTACTGCTCCAATAGCAAAGAAACTAGTATAGATTTTTCAACAATTTTGGTGGAAGATGTTGCTGTCTGCGACAGCACCATCTTCCACCAAATTTGTTGAAAAATAAACACCAGTTCATCTTTCACTTTAATTAGAAATTTTTTAATTTTGACACCAGAGTGGTAAAGGTTAAAGATATACATGCCAACCTGACAATTATCTACTTATTTGTCTTGTAATTAATTAATTTGATAGCTATAAGATTAGGGCTGTTTTTATACATTATACTCTTTTAATCTATTTTATGCAGAAATATTAATTTAACTCTTTCATGACAGCTTCTGCAGTGGTCTTGAGGAGCGTCCAATTTTAGGCCAAAAGAAGACTGTTTTTGAAAATTTACCACCGGAATGAATTGTTTGGTGACTGAGCCAGTCATGCCAGTGGTAAATTTTCAAAAATACTCGGCGTGCAACATACCTTTCGACTTCCCAACAACCTCATTAAAGTGAAAATATTTCAGACAATCAATAAGAATTACAGAGTACCAGCTCGGTACAATATAAGCGCCATCCTATCTAGGTCACAACTACGTGCTCCATAGAAACAACGCCCTGGCGCGTGCATGCGCATAATGCATTTTAACGAACTTAGTCGTTTTTCGACACGCTCGCTCTCTCCCATAGGCCTATATACGCTTATAGCTCTACCCTGAGGGGCGTGTTCAGAAAACGAATCCTAGACGGGCGGCGCGTACCCAACTTAGCTGGTACGGCCGGTGCCCGACCGGTCGATCCGAACTACAATAGTAAAGCACTTCTTATTCAACTGTAACTTAATTTGTCACAAATTTAAAGAAATAATCTCGTCTGTCATAAGTTACAACAGAATAACTATTGCACTAAGTCTCAGTATATGTATATCATGTATTATACTGCAGTTTGCTTTTCCACGATGTCTCAAATGCAGAACCTAGTTTCAGACATAACACTACTGTATTAATTAGCATCATGAAAATTCTGCTATAAAATCATTCGCTTCATGTATTAGTAAAATATGAAATGAATGGTGAAAGCCTTTATTACTATTGAAGTACTAACTATTATGAGTAAAATGTATGCATTTCTTGAATAGCAAAAACAACGTAACATTAATTTTATTGATTTTAAAACTTTTTGTTCTCATTCAATCAGTAAATCATAGCCAATTAGGCTTGCACGATTACGTGATTACATCGAAAATCGGGATTATGTTTTAAATCATGAATTTATATGATTAAAAATTAAATAATTAAATAATTGTGAATATCTTCTATTGCATAAACTATTTCAAAATCTAACTTTTAATTACTTTTTAATGAGATTGTTCATGAAAAATTACATTATTCTTAGTGAATGTATGTCCATTTGCAAAGCAAGAGAAGCCTATTTTTGAAAATGTATTCCAGTCATACATTTTCAAAAATAGGTTGCTCTTGCCCTGCAAAACCTTTCTTAACACATTGCGGCTTTCGCTATTGATATTCATTTGTTGTTCTGTCTGGGTAATTTGTACCCAAGTTGATTAATCAAGTAATGACGATTGTTTTTAAATAATCGATCACGATCACTCAGGCAATAATTGCGCAAGCCTATAGCCACTATCAATTATTTCTATCATGATTATATAGCTGGCTTGTTTTTCTTTATTTCAGGCTTACTTGATAGAACAATCCCCAGTCGTGAAAGATTACTGTATAATAAACTGTATATATTTAACCCATCAAATATACATGAATCACTGAATCACTCAGGTAAATCAATGATTAATTTACAGGCTATTTATCTAGCCTACTCTCGCTTACAGTAGCCAACCCTGCCATGTCTCTTCTCTGACTAACTCAACATTACTGCACTACGCTACCCTACCTTAACCTGTCCAATGATATCCTATCCTGGTCTGCACTGCACTACCACATCCTCTCATACCTGCTCTACCATACGTTTATTTCCCCAGTGCTACTCAGCCCTGACCTATCTTGTCATACCTACTAAATTTTACCCTGTCCGAATCCTACTGTACCTTACCCTATCCTATATTTAACCTATGTTGTCCTTAAAAGCTAACGCTATTCTACTCTATTCAATAGAGGAATCACATCCGGCCATCTTTAGCCAAGCTCCACCCACACTTCGCCACTGGGTACTGTTGCTGCCATATTAGACAGCAACAGCCCAGTCAAATTAGTTTTAAAATATCCAACAGCATGTTTATTAAATATTAAAGACATACAACGCTTAGTCAAACTTAGCTACAATTTTCATGACAATTGATTATGGCATCAGCCTACAAATCACGTAGTTGATTATGACATCATATGATTGACTGAGAAACTTGAATCCTCCATTATGCATGTAGGTTGTCCTGTCTTGCCGTATCATATCCTATCCTACCTTACTTTGTCATACTCTACCATAACATCCTCTACCCTGTCTTGGTATATACCCTACACTACCATACCATGATCTATCTCCCCTACCATACTTTACTGTACCTTATCTTACACAACTATAACCTCTATTACTCTGTGTCTGCCTCTAGCGGATGCATAGGGGATTACATGTACGCAAACCAAAGCCATACTAGTTTCGCTGTTACTATGCATGTACAATTTTGTAGATATATTACAGATCCATGCATACTACTAATTGGTCAAGACTACTGGCACAGATATCAACAGACAGATCCATTTCTAGTTATAGCCCTCCCGTTTCTAGCTAAGCTTTATACACTTTGTACACATGATTGAACCGATTTTATCACTTTGAACCCTGAATGCCCAGAATATCTATTTCAGTGTTGGCTTCTGAATAATTTGAAACTAATTTGAGTGGGAGCTAATTCAAAATATACAACAGACTGTTTCATAAATTGTAAATTCGCCACTTTAGAGTTCAGATGACTACTGTCAGATTTTTATCTGTCGTGTCGGATCTACATAATTCGATTATAGCATCTTCTAACTAACATGTGACATAATTTGATTATAGCATCTTCTAACTAACATGTGACATAATTTGATTATAGCATCTCCTAACTAACATGTGACATAATTTGATTATAGCATCTTCTAACTAACATGTGACATAATTTGATTATAGCATCTTCTAACTAACATGTGACATAATTTGATTATAGCATCTTCTAACTAACATGTGACATAATTTGATTATAGCATCTTCTAACTAACATGTGACATAATTTGATTATAGCGTCTTCTAACTAACATGTGACATAATTTGATTATAGCATCTTCTAACTAACATGTGACATAATTTGATTATAGCATCTTCTAACTAACATGTGACATAATTTGATTATGATGTCAGATTGGATCGCTCTATTCCTATTTGACCTACTTTCATCATCAGGCTAATATGCTTTTAATACAATATATAATGAATATACCTGTATCAATGTTCATCCTCTTCCTTAGTTTCCATCATTACATTGTAATTGCCACCTTGTTTACAGTGTCTACAATTGGAATTGACTGATTGCATAGAGAGATACTGGAGGCGAGTGTGCAGATTTTGCACAATATTTCTACTAGTTTGTTTTTGTTTTGCAGGTTGCAATGTACATAGCTGTTTTTCGTTTACACGTTTTATTGACATGTCCCCCGCTGAACTGTCCTCACATATGCTGTCTGGACTCATTGTCAGGTACATTTCATGACTATCATCGCTATCACATGGCATAATTTAGAATTTGATATTTGCATAGCATGTATTGCTATGCAAATTATAAATTGTATAGTTGTCTGCAAAAATGTAGAGCAATTACTGTGATTTCTCGACTAAAGGCCGCCCTCGAATATAGGACGTTGTCCCAAATTTGACCAAAATCCGCCCAAAAAACTTGTATTATACGTATAAGAATTTAAATTTAGAAAAATGTACCTTTAAAAAATCGAAAATTGGTATCAAAAATTACGATCACTCAGCTTTATGTTTAATGTATGACTAAAAATTATCATGGTGGAAGAGAAATTATTAAATAGGACCGCCTAAATATTGTGTATCTTAAATAAAGATCGTTTATTACATCAAAATCAATCTAATTTTGGCATAAAATGTCTCCTGAAAATATAGAAATCATGTGGCAGAAACAGAATGTAATGGCTCTTTTGTGTTTGGAGGCGCTGTGTGATCTTATGTGCTAACAGGAGTTGGTTATCTGGCTCTTTTGTGATTGGAGGCGCTGTGTGATCTTATGCGCTAACGGGAGTTGGTTATCAAACAGGTACGGGAACATTCAGTTCCTATTGCGCAATGATGATATATAGCAATTTCTGAGTCCAGAATATTTAGATCCGAGTACTCACTCTAATTAGAATAAAGATCTTTTGCGATTGGAGGCGAATCACGTGATTTATACATGTCTTTTCTCGACACCATTTTATGTCAAATTCTGGATTAATTTTGATGTAATAAGTGATGTTTATTAAAGAATAAGCAATATTTAGGCGCCCCAATTTAATAATTTCACTTCCGCTTGGTGTTTTTGGAATATATACATTAAACATAGTCGTCAGGCGGCGCGAATTGTCTAGGGTTACATTTAGTTCAATTTCCGTGGTATAATCTTTGACTTTTTACAAAAATATTTAATTTTAAAGAGTAGTGTGTGTGCGTATGGATGTGCATGTACGTTTATGTGCATATGTGTGCACATTTGTCAGACATTCTATGTAATCATTACTTGTCTATAATCGTTTGTAATTCATATTCTGCATATATATCATATTTCCCAATTACGGAGATGATTCTGCTACAAATTGACTAACTTTGTGTACATTGAAAAAGTTGATGGAACTAACCGCTGTCCATTAGTGACACCATTATGAAACTGAGCAAGAGTTATCCTTCCATAGAGAGTTGAATTTAACCATTCATTAGTGTGGTAACCATGTTGGTATGGTTATAATGAGAGCAGTGCTCAGGCTTTTAACCTTCGTATTTGTTCAGGACAATTGCAATTTTGTCATAGAAAACGTACATTTTACTACTGGTATGCCTGGCTCAGGTATCAAGCCAGTCATTCCAGTGATAAATTTACAAAAAAATAGACTTGGTCTCCAAATGGACATTTATCAAGGCCAATGCATAATCCGTTTTTAGCTGGCTTGAGGGTTAAATGGTTAAGACATATTTTATTGATTTCAGACAACCTTTCTATCACATCTGTGGGCAAAAGCTGCTAAAAATATGTTTCTTTAGTCTTATTCTTGTTTGTTGTATAATGGAACAGATGGCAGTTAGTTAATCATTAGTTATGAAAACTAGGCAATAAATCCTTTGAACTCATGCATGTGTTTCTTTATGGAGGTGCTCTTTATATGATAGCACTTTTTATATGGATGAATCCTATCTGTAAGTCGAGTATATAACGTCATTATCAATTACGTCACATGTACAAGCTGACATCACAATCAAGATGTGTAATGAATGACATAACTAAGTCCGTCACATGAACCTTGAATAGTCTGTCAGTTGTACGACTTGCACGTCTTTACCATTTAATAAACATTGTGTTGAATATTTTGGAAGTAATTTGACTGGGTACAGCGCTCAGTAAAATTAATTTAAAAATATTCAACAGGTTAGCTTTATAGTTGCCATGAAATTGCGATTCTGGGAATACAGGATTCAAAGTATATAAATTTAACCCAACATGTGCAAAGCGTGAGCAGAGTTTAGCTTAAGATGGGGCCCGAGGCGTAGCTAAAAGTGGATTCATCCATTGAGGTGGTGTTTAAAGTAGTTTCTTTGCTGTGCCTAGCTCACATTGTAACTCTATTTGTTTTCAGGTGGCTCTCTGTTTTTCTCTGGCTAAAATCTGCTTACAGGATACAGCATTATAATGAATGGGCTACGGAAGCTATGAAAAGGTGAGATTGTTAGTAAAACTAGTATACGTTATGACAGGCCTGTCAGTCTGCTTTCATTTCAGGCCAAAGTTTGCTGAGTAAGCAGTGAAAACAGTTATGAGCTTATTGTTATTTTGATGATAGGTTTAATTGAACTTACATCATATGATAAAAATCAAGTTTCTTTATGGCCAATAATAAGTCCCACTATCAAACGTTAAGACCACAGTGACAATCTTAGAACGTTTGTCACAATTCTTTAACCAGTTGCACCCAAACTTGGCACTATCTGTGTAGTATCAATAATGACGCGGATAAGAGAGGCATTTAGTTCCACATAATTCTCTGATATTAGCAAACTAATTAGGAAAAATAGTCGTGGCCTGCCAATGGGCCTTTCTCAATATCCAGTGCTGTAACTTAGCATTTTGAGGTGAGTGAAATCAGGGCTTGCTAAAAATTAAAACATAATGCCCTCGTTGAGGTTGGGCTGCCCGCATTCTAATATGTCAAATAATAGGTCAGTACACAGACTTGCATTATTATAAAATAATAGTTATTAAATGAAGCTGCTATTTATCAACATTCAAAATGACAAAGATTCTATAATTGCATTTGGATTATGCCATGATATAAGATAAAAATCAACAAACTGGATTTGTAAATATTCAAGGCACTGATATTTTTTCCAAGCACTAAAATTTGAGTTGCGCATAAGGGCATCTGACTTTTGATATCCTAATGCCCTCAGTGATTTTCAAGTGCATTTGCATCAGGGAACTCGCTAAGTTACAACACTGAATATCCCTGCAGAAGAATCTTTGTGGAGCATGACCATTAGGGGGTTAAAATATAAGTTTATTATGGTTTCCAGGCAGGCGTTCATTTTAAACACTAGTATATGCAAATAACGTTATAACTTAACCAAGCCAAGTGAGTTTGGCAGCATTCTTAGCCATTTAACCCTCAAATTTGTTCACAGAAATTTAAATTTTCTCAAAGAAAATGTCAATTTGCAGACCAGTAGGAGACTATATTTGAAAATTTACCACTGGAATGACTGGCTCGGTTATCGAGCCAGTCATTCCAGTGGTAAATTTTCAAAGTTCTTTTAGTCTACAAATACACAGTTCTCAAGTACACTGCAGAGGCCAGTTTTGGCCGGCCGGCTTAAGTGTTAAATCATTAAGACATTTTAACATGTGCATGTATTTCAATCTTCATTCCATTGCTATTAATTTCACATCTCTTTTCAGCTCAAAGTACTTATCCTGTCGTGCATTTCTTTTGGAGCCATGTCAAACAACTTCCTTTGCTTCATTAGATACTAGTCCACAGCTCAGAAATCTGGTGTTTGTCAAGCCGACGCGAGCAGCATGTGCGCACATCCGTGCTAAAATGCATTTTATGCAGGAGACAACATGGCATAGGAATGTCCGCTTAAAGCATGCCAGACTGGCTGCCGTGGCACACCTGAAGAAGAATCCACTCAGTCCACCGCATTCACCAACAAAGGTAAATTTGTGCTTGGTAACGACACTCAAATCTGTATTAGATATATCAAAAAATTATATAGAGCAATAAAAATGGTTACTAATTCAAAGACGGGTGTTTAATACACATCCGTTGCCATTTTAATAAATCTTGGGGCCAAAAGATAATGGTTAAAAAAGTTACACTATCTTTCGCAGTCTTTGCAAACCAAATAACTGACAGTGGTTTATAACAACACTGATGTCAGATTTTGAAATTTTCAAATTAGATTATAAGATGAACTGGTGTACACTTTTCAACAAATTTGGTGGAAGATGGTGCTGTCGAAGACAGCAACATCATTCACCAAAATTGTTGAAAAATGTGCACCAGATTCTTTGCTATTGACATGGTAAGAGATAGAATATTGACATCAGAGTGGTAAAGGTTAACTGGCTTTGTACATTTGAAAAGGGAGCTTAGTTTTCCAAACAACTGACCCATGGCATCAGTTTGTGTATTCTTTAACTTAGATTCTTTCAGTCTTTGTGCTTGAAAGAACTCGTGCTCCCCATTCCTTTCACTCTTTAATAGTCAAGCCTGTCAAAACCGTCTTTTGTAGCTGTCTTGATAAGTGTAATTGTTGATTTGGAGGCTAAGAGAAGGCTGTTTGAAAATTTACCACTGGAATAACTGGCTCAATAAACAAGCCGGTCTTGTGGTACATTTTCAAAAATAGCCGTTTGTTTTGCAAATTTATATTCACTGAGAAAAAATTATTTAATTGGGTGAAAGTCTGCGATTTTAAGAAAAATTTACTGGAAATTGTCAGAACGCTACTCCTCATGCTTGGCGGATTTCATATTAATTTGGCTGGACAGATCCTATGGTGGTAGGCTTTAGAACTTGTATACAGAATTCTGATTGCTCAATGTCTTTGGTGGCCATCTTGAATTTTCAGAAAAAATGCTCGAAATCATTTAAAACACTACTCCTAATATCCTAATAAACTGCTTGGACGATTTGAAGCGGACTGGCTGGAATGGTCAGCCTAGGGTGGTCGGTTTCAGAACTTGTATACAGAATTTTGATTAATCAATTTTTCCTGCGGCCATCTTGGATTTACTGAAAATTTTGAGAAATCAGTTAAAGGGCTGCTACTCATTAACTGCTTGGCCAATTTAAACCAACATCAGCTGGAAGGACCCTAGGCTGGTACGCTTCAAAAATTGTACACAGAATTTTACTTGCTTGATATTTTTGGGTGGCCATCTTGTATTTTCCGAAAAATGGGAATTCCTATAAAACACTACTCATTAATCGCTTGGGCATTTTCAACCAGATTTGACTGGAAGGATTCTATAGTGTTAGCATCTAGAAGCTAATTTCAGAATTTTGATAGGTAAATGTTTTGGCAGCCATCTTTGATTTTCTGACAATTTTCCGGAACCATTTTAAAACAGTACTCCTTAATCAATGGGTCGATTTCACCAAAACTTGGGTGGAATGATCCTATGACGGTAGGCTTCAACATATTAAACAAGAATCTTGATTGGTCAGTTTCTTTGGTGGCCATCTTGGATTTTCTGAAAATCATCCATCGTTTCTAATTAAATGCAAATGGTTCAAATGCTAATTAATGGTCCACGTGAGTGCCACAGGCCCCTTCAAGGCCTTGGGCCTCTTGTTTGGAAAATGATGTCGCTGTTGCTAAGTAAGTCACGGCAACAGCTTACAACTACACCATGTTCAAAATGAACACCAGAGGGTGCTTCAACCAGTTCCTTGCACAGTATCTGGATTTGTGCGTGCTGGTGAAAAGGCAAGTTGAAATCGTATAAAAATTATACAATTTTGTGAAATCAGGTTAACTTTAATTCCTATGTTGTGTGTTTAACCTTTTTATCCTTTAACACTCATAACAGCCAAAAATGCCTTCTACATGGGTCTTGAGAAATCTCCATTTGCAGACCAAGAGAAAACTATTATTGAAGATTTACCACTGGAATGACTGGCTCGATAACCAAGCCAGTCATTCCAGTGGTAAATGTTCAAAAGTAGTCTTCTCTTTGTCTGCAAATAAAAAATTCAAATTTTCTTGAACGAATTTTGAGGGTTTAACAGGCTAAATTTACTCAAGAAAATCCAAATATTTGCATATTGAATGCTCATTTGCTGGCCACGAGAATGCTATTTTTGAAAATTTACCAGTGGGATGGCTATCTCGTTATCGAGCCAGTCATTCCAGTGGTAAGTTTTCAAAAACTATTCTCTTGATCTGCAAATTGACATTGAGAGAGTTAAACTATATTTATTAGTCCCCTACCGGTAAAATAAGGGGAGGTGGGTGAGTGGGGTAACTATAGGTTTGCACTCCATCTGTCTGTTTATTCGTCCATCTGTCGCAGTTGGTTTTCCGCACTTTTTTTCGCAGTGCTTCAAGGTACTGAGAATTGGTACATTGCTTTGTTATGAGAAGTTACAGACCAAGTTCGAGTTTCGGGCGAATGCATCAATTTTTTATGGAGTTATGCCCCCTTTCGACTTAAGAAATATGAAAAATATCACCTTTCCGCACTTTTATTCGGTACATCGCTTTAGTATAAGGTTTTACAGAGCAAGTTCGAGTTTCAGACATTTTTGTCAGTTTTTCATGGATTTATGTCCCTTTCGATTTATGAAATACGAAAAATATTAGTTTTCCGCACTTTCTCACAGTCTCAAGATATTCAACGGAGAATTGGTACGTTGCTTTGTTATGATAAATTGTAGACCAAGTTCGAGTTTCAGGCATTTGCGTTAATTTTTTATGGAGTTATATTCCCTTTTGACTTATGAAATACAAGCATATCAGCTTTTCTCCTTCACTATATATAACTGAAACTTGGTTTATTGCTTTGTTATGAGAAGTTACAGATCAAGTTCGAGTTTCAGCTGCTTCTGTCAATTGTTAATGGACTTTTTGACTATAAATCTCTAAAGATTTATGTCACCGGGTAGGGGACATGTATTGCAAAGCAATACATACAGAATGCTTATTAGTCCCCTACCGGTAAAACCGGGGGGGGGGGGGGGGGGGAACTATAGGTATGCACTCCGTCTGTCTGTCCGCACTTTTTTTCGCAGTCCTTCAAGGTATTCAACTGAGAATTGGTTTATTGCTGTGTTATGAGAAGTTACAGACCAATTTCAAGTTTCAGGTGTATAAGTCAATTTTTGATGGAGTTATGCCCCCTTTCGAGTTAAGAAATATGAAAAATATCAGCTTCCCGCACTTTTTTCACACTCCTTCAAGATATTTAAGCAAAAATCGGTGCATCGCTTTAGTATAAGGAGTTACAGAGCAAGTTCGAGGTTCAGACGTTTTGGTTAATTTTTCATGGAGTTATGCCCCCTTTCGACTTATGAAATACGAAAAATATTAGTTTTCCGCACTTTTTTTTGCAGTCTCAAGATATTATACTGAGAATTGCTACATTGCTTTGTTATGAGAAGTTACAGACCAAGTTCGAGTTTCAGGCGTATGCGTAAATTTTTTATTCATTTATGCCCCCCTTTCGTCTTAAGAAATACGAAAAATATTAGTTTTCCGCATTTTTTTTCGCAGTCAAGATATTCAACTGAGAATTGGTACATTACTTTATTATGAGAAACTACAGACCAAGATCGGGTTTCAGGCGTATGCATAAATTTTTGATTCATTTATGCCCACAAACATATCAGCTTTCAAGACTTTTTCCCTCTCCTTCAACATATATAACTGAGACTTGGTTTATTGATATGTTATGAGAAGCTACAGATCAAGTTCGAGTTTCAGCTGCTTTTGACAATTTTTAATGACATTTTTCACTGTCAATCTCTAAAGATTTATATCACCAGGTAGGGGACATGTATTGCAAAGCAATACTTACAGAATGCTTGTTATATTTTACAATCTATTGCGTACAGAATAAAATCTGCCAACCATTTCAAGCCGATACAATTGTTTAATAATATGAAGTATTTTGTTCAATGTTTTGCAATTAAAATCGACTGAGATCCAACAACTTTCAATCTAATTAGTTGCAGCTTGGACAATGTTCAACAGCTTAGCTGTGTAGCTGCTTTGAAGATGAAATACTGGCATTATACACTTTAGGAGGGTTAAATATCATATGGCACCGATACTATGGAGTTTTAACTACCAGGGGATTGAGTTTTAGATAAATATTTAAATTCTTTTGGGAAAATTATCACTAAATTTGATCATCTTGACATGCCAGGAATTCTAGTTTCATGGGAATATTTTCATTTTCGATGATATTTGCTAAGTTCACAAGAATTTTCAAGTCACCAAATTTGGGAGCAATCATTATTTTGTGCACACCCTCTACCGTTGTGAATTCAGTGGAATTTAAAAGCATGATAGTGTATATTTTCTGTCATCTACAATAGAAGAATCAAGTCTCGCAATCAACCATATGATTTTATAATCAAGTATGTCACATGCAGGCTGATACCATAATCAATTACGTCATGAATGATGTGATTAAGTCAGTTCTAACTGCTTAATAGTCCATCAAGTTGTACGAATTGTAGGTCTACTATTTAATAAACATTCTGTGGAATATTTTGAAACTAATTTGACTAGAAGCTGTTGCTATCTAGATGTCTGGAAATTGAGATTCGGGGAATGAATGGAGCGATCGATCCCAAAATGGGCAAAGCATGGGTGGAGTTTGAGTAGAGGTGGGCAGGGCATAGATAAAACTGGATTCATCCATTCACCTGGAGCCATTGCCATTATAAGTATTTTCTATATTTCTTTTGACAGCATCACCCTTCATTAGATCCAGAAGTATTAGCTCCACCCCATGCCCACAAGTATCGATCTCCTGTGTTGATGTCATCACAACTTACAGAGCTTCCAGCCTATCTCTATTACAGCATACCAAAGGTAGGCTTAAAGATAGGTTAATAACAATATACTGGGCGTGTCCGCCGTGTTGGTCCAGTGGAGAGGCGTCCCTTATCCTGCTAGGTTTATGCCTATAGGCTCCATTGTGTGGAGCTGGTGTATCCAATGACATTCCTTCTGTTTTCTCCATGGGGTGGAGGTTTCATCGTCCGGGTCTGATGAGAGTACCTGGATAATTCTGAACTGCATGTCAGTTCTAGAATGTCCATGTTTATTGAAATGTCTGGATACGGGTGTGTCGTATCGTTCATTCCCAGGCTTACAGATAGCACAAATAGGGAATGAATAGTGCGATTGTTTAGGCTGTATATAGCCTTTTAACCTTCGAATTTGTTCAGGAAAATTTAAATTTTAGAAAGTGTCCATTTGCAGACCAAGAGAAGACGATTTTTGAAAATTTACCACTGGAATGACTGGCTCGGCTATGTCATCCATTGTACAGTTAATTGATGTCTTTTGCAGAATGTAAGCCATATTGCCAGCATTCCTCTAAGTTACATGTATTTACTCTCTCATTTCTAGGTAGAAGCTAGTTGTGTTAGTTGTTATACACTAGATAGAAGTGCAATATGGCAGCGACTGCGTGAGTCATTGTGTGGTACACCCATGGCCCAGCAAAGCCTCTTGTATGGAACTCCTGACATCTTCAGTAATGCATGTTATGCACGGTACTACTTCACACCAGTTTCAATTAGCGGCTTGCTCGGATCAAAGCCCAAGCATGGCTGGTCAAACATCTTCTCACCAGGTATGTTGAGCTGATATCGTGCAATGCGATGGAATGGAAATCCAGTAAGATAAAAAATAACTTAACATTTTTACAAACTGTACAATTTTGAACACAATGTAAGAAATGTTCTATTGATTGAATAATTGTTAATTAACTTGAATGGAAGCCATTGGCTTCTAATCAAATTAAGTACAAAACAACTCGCTTCCTCATATGCTTTATAATAATGAATCATAATATCTGTTAATTTTATCACAACATATGAAAAGGTCTGTGGAGTACAAAAATTTCCCAGTCCAATTGAAAATGTGATTACGAGAAAAATTGTGTTGCAAGTCAAAGCATGAGACTGGATTGTCGTATCTTCTATTGCTTTACATCCCAGATTAGGTTTAAGGGGAGGTAACTCTGATTAAGAAGTAACTCTGGGAAGGAGTTACCTTTCTTATACTGACATGTAGATATGTCATGGAATAAACAGTTCTGGTGAGATGGTATGATTAACAGGGTGGATGGGGGTGAAAGTGGGCGGGCCTATGGGGAAAATCAATTAAAGGTGCATATTCACAGCAGAATGACTGAAAATAGAAATATAAACATCTAGAGGCTTAAATTGTGTGCCTAGATTTAATGAAATGAAATAAATCTTAATATATGTTGATTTCATTCCATAAAAATTAATATAATTTAAGTTGTGAAACTGAGTTAGAGACGCGAGTCCCTAATTAAAATTCACAACTAAAAAAATTATATAAATTTTTAAGGATTGAAATCATATGTTAAGATTTATTTCGTTTCATTACATCTAGGCCCACAATTTAGGCCTCTAAAAGTATACAATTTTAACAGTCTTATTTTCAAGCATTTGGTGGGAATATGAACGTTTAATCCTTGAATATGCATGAAAACAAGAGTTTTGCTTAATCAGTGCCCATTTGCTGGCCATGAGATTACTTTTGCAATTTTACCACTTGAATGACTGTCTCAGTTATTGAGCCAATCATTCTTGTGAAAAATAAGATGACTGCTGAGGACGGATCTGTACATTGTGACCATAATAAAGCTAAATATAAGTATACGCTATTGTATAGAGGACTATGCCCTATGCACATCTTCTCTTCAACAATTTATTGAGCAATTCATTAAAGTGAGAAATCTTCAAAAGTATAGAGGACATCTTCTCTTGAACAGTTTATTGAGCAATGGACCTTTCCATTTTTAGCTATACCCAGCCCATCACTAGCTAAGCTCCGCCCACACCTCGCCGTGTTGGGATTGATCGATCCCCAAATGCCCTAGCTATCAATTTCCTGAAAACTACAGGGAAGCTGTTGAATATTTTGTAACTAATTTGACTGGGTGCTGTTGCTGCCTAGTCAAATTAGTTTCAAAATATTCAACAGAATATTTATTAAATAGTAAAAGTAAACAATTTGTGCAACAACGCATAGTCCGTCTTCGAATATGCGTTCATGACGTACTTATCGACGTCATTCATGACGTTATTCATTATGATGTCATTGTACACATCACGCAGTTCATTATGACGTTATATGATGGGTGGGTACCCTGGAAAGGTGAATTCATTAAAGTGAGAAATCTTCAAAAGTAGGCTTTTCTTGGCTGGCAAAAGTCCACTGCAGAGGCCAGTTTGGCTGGCCTGACCCTTAATGGGTTACTAACCATCTATATGTGTTATAACTTTTTTCTCCATAGCCGTAAGATTGTGAATTGTATACATGTGTACCATTCTGTGCTGCTCCTCAGATAAAGAGACGCTGATTACCGATGCTGGTAAGCTGTATGTACTGGATTCTCTACTTGGCCGACTGAAGCGAGATGGTCACCGAGTGCTGATCTACTCACAGATGACACGTATGATTGATCTGCTAGAGGTAGGATTTGTGTTACACTGTCCATCTTATAATCTAGAAACATGTGGACTAAATATAGCCCATGCTCAAAACATGAAAATAGAACACGTGTGAATGTGCCATAATGGACCTTTCATTTGTATGCGCCTGCGCAAAGCGGGGTCGTATTATGCGATAGCACTCGCCGTCCGTCCATGCATCCATCCGTCTGATTTCTTGTCTGTACCATATCTCAAAGAGTTTACCATACCCTAACAAAGGCAGGTCAAATAGAATAATTTAAGACGTAATGAATTGGAAGCTTCCGACGACTTCGCTCAAGAACCAGTGAGACAATTCCAACTAGATTTGTCAGGAGGCATCCATGGACATAGTGATCCAAGTGTGTTTAAAGGAAGCTGATTTGTCAATTTGACCGACATCCATCTTGGGGTGTGATGGCTATTTAGGATGTCCAAAAATGTCCTGAAAATTATTTAATTAACTACTCATTAAGCCCCAAACCAATTTCATTCAAACTCAACTATAATGGCAGTAGGCTTCAGAACTTATTTGCAGAAATTTGATTGCTCAAATTTTTTGCGTCAACTATCTTGGATTTTAACAAATATCCTGGAAATTGTTTAAAAGATGTTTTGTCATTAATCTAAGGCGGGTGGGTGAAGGAGGTCAACCGGTCACAGTTGTTGAGAGCATTAGGATTTGTGATGTCATGCTACTGACTGCACATTCCAGCTCCAGTTTGATTTAATCCAATTATCTCGCTATATATTATATATATATATTATGTATTATATGTATATTGATGTAAAACACCAATATTGAATTTGCGCCATTGACCAATGACATGGGGACCAATATTGATTTAGATATTGGTGCACCTGTTGGTCAACAGTGCAGGGACCAATATCAAGTGTTATATTTGCGCCAGTATAAAACATTATACTGATGTCAAAAGTGACCTATAGAATATCATTCAAGTTTTATCGAAGATCCATTTATCAATAACAGAGGAGTAGCGATTTAAAAATTTATAAGTGGGTCACCATTTAAAATCCGTAAGGATGTCGAGAGTGGCCAATAGAATACGATTCCCAATTTCTATTGTAAAATTTGAGAATGGGATTCACTATCAAGCTCCAACAGGGCAGTGGATTGAAAATCTGGCTGTGTAATAGTGTCAAGAGATGCTTCCCGATCTAAAAATGGTTGGTTGATTCTTTGGTAGTCGGTCTATAGATGTTACATAAAGCGTCGGCGTCATACTTGATATTTCTACAACTATAGAGCTGATACAACTACATGTAATGGCTCGTGGATTGCGATTCTGTATGAAATTATTTGTGCTATGTTTCATTATTTTCACAAGAGTCTATTCTGTATTATATTTATTATCTATGTGTGCTATTATGCTGGTGGATTTCAAGGGGGGGGGAAATTATGTTATTAAAGAAGTAAATTTTACAAATTTTTGTTTTATTTGCATCTATCAATGGCTTCCATCCAATTCACTTCTCTGATATTCTCGCAATTATGGAACATTATCAGGGTTCCCACTACCTTGAAATTCCTTGGAAATCCTCGAAAAATTATATTGCATTTTCAAGACCTTGAAAGTCCTTGAAATTAGCCAGAATTTAAAATCTCCTTGATAAGCCCTTGAATTTGTCATTGTCCCACTTCCACAACTTTGGCAGTCCAAGCAAGAATATAATAATCTATATTATATAAGTATTCACAGGATTTGTAATTCAGAATTTAGTGTGATCTGTTTCTAAAATGTTGGAATTAAAATGTAATAATACAGAATTATGTGGGTCGAACAGGCGGCTATAAGGGGCTGTAAAGGAGGCCATACCTTAAATATAGTCCTTGATGATTATTATTCTTGACCTTGAAAATCCTTGGAAAAAACCTTAAATTCAATATTCAAAAACCTATGGGAACTGTGTTTATGTAACATCTGAGTAAATGCCTATACACTACCAGTAATAAATAGGTCTCTGTACAGTCAGTCAATCAGAATTTGTGTAATCCGATAAATACCAATATAGATTTCATTATTCATCCCCTGCACTGTTTACCAATGGGTACGCCAATATCGTATTCAATATTGGTCCTCACACCATTGGCCAATGGACACACCAATATCAAATTCGATATTGATCCCCACCTCAATGGCCAACAGGTGCGCAGATATCGAATTCACTATTGGTCCCGCACTATTGTCCAACATCGTAAATTTGATATTGTCATGTTACATGGACATAGGTTACAATTATCTCACTTAAGTTATATTTGAACTAGAGTTTTAGTAATGCAGTGCATCACAAAGAACACTACTCGAGATCACGAGATACCGGTAACCAGTGACATACTAAAAATAAAAAACTATAATATGCTTATAATACATATGCCTACGCTCGCTGACCTCGTTCTCGTTACAGTAGCTTGTATTGATCTATACACCTGTGCAAAAGTTAAGCACCAGCAAAAACAATAGAACGTAGAAACATGATGGTACAACTAGGCTGCCATACTTTTTGTCCCCGCGTTAGCTGACATAATTCCAAGTACGAAATGCACATGCATGCATGACTTCACGCCGCTTGATGTCCGTGCGTGGCGGGAAACAGCACACGTGTTCAGTTATGTAAAAGTCCAGTTTGAGGTGTAGAACATTACATACAGATTTAGGCGACAAGATTAGGAATTTTGTGTTCATGACCGTGGTTTATTTGTACAGAGAGAATTAGCTCTTGATTGTGAACCGCTATGGCAAGACGAAGGTTAAGTGATCGTGTGAAATGGCAAATCATAGGCATGCATACCACTGGTATGTCATGCAGAGAGATTGGCAGACAGCTGAACATTAACCATACTGTAATCAGTCGTTTGATTGCAAAACATGGGCAAACTAACGAGGTGAAGGACAGGCCTAGATCTGGAAGACCGAAGAAGACTACTGCCCGTGATGATCGAGCCCTAGTACGCCTTGTTAGGAGATCTCCATTCACCAACAGCAGAGTGCTCAGCCAGCAATGGGAAACGCGCAATAGAGTGTCAATGTCTACCGTCAAAAGGAGACTGTATGCTTCTGGCATGAAAGCTAGGAGACCTGTCAGACGTCCTCTCCTCACTGCACACCACAAAGAGGAGCGTCTGAGGTGGTGCAACGAAAGAAGACACTGGAACATGAGATCCTGGAGACGGGTACACTGGTCCGATGAAAGTTGGTTCCTGCTTCATGCCACAGATGGTCGAACTCGTGTATGGAGGTCCAGACGCACGGCGTACGACCAACGTAACATCATGGAAGAAGTTCCATTTGGTGGAGGTTCCGTTATGATATGGGGGTGCATCTCATTTGATTGTAAGCTGGATCTGTTGACTGTACCTGGAACACTAAATGGACAAAGATATCAAGATTCCATACTGGATAGAGTTGTGGTCCCTCATTTTGTAAATCATGCACCTGGAACCCACCCTATATTCATGGATGACAACGCCCGACCACAATCGTGCTAGAGCTGTGCATGAATACCTCCGCCAGAATGCCATCGAAACCCTACCATGGCCAGCAAGGAGCCCTGACATGAACCCTATTGAGCATATCTGGGACATTCTGGGAAACATGGTGAGAATGAGGGATCCTCCTGTGCAGAACCTACAGGAATTAACAGACGCACTCCATCTTGAATGGCAACGAATACCACAATGGCGTATCAGTCGGTTGGTGACCAGCATGAGACGTCGTGTCCAGGCCGTCATCCAGGCACAAGGTGGATATACCCGGTATTAATAATGACAGTCTCAAACTCGTGCACAGATGTTAAACTTCGTTTTCAGACACCATTAATGACAATCTAGCCACGTGTGTCAACTGTAGGGCAATAGTTGTCAGTTGTGTCAACGTAACCATATTCAGGCCTCGTTTTCAAGTTCAAACAAAAACATACAGTGTTTCCCCACCATCATAATCAGCATTCCTCTAGTTGCATTATTACCTCTTGCACTAAGATGGATGGGTACATAAATGTTTATGCTATTGCTTTCTTCATAGCACATGAATATACCCTCGCATGTGCGTAAAAATAGGGTGGTGCTTAACTTTTGCACAGGTGTATATATCTAATGCTACCCGCCAACATAAGAAGTGAATATAGATCGCGGGGACAAGTTTTTCTCATATTGTCGGTTCCTCTTTACTTGGGCCATTAGCCGGTCACTACAAAGTTGTAAAATTCCGGGAAATTGCTAACTAACCAGGCTGTAGTAATTGATATAAAATTAACGCAAAATATTCATTTGATATTATGATTTTCTAGAAAACAACGGCCTGAAATTATAAATTATTAGCGCAAGAAAAGATAGGTTTTAGATATTGTTAACCACCCCCTGTCCTACGAGGTTAATTAAAATAAGTTTTATTCTATTTTTGCGTGAAGTACGTTCTTATAAGTAGTAATTTATCAATTACTTTAACCCTAGCCTCTAACAACAATTTGACAGATACGGATAACTAAGAAAATTTTCAAGTGTGATCGTTAAATATCATTTTCCCGTACGAAGAGCAGTACCTTATCGCGTTAGCCAGATATATTATTGGAATGTAAATAGTGGAAAGCGGATTATCTGCCTAACAGAAGGTTATACCAGTTTTGTTATATTTTGATATTTCGGTATCAGTAAAATCATACCGGTATGACTACTGGTATGGCTATGATACCGGTATTCAGTATAATATCAGTATATCGTGAAGCCCTACCCCCCATCCCACCTTCCGTTGAACCCCACCTTTCACTGAACGCATGCAATTAATCTTGTAGTTCAGTGAACTGTGAAAAGTAGGTCATGCTGATCTACTTTTGATACATGATACACTTTTAGACTATGATGCATCCATATACCAAGTTTAGTAACTATGCATGAAAAGTCTTGAAAGTGTGGTCCGGATAAAAAATTGGACAGAAAAATCAAATTTGGTGTGGTGTTCAGTAGTATAAGGACATATTGTAGATTAACTTTATGAGCAATTGTAATTCAGAATTGAATTGGTTAATTACTAAAGGGAATTTACATCGATCATGCAGCCATAAATATATCACCTAGCAAGCAATTGTAATTAACATTAGTTCTAGGTGAGTGCATGTTATAGCGCTTTCCCATTTCTCCTTCCTGTTTTTGTCAGAGCAGATCAGTGACGAGATTGTGTGATATAATAATTACTCGCTTCACTAATCATACTTTGAGTAATGCATACTTTAGTCTCTAAGCTCCTCATACATAGCATTATAGATTCAAATAAATAACCGATTCATTTACATTGATTAAAATAATTACCGGAATGTCAGAGTTCTGGCTAGGTGTAATTTCAGAGCTATATTGCATGTTAGTTCTGTGACTCAATAGGGTAATTGAAATTAATGTAGCTTTGTTCTACTGCCTTCTAAAAGATTTTGTATCAGTACTGAATCTTAAGCGCATGTGCACTTGGATAGTGACACACGCTGAAGGCTGGCAGGAGTATTGCGGTCAACGCCATCTGTGTGTTTGTGTTTATCCAGAACATACCTCCTAAACTCAAGAAGATAGAATCACCAAATTTGGTACATGCATTCATGTTAGGGCTGGCTAGAGAGAGTTGAAGTTGGCTCAAAATATCAAATTATTTTTTATGTCACACGATCACTAGGTTCATACAGAAATACACATTTGTTGCCATTACTTTGGAATGCAAGAAGGTAGAATCACCAAATTTAGCGCATACAATCATATTTTGGCTGGCTGGAAAGAAAGAACTGAAGTTTCAGGTCAAAGGGTCAAATATTTGGGTCACTAGGTTCGTAATAAAATACACACTTATGGCTAACTTGAGAATGCAAGAAATTAAAATCACCAACTTTGTCACATACATGTACAATCAAATTGGGGTTGGCTAAAGGGAGATGAGCTTTCATGTCACAAATTCCTAGGTCACTGGATCACTAGGTTCGTGGAATGAAACAAGTCTCCAATGTCCATAACGTTGATATATTTTTCAATCGGGCTGATGTGAGGTGAAAGGTGTCTGTTTTAGAAACAATGTTGCTGAAAGCTGTTAGCTTTTGTCCCAAAAATTGTCACACGGCTTCAGGATTCCACGGGCAATATTTATCCCAAGTTTGGAGAAGATCCCTCCATTAGAACCAAAGTTAGTGAAAAATGTAGCAAAAATTTCCTTTTCCGAAACAGTGTTGCTGAGAGCTGTTGCTGTCAGGCTGTTTGAACTAAGTTTGGATACATGGTTGGTTGGCTTATGCTGTTAGGAATTACTGTGATGACATTGAGGTGCTATGGTCAAGGTGACTGACCTCTGATGCTTATCATCAATGAGGAGGACAGACGCAGCAGTTAATTCCACCATCCACAGAATTCTTGTGATAATGGCTTTCTCTCTCATGGCGGGCATAGACAAACTTGGTTTTCACAAATTGTTAGCCAACAACACTTTCTTAGCCAACTTTTAACTGTTTTAGCTCATGTTTTGAGATGTCTGCAATCCATCACCACCAGATAACCATTTCAACTGAACACTATATACCATTTAATACAAGATTTTGTTGAGTATTTTGAAACTAATATGTCTGAAATCTGTTGCTGCCTAAGTAGGCAGCTTCCAGTCAAATTTGTTTCAAAATTATTCAACAGTTGACCTATATTGGTGCTTTTGATCTGAGATATTAGAATTTTGTTTATTTAGTCACAATTAAAACAATATAAGTACTACAGCAGTTACATAAATATTTATCATAAGATGTTCTCAATTAATGTTAATAATGGTTCTCTGCTTAGAAACTATGTATTATAATAATTATATGAATTTAATCATTAGCCAAATATTTAGCCAATCTTGTTTTTTATTATCTGGATGGGTACATGTATGTCTGTCCCTAGCGGGGGAAGGGTGGTTTGTGAAGACAAAGCGTTAGCAGTAGCTTGTATGCTATATTGACATTGTCAAATGTCATTAACCATGCCGTTGTTCATTCTCTGCACTAATTTCAAGGAAGCGAAATATGAAATCTCTTGAATATTTTTAGAGCAATTTTATCAAATCTTAGTCGGAAAAATTGTTTTCAAGATAACCATCAGTAGTTCATCCAAATCATGCACTAAATACATCATCAGTACCATCAGCATGTGAATAAGTTGATTAATGTAATCATATTCGCTTGTTGCATGCATCTTGTGTTACTAAATTCAAATTATCATCATATTGCTTGACTTTTTGTACCTTGTTAACTTTGCAGGAGTATATGTGGCATCGAAAACACACCTACATGAGATTAGATGGATCATCAAAGATTTCCGACCGTCGTGATATGGTGGCTGATTTCCAAAATCGCTCAGATATCTTTGTGTTCTTACTGAGTACCCGTGCTGGAGGTCTCGGCATCAACTTGACTGCAGCTGATACTGTGAGTTGTGGGTTGGTGTAAATATCTTTGTTTAACTCTAACAGTCTCGATACAGCTACCCACCAGACACTAATTTCACTGAGCAAAAACTTAACTTGCTGAGAATTTTGAAAACAATTTAACTGAAAGGTGTTGATAGCTTAGCCACCAACAACTTTCAGTCAAATCCTTTTCAAAATATTTAGCAGTTTCAGAGATTTGACCCCTGGAATATATATTTTGCAAAAAATCAGCAGGCAGACAGTTTATGGTCAACCTGGTCAAAACAGTCTCTGCAATGGTCTTGAATAATGTCCATTTGCAGTCCAAGACACATCGATTTTGTCCCGACTGCGAAGCAGAAGCGACACATAGCTGTCACCATGCCGACGATGGTGGCAACATCAACGTTTAGTTTTGGTTTCAGGATTGGAGCTACCCTATTGGAGCTAAGCTTGAATACCTGGTTGCCTATGGTGTAAGGAATCAGCATGATGACATTGAGGTCACACGGTAACAGATCATGGTCACTAAACTTTTAATTCCATGGAATTCTAATTGAGAATTGACCACTACAATATCTGGCTAGATAACTGAGCTAGCTTGGCCTGCAGATCGACATTCACTAAGCCAATATGTCAATTTACGTAAACATTGACCATTAAAGAGTTAAAGTTTTCCCCTTTAACCCTTTCACCAATAATTTCCGCATATCTCATTTTCAAGGCAAAGATACAAGAAAAATTGAATGTTTTGAAATTAATTTGTCTGGAAGCCGTTGCTTCCTTAGGCAACAATGCTTTCGAGTCAAATTTATTTCAAAATATTCAACAGAATAACTTTTATATTATTAAGACTTTACTATGTCAAGAAGTTGTCCATGAAGGGTTAATAGTCAGACTAGAAAACAATGGCTCCTGTCGTTATTTTTGGGAATATTGCAGATGATGAGAAAAATATTTGAGAAACTTGATCACTTGCTATGACGGGCTTGGTTTTCTGTGAGTCATGCTCTTAGACAACAATATCGTGCAGCAATACTCTTCAAAATACATACCAGGCAAAAATTGTTTGCTAACCAATGTATGCTGCCAGTGGACCTTTACAGTTTATCCATCCATCATATGATGTCATAATCAAGTATGTGATGTGTAGAATGACGTCATAATCAATTACAGCATGAATGACTCGATTTAGTCCATCTTAAACTCTTAATAGTCTGACAACTTGTATGGATTATATGTCTTTGCTATTTAATAAACCTGCTGTTGACTATTTTGAGACTAATTTGACTGGGCACTGTTGAGTCAAATCTGTTTCAAAATATTCAACAACTTACCTGTATAGTGGCAGGGCATTGTTATTGTCAGTTCGCTTACATTACATATATCTTCCTTTGTCTTTGTAACATGGTGTTGCAGATACCTCATAACAGGACCTCTATTGGATTGCATTTTGGCAAAAGCTCTGTAATCGCCGGAGTTTTATGATGCCTTTATCCAGTGACCAAGAACATAAAATGTGTTACATATCCACTTTGGTTTACACTTGATAGTAAAGCACCTGTATCAGGGGACATGTAGCCATTATTGGTCTATTTTCAGTTTAGACATAACTAATCGAGTGTTGTTCTCCTCGTTTAGGTGATATTCTATGACAGTGACTGGAATCCTACAGTCGACCAGCAAGCTATGGACCGAGCACATCGTCTAGGTCAAACTAAGCAAGTGACAGTTTACAGGCTAGTGTGCAAAGGCACGATTGAGGAGCGTATTCTACAGAGAGCTAAAGAGAAGAGTGAGGTATGTAATTATTGTGTTGAGATCTATCTAAATGAAATTAGTGTACTTTTACAAAACGTAGCTACATATTTGCAGATCTCGCATTGTTTATCCTTATTCCCTGATCAGTAGCAGAATGAGTTATCTCCCTTGCATTGTTTAAACAAAGCTAGGATTCCATTAACGCGTATGCGTATCCGAATGAGTGATTCCATTTGTACGTATGCGTATGCGAAAGTAGTGATTTTATTCAATCAATTGAACTGCTACTACTACTACTACTGCTACTACTACTACTACTACTACTACTACTACTACTACTACTACTACTACTACTGCTACTACTACTGCTACTACTGCTACTACTACTACTACTACTACTACTACTACTACTACTACTACTACTACTGCTACTACTGCTACTACTACTACTACTACTACTACTAGCATGAATGTATTCTAAAATAGTCTATCAGCCTTTCAGTGAATTTCACATTCCAGCGCGCTTACTATGAATTTAACTTATATATTGGAACACGTGTACAGAATAATAGTACCGATTTGGGGAAAGCCCATGAATGACGTAATGAAAACGTCATCTTCAAGTAATCCCACATCCGAATGCTGTCTGTATCCGATTAAAATCGCTACATGTAGCGATCGGATTCGGATATGGACAGGTTTCGCATACGGACATATGGAATCATACTATCTATTTGTTATGAAAATTTTCTCATAGAAAATGTCCATATTATGCAGACCAAAATAAGTGTTTTTGAAAATTTGGCACTGGAATAACTGGCTCGATTATCGAGCCAGTCATTCCAGTGGTAAATTTCCAAAAATAGTCGCTTGGTCTGCAATGAGACATTTCTCAGGACCACTACAGAAGCCTTTTTAGGCTTGTATGAGTGTCAAATAGTTAACTAAAGTGTTTTCACACAGATTTGTGGTTAGTATGTTGCGTGTTTATTACAGATTCAGCGTATGGTAATCAGTGGCGGTAACTTCAGACCCGATATACTGAAACCTAAAGAGGTGGTCTCATTGCTTATTGATGATGATGATATGGAGAACAAAAGCAAGTCATTTTAGTTGTAATTTTTTTTTTAAATAGTCCGCTCTGGCCTTGCAAATGGGCATTCAGTAAGCAAAACATTTAAATTTTCCTAACAACTTTTGACCTAAAATGGTTACGGTAGAGCCAGATTGAATATCTAGAGCATCTAATATATGCATGTATTTTCTATCTAAGTGTCTAACAAATGGATAGCTTTCATGATTAGTTTTAATATATATGTACACCCATAAAATGAAAATATAAAGTCAGCCTTCAATGCAATATATGTTTCAAGAGTAAGATGAATATCTTCGGGTGAATAAAGGTATTGGTTTGTGTAAGTAATTGTTAATGCTTTACTCTCTACTGTGACTCCCATCTTAATACAATTCTTCTCCCTTGTGTTCAGTCTTATTTACTACTTTCCATAGTGAAATCTGATGATTATTATTGTTTTGTCAACAGTACGTGTGCATCAAGAAGAAAAGGGTGATAAGAATGATCAGTACAAAAGTAAAGAGAAAAAACGGAAACGAGACAAGAATCCAGATAAGGTGAGCTAATGAGAAAATTTGTCATCGCCGGGTAACAAATTCTAACGCATTTCATTCTATATGCTTGTTAATTATTAATAGTTACTAATTGGTTATGGTAACCGTGGCTAATTGTTTGTAAAGTTTTCTCTAAATAATACATTTTTAAAACGGCAACAGCGTATGATCATGTTTACAACACTAAACATTCTGATGAATATTTTGAAACTAATTTGACTAGCAGCAATAGCACCAAGTCAAATTAGTTTCAAAATATTAAAAGCTTATCTGTATAGTTACCTTGAAATTGGGATTCTGAGAATTCCTGTTTCAAAGAATAAAGGAATTCGATACATGCAAAGCACGTTCGGGGGTTACCTATAAATGGGCGGGGCAAAGCTAGAAATGGATCCTTCTATTGTATGCAAATGATAGGTACAAATTGGTTCATTGAGTTTCCTTCAATTACAGATTACCAGTATACAATCCTTGTGTTAATTAATGGCATACATAATGTGTCATTTAACCAGTTTACTTACTTAGGCCCCTGGCTTTCACACCAGATATAGTTTTGTCCCTGATATATAAAATTGGCAATTAAAAATATTTCTAAGATTTGTACTAACCCACAGGGATGGCACAAAACCACAAGGCACAATTTTTGATTCACAAACCATAATTAACTATGGTTGACTAGATCGCAATCGAGATTGAAATAATTAACTAACTAGTTTAAAACTTTGTCGAGAAGCCTTCCAAGTTCGGCCGAAATGGTTAATTATATGAAATTTATGTAATATCCAAAATCGTGGATAGCCTTCGCTTGCTACTGTATAAATATATAAATACTTCACCTATTCAATTATTTGATGAAATTACACCCTTTGACTGTATGTCAATGTTCTCAAGTAGCCGCCCTTTTCAACTTTATTTCATATAGAAATTGTTTGAATTTTTTATGATCGTTGAAAACATCCTGCAGCTGCAATCAAATCTCTGGCTGCTTTCATATCCTCAGCCAGAGAGCCCTTAGCTCCTGCAGTTTGAACTTTTACCATACAAAAATACTAATTTTCATAGCCTATCAAAATAGTAGATTTAATTACTAGGGAAAGGTTAACAAAAAAGCTCTTCTATGCTAGTGCAATTCACCTTTCCAGAGAATCCACCCATCATATGACGTCATAATCAACTACGTGATGTGTACGTCACGAACACATATTTCAAGACGGTCTATGCATTGTTGTACAAATTGTATGCCTTTACTATTTAATAAATATTCTGTTGAATATTTTGAAACTAATTTAACTGGTAGCTGTTGCTGCCATAGGCAACAGCACCCAGTCAAATTAGTTACAAAATATTCAACAGCTTCTCTGTATACTTTTCAGGAAATTGATAGTTAGGGAATTCAATCCCAACACGGCGAGGTGTGGGTGGAGCTTAGCATAGCTAAAAATGGAACGGTGAATTGGGAATTGGGTACCAACTAACTATATAGTTAACCATCCAGCATTCTTTTTGCGCATCCAATGTGTATTATCAGTAAACAGACATAACTCAGTATTTTTAGCAAATCTAACTTGAGCCCAGTCAACCATTCCCACTCCATGCATTGACCTTCTTGTGTGAGCCATTTATCATTCACCAGAGCTGTTTTTCTGCCATCAGACACCAGAATGCAACAGAAAAGATTTCACTGTATCTAGATATCATATTTGTGCTTGACACGTACGAATACTATTCAATTTAACCCTTTCACTGGTGCAGTCCCCATGTCTCATTTTCAAGGCAACCATACAGGAAAACTTGAATATTTTGAAATAAATTTTACTAAAGCAGCAATGGCTTCCAGTGAAATTAATTTCAAAGTATTCAACAGATTGTTTTATATCGTAAAGAACATACTTTTTAAGGGATTTGTCTGTGAAAGGGTTAATATATAGTCAACTTGCGCCGGATACCAGCTAATACGTTTGCAGTCAAATGGTTCTTGAATTAGCCCTTACAGACCAGAATCAAGTTCTTGATTATGTACCTCATATTCTGTTTAATATTTTGAAACTAATATCACTGCAAACCGTTGCTTTATGATAGCATCAGGTATAGCCAGCGACAAGTTCCAGTCAAATTAGTTTCAAAGTATTCAACCCCTTTCCTATATAGTTATCTTGAAAATAACACACTGGAACTTCAGGGGTTAAAGGATTAAGACAATAGACCCTAAGCCTTTTCATTACTAGCAGAGCCAAGGCTGGCCCGATCCCTCAGGAGTAGACCCGTTGAGGCCAGCCTACGCTCAAAAATGGTATCGCTCACAAAATTTTGCGTTAAAGAGTTCTCTCCCTTGAGCTGTTAGACATGCTCAATAATCAGACTAAATTCTGCTGTGTATAATGTCATCAGTATAATATACATCTGGGCACTATTTTATGAAGATAACACAATTCACCAGGTCCAATGGAGGAATCCAGTTTTAGTGATTTCCCCGCCCATCTCTAGGTAAGCATCACCCACGCTTTGCCCGTGTTGGGATCGATGGATTACTGCACACTCTGAATCTCAATTTCCAGAAAGCTATACAGGTAAGCTGTTGAATATTTTGAAAGGAACTTGACTGGGTGCTGTTTCTGCCTATCAGCATGTTTATTAAATAGTAAAGACATACAATTCGTATAAACTGACGGACCATTAAGCATTTAAGATAGACTGAATCGAGTCATTCATGAGGTAATTGATTATTAATTGACATTAGCGTTAGCCTACACGTCACGTAGTTGATTATGATGTCATATAATTGACTGAGAAACTAAGTTCATCAATTGTCACCCTCACAGCGACAGTAATGTGTATCATTATAAGAAATCCTATTACTAATGCATGTAGTCCTGAGTAGGCAGGTTGATTTTAGGCATGAATGAATGATCATTTAAAAGTAACTGTGTATTTTGTTGACATATGTCAAATTTACGAAAATTATGGGGAAAAAACTAGTCCCCAGAGAACATTTACATAAAAAAACTTTCTTCCGAAATGCTTAAACACTACAGTTTTTTGTCTGGTTGTTTTTTTATCTCATCCCTATTTTCTCGTCTCCCATTTATAACAGATTCAAGTAGTCCTGAGTGTTGACCACTATATCAAGGTGACTCCAGGACATGGACCCACCATGAGATCATCTTTTGGCTAAAAACGTTATAACATATAACTATAGCAAGTCATCTACATTAGCCATTTCACCCATGAATTCCCCAAGCCAAGTCTCATTTTTAACACTACCATACAGGAAAACTATTGAATATTTTGAAGTTAATTTGACTGGAAGCCATTGCTGCCTTAGGCAGCAATGGCTTCCCGTCAAATTAATTTCAAAATATTCAACAGAATAAGTTTTGTATCGTAAAGAATACACTTTTGCAGCGATTTGTCGGTGAAAAAGTTAAGAGACCACCTGTCTATAGTGGCTAATACAGTGAGTGATCCATTTCAAACTACTCCCCAGCCATTTCTAGTTATTCCCCGCCTATTTCTAGCTATACCCCACCCGTTTCTAGCTAAGCTGCGGCCACCTTTTTTCACGTGTTGAGATCGATTTATAAAATACTTTGAACCCTGAATTCCCATAATCCCATCTTCAAGGTACATGTAACTATACAGTTAAGCTGTGAATTGTTTGAAACTAGTTTGACTGCATGCTATGGCAGCAACAGTTCCCAGTGAAATTATTTTCAAAATATTCCACAGAATGTTTATTAAAGAGTAAATCCATCAAAGACATACAATGTGCACACTTGATGAACTTTTCAATGTTTATGACAGAGCTAGATATGGCATTCTGAGTCATTGCGCAATTTGATAGTGACATCCGCTTACTTCTATGTGACATTGATTATGCCATCCTATACTTGAGTGACAGAGAGGATCTCTTCATTAACCCTTTAATGGTCAAGCCGGCCCATCCCGGCCTCTGCAGTGGTCTAGAGAAATGTAGATTTGCAGGCCACTGGAATCAAGCCATTTATCGAGCTAGTGGTAAATTAAAAAAAAAAAGTTCTCTTGGCCTACAAATGGACACTTACTAAGCAAAAAAATTTTTAATGTTTTTTTGGGACAAATTATGGCCATTAAAGGGTTAATACAGGTTTTACTGTATTACATTCCTCAGTGACGGATTTTCCATGTAGGGGTTAATCACTTAAGCTCCAATGTTTGATTGGAAAATTGTGATATCATTGTTGTTAGAAAAGCCATACTTTTAAACTGGGCCAGATTACCACAATTATATTCCATTCTATTCATGTTCTATTCAGGTAGACAATGAGTCTGTCTATTGTTAATCTAAAGAATCTAGAACAATTGACTCTTTAATACTCATATCAGCCAAAAACAGCTTGAGAAATGTCCATTTGCAGACTAAGAGAAGACTATCTTTGGAAAATTAGTCACTGAAATGACTGGCTCGGTTATCGAGCCAGTCATTTCAGTGGTCAATTTTCAAAAATAATCTCTTAGTCTGCAAATGGACATTTTCTATGAGAAAATGCAAATTTTCTGGAACAAATTCGAGGGTTAAAGGGCTAAGCAAGTCAGTAGTTGACCAAATTCTGCTTCATCCTCGAACTTCTACTGTAGCACAAACTCCTGAACAATCATCAATTCCAGTCCCCTAGCTTTCAATTATCACTATGAAAAGCCAATCCTATTTTATCATGCAGTATTACAAAGCCATTTTACTGACCACTCACTTCTGTATTGGCTTCATAATGTCTGTATAGGTCAGCATGACCAAACTCATAGCTGTGGACACTTTTTTGTTATGCTTACAGACAAAGAGAGGTGCTCGTTAAAAAGTGCCTTTTCTAAATGGGTCATCCCTGGTCAGTCAGCAGCCCCTTGTACTGTGAACATGTGGTGGCTCAATTGTTGGACATGTGCCTGAATAAATTCTCTTGTTTAATTAGCCTGAAAATGCAAATGATAGCCTTTTTAAATCAACAATGATTTGAGTTGTAATAATTATCAGTTTATCCCCACGCCAAATTCTTTCTGAGCCTGACAAGTTAATTCTCACAATTAAATTGTACTTTGCTTTTGAGAATCATTTGAAATTTTCTTGTTAAAAGTCAGCTCAATTTATGTTCTTTAATATATGGTTTCAATCATGCCTGTATCAAGTTTTATTACCCAGAATAATTTTCCTGATGAATGATATTGGCTTAATAAATCAATATGGGCTGCAATGAGTTAATTTATTCTTCAGTTAATTTCTTAGGCGTACCCAATAAACCACAGCATCCAATATGGCCTGTACACTTTAACCCTTGAATTTATTTTTAAAATTTAGATATTTTTTTATAGAAAATGTCCATTTGCTGACCAGGAGACTATTTTTGAAAATTTACCACGAATGACTGGCTCGGTTATCGAGCCAGTCATTCCAATGGTAAATTTTCAAAAATAGTCTGCTCTTGGTCTGCAAATGGACATTTCTCAAGAGCACAGCAGAAGCTGTTTTTGGCTAATATGAGTGTTAAAGGGTTAAGTAGAAATCTGTGGGCTATTTTGAACATAATTTGACTGGAACCTGTTGCTACAACTCCCTGTGAAATTAGTGTCAGAATATTCCGTACATCAGACAGAATTTAGACCTTCTGGTCTGCAATGGTTAACCCTTTAATGTCAAATTTGGTCACGAAAATTTAAATATCTGCCTATTGAATGTCCATTTACAGGCCACGAGAATACAATTTACGAAAACTTATCACTGAGATGACTGGTGGGTATCGGACCAGTCATTCAGTGGTAGATTTTCAAATATTGTATTCTCTTATCCTGTAAATGGACATTGCACAAGACTATAGCAAAGGCCATTCTTTGGCCAACTTGACCATTAAAGGATTTACCAGTTTATCCATCAATGATAATCAACTATGTAGGATGATGTGATAACCAATTATGTCATGAATTACATAGGTATGTTTGTCATGAAGGTTTAATTGATGCGTGACTGAGCATTATAAAAAATTGTGTCTACTATTTAAGAAAAATGCTGTTGACTATTTTGAAACTAATTTGACTGCTGGGTGCTTATCAGCACTCAGTCAAATTAGTTTCAAAATGTTAAACAGCTTACCTGCCATTGGCAGCAACAGCGCCCAGTAAAATTAGTTCCAAAATATTCAATAGCTTACCTGTATACTTTTCTGGAAATTGATAGGTAGGGTGTTCAGAGATCGATCGATCCCAACATGAGCGAGGTGTGGGTGGAGCTTAACTTGAGATGGGCGGGGCATGGCTAAAAATGGAAATGTCTATTGGATGAAACTTAACAGGACGACCGTTATGTACACAAGCCAAGGATGTGCCTAATGTTAACAGTTAATGTATGTATGGTGCATGACTGATGTGTGGGTGTGGGTGTGAAAAACCTGGAAATTCAATATGTACGTCACAAATATCTTGTTGCTGCAACACCTCATGCATTTCGCTAGAGATTTGGATGAAACTTGACAGGGGATTGTACACCACTCAAAGGAGAAAAATGTGCCTAATGTTGAAAGTTTTAACATCGCTCATGCGTGACTAATTTCGGGCGGGGCTAAAAACATAGAATTTTGGAGAGTATGTCGGGAAAATCTTGTCCTACAGTTAGATAGAACTTAATGAAACTTGACAGGATGATTGTACACGCCTCAAAAGGCAAAGATGTGCATAATTATGAACAGTTTTGGGCATCTGTCATGCATGACTGATATGGAGGTGGAGGCAAAAAAACATGGAATTTGCAGTTTGAAAGAGAATCAGATGAAACTTGACAGGATTATTGTACACCACTTAAAGATGTGATTAATCATAAAAGCTTTGCCATCGGTCATGCATCACTGATTTTATTTGTGGGGAGTGGGGGTGAAAAAAAGCATGTAATGTCTGTACATAGATACCGAAAATCTTGTCGCTGCAATTTGAGAGTGAAAGTTGGATGAAACTTAACAGGATGAAAGTACAATACCCAAAAATTGTGCCTAATATTAAAAGTTTTTTCATCAGTGATGCATAACTAATTTGGAGAGGGGGGGGGGGGGGTGGGGGGTGAATTATGGGCCAAAAAAAAAGGCATTTCGGTATATACATACCTAAAATCTTGGTGCTGTGACTCTTACCAGTTTGAGAGAGAGAGAGAGAGAGAGCGCGAGAGAGAGAGAGTGCCCCATCATTGTACACCACCCAAAGATGTGTTTATATATTATTATATTTTGAAATCATTTGACTGACAGTTATTTGAGTCAAATGCACTAATGAGTTTTGGCAGTCAAATTGATTTCAGAATATCTAGCAGGAGTATTATTATACATGATTGGGAAGTTCCGTGTCTGAGGTGACGAGTGTAGCTTCATCACTTGTGTTCACACAGTAAGGGATACATGCTCTGTTAAATACCTCCTTTAGTTCACAGTCACAAGTAACTTCTCTTCTAACTTTTTATGAAGCTGAAAGCGAGACATATGTGACTCTTTTTAGACGGCGACGGCGTCAACAATGTTAAGTTCATGCATGCAGCAAAACTTGACAGTTTATATTTCAGGATCAATTAATCCTATTGCAACTAAACTTGACTATGTGGTTGCCTATGCTGTTAGGAAGCAGCATGATGATAGTGAGGTCACAAGGTCAACAAATTGTTTTTCAATGTTACGGTCAATGCCACTGTGACAAACCAGAGACAGGCGAGACATATAATTCCGTGGAATTCTTGCTACTGTGTCCTGAGCTGCTTACCAGTCATTACGTATAAAAGACTTTAACCCTTTAATGCTCAAGCCAGCCTTGGCAGTAGTTGGTGAAATGGCCATATGCGGGTCAATTGAAGACTATTTTTGAAAATTTACCACTGAAATGACTTATCAAGACAGTCTTTCCAGTATTAAAATTTCAAAAGTAATCCTCTTAACCTGTAAATGGACATTAAGTAAGCAAAAAGCATATTTTTCTAGACAAACCTTGACTATTAATTGGTAAAATAAACCAATCCAACTCATTTTCAGAGCAAGAATCCTCCTGGTCGGAAGAAGGTAAAAGTTGAGGAGCAGAATATGACAATTGCAGCGGCTCCTGACAATGAATCTGTGGCTAGCTTTGACTCTCTGTCTGTACCTGCCAGTCCCCTCAGTGAGGTGAGCAATAGTTTTTATGTTATACGACACAACCACTTTACATATTTGTGTGCCATGAAATCTTCCAAGACTTGCATTTCTTGGTGACAAGACATAACTATGAAATCCATCTACAGTCAGCAAGAATGATCTATCCATGCATGCAACTGTATACATTTCTCAAGTTTAATTAGGAGAATACGTACATGGATGCTTCAACACCTTGTAATAATACCTTGATTAAGATTGGGGTTCAACCCAAATCTGTCTACCAGAGTTATCTCCATTGAAAATCTTAAAATTAATCCCAAATAAGGTCTTACCAAGAAATAACTCTTGGAGCATTCATTGATTCGCTTCAAAATTTGTACATCAATCCCTCATGAGAAGACTTAGAATTTGGTTTCAGTGAGTTCAGTTCATGCTCAAATTCACTCCATTGGAAGTTACCCCTTTCTTTAACTCTCAAACTTGTTCAACAGAATTTCAATTTGCTCATAGAAAATGCTTCGAGAATTTTCAAAACTAGTGTTCTCTTGGTCTGCAAATGAACATTTCTCAAGACCTCTGCAGGAGTCGCTTTTGGCCACCGTCTGTCAATGGGATACTTAAGATTAATCTTGTTCAGCCTGGATAATTCTAATGAAATGCGTACTATAGTTGTGATTTAGACAGCTCTGTTAGAAATGTCAAAAATTTAACTAACTTAATATAATATTTTACAAGTTGCAACTAAATAACATGCTGCGCCGACAGGCATATAGTCTTTTTTATCAAAGTTATCGAACTTGTTTAATAACCTGTTTCAAAATTAGTTTGATAAAATTTAGTTTCTAACCAGTTACAACGATAATGGTTGTTATTTTTTGACTAGCAATAAACCAAAAAAACTGCAGGATAAAAATTCTATTTTTGATGCAATGTTACGTTACAAAAATTCTGTATGATTTATTACCTAATAGCGCACTGTCATAGATCAGTTATACACGTAATGGAGGATCGATTGAATGTAATCTCCTGCAACATCAATCATCTGCCACAAACACAGCCATTTCCTCTGTATTGTGCGAATTGAGAAGATGGCCTTTAAAAAGCTCTACATCAATATATTTAAAATATTTTTAATGGATTTGATATTAATGAATGGGGCTTTTTGCACCTTGTCGAGAATTACGATCATTGCTGATAACTTCCTGTTTCTATTTGCAAGCCATCATCAGATTGGTGATGCGAGGTTTGCTGTACAGATAATTGCAGTATTATAAGCCTCTATTTACCTTAAACCCTTGCAATGACAAAGCCCTGAAAAAGTTAATTCTATTCGACATAAAACTTATTCTGATGAAAATTTTGAAATTAATTGGACTGGAAGCCATTGCTGCAAAGTAGCAGCGGTTTCCAGTCAAATTAATTTCAAAATATTTGTTTTCTTGTGTGGTTGCCTTGAAAATGAGATATGGGGAATTCATACGTGAAAGGGTTAACCTTTTTCATCCTGTTATGGTATTAACAGCTGTAGTTAGAATTATGCCGAATATTTTGAAAATATATCAACTGAAAGTTGTTGCTGCCTACTAGGCAGCAACATCTTTCAGTTGATATGTTTTCAAATTAGTCAGCTAGGTTTATATGATGTGACAAAGTTTCTTGTAGCGTGTGCTCTCAAATCCAAATAAATGGTTAGACAGTAGAGTATTGTGTGTTTGTAGGGCACGTGCCGTTGAATGCTTCAATTGTCACAACTCTAGTAATCCCTTATACAACAGTCCATCCCCAAACAATCATGCCCGCATTGTTACCAATGGTTAGCAGACAATACAATAGCCGCCAGCCTCTTTGAAAAATTCTGAGAAAAAATGTCGGCCTATGTTTTGACACAGGATTTTGGCGTGTGCAAGTGTGCATATTGTTAAATGTTTATCTAGCTGAGTTGACCAGTGGATCAGGTGCGGGTGAGTGGGAGGGGGTGGGGGTTGGGGGTGTGGGGGAGGAAAAAGGCGGGTAAAGGACAGGTCCTTGTGAATAGTGACACTAGGCCGATATTTCAACTCTGCTCCTCCTGCGATTATTCTGATCCATCTGCCAGCCAATTAAAAATCTCTGAAAATGCATTGTTCTAAAATACACAGAGAGTATGCTATGAGTGGACAGACATTTTTGGGCAGATTTTATCTGATTGCTTCACTTTAAAGATAAGATCCTGATGGCAGAATGTTCACTGTTTATACTTCATCTATTGAAGCATTCTTAGCTCATCATGGCTGACACTGCTGTCTACTGGAGATTCCTACACTGTTCATCATAGCTATTAACTGTGGTTTAAGCAACAAATAAGTCCAATTGTTTACAAAATATTCAGCCTTGTTTTTCTTTATCGTCATTTACCCTGTCTTTGGTATCTGAGTTCAGAATGGAAGGGTTAATACTCTTAGAAACATTGGACCATTCCGGTTTAGCTATGCCCTGCCCATCTCTAGCTAAGCTCCATCTACACCTCGCTCATGTTGGGATCGATCGATCTCTCAACACCCTGACTTTCAATTTACCAAAAAACACAGATAAGCTGTTGAATATTTTGAAACTAATTTGACTGGGTGTTGTTGCTGCCTAAGGCAACAGCGCCCAGTCGAATTAGTTCCAAAATATTCAACAGCATGTTTATTAAATAGCAAACAATTGTGTCGGACTCTGAGATTTGATGACGCTCTATATGGAACCCTTTGTGATGTAATGATTGTGACATCATCATCATACACACACTGAGCTGATTATGACATCATGGAGTTGTCACAAAATTGATTTTAGGCGATTTACTCTAGGCTTCATAAAGCAATGCATTCATTCATCATAATTAACTTTGATTCACTGGGGAAGCTAATCATTGAAAAGATGAGAGTCTACAGATGTTGGCATACATAGGATAGCTATATGCACATGCGTCACTGTAACTTGTAACGCGATATCCAGATAACTCATGCACTAGTCATTTAATCTATAGTGCGGGATATTATAATTGTTAATTGTCGAGAAATCATATAAATCTGTCAGAAAAATCGTCTAGTTTTTGTCGTATCTATGGAAAGTGGGAACTGATCTGAACCATTGATGATCTGAAAACTATGTCAAATTATTGCCACTATGGTATTGTCAATGTCAGAATATTCTGAGTTCACCTGCCAAACAATACTATGCAATGTGTAATCATTTCACAGCTTAGAAACGATCAAAGCACCATAGACACTGATCCAGCCTTGAGGTGTGTTGTATAATGACGCAGATTGGTTGTCTAGCACAAAATGTATTTGATTGAATGGCCTAGCTCAAATCAGTTACCTGTTGATCTTCCATAGGATGTTACATAGGTTAACTAAAATTCATTTAAATGTGGTACCATGATGTGACCATGAAAATATTACATCACAGCCTTGGTACTGTTATCATTGAATATTTAAAGATTTAGACACCAATATGCCCACAAATTACATCCATCCACATGATGAATGATGCCGATAACTTCTAAGGAGCTTTATTGGAATTTGTACACCTTAAAGGACAATTCCGGGATGATAAAAAGTTTTATTTGAAAGATTATTACATGTTTAATGAAATTGCACCAGAATAATAACCAGATAGAAATAGCGTAGCCAACTATCGCTAGATAAAGTCGTAAAATCGACCATTTTTCGCACATCAGGGCGCTGCCATTTTATCGCATCTATCGACATCAGCCTCACACCGCCACTACTAGGGATGACTGGAGGCACGAGGCCTATAGATGCGAGTAGATATTTTAAGGAATTATACATACTTGGTAAATGCAACGGAACCGCTGAAGCGATTCCAATATAGGATCTTTAAATAGGTGCTGATTTCGGGATTAATATGATATATAATGGATGGTAAGATTGGACAAGGGGTTCAAAAGTCTGGAATATTGGTCTTCTGAGATACGACCTGAGAATATATATATATATATTTTTGGGTAAAATTCAGCATGAGATGGTTTTGTCTTGCAGGCTCTATCTTTGGAATTACTTTGCGTATTGTCATTAAATTGGAGTGTGCTTAAAAGGGAAAGAAATGGCTATTTACCTGACTAATTATAATTTTGCTCACATGAATATTGCTAGAGATATCATCAAATGAATTAACATTTTCAGAGTCTATCTTTTGAACCCCTAGGCCGATTCTAGCATTGGATAAATCTTCAAATTTGCAGCTACAGGTGTGTCGGAATTATTACAATCGTTTCTGTGGTTCCGGCAATATTATCATATGTTTTCTCAGAATATATATTTAAACTTCCTTTGACGCGTTTTTACAGTATCTTGAGTCGGCTGAGTAATTTGACAATACTCTAGAACCACTGGGCCGATTTGAATTATATTTGGCAAGAAGTATCCTTAGGCCATAGGGATCTAAGTTTGTTCAAAGAAAGCCAATCGGCCAATTTGGCCGGTGGCCATCTTGGATTTTGACCGATTTTATGTCTTCTCAGAAACCACCTTGGGAATCGATTCAAAACTCATGAAACATCATCTAGGACATGAGATAAGCCAAGTTTGTTCAAGAGAACTTCATTGACCAAATGGTTCGACAGCCATTTTGGATGGCCTACTTTTCGCAAAAACGACCTCCGGAACCGCTGAATAGATGAGGCCGAAATTTGGGAGATATACTTAGGGACTAAGGGCCATTAAAGTGTGTTCAAGGGAAGTTTATCTGTCAAAAACATGGCCGCCATTGGCCAATCAAAATGTAGCGTGCTTGGCAGCCATATTTCTTTTTATTTGATGGATTTTGAGCCCAAAATTGGTTTTGTATATGTTTTGGGGTATTCTGATTTCAAATTTGCCTTTTTCAAAACCGAGATAAACGGTATGGCAGTTATCTTGGATCATTTTCCCGCCAAAAGCTCCCATACTAAAGCAATGGGAAATTTAAAATGACATTGTCTTCGTCTCAATAGCCACTGGGCCGATTTCAATTATATTTGGCAGAAATAATCCTTTAGGGCATAGAGATTTAACTTTTCTCAAACGAACCCGATCGGCCAATTTGGCTGGTGGTCATCTAGGATTTTGACCAATTTTTTAAAATATCTTTAAAAATCACCGAAACACACAGCAATGACTTACAGCAGCATTGTTACCAAAATGAACACATACCGATAGGATAGAGAAATGGAATCTATGAAATATAGACTTCAGCAGTCCAGGCGTTAACGATGTCCCACCGACTTCAGATACTAGAATTACTTGGAAAAACTTAAGCTTAACTGGACAGTGTCCTAATGATCACAAATTAGCGCATATTAGGGCTCCATGCATGAGTATTTACTGTACAGCCTTCGTGCTCGGTAACGATAGCGTTGGTGCGGGAATTTTGTCACGATCTCATGAAATCTCACTCTCGTTGCGAGAAAATGGCCCATCCGGGAGATGAAATAATCCCATGTTTACGATGGTATAATTCTTTGTCTTATTTGGCTATTATTGTTATTTAGGATCCAATATGTTAGTCATATAATATTCATTCAAATAAAGTCCACTTTTACCCATGCCGGAAATTGTCCTTTAAAGGATAACTAATCCCATCTCTTGATCGCTATTCAGGCGATCTAACACGCCGGTCATAAACTATCCATGTAATTTTAAGCCTTTTATCACGCCACTAAGGAAAGCTATTCAGGATTTAGTAGTTAAATGTTGGTACATTTCTACACCCTATGACGGCTGTCATGATTTACTTTTCAACCAATCCGAAAACCCCTAGTTTGTCTGCCTCAGTATATATGCTCAGTCATAGAGGCTCCAGCTATAGTTTGGCAAAGTGGTATAAAAGCAATCCTACAGGTAAGCTGTTGAATATTTTGAAACCAATTTGATTGGAAGTTGCATTACATAATAAAGAATGTGATGCATTGGAGCTTACATGACATCACACACAATAGCTTGAGGAGGCAAAATGGTGTCGATCACTGTTCAACATTTACTCGATATTACAAAACAGATAATTGCGATACAGATCAGGGAATGCGACAGGATATGAATGATATGGAATCTATAAACCATATTCTATCGGTGTAATACAACATTTGAGATGAGATTAGCATCGCTTTAAATTTTCATTGTTAGTAACCTCATTAGATCATAAATTCAGGACATGTTGGAGACAGCCAATCATATATCTCAATCAGTTTATCGTGTAGATGGTGAGTTTAAAATATTTTTCATGTCTGTTGAGTGGCTGACTAACTTGACCAATGTCCAACAAGCAAGTTAATTGTCGTTCAATCTGTGTACATACATACAGTGTCAAAGATATATAAAACCCAACTCGATGACCTTCGTAAGTACCCGTCCATGCTTATCTTCGTCGCGCTTTGCTAATTGCAATATGGCATTGTTATTATTAAAGCTACACCTGCAATCATCATCAGTGGTGTTGACATGGATGTCAGATATATGAATCACCTGACATTATCATCACAATCAAGACATGGACAGAATGCACTGATTGATAAACATCAGTATTTGCACTCCTAGCACACTTCATTCTATGTACATGCTGTGCACTTGCAATAATTCTGCTGATTATTTTGAGAACAATTTGATTGAATATCATTGCTTCATTGCTCCCTGATGCAGCAATGATTTTCAGTCAAAGCGTTCTCAAAGCATTCAGTATATTTTTCTGGTTATCTGCCTTATAGAGCTCTGTGCTTATGAGAATATAGAACGGCGTCTGTCAATATGACCAGACATATCCAACTTCGATCATTAGTTTTCCAGCCTACTCATGTCATGAATGGACAAAGCGGATCAGTCCTTGACCAACACTCTGAGGTTTTGTGAGACAACATGAACGGATATGAGAAGTAATAGCAGATCTGCTGCACTGGGCATTAATAATCGGGCTTGTGCAAATAAATACTCAGTCCAGATAAAAGATTAAAAATTGGATCAATATGCTCTCCATGCTTGATTATTACCTGCCCATGAACATAAGAGAAGTAGCAGCGGGACACTAATTAATATTATCATAGCATCCACCACGACCAGGATAGTGCCCTATTGCCCTCCACTCGCTATCACTGTCTGACATCGTCAACTGCGGACAAGAATTATTACCTGTTTGCTCGTGTAGATTAATTTCCAATGCATGACTACTGTTCAGGTATGGATTGATTTCAAATTTGGTATCTATATAAGCCTGCTTGGAAATAATTGTCAGTCTCCATCCATATTTGCTATAGAGTATTCACCCCTCCCCCCCCCCCCCCTCTCAAAGTATGTCAACAAGGGTGATACGCTATACATGCGACTTAAGCAATGTCAGAAATGTCCAAAATTTTACCAGCTAACAGACAGACAGACAGACTGACTGACTGACTGACTGACTGACTAACTGACTGACTAACTGACTGACTTACTGGTTGTTAGCGGTAAGTAAAGCTCTGCTTTAGCATTGGATCATTTTAACCCTTTAATGGCCAAGCCGGCTAACAATAACCTCTGCAGTGGTCTTGAGGCGTATCCGGATGTTATCTTTAGTGAATTTACAATTTAGTCAACATTTATTTATAATAACAGCTCCCGCTTATCTGTATAGTTATCTTGAAATATGGATAATGGATATTCAAGTTTCAAATCAATTCCAACACATGCAAACAGTGGTCAGAGCTTAGCTAGAAATGAGTGGGTCACAGCTAGAAATGAGTGGGTCACAGCTAGAAATGGGAGGGTCACAGCTGGAAATGAGTGGGTCACAGATAGAAATGAGTGGGTCACAGCTAGAAATGAGTGGGTCACAGCTAGAAATGAGTGGGTCACAGCTAGAAATCAGTGGGTCATAGCTAGAAATGAGTGGGTCACAGCTAGAAATGAGTGGGTCACAGCTAGAAATGAGTTGGTCATAGCTAGAAATGAGTGGGTCACAGCTAGAAATGAGTGGGTCACAGCTAGAAATGAGTGGGTCATAGCTAGAAATGAGTGGGTCACAGCTAGAAATGAGTGGGTCATAGCTAGAAATGAGTGGGTCACAGCTAGAAATGAGTGGGTCATAGCTAGAAATCGGTGGGGCATAGATAGAAATGAGTGGGGCATAGCTAAAAATCAGTGGGGCATAGATAGAAATGAGTGGGGCATAGCTAGAAATGAGTGGGTCATAGCTAGAAAGAAGTGGGTCATTTAGCTAGAAAGGAGTGGGTCATAGCTAGAAATGAATGGTGCATGGATAGAAATGAGTGGGGCATAGATAGAAATCAGTGGGGCAGAGATAGAAATGAGTGGGTCATAGCTAGAAAGGAGTGGGTCATTTAGCTAGAAATTGGTGGGGCATAGATAGAAATGGGTGGGCCATAGCTAGAAAGGGGTGGGTTATAGATAGAAATGAAATGGGTGGGCCATAGCTAGAAATGGGTGGGACAACTAGAAATGGGTGGGGCATAACTAGAAATTGGCGCGGCAAAGCTAGAAATTGGTGCGGCAAAGCTAGAAATGGGTAGGCGATAGCGAGAAATTTGTGGGGCAAAGCTAGAAATGGGTGGGCCATAGCTAGAAATTGGCGCGGCAAAGCTAGAAATGGGTGGGGCAAAGCTAGAAATGGGTAGGCGATAGCGAGAAATTTGTGGGGCAAAGCTAGAAATGAGTGGGACAAAGCTGGAAATGGGTGGGACATAGCTAGAAATGAGTGAGACAGCTAAAAATGATTGTGGCATAGTTAGAAGTGGGTGGGGCAAAGCTGGAAATGAGTGGGCCATAGCTAGAAATGGGTGGGCCATAGATAGAAGTGTGGGGCATAGCTAGAAATGAGTGGGGCATTATATACCTAGAAATGGGTTGGGCTAGGCTAGAAATGGGTGGGGAATAGTTAGAAATGGGTGGGGCATAGCTGGAAATGGGTGAGACAAAGCCAGAAATGGGTGGGCCATAGCTAGAAATGGGTGGGACATAGCTAGAATCGGGTAGGCCAAAGCTAGAATCAGGTGGGGCATAGGCAGAAATGGGTGGGACATAGCTAGAATTGGGTGGGCACAGCTAGAAATGATGGAGCATAGCTAGAAATGAGTGGGGCAAAGTTAGAAATGAGTGGGGCAAAGCTAGGAATGGGTGGGGCATAGGTAAAAATGGGTTGGGCATAGGTACAGATGAGTGGGGCATAGATAGAAATGGGTGGGCCAAAGCTGGAAATAGGTGGGTCATTGTTAGAAATGGGTGGGGCAAAGCTAGAAATGGGTGGGACATAGCTGGAAATGGATCCCTCCATTTTGTCTAATGTTGCTGATTGACAGCTGAATCTTGAATGTCATACACTAAGTTCTCAGCTCACATATTCGCATCCACTAGCCTGAAGAAAAAATATATTTACCGGTACATGTATCAGTAGACTAAAATATATTGTCAAAATTACTGAGCACCTTGTAAGCTGCATTGTTCTGTTCTGCTATTCTGTAAGAAAGGACAGGTAATGGACCTTTTCAGTTTATCCATCCATCGTATGACGTCATAATCAAGTAAGCGACATGTAGGATAACGGCATAATGAATGACGTAGATAAGTATGTCATTAACGCATAATTGAAAGTCTGAAAGTAAGAATTGTATTTCTTTACTATTTAATAAAGATTCTGTTGAAAAATTTGAAACTAATTTAACTGGGCGTGCTGTTGCTGCCATACTGGGCAGCAACAGCACCCAGTCAAATTAGTTTCAAAATATTCAATAGCTTACCTGTATAGTTTTCTGGAAATTGATAGTCAAGGCATTCGGCGATAGATTCAAACACAGGTGAAGCGTGGGTCTGGCTTAACTAGGGATGGGCAGAGCATAGCTAAAACTGGAAAGGTCCATTACCTGGGGCCTGTTTTCGTGACTGACGGAGTCGGTGAACCACTGACGCAATCCGTGGTTCATGCGTTTTGGCATTCCGGAAGTTGAAGATTTACTGACTTGGTTCGTCGATTCAGTGATCGAGTTTTGATCTCGGTTCGTTGTTACCAATGGTTACTGGTTTGTAAATTTCAAGATGGCGGCGCCCAGATAAATTTTACAACTTATTTCAAGGATGAAATCTCGTCAATATGTTTAGTGGATTTGATCGTCTAAAATAAGTCTAAATCGAAATACGATCAAATTGATTGCTACGGTTAACGCAATGTAGAATGCTTTTGAGTTTAGAACATTGCCACAAAATTACAATCGGAAAACATCGTCAATTTGCATAAATGCTGTTGTGACGTTTCTGGTTCGTGGTCAGTGGTTCCTGGTTTGTGCTTTAAAGGGATATTCCACTGGGGGATTTTGTGTATCTGGCGTAAAGTACTAATTCTCCTCATTAATTTGAGACCAAGAGCACAATTGTATGCCAACAAATAAGAGATATCCCCAATTTAAATCGCTAAATTAACCAGTAGAGAGAGGCACCATTTTGGACAAGCGGCTGACGTCACCGACACACCAACTCTCTTTATCCCATCGAGGAGAGCTGTAACCAGGGGAGCTAAATCTAGCATCTCGTGGATAATTAGCGTACTGCCTAAACAACTGCCACTACCACAGTGTTTGGAGGAAATTAAAACGCAATTAGTGTCCCGATGATCGCGCCAGTCATTGTAGTGCTAAATTATCAAAAATTGTCTTCTTGCTAGGCAAATGGGCATATTCTATTTTTTTAAAACATTGACGGGTTAAGCCATGTTTGCAATCAACCAGTTATAACAACTTCTTGAAAGCGTAAGAATATGTTAGTTGAATAAATGTTGAAAGTAATTTCTCTGAAATCTGTTGCTGCCTATTGCAACTTCTGCTTCCAGTCAAATTCCAGTTTCAATATATTCAACAGGCAGTAAATATGGGTCAACATTTATAAATTTGGGGTCAATTAGTTAACTCTTTCATGGACAGAAAAGCAGAAAGCTTAAAATTTACCCTGCATATTGTGTGAAACTAATTTGTTTGGAAGCTACTGCAACATAATTCCAGGAAAATTTAATTAAGAATATTAAGCATTCTGCATAGTTATTTTAAAATTGGGAGTAAACATTGTAAATGATTAATAACGCTGGATTTAAATAGTGTGAAAGCACTAAATTACTAAATATGTCTAGCTTGCACTTGCCATTGTTTACTAGCTGTCACCTACTGTCAAACTACGAAGTAAGCCGCTAAGCGATTGCCTATAATTGACCGACCCGACAATCAGCGACATCGTTTCATTTTGGTTCGCAAATTCCATTTTACAATTGATGCAAGCAAATACTGACATTAATTGTCGAGCTTGATTCTGTTATATTAAAATTAAGTACTGTGCCTTTTGTTTTGAAATGCATGACACATTATTTTAAAATTATACAGACTATATGTTCTAAACTTGTGTCTTCCAAATTTAAATGTGGAAGATATCCATCCAGTGCCAATGTTATGAAGTCATCTTTCAGTTAGCCCCTTTTCATGCGGATGCTTCTGTGGATCCGGTATCTGAAAATGTGCCGTACCCTTTCCATGACCGTTTCTATTACCGCAAGCCCACGCTTGACATGCGGACATGCTGTGATTTAACCATCTCATGCCAGCACTGACCTCGGCAATCGTCAAGTTGAGGAAGCAGGTCAAGAGAAGACTATTTTTGAGAATTTACAACTAGAACGACTGTCTCAGTAAGCGAGCCAGCCATTCCAGTGGTCAATTTTCTAAAATAGTCTTCGCTTGGCCTGCAAATGGACATTCAATAAGGAAATATTCTGATTTTCCTGACAGAATTTGGTCATTAAATGGTTAATTAATGTTCGGCCTTCATAACGCGAAGGAAACAGGTAAAGCACTGGTGATATTTTGCTGGTGTGTCGTTGACGTCATAATCTCGCGGTTTCTCGCTCTCGTTGCGAGAAAATGGATGCGCCCGAGGAGTCACGTTTTCGACCGTTTTGGGCAGATTCATTTTATTATTTCTCGGCAATGGAACAGTGTATTTTATATTTTTTTGCAGCAACTATTTCGGATTATAGTATGTTTTTAGTTGACTTATTCCCGATTTTCACTGGAATTTCCCTTTAAACCAAATCATCAAATTCACTGACTCCGTCAGTCATGAAAACAGGCCCCTGAAATCACCTTGATTTGTTCCACCATCAGCATACTAATATTTACTTAGACGAATTCATGAAAACCTTTTTTTGCTGAATCCCCAATTTTTATTCAAGAAAATTTCAATTTTCTCTTAGAAAATGTCCATTTGCAGACCAAGAGAAGACTATTTTTTTAAATTTAGCATTGAAATGACTTGTTCGGTTATCGAGCCAGTCATTCCAGTGTTGATTTTTCAAAAATAGTCTTCTCTCGGCCTGCAAATGGACATCTCTCAAGACCACTGCAGAAGTCATTTATGGCTGATATAAGTGTTAAAGGGTTAAACATTAATTACAGTTCTTGTTATTCTTTCCACTGACCATATTGAGAGCTTAGCTTGATCATGTCCATTCCTCTTTGATGTCTATGTTGACCATGTTGATGCTATATTGGTCGGTGTTATTAGCTTAGCATGAATGAATCTATTATATCCAGTAATTACTAACAATATATTTTAATTTATAATGAATATCTGGTGGCAATTGGACATATAACACTGGCAGCAGTTCTGGCCACAAAGCAATATATTTACCATTGCCCCATAATGGGAAGAAAGTAGCGCATTCAGGTCCGCACGCATGCCTCCATCTATCTATCTATCTATCTGTCTGTGCAGAGGTGTATCTAACAAAAACTATGATCTGATTTGGCTCAAATTTTAACATAACAAAGGAACTTAATGTGTAACGGCATAGATTCTAAGGTTTAGGAATCTGACATATTCAAAGTAGGACAATATGACCCTCTTTTCATAATTCCTTTCCAGTTTTAGCTATTCCCCGCCCATCTCTAGATTAGCTCCACCCACGCTTCACCCGTATTTTGGATCGATTGATCGTCATTGATTGGTTAACCCGTACCACACTGATGTCAATATTCTATCTTTTCTGTGTCAGTAGCAACGAAACTGGTGTACATTTTTCAACAATTTTGGTGGACGACAGCACCATCTTCCACCAAATTTGTTGAAAAATGAACACCAGTTCATCTATTAATTTAATTTGAAAATTAACAATTTTAACATCGGAGTGGTACGGGTTAAGACATCATATTGATGGATGGATAAACTTGAAGGGTCCATTGATCATCACGGAAAATGATGCCATGGGAAGCGGAGACGTCATTATCACCTAGTTATGTTTAGTATTATTATAAATGGAAATTGGTGTGTTTTGCTAATGTTTCAGATATACATTATGTACATTGTTTTGTCATTCCACTGTTCGTTACTTGAAATATTGCCTATTTCTCATTATAATCACCCCACACAACCCGCATACTAGGGGCATGAATAATAAAGGCAGATTTATGCACACCTTTGTATAATATCTGCATGCCTTTACATTGACAACAAAAGATAAACCCAGCTTTAAAAAACAACAATTTCACTGTTTTAAACAAAGCAAGGCGTATTTCTTATGCCTAATGAACATTTGAGCTAGCAGTAAATTACCCTGTGTACAACATTAGAGTTACTGATTGCTGATCAAGCCTGCAATAGATGTCAAACTAAAAGTCAATTATAGCACTTTGCTCCTGGCAATGCCTCTAATTGCTATTAGGCATCAAACAGCTGCTATGACTGTGGCCAGTGTGAGTATTCAAAAACCATCCTTCACTTTGCCTGGTCCTCATACACAGCTAGGCAATTGAGACACTACTCATGTGTGACATACTTATGCAGTGAATGATTAGTATGATGATCATCATTGGTTGTAGTAAGCTCCCCCCCCCCCCCCTTACACCTTCCCCCCTGAGGGCAATACTTGTACAACCCTTACCAAATCTAACTGTAACCCTTTAATGAACAAGCCAGCCAAAACTGTCTAATGCAGTCCAAGAAAAATCTATCTTGAAAATTGTATGCTGGAATGGCTTGCTCGATTATTGAGCCGGCCATTGGAGTGGTAAATTTTCAAAAATAGGTTTGTCTTAGGTTGTAAATGGATATTGATTTGCCAAACTGTTTGATTTGTTTTTTACCAGTTCTCCACTTACTATTAATGCTAACGCTGAGGAATAATGTTAGTTTAGTCCTTTAATGGTCAAAATTGGTCAAGATTAGTGCTTAGTGAATGTGCATTTACAGGCCAAGAGAAGCCTATTTTTGAAAATTAACCACTAAAATGACTAGCTCGGTTATCGAGCCAGTCAATCCAGAGGTAAATTTTCAAAAATTGCTTTCTTTTCCTGCAAATGAATATTGCGCGGGACCACTGCAGAGGCAATTATATTTTCCCATTAGTTTGTTATGTATTTATGCTAAAACCAGGTATGTTCTAAGTGGTTGCTTTCTGTGGTAGCAACAGTTTTTATCAACACTGTTTTAAAGATGGTCTTCAATATTTCTGCATGTTCTCTGTTAAACTTTAGATTTTCCGAGCAAAAGGTTAGCAGCGTGTTTTACACAAGAGACACCTGATAGCCGGAAGCTCATCCTCTTACACGAGACGCACCTGTCACATCTGTGTATGTTGTGTAGAGATAACAGATTTTCTGTACCAGGCATTGTTACACGAGCCATTCATTCACTGAAAATGGTCAGCTTGCCCTCGGGCACTGCCTTTCTACCTCTCAAAAGAAACTGAGCGAGGTGAAAAGAAAACTTCAGTCGAGAAATAACTATGGACTGTGGAGGTGCAGGATATAATACTACTGACCAACAAACAACAACAGGCTAGTAGAACTGGTGATTTGAGAATGATCAGCTGTCCTCCGTTACTCAGCTGGCCGCTTTTATTGCGAAAAGGCTGATCATTACAAGGCAACTGATTTGTATTAAGATATGTGGATAAAAATCTAATGACAATTAAAAGATAGTACCTTGGCCATTAATCACAGTAAAACTGATGTCCCTGTTTAACAGTGCTGGATTGGTGCAAGGATAATAATAGCACCAGTAATTATTAATACCAGAGCACCAATGTTGGCCTAATAAGGTGAAATAATTTGTCATCCCGTTAATAATTGTTCTATCTTGTCTTCTTAGTTCAGAGGTAGTAAAGCAGTGCCAGTCTTTATGTGACATGCTCAGTAACACTTTGATCAGTTGGTCAAAGATCTGGAACCATTAACTAATTAGTGTACCCTTTGGTCCATGAGGTAGAAGCATTAACCAATTAGTGTACCCTTTGGTCCATGAGGTAGAAGCATTAACCAATTGGTTATCGATGTACCTGTTATTCAATGTTGCATGGCCCAATAGCCAATTGTTTATCAGCCTGCCCATTGGTCAACAGACCAATGACCAATTGGTTATTGATCTGCCCATTTCTCAATGGCCCAATAGTCAAGTAGATATTGTCATGCCTGTTAAATGTTACATGGCACTTTGTGACCAATATCAGATTAAAGCAAAGTTTCTTGAAGCTCAAAGCATTAGAATTTGATTAATCGTGCCATACCCTTTTCAGTGATCTTGACCATAGACTCTTGGACCCCAAACTCAAAAACATTCTTCCAGACCCCAGATTTGATGAAGATACGTGCAATAAAGCTATGAGCAGAATATTGCACAATACACACAGATCTAAGGCATGCACGCACTCATACCTACGCACCCTGACACGCACGCACGCACGCACGCACAACTGAATTGCAATAGTCGGGAGAATAAGGATTGTCACATTAGCACAATTAGCCATTATAGCATGCATTGCATGTTTTTCATGTGTCTCGAGACTATTGTGTCAGCCATGTGCGTGTGTGCGTGTGTCTGTGTGTGAATAATACCTCATGTGTTTGTTAATTTACAGAAAATCTATATTGTAACCACATCTTTACTACAACACAAATTTCAATCCATTCAGAGTCCATTCATAATTCATACAGACCAAAAAACTAATAAAGAAATAGTCTGTTAAACATTCTGAAATAAATTTGAATACAAACATGCCTACAGTGCCATCAACCTCCAGTGAAATTAGTTTTAATTTACTCTTCACTATTACCACTCTGATGTCAATATTCTATCCTTTACTCTGTCAATAGCAAAGAATCGGGTGTACATTTTTCAACAATTTTGGTGGACGATGTTGCTGTCTTCGACAGCACCATCTTCCACCAAATTTGTTGAAAAATAAACACCAGTTCATCTTTTAATTTAATTTTAAAATTTGACATCGGTCTAGTAAGGGTTAAAATACTCCGCAGCTTTCCCATATGGTTGCTTTTAAATTGAGCTATCAGAAGTTTAGTGTTGAGAGGGTTAATCTATATAGTGCAGTAATAATCAAATGTATTTACAAGCTGTGACAATTATACATGGTTAACTCCCCTTGATCAGCATATTATCATCATATGATGCTAGCATTTAGACAGGCATATGGCTAAATCTATACTGCAGGCATTAAATTAACATTCTTATCTCCCTTGGTCTATCATATTCATATCATTTTCATCTAAATACACAGTGTTTGCTGAACTACACCTCAGGCCTGACATTTGCTCTTATCTCCTTTTGTCCACGATGTTATCATTCTATTATTCTGACTGAGTTCAACAATGGGTAAATATGACACACTCTAGTATAAGCCTGAGATTTGGTCAGATGTCACACTGGCTAAGCTGTTAGTCAAATTTACACATTTAGTCTAAGGTGATAATTTCTATTATGTGAAGTCAGCACTTCAAAATTGACCTGCCCATTGCTTGAAAGGCTGATTAGATCATTTTACCTCTTTATTGAGGAATAGGAGCTAATTCACAACATAGGCAGTTTCCAATAATTTTAGGAAGACAGTTCACCTCACTTAGTCCTATATTCCTTAGAGGATACTTAATAGATGGTGTAGTAAATACATCATGATTATTTTGCAAACAGTTTGAATAAAATTGGTTGCCCGCAACAAATACCTTTAGTCAAATTTATCTAAAAATATTCAATATGTTCCATTTTGAACCTTTGAAATTATTTTTCTGCGAATAGAAGATTAATAGGGTTAAATGTTTTGTACCTTATAATCCTCAACCATCTGTTCACTTGTTCTGCTTCAGCAAAATGTCAACTGCACTAATCCCACTTTTTGCACTAAAGTATATACTGAGGCAATTCATCCAGTTCTATTAAGGTGTTATAAGGTCTTTATACACAGACTGATACCTCATTAAGTATCAATCATCAGACATCAAAGGCCAGTACCTGAGCGGAAAGTGGCCACTCAGGTGAAATAATGTGATTCAATGATTACACAATGTTGAATAGTCAGAGTTTGGTCTGTGGAGGGGGTGGGGTTTTATAGGTGGTGGGGGTGCTGGTAAGTGTGTTTACATCACACAGTAATTCCCCCTTCCCTTTGATCACTGCTGGATAACTATGGGATTGTTGTACATCTGTTACCCTCTCAGGTCATGCTCAGTAGGCATTGTCTGGTTAAAGTCACTCGCATGGTGTGAGACACACTTTAGTATCACATTTCATCCTGGATTTCTTCTATTATATTTACTACATACTATAAGTAATACCTTAACCCTTTAACGCTTAAGGTGGATAAAAACTGCTTCTGTAGGAAGTCCACAGACCAAACACTGACTATCCAACGTTATGTATTCATGATCAGTGAATAACATTATTACACCTGAGTGGCCTTGAGAAATGCCCATTTGCAAACCAAGAGAAGACTATTTTTGACAATTTCCCTTTGAAATGACTGGCTCGATGTTATCGAGCCAGTCATTTCTGTGGTAAATTTTAGGACAAATATCAGAAAATTTACATTTTATTGACCAAATTCGAGGGTTAACCCTTTAATGGTAAAATTTGGTCAAGAAAATTTCGAGCCAGTCATTCCAGTGATAAATCTTCAAAAATTGCATCCGCTTGGCCTGCAAATGGCCATTCCACAAGACGATAACAAAGGTCGACTACGGCAGGTATGGCCATTAAAGGATGAATGCTCAGGTTTAGTGATCTGACTTTAAGAAGTTATTGCTTTGATTGCCGTCTATCGAGTCCCTGATTCCAGGTCCCATGCATGCCATATCTAGGCGGGTTTTTATTTCAGTCTATTATTTGTAACTTCCCCAGCTTTTACACTGGTACTCATTTATAACCCTGGGTGGAGAGAGGCAAGGAGAGAAAGGGATTGGCCATGTTTACAATGATGGGGAGATAGTGCATAGCTCAGGTACGAAACCGGGTTCTCCAGTTAAGTAGTCCTGAGTGCTAGTCACAACACCAAGCCACAGCCTCCATGAAACTTTAAACTTGTTTGTTACCAATTTATGGATTTGTGGAGATTAAAACGTGTTTGAGTCAGACAAAGGAAAAGAGCAGAGGTAGTATCGTAGTGATACAAATAATATGTACGTACTGGACCCTACACTAGCAATTTGGTGTCAAAGTTTGCTGTCAAAATAATAGGTATTTTGTGTAGAAAATGAAATAATAATGTAATGAAAACATCCTTGATCTCTTCAGTACACAGCGGCATAGGGTTTGATAATACCCTATTCTCCTATTGACGGATAGATAATCCCCCACTATTAGGGACGTAGTAATTTTTGTCAGTGGACACATAATACACTACCTGTAGTAACCCTTTAATGGTCAAGTTGGCCAATACCAGCCCCTGAAGTGGTCTTGAGAAATGTCCATTTACAATTCAAGAGAAGACTGTTTTTGAAAATTTATCAAAGGAATGACTGGCTCGATAACCAAGCCAGTCATTCCAATGATAAATTTTCAAAAATACTCTTCTTGGCCTGTAAATGGACATTCAATAAGCAATAATTTTTATTTTCTTAATCAACTGTGACCATTAAAGGGTTACTATTCATCCAGCTAGGTTACCTGCTAAACTATTTCATTGTGAATGGCGCCGCCCTCCCCCCCCCCCCCCCCCACGCACTCCACCCCACACCCTCCAAAAAACAAATAAAATAAAATAAAATTTAATATCCAATTTAAGATATTTATAATGGTTTGACTAAAAGTTGTTGTTGCAAATTGTGGCAATGCATTCAAGGAAATTACTCTCAAAATAGGCATCCTGAGTTTCAGAACAACCATATGTCGTGTAAATATTATCCTTGAGCACTGTGTATAGAATGAGATGGGTTAGTGTATTATAATACATAGTTCCATTGATGATAATTTCTGAAAATTTATGTGAGGTGGTTGGTATTTTTGCAGCTGTATTACCTGGTGAATGAAAGGTTATTTGACAATGGAAAGGAAATGTAGTGTTATTGGTACCTGTGGATAAAGCGATTCACACAGGAAGACTGGATCATAATTATACTTGTGTTATTATAAGGCTCCTCAAATAATATCCATGACGCCATTCACTAGTAAACAGGCAGCTATTAACACAGCGGTCATAATCAAAGGTGTACTTCTTAAATATCTATTTGAATTGGGTTGTATTGTATTTTTGCTTTTTCAGAAGCTCAGGCATCAATATAATGTCTTTTAGATAGAGATGTGTAGTGTCCTATTTATTTCTCGCCTACCCCAACCCCTACAATTATTTGCACACGCATACATACATGTAGATACAGATTTGCAAAGCAAAGTAATTTGATACAGTGAGTATTGTTCAATGTTTTCAGGGATTATAATGAGTTATTGACAAAATGATATCACAATACAGTATGATTGCATGGGCATCCACAGGTTAGGTCGTGGTGTGTGTGTGTGTGCGTGCGTACGTGCGTGTGTGTGTGTGTGCGTGCGTACGTGCGTGTGCGTGCATCCGCATGTGTGAGTTGACCACCTCTAGATTAATAGTATAAAAATTAATATCTAACTATCTCCCTTCTTTAAGAAAATGGGATTACGCTTTCGCTTCTGTCTGGCTATCAGTGCATTTCGTTTTCTCTCAATAACTTCCCTTATAATGGATGGATTCATTTCAAAGTTGGTATGTGAATTCTTGATGACATTCCCTCATTGGCGGTTGTGTAACAGCAAAACTCGGCCAGATTCACCATAGTTATCTCCCTTGAAACACTTAAAATTCATCAGAAACCTCTGAGCATTTAGTTTCCGTTCAATAACTTCACTTATAGTAGATGGATTCATTTCAGTTATTAGTCTATTTTCCTTGGCGGTTTGTGGGTGGTGGGTGGAGGGGTATGTGTGTGTGTGTGTGGAATCATACGATGTACATCATCTAGTAAAAATCAATATCTAATATCATATATGCACATCGACCATGAAATAATCTTACAGCCACATTAAGCTCCCTATAAGTAGCCCATCTGGCCGTCTGAATATCTCGTAAGCAGCATATCATACAGAACGGCTTCAGATATTTTATTGAAACTTGGTGTATGCCTTAATTATGATATGCAGATGTGCATTTTGAAGAAGTCACCTTTATAGATCCAAGATATTGGGTGTAAATATTCTCATAAACACCATTTCATACAGAATCGCTTAAAATAATTTATTGAAATCTGGCAGGTAGCTTCTTTATGAAGCTTCTTTTTGTCCTTTTGAAGGATTCACCTTTATAGGTCAAAGATTTTGGATGAGAATGCGCTTTTTAATGCAAAACTTCATAGTTTTTGTCAATGCTCTTGTAAGCAGCATATCATATAGAAACGCATTATATCTTTTAATGAAACTTGGTATATGCCTCAGTTATGATATGCAGATGTGCATTTTGAAGTAGTCACCTTTATAGACCCAAGATTTTGGATGAAAATTGGCTTTTTTATGCAAAAACTCTGCGATTTTTGTCAATATTCTTGTAAATAGCATATCATACAGAACCGCTTAAAATAAGTGTTGCCAATATGAATGGTTTGAATAAAATTGCTACATACTACTGTACATAGAGAAAGGTAATTTCAGTGATTGTGGGGCCCTCTGAGGAAACATTTTTCTAGATATTTAAATTTCACTATTTTTACCCCCTAATAAAGTTTATGCTTGTTTCGTGCCCGGGAACTTATTAATTCATTATATAGAGTTATCCCGCTTTAAATAACTGATGTATAACTTCCGAATACCTTCATGGATTCATGCAAAATTTCTTTGTCATCTGCTTATTTTTGTTATTACTTATGGGGGTGATATAGCGATCAGCATCTCCAGCAGTCCATCGTCTTTTTGTCTGTCTGTCCATTTGTAATCCTTTCTTGTCAACAGAACTTTTTAGTTTCAGTTCCTGTAAAAGTTGGTAAATGTTACCAGTATTACATGAAGATGTGCATGTGCCTTTTTCGGTAAAATCCATCGATATTTTCCTTTGAGACACGTAAAGTTGATTAAAATTGCCTTTTTCGCAAGCTATGCTCGCAATTTTTTTTCGCTGTTCCTATTACTTCAATACGCAGTGAGTTGCCAGAGTTATCACCGCTGAAATACTTAAAATTCATCAAAATTGTCTTGTTCATGCCAGATCTCGAAGAATTTTGAACCTACATGTATGTTCAGAATTCCTTTGTCACTGGATCTATTACTTGAAGAAAAAGTGCTATGATTGCGTTTCGAAGAAATTCATCATTATTTTCCTGAGTTATCTCCCTTGAAAACCCTAACATTCACCAACATTTTCTTTTCTGGGCATAATCTTTGAACGGAATTGAACTTGCAAATCTTTCGCCGTGGATATATATTAAGGTGAGATGCAGTGTCAGGATTTGATTTTTCATGGATTATTCTTTCTAAACTATTGTCCTTTACAATGAATGTTGGCAACGCCTGATATATGTTTATCTGAAATGGTTGGATCGGGGTGGGGGATGGCTTTGGGTGTGTGTGGGAGCGGGGCATGCCGTCTACTGATGGCTCTTATTTCACGTTGGAAGCGGCACTACTAGGAGCGCCGTATTTGATAACATGCTCACAATGCTCACACACGCACGTGTGTACACTGATCCTGTTTAAGAGATTACTGTATTTGTGTGTTTCTATCTGTCCGGTGCTGTTAATTTCTCAGAAACAACTGATCCAATTTGACTCAGATTTCGATACAAGATTCCCAAAACAAATGATCTCGGGGGAAAATCTCAAAATGTAAACAGAAGAGTGAAGGCCTTCAATCTGAGATTTCTCTTGTTATAAGCTTAATGTTTGTTCTCAAGTCTATTAACTCAGTAAAATTGAAGAAGAATTTGTGTAACTGTTCTTTCAATAATAATCTCAGTAGTTAGTTAAAAAAAATACCTATGTCAGTGTGAAGATTAGCGGATACAAACAAATGGTAGCTAAAGAATGGTCATCTCATATTACATGTACGTGTATACATCAGGTTCAATAAGGAATACATACATTTTAAGGTTACCCAGTTGTTCTTTAACTCTAACCCTCGAATTTGTTCAATAAAATTTCTATTTTCTCAGAAAATGTCCATTTGCAGACCAATAGAAGACTATTATTGAAAATGTACCACTGGAATGACTGGCTCGATTATAGAGCCAGTCGTTCCAATGGTAACTTTTCAAAAATAGTCTTCTATTGGTCTGCAAATGGACATTTCTCAACCCCACTTCAGAAACCGTTTTTGGCTGAAAGTGTTAAAGGGTTAAGCCTTCAACTGTCAAATTTAATTTAAAAATTTTAATTTTCTCAGATATTGCCCATTTGCCAACCAAAAGGTTTTTTTTTTAATTTACCATTATAGTAACTGGTGCAGCAAGCCAGTGGTGAATTATCAAAATGTTTTCGTTTTGTTCTGTACATGGACATTTCTCATGATCGCTGGAGAAACCTGCGATGGTGAGGGTTTTCATGACCACTGCTTTGAGTGACTTGAACATTAAGGAGAGGGTGAGGGTTTTCATGACCACTGCTTTGACTGGTTTGAACATTAAGGAGAGGGCGAGGGTTTTCATGACCACTGCTTTGACTGACTTGAACATTAAGGAGAGGGTGAGGGTTTTCATGACCACTGCTTTGACTGGTTTGAACATTAAGGAGAGGGTGAGGGTTTTCATGACCACTGCTTTGAGTGACTTGAACATTAAGGAGAGGGTGAGAGTTTTCATGACCACTGCTTTGACTGGTTTGAACATTAAGGAGAGGGTGAGGGTTTTCATGACCACTGCTTTGACTGGTTTGAACATTAAGGAGAGGGTGAGAGTTTTCAGGACCACTGCTTTGACTGGTTTGAACATTAAGGAGAGGGTGAGGGTTTTCAGGACCACTGCTTTGAGTGACTTGAATATTAAGGAGAGGGTGAGGGTTTTCATGACCACTGCTTTGACTGACTTGAACATTAAGGAGAGGGTGAGGGTTTTCAGGACCACTGCTTTGACTGGTTTGAACATTAAGGAGAGGGTGAGGGTTTTCATGACCACTGCTTTGAGTGACTTGAACATTAAGGAGAGGGTGAGAGTTTTCATGACCACTGCTTTGACTGGTTTGAACATTAAGGAGAGGGTGAGGGTTTTCATGACCACTGCTTTGACTGGTTTGAACATTAAGGAGAGGGTGAGAGTTTTCAGGACCACTGCTTTGACTGGTTTGAACATTAAGGAGAGGGTGAGGGTTTTCAGGACCACTGCTTTGAGTGACTTGAACATTAAGGAGAGGGTGAGGGTTTTCATGACCACTGCTTTGACTGGTTTGAACATTAAGGAGAGGGTAAGGGTTTTCATGACCACTTCTTTGACTGGTTTGAACATTAAGGAGAGGGCGAGGGTTTTCAGGACCACTGCTTTGACTGGCTTGAACATTAAGGAGAGGGTGAGGGTTTTCAGGACCACTGCTTTGACTGGTTTGTACATTAAGGAGAGAGTGAGGGTTTTCTGGACCACTGCTTTGACTGGTTTGAACATTAAGGAGAGGGTGAGGGCTTTCAGGACCACTGCTTTGACTGGCTTGAACATTAAGGAGAGGGTGAGGGTTTTCAGGACCACTGCTTTGACTGGTTTGTACATTAAGGAGAGAGTGAGGGTTTTCATGACCACTGCTTTGACTGACTTGAACATTAAGGAGAGGGTGAGGGTTTTCATGACCACTGGTTTGAACATTAAGGAGAGGGTGAGGGTTTTCATGACCACTGCTTTGAGTGACTTGAACATTAAGGAGAGGGTGAGAGTTTTCATGACCACTGCTTTGACTGGTTTGAACATTAAGGAGAGGGTGAGGGTTTTCATGACCACTGCTTTGACTGGTTTGAACATTAAGGAGAGGGTGAGAGTTTTCAGGACCACTGCTTTGAACATTAAGGAGAGGGTGAGGGTTTTCAGGACCACTGCTTTGAGTGACTTGAACATTAAGGAGAGGGTGAGGGTTTTCATGACCACTGCTTTGACTGGTTTGAACATTAAGGAGAGGGTGAGAGTTTTCATGACCACTGCTTTGACTGGTTTGAACATTAAGGAGAGGGTGAGAGTTTTCAGGACCACTGCTTTGATCATTAAGGAGAGGGTGCGGGTTTTCAGGACCACTGCTTTGAGTGACTTGAACATTAAGGAGAGGGTGAGGGTTTTCATGACCACTGCTTTGACTGGTTTGAACATTAAGGAGAGGGTGAGGGTTTTCAGGACCACTGCTTTGACTGGCTTGAACATTAAGGAGAGGGTGAGGGTTTTCATGACCACTGGTTTGAACATTAAGGAGAGGGTGAGGGTTTTCATGACCACTGCTTTGACTGGTTTGAACATTAAGGAGAGGGCGAGGGTTTTCAGGACCACTGCTTTGACTGGCTTGAACATTAAGGAGAGGGTGAGGGTTTTCATGACCACTGCTTTGACTGGTTTGAACATTAAGGAGAGGGTGAGGGTTTTCAGGACCACTGCTTTGACTGGTTTGAACATTAAGGAGAGGGTGAGGGTTTTCAGGACCACTGCTTTGACTGGTTTGAACATTAAGGAGAGGGTGAGGGTTTTCAGGACCACTGCTTTGACTGGTTTGTACATTAAGGAGAGGGTGAGGGTTTTCATGACCACTGCTTTGACTGACTTGAACATTAAGGAGAGGGTGAGGGTTTTCATGACCACTGGTTTGAACATTAAGGAGAGGGTGAGGGTTTTCATGACCACTGCTTTGAGTGACTTGAACATTAAGGAGAGGGTGAGAGTTTTCATGACCACTGCTTTGACTGGTTTGAACATTAAGGAGAGGGTGAGGGTTTTCATGACCACTGCTTTGACTGGTTTGAACATTAAGGAGAGGGTGAGAGTTTTCAGGACCACTGCTTTGAACATTAAGGAGAGGGTGATGGTTTTCAGGACCACTGCTTTGAGTGACTTGAACATTAAGGAGAGGGTGAGGGTTTTCATGACCACTGCTTTGACTGGTTTGAACATTAAGGAGAGGGTGAGAGTTTTCATGACCACTGCTTTGACTGGTTTGAACATTAAGGAGAGGGTGAGAGTTTTCAGGACCACTGCTTTGATCATTAAGGAGAGGGTGCGGGTTTTCAGGACCACTGCTTTGAGTGACTTGAACATTAAGGAGAGGGTGAGGGTTTTCATGACCACTGCTTTGGCTGGTTTGAACATTAAGGAGAGCATGAGGGTTTTCAGGACCACTGCTTTGAACATTAAGGAGAGGGTGAGGGTTTTCATGACCACTGCTTTGACTGGTTTGGACATTAAGGAGAGGGTGAGGGTTTTCATGACCACTGCTTTGACTGGTTTGAACATTAAGGAGAGGATGAGGGTTTTCATGACCACTGCTTTGAACATTAAGGAGAGAGTGAGGGTTTTCATGACCACTGCTTTGACTGGTTTGGACATTAAGGAGAGGTTGAGGGTTTTCAGGACCACTGCTTTGACTGGTTTGAACATTAAGGAGAGGGTGAGGGTTTTCATGACCACTGCTTTGACTGGTTTGAACATTAAGGAGAGGGTGAGAGTTTTCAGGACCACTGCTTTGAACATTAAGGAGAGGGTGAGGGTTTTCAGGACCACTGCTTTGAGTGACTTGAACATTAAGGAGAGGGTGAGGGTTTTCATGACCACTGCTTTGAACATTAAGGAGAGGGTGAGGGTTTTCAGGACCACTGCTTTGAGTGACTTGAACATTAAGGAGAGCATGAGGGTTTTCAGGACCACTGCTTTGAACATTAAGGAGAGGGTGAGGGTTTTCATGACCACTGCTTTGACTGGTTTGAACATTAAGGAGAGGGTGAGAGTTTTCATGACCACTGCTTTGACTGGTTTGAACATTAAGGAGAGGGTGAGAGTTTTCAGGACCACTGCTTTGATCATTAAGGAGAGGGGGGTTTTCATGACCACTGCTTTGGCTGGTTTGATCATTAAGGAGAGCATGAGGTTTTTCAGGACCACTGCTTTGAACATTAAGGAGAGGGTGAGGGTTTTCATGACCACTGCTTTGACTGGTTTGGACATTAAGGAGAGGGTGAGGGTTTTCATGACCACTGCTTTGACTGGTTTGAACATTAAGGAGAGGATGAGGGTTTTCATGACCACTGCTTTGAACATTAAGGAGAGAGTGAGGGTTTTCATGACCACTGCTTTGACTGGTTTGGACATTAAGGAGAGGTTGAGGGTTTTCATGACCACTGCTTTGACTGGTTTGAACATTAAGGAGAGAGTGAGGGTTTTCAGGACCACTGGTTTGACTGACTTGAACATTAAGGAGAGGGTGATGAACATTAAGGAGAGGGTGAGGGTTTTCATGACCACTGCTTTGAGTGACTTGAACATTAAGGAGAGGGTGAGGGTTTTCATGACCACTGCTTTGGCTGGTTTGAACATTAAGGAGAGGATGAGGGTTTTCAGGACCACTGCTTTGAACATTAAGGAGAGAGTGAGGGTTTTCATGACCACTGCTTTGACTGGTTTAGACATTAAGGAGAGGGTGAGGGTTTTCATGACCACTGCTTTGACTGGTTTGAACATTAAGGAGAGGGTGAGGGTTTTCATGACCACTGCTTTGACTGGTTTGAACATTAAGGAGAGAGTGAGGGTTTTCATGACCACTGCTTTGACTGGTTTAGACATTAAGGAGAGGGTGAGGGTTTTCATGACCACTGCTTTGACTGGTTTGAACATTAAGGAGAGGGTGAGGGTTTTCATGACCACTGCTTTGACTGGTTTGAACATTAAGGAGAGGGTGAGGGTTTTCATGACCACTGCTTTGAACATTAAGGAGAGAGTGAGGGTTTTCATGACCACTGCTTTGACTGGTTTGAACATTAAGGAGAGGGTGAGGGTTTTCATGACCACTGCTTTGACTGGTTTGAACATTAAGGAGAGAGTGAGGGTTTTCAGGACCACTGGTTTGACTGACTTGAACATTAAGGAGAGGGTGAGGGTTTTCAGGACCACTGCTTTGACTGGTTTGAACATTAAGGAGAGGGTGAGGGTTTTCATGACCACTGCTTTGACTGGTTTGAACATTAAGGAGAGGGTGAGGGTTTTCATGACCACTGCTTTGACTGGTTTGAACATTAAGGAGAGGATGAGGGTTTTCATGACCACTGCTTTGAACATTAAGGAGAGAGTGAGGGTTTTCATGACCACTGCTTTGACTGGTTTGAACATTAAGGAGAGGTTGAGGGTTTTCATGACCACTGCTTTGACTGGTTTGAACATTAAGGAGAGAGTGAGGGTTTTCAGGACCACTGGTTTGACTGACTTGAACATTAAGGAGAGGGTGATGAACATTAAGGAGAGGGTGAGGGTTTTCATGACCACTGCTTTGAGTGACTTGAACATTAAGGAGAGGGTGAGGGTTTTCATGACCACTGCTTTGGCTGGTTTGAACATTAAGGAGAGGATGAGGGTTTTCAGGACCACTGCTTTGAACATTAAGGAGAGAGTGAGGGTTTTCATGACCACTGCTTTGACTGGTTTAGACATTAAGGAGAGCATGAGGGTTTTCAGGACCACTGCTTTGAACATTAAGGAGAGGGTGAGGGTTTTCAGGACCACTGCTTTGACTGGTTTGAACATTAAGGAGAGGGTGAGAGTTTTCATGACCACTGCTTTGACTGGTTTGAACATTAAGGAGAGGGTGAGTTTTCAGGACCACTGCTTTGATCATTAAGGAGAGGGGGGTTTTCATGACCACTGCTTTGGCTGGTTTGATCATTAAGGAGAGCATGAGGTTTTTCAGGACCACTGCTTTGAACATTAAGGAGAGGGTGAGGGTTTTCATGACCACTGCTTTGACTGGTTTGAACATTAAGGAGAGGATGAGGGTTTTCATGACCACTGCTTTGAACATTAAGGAGAGAGTGAGGGTTTTCATGACCACTGCTTTGACTGGTTTGGACATTAAGGAGAGGTTGAGGGTTTTCATGACCACTGCTTTGACTGGTTTGAACATTAAGGAGAGAGTGAGGGTTTTCAGGACCACTGGTTTGACTGACTTGAACATTAAGGAGAGGGTGATGAACATTAAGGAGAGGGTGAGGGTTTTCATGACCACTGCTTTGAGTGACTTGAACATTAAGGAGAGGGTGAGGGTTTTCATGACCACTGCTTTGGCTGGTTTGAACATTAAGGAGAGGATGAGGGTTTTCAGGACCACTGCTTTGAACATTAAGGAGAGAGTGAGGGTTTTCATGACCACTGCTTTGACTGGTTTAGACATTAAGGAGAGGGTGAGGGTTTTCATGACCACTGCTTTGACTGGTTTGAACATTAAGGAGAGGGTGAGGGTTTTCATGACCACTGCTTTGAACATTAAGGAGAGAGTGAGGGTTTTCATGACCACTGCTTTGACTGGTTTGAACATTAAGGAGAGGGTGAGGGTTTTCATGACCACTGCTTTGACTGGTTTGAACATTAAGGAGAGAGTGAGGGTTTTCAGGACCACTGGTTTGACTGACTTGAACATTAAGGAGAGGGTGAGGGTTTTCAGGACCACTGCTTTGACTGGTTTGAACATTAAGGAGAGGGTGAGGGTTTTCATGACCACTGCTTTGACTGGTTTGGACATTAAGGAGAGGGTGAGGGTTTTCATGACCACTGCTTTGACTGGTTTGAACATTAAGGAGAGGATGAGGGTTTTCATGACCACTGCTTTGAACATTAAGGAGAGAGTGAGGGTTTTCATGACCACTGCTTTGACTGGTTTGGACATTAAGGAGAGGTTGAGGGTTTTCATGACCACTGCTTTGACTGGTTTGAACATTAAGGAGAGAGTGAGGGTTTTCAGGACCACTGGTTTGACTGACTTGAACATTAAGGAGAGGGTGATGAACATTAAGGAGAGGGTGAGGGTTTTCATGACCACTGCTTTGAGTGACTTGAACATTAAGGAGAGGGTGAGGGTTTTCATGACCACTGCTTTGGCTGGTTTGAACATTAAGGAGAGGATGAGGGTTTTCAGGACCACTGCTTTGAACATTAAGGAGAGAGTGAGGGTTTTCATGACCACTGCTTTGACTGGTTTAGACATTAAGGAGAGGGTGAGGGTTTTCATGACCACTGCTTTGACTGGTTTGAACATTAAGGAGAGGGTGAGGGTTTTCATGACCACTGCTTTGACTGGTTTGAACATTAAGGAGAGGGTGAGGGTTTTCATGACCACTGCTTTGACTGGTTTGAACATTAAGGAGAGAGTGAGGGTTTTCAGGACCACTGGTTTGACTGACTTGAACATTAAGGAGAGGGTGAGGGTTTTCAGGACCACTGCTTTGACTGGTTTAGACATTAAGGAGAGCATGAGGGTTTTCAGGACCACTGCTTTGAACATTAAGGAGAGGGTGAGGGTTTTCATGACCACTGCTTTGACTGGTTTGAACATTAAGGAGAGGGTGAGAGTTTTCATGACCACTGCTTTGACTGGTTTGAACATTAAGGAGAGGGTGAGAGTTTTCAGGACCACTGCTTTGATCATTAAGGAGAGGGGGGTTTTCATGACCACTGCTTTGGCTGGTTTGATCATTAAGGAGAGCATGAGGTTTTTCAGGACCACTGCTTTGAACATTAAGGAGAGGGTGAGGGTTTTCATGACCACTGCTTTGACTGGTTTGGACATTAAGGAGAGGGTGAGGGTTTTCATGACCACTGCTTTGACTGGTTTGAACATTAAGGAGAGTATGAGGGTTTTCATGACCACTGCTTTGAACATTAAGGAGAGAGTGAGGGTTTTCATGACCACTGCTTTGACTGGTTTGGACATTAAGGAGAGGTTGAGGGTTTTCATGACCACTGCTTTGACTGGTTTGAACATTAAGGAGAGAGTGAGGGTTTTCAGGACCACTGGTTTGACTGACTTGAACATTAAGGAGAGGGTGATGAACATTAAGGAGAGGGTGAGGGTTTTCATGACCACTGCTTTGAGTGACTTGAACATTAAGGAGAGGGTGAGGGTTTTCATGACCACTGCTTTGACTGGTTTGAACATTAAGGAGAGGGTGAGAGTTTTCAGGACCACTGCTTTGATCATTAAGGAGAGGGGGGTTTTCATGACCACTGCTTTGGCTGGTTTGATCATTAAGGAGAGCATGAGGTTTTTCAGGACCACTGCTTTGAACATTAAGGAGAGGGTGAGGGTTTTCATGACCACTGCTTTGACTGGTTTGGACATTAAGGAGAGGGTGAGGGTTTTCATGACCACTGCTTTGACTGGTTTGAACATTAAGGAGAGGATGAGGGTTTTCATGACCACTGCTTTGAACATTAAGGAGAGAGTGAGGGTTTTCATGACCACTGCTTTGACTGGTTTGGACATTAAGGAGAGGTTGAGGGTTTTCATGACCACTGCTTTGACTGGTTTGAACATTAAGGAGAGAGTGAGGGTTTTCAGGACCACTGGTTTGACTGACTTGAACATTAAGGAGAGGGTGATGAACATTAAGGAGAGGGTGAGGGTTTTCATGACCACTGCTTTGAGTGACTTGAACATTAAGGAGAGGGTGAGGGTTTTCATGACCACTGCTTTGGCTGGTTTGAACATTAAGGAGAGGATGAGGGTTTTCAGGACCACTGCTTTGAACATTAAGGAGAGAGTGAGGGTTTTCATGACCACTGCTTTGACTGGTTTAGACATTAAGGAGAGGGTGAGGGTTTTCATGACCACTGCTTTGACTGGTTTGAACATTAAGGAGAGGGTGAGGGTTTTCATGACCACTGCTTTGAACATTAAGGAGAGAGTGAGGGTTTTCATGACCACTGCTTTGACTGGTTTGAACATTAAGGAGAGGGTGAGGGTTTTCATGACCACTGCTTTGACTGGTTTGAACATTAAGGAGAGAGTGAGGGTTTTCAGGACCACTGGTTTGACTGACTTGAACATTAAGGAGAGGGTGAGGGTTTTCAGGACCACTGCTTTGACTGGTTTGAACATTAAGGAGAGGGTGAGGGTTTTCATGACCACTGCTTTGACTGGTTTGGACATTAAGGAGAGGGTGAGGGTTTTCATGACCACTGCTTTGACTGGTTTGAACATTAAGGAGAGGATGAGGGTTTTCATGACCACTGCTTTGAACATTAAGGAGAGAGTGAGGGTTTTCATGACCACTGGTTTGGACATTAAGGAGAGGTTGAGGGTTTTCATGACCACTGCTTTGACTGGTTTGAACATTAAGGAGAGAGTGAGGGTTTTCAGGACCACTGGTTTGACTGACTTGAACATTAAGGAGAGGGTGATGAACATTAAGGAGAGGGTGAGGGTTTTCATGACCACTGCTTTGAGTGACTTGAACATTAAGGAGAGGGTGAGGGTTTTCATGACCACTGCTTTGGCTGGTTTGAACATTAAGGAGAGGATGAGGGTTTTCAGGACCACTGCTTTGAACATTAAGGAGAGAGTGAGGGTTTTCATGACCACTGCTTTGACTGGTTTAGACATTAAGGAGAGGGTGAGGGTTTTCATGACCACTGCTTTGACTGGTTTGAACATTAAGGAGAGGGTGAGGGTTTTCATGACCACTGCTTTGAACATTAAGGAGAGAGTGAGGGTTTTCATGACCACTGCTTTGACTGGTTTGAACATTAAGGAGAGGGTGAGGGTTTTCATGACCACTGCTTTGACTGGTTTGAACATTAAGGAGAGAGTGAGGGTTTTCAGGACCACTGGTTTGACTGACTTGAACATTAAGGAGAGGGTGAGGGTTTTCAGGACCACTGCTTTGACTGGTTTGAACATTAAGGAGAGGGTGAGGGTTTTCAGGACCACTGCTTTGACTGGTTTGAACATTAAGGAGAGAGTGCGGGTTTTCATGACCACTGCTTTGACTGGTTTGAACATTAAGGAGAGGGTAAGGGTTTTCAGGACCACTGCTTTGAGTGACTTGAACATTAAGGGGAGGGTGAGGGTTTTCATGACCACTGCTTTGACTGGTTTGAACATTAAGGAGAGGGTGAGGGTTTTCATGACCACTGCTTTGACTGGTTTGAACATTAAGGAGAGGGCGAGGGTTTTCACGACCACTGCTTTGAACATTAAGGAGAGGGTGAGGGTTTTCATGACCACTGCTTTGACTGGTTTGAACATTAAGGAGAGGGTGAGGGTTTTCAGGACCACTGCTTTGACTGGTTTGAACATTAAGGAGAGAGTGAGGGTTTTCAGGACCACTGCTTTGACTGGTTTGAACATTAAGGAGAGGGTGAAGGTTTTCATGACCACTGGTTTGAACATTAAGGAGAGGGTGAGGGTTTTCATGACCACTGCTTTGAAAATTAAGGAGAGAGTGAGGGTTTTCAGGACCACTGCTTTGACTGGTTTGAACATTAAGGAGAGGGTGAGGGTTTTCAGGACCACTGCTTTGACTGGTTTGAACATTAAGGAGAGAGTGAGGGTTTTCAGGACCACTGCTTTGACTGGTTTGAACATTAAGGAGAGGGTGAAGGTTTTCATGACCACTGGTTTGAACATTAAGGAGAGGGTGAGGGTTTTCATGACCACTGCTTTGACTGGTTTGAACATTAAGGAGAGGGTGAGGGTTTTCAGGACCACTGCTTTGACTGGTTTGAACATTAAGGAGAGGGTGAGGGTTTTCAGGACCACTGCTTTGAACAGTAAGGAGAGGGTGAGGGTTTTCAGGACCACTGCTTTGAACAGTAAGGAGAGAGTGAGGGTTTTCAGGACCACTGGTTTGACTGACTTGAACATTAAGGAGAGGGTGATGAACATTAAGGAGAGGGTGAGGGTTTTCATGACCACTGCTTTGAGTGACTTGAACATTAAGGAGAGGGTGAGGGTTTTCATGACCACTGCTTTGACTGGTTTGAACATTAAGGAGAGAGTGAGGGTTTTCAGGACCACTGGTTTGACTGACTTGAACATTAAGGAGAGGGTGAGGGTTTTCAGGACCACTGCTTTGACTGGTTTGAACATTAAGGAGAGGGTGAGGGTTTTCATGACCACTGCTTTGACTGGTTTGGACATTAAGGAGAGGATGAGGGTTTTCATGACCACTGCTTTGAACATTAAGGAGAGAGTGAGGGTTTTCATGACCACTGCTTTGACTGGTTTGGACATTAAGGAGAGGGTGAGGGTTTTCATGACCACTGCTTTGACTGGTTTGAACATTAAGGAGAGAGTGAGGGTTTTCAGGACCACTGGTTTGACTGACTTGAACATTAAGGAGAGGGTGATGAACATTAAGGAGAGGGTGAGGGTTTTCATGACCACTGCTTTGAGTGACTTGAACATTAAGGAGAGGGTGAGGGTTTTCATGACCACTGCTTTGGCTGGTTTGAACATTAAGGAGAGGATGAGGGTTTTCAGGACCACTGCTTTGAACATTAAGGAGAGAGTGAGGGTTTTCATGACCACTGCTTTGACTGGTTTAGACATTAAGGAGAGGGTGAGGGTTTTCATGACCACTGCTTTGACTGGTTTGAACATTAAGGAGAGGGTGAGGGTTTTCATGACCACTGCTTTGAACATTAAGGAGAGAGTGAGGGTTTTCATGACCACTGCTTTGACTGGTTTGAACATTAAGGAGAGGGTGAGGGTTTTCATGACCACTGCTTTGACTGGTTTGAACATTAAGGAGAGAGTGAGGGTTTTCAGGACCACTGGTTTGACTGACTTGAACATTAAGGAGAGGGTGAGGGTTTTCAGGACCACTGCTTTGACTGGTTTGAACATTAAGGAGAGGGTGAGGGTTTTCAGGACCACTGCTTTGACTGGTTTGAACATTAAGGAGAGAGTGCGGGTTTTCATGACCACTGCTTTGACTGGTTTGAACATTAAGGAGAGGGTAAGGGTTTTCAGGACCACTGCTTTGAGTGACTTGAACATTAAGGGGAGGGTGAGGGTTTTCATGACCACTGCTTTGACTGGTTTGAACATTAAGGAGAGGGTGAGGGTTTTCATGACCACTGCTTTGACTGGTTTGAACATTAAGGAGAGGGCGAGGGTTTTCACGACCACTGCTTTGAACATTAAGGAGAGGGTGAGGGTTTTCATGACCACTGCTTTGACTGGTTTGAACATTAAGGAGAGGGTGAGGGTTTTCAGGACCACTGCTTTGACTGGTTTGAACATTAAGGAGAGAGTGAGGGTTTTCAGGACCACTGCTTTGACTGGTTTGAACATTAAGGAGAGGGTGAAGGTTTTCATGACCACTGGTTTGAACATTAAGGAGAGGGTGAGGGTTTTCATGACCACTGCTTTGAAAATTAAGGAGAGAGTGAGGGTTTTCAGGACCACTGCTTTGACTGGTTTGAACATTAAGGAGAGGGTGAGGGTTTTCAGGACCACTGCTTTGACTGGTTTGAACATTAAGGAGAGAGTGAGGGTTTTCAGGACCACTGCTTTGACTGGTTTGAACATTAAGGAGAGGGTGAAGGTTTTCATGACCACTGGTTTGAACATTAAGGAGAGGGTGAGGGTTTTCAGGACCACTGCTTTGAACAGTAAGGAGAGGGTGAGGGTTTTCAGGACCACTGCTTTGAACAGTAAGGAGAGAGTGAGGGTTTTCATGACCACTGCTTTGAGTGACTTGAACATTAAGGAGAGGGTGAGGGTTTTCATGACCACTGCTTTGGCTGGTTTGAACATTAAGGAGAGGATGAGGGTTTTCAGGACCACTGCTTTGAACATTAAGGAGAGAGTGAGGGTTTTCATGACCACTGCTTTGACTGGTTTAGACATTAAGGAGAGGGTGAGGGTTTTCATGACCACTGCTTTGACTGGTTTGAACATTAAGGAGAGGGTGAGGGTTTTCATGACCACTGCTTTGAACATTAAGGAGAGAGTGAGGGTTTTCATGACCACTGCTTTGACTGGTTTGAACATTAAGGAGAGGGTGAGGGTTTTCATGACCACTGCTTTGACTGGTTTGAACATTAAGGAGAGAGTGAGGGTTTTCAGGACCACTGCTTTGACTGGTTTGAACATTAAGGAGAGGGTGAGGGTTTTCAGGACCACTGCTTTGACTGGTTTGAACATTAAGGAGAGAGTGTGGGTTTTCATGACCACTGCTTTGACTGGTTTGAACATTAAGGAGAGGGTAAGGGTTTTCAGGACCACTGCTTTGAGTGACTTGAACATTAAGGGGAGGGTGAGGGTTTTCATGACCACTGGTTTGAACATTAAGGAGAGGGTGAGGGTTTTCATGACCACTGCTTTGACTGGTTTGAACATTAAGGAGAGGGCGAGGGTTTTCACGACCACTGCTTTGACTGCTTTGAACATTAAGGAGAGGGTGAGGGTTTTCATGACCACTGGTTTGAACATTAAGGAGAGGGTGAGGGTTTTCAGGACCACTGCTTTGACTGGTTTGAACATTAAGGAGAGAGTGAGGGTTTTCAGGACCACTGCTTTGACTGGTTTGAACATTAAGGAGAGGGTGAAGGTTTTCATGACCACTGGTTTGAACATTAAGGAGAGGGTGAGGGTTTTCATGACCACTGCTTTGAAAATTAAGGAGAGAGTGAGGGTTTTCAGGACCACTGCTTTGACTGGTTTGAACATTAAGGAGAGGGTGAGGGTTTTCAGGACCACTGCTTTGACTGGTTTGAACATTAAGGAGAGAGTGAGGGTTTTCAGGACCACTGCTTTGACTGGTTTGAACATTAAGGAGAGGGTGAAGGTTTTCATGACCACTGGTTTGAACATTAAGGAGAGGGTGAGGGTTTTCATGACCACTGCTTTGACTGGTTTGAACATTAAGGAGAGGGTGAGGGTTTTCAGGACCACTGCTTTGACTGGTTTGAACATTAAGGAGAGGGTGAGGGTTTTCAGGACCACTGCTTTGAACAGTAAGGAGAGGGTGATGGTTTTCAGGACCACTGCTTTGAACAGTAAGGAGAGGGTGAGGGTTTTCAGGACCACTGCTTTGAACAGTAAGGAGAGAGTGAGGGTTTTCAGGACCACTGGTTTGACTGACTTGAACATTAAGGAGAGGGTGATGAACATTAAGGAGAGGGTGAGGGTTTTCATGACCACTGCTTTGAGTGACTTGAACATTAAGGAGAGGGTGAGGGTTTTCATGACCACTGCTTTGACTGGTTTGAACATTAAGGAGAGAGTGAGGGTTTTCAGGACCACAGGTTTGACTGACTTGAACATTAAGGAGAGGGTGAGGGTTTTCAGGACCACTGCTTTGACTGGTTTGAACATTAAGGAGAGGGTGAGGGTTTTCATGACCACTGCTTTGACTGGTTTGGACATTAAGGAGAGGATGAGGGTTTTCATGACCACTGCTTTGAACATTAAGGAGAGAGTGAGGGTTTTCATGACCACTGCTTTGACTGGTTTGGACATTAAGGAGAGGTTGAGGGTTTTTATGACCACTGCTTTGACTGGTTTGAACATTAAGGAGAGAGTGAGGGTTTTCAGGACCACTGGTTTGACTGACTTGAACATTAAGGAGAGGGTGATGAACATTAAGGAGAGGGTGAGGGTTTTCATGACCACTGCTTTGAGTGACTTGAACATTAAGGAGAGGGTGAGGGTTTTCATGACCACTGCTTTGGCTGGTTTGAACATTAAGGAGAGGATGAGGGTTTTCAGGACCACTGCTTTGAACATTAAGGAGAGAGTGAGGGTTTTCATGACCACTGCTTTGACTGGTTTAGACATTAAGGAGAGGGTGAGGGTTTTCATGACCACTGCTTTGACTGGTTTGAACATTAAGGAGAGGGTGAGGGTTTTCATGACCACTGCTTTGAACATTAAGGAGAGAGTGAGGGTTTTCATGACCACTGCTTTGACTGGTTTGAACATTAAGGAGAGGGTGAGGGTTTTCATGACCACTGCTTTGACTGGTTTGAACATTAAGGAGAGAGTGAGGGTTTTCAGGACCACTGGTTTGACTGACTTGAACATTAAGGAGAGGGTGAGGGTTTTCAGGACCACTGCTTTGACTGGTTTGAACATTAAGGAGAGGGTGAGGGTTTTCAGGACCACTGCTTTGACTGGTTTGAACATTAAGGAGAGAGTGCGGGTTTTCATGACCACTGCTTTGACTGGTTTGAACATTAAGGAGAGGGTAAGGGTTTTCAGGACCACTGCTTTGAGTGACTTGAACATTAAGGGGAGGGTGAGGGTTTTCATGACCACTGCTTTGACTGGTTTGAACATTAAGGAGAGGGTGAGGGTTTTCATGACCACTGCTTTGACTGGTTTGAACATTAAGGAGAGGGCGAGGGTTTTCACGACCACTGCTTTGAACATTAAGGAGAGGGTGAGGGTTTTCATGACCACTGCTTTGACTGGTTTGAACATTAAGGAGAGGGTGAGGGTTTTCAGGACCACTGCTTTGACTGGTTTGAACATTAAGGAGAGAGTGAGGGTTTTCAGGACCACTGCTTTGACTGGTTTGAACATTAAGAAGAGGGTGAATGTTTTCATGACCACTGGTTTGAACATTAAGGAGAGGGTGAGGGTTTTCATGACCACTGCTTTGAAAATTAAGGAGAGAGTGAGGGTTTTCAGGACCACTGCTTTGACTGGTTTGAACATTAAGGAGAGGGTGAGGGTTTTCAGGACCACTGCTTTGACTGGTTTGAACATTAAGGAGAGAGTGAGGGTTTTCAGGACCACTGCTTTGACTGGTTTGAACATTAAGGAGAGGGTGAAGGTTTTCATGACCACTGGTTTGAACATTAAGGAGAGGGTGAGGGTTTTCATGACCACTGCTTTGACTGGTTTGAACATTAAGGAGAGGGTGAGGGTTTTCAGGACCACTGCTTTGACTGGTTTGAACATTAAGGAGAGGGTGAGGGTTTTCAGGACCACTGCTTTGAACAGTAAGGAGAGGGTGAGGGTTTTCAGGACCACTGCTTTGAACAGTAAGGAGAGAGTGAGGGTTTTCATGACCACTGCTTTGAGTGACTTGAACATTAAGGAGAGGGTGAGGGTTTTCATGACCACTGCTTTGGCTGGTTTGAACATTAAGGAGAGGATGAGGGTTTTCAGGACCACTGCTTTGAACATTAAGGAGAGAGTGAGGGTTTTCATGACCACTGCTTTGACTGGTTTAGACATTAAGGAGAGGGTGAGGGTTTTCATGACCACTGCTTTGACTGGTTTGAACATTAAGGAGAGGGTGAGGGTTTTCATGACCACTGCTTTGAACATTAAGGAGAGAGTGAGGGTTTTCATGACCACTGCTTTGACTGGTTTGAACATTAAGGAGAGGGTGAGGGTTTTCATGACCACTGCTTTGACTGGTTTGAACATTAAGGAGAGAGTGAGGGTTTTCAGGACCACTGCTTTGACTGGTTTGAACATTAAGGAGAGGGTGAGGGTTTTCAGGACCACTGCTTTGACTGGTTTGAACATTAAGGAGAGAGTGCGGGTTTTCATGACCACTGCTTTGACTGGTTTGAACATTAAGGAGAGGGTAAGGGTTTTCAGGACCACTGCTTTGAGTGACTTGAACATTAAGGGGAGGGTGAGGGTTTTCATGACCACTGCTTTGACTGGTTTGAACATTAAGGAGAGGGTGAGGGTTTTCATGACCACTGCTTTGACTGGTTTGAACATTAAGGAGAGGGCGAGGGTTTTCACGACCACTGCTTTGACTGCTTTGAACATTAAGGAGAGGGTGAGGGTTTTCATGACCACTGGTTTGAACATTAAGGAGAGGGTGAGGGTTTTCAGGACCACTGCTTTGACTGGTTTGAACATTAAGGAGAGAGTGAGGGTTTTCAGGACCACTGCTTTGACTGGTTTGAACATTAAGGAGAGGGTGAAGGTTTTCATGACCACTGGTTTGAACATTAAGGAGAGGGTGAGGGTTTTCATGACCACTGCTTTGAAAATTAAGGAGAGAGTGAGGGTTTTCAGGACCACTGCTTTGACTGGTTTGAACATTAAGGAGAGGGTGAGGGTTTTCAGGACCACTGCTTTGACTGGTTTGAACATTAAGGAGAGAGTGAGGGTTTTCAGGACCACTGCTTTGACTGGTTTGAACATTAAGGAGAGGGTGAAGGTTTTCATGACCACTGGTTTGAACATTAAGGAGAGGGTGAGGGTTTTCATGACCACTGCTTTGACTGGTTTGAACATTAAGGAGAGGGTGAGGGTTTTCAGGACCACTGCTTTGACTGGTTTGAACATTAAGGAGAGGGTGAGGGTTTTCAGGACCACTGCTTTGAACAGTAAGGAGAGGGTGATGGTTTTCAGGACCACTGCTTTGAACAGTAAGGAGAGGGTGAGGGTTTTCAGGACCACTGCTTTGAACAGTAAGGAGAGAGTGAGGGTTTTCAGGACCACTGGTTTGACTGACTTGAACATTAAGGAGAGGGTGATGAACATTAAGGAGAGGGTGAGGGTTTTCATGACCACTGCTTTGAGTGACTTGAACATTAAGGAGAGGGTGAGGGTTTTCATGACCACTGCTTTGACTGGTTTGAACATTAAGGAGAGAGTGAGGGTTTTCAGGACCACAGGTTTGACTGACTTGAACATTAAGGAGAGGGTGAGGGTTTTCAGGACCACTGCTTTGACTGGTTTGAACATTAAGGAGAGGGTGAGGGTTTTCATGACCACTGCTTTGACTGGTTTGGACATTAAGGAGAGGATGAGGGTTTTCATGACCACTGCTTTGAACATTAAGGAGAGAGTGAGGGTTTTCATGACCACTGCTTTGACTGGTTTGGACATTAAGGAGAGGTTGAGGGTTTTCATGACCACTGCTTTGACTGGTTTGAACATTAAGGAGAGAGTGAGGGTTTTCAGGACCACTGGTTTGACTGACTTGAACATTAAGGAGAGGGTGATGAACATTAAGGAGAGGGTGAGGGTTTTCATGACCACTGCTTTGAGTGACTTGAACATTAAGGAGAGGGTGAGGGTTTTCATGACCACTGCTTTGGCTGGTTTGAACATTAAGGAGAGGATGAGGGTTTTCAGGACCACTGCTTTGAACATTAAGGAGAGAGTGAGGGTTTTCATGACCACTGCTTTGACTGGTTTAGACATTAAGGAGAGGGTGAGGGTTTTCATGACCACTGCTTTGACTGGTTTGAACATTAAGGAGAGGGTGAGGGTTTTCATGACCACTGCTTTGAACATTAAGGAGAGAGTGAGGGTTTTCATGACCACTGCTTTGACTGGTTTGAACATTAAGGAGAGGGTGAGGGTTTTCATGACCACTGCTTTGACTGGTTTGAACATTAAGGAGAGAGTGAGGGTTTTCAGGACCACTGGTTTGACTGACTTGAACATTAAGGAGAGGGTGAGGGTTTTCAGGACCACTGCTTTGACTGGTTTGAACATTAAGGAGAGGGTGAGGGTTTTCAGGACCACTGCTTTGACTGGTTTGAACATTAAGGAGAGTGCGGGTTTTCATGACCACTGCTTTGACTGGTTTGAACATTAAGGAGAGGGTAAGGGTTTTCAGGACCACTGCTTTGAGTGACTTGAACATTAAGGGGAGGGTGAGGGTTTTCATGACCACTGCTTTGACTGGTTTGAACATTAAGGAGAGGGTGAGGGTTTTCATGACCACTGCTTTGACTGGTTTGAACATTAAGGAGAGGGTGAGGGTTTTCACGACCACTGCTTTGAACATTAAGGAGAGGGTGAGGGTTTTCATGACCACTGCTTTGACTGGTTTGAACATTAAGGAGAGGGTGAGGGTTTTCAGGACCACTGCTTTGACTGGTTTGAACATTAAGGAGAGAGTGAGGGTTTTCAGGACCACTGGTTTGAACATTAAGGAGAGGGTGAAGGTTTTCATGACCACTGGTTTGAACATTAAGGAGAGGGTGAGGGTTTTCATGACCACTGCTTTGAAAATTAAGGAGAGAGTGAGGGTTTTCAGGACCACTGCTTTGACTGGTTTGAACATTAAGGAGAGGGTGAGGGTTTTCAGGACCACTGCTTTGACTGGTTTGAACATTAAGGAGAGAGTGAGGGTTTTCAGGACCACTGCTTTGACTGGTTTGAACATTAAGGAGAGGGTGAAGGTTTTCATGACCACTGGTTTGAACATTAAGGAGAGGGTGAGGGTTTTCATGACCACTGCTTTGACTGGTTTGAACATTAAGGAGAGGGTGAGGGTTTTCAGGACCACTGCTTTGAACAGTAAGGAGAGGGTGAGGGTTTTCAGGACCACTGCTTTGAACAGTAAGGAGAGAGTGAGGGTTTTCATGACCACTGCTTTGAGTGACTTGAACATTAAGGAGAGGGTGAGGGTTTTCATGACCACTGCTTTGGCTGGTTTGAACATTAAGGAGAGGATGAGGGTTTTGAGGACCACTGCTTTGAACATTAAGGAGAGAGTGAGGGTTTTCATGACCACTGCTTTGACTGGTTTAGACATTAAGGAGAGGGTGAGGGTTTTCATGACCACTGCTTTGACTGGTTTGAACATTAAGGAGAGGGTGAGGGTTTTCATGACCACTGCTTTGAACATTAAGGAGAGAGTGAGGGTTTTCATGACCACTGCTTTGACTGCTTTGAACATTAAGGAGAGGGTGAGGGTTTTCATGACCACTGCTTTGACTGGTTTGAACATTAAGGAGAGAGTGAGGGTTTTCAGGACCACTGCTTTGACTGGTTTGAACATTAAGGAGAGGGTGAGGGTTTTCAGGACCACTGCTTTGACTGGTTTGAACATTAAGGAGAGAGTGCGGGTTTTCATGACCACTGCTTTGACTGGTTTGAACATTAAGGAGAGGGTAAGGGTTTTCAGGACCACTGCTTTGAGTGACTTGAACATTAAGGGGAGGGTGAGGGTTTTCATGACCACTGCTTTGACTGGTTTGAACATTAAGGAGAGGGTGAGGGTTTTCATGACCACTGCTTTGACTGGTTTGAACATTAAGGAGAGGGCGAGGGTTTTCACGACCACTGCTTTGACTGCTTTGAACATTAAGGAGAGGGTGAGGGTTTTCATGACCACTGGTTTGAACATTAAGGAGAGGGTGAGGGTTTTCAGGACCACTGCTTTGACTGGTTTGAACATTAAGGAGAGAGTGAGGGTTTTCAGGACCACTGCTTTGACTGGTTTGAACATTAAGGAGAGGGTGAAGGTTTTCATGACCACTGGTTTGAACATTAAGGAGAGGGTGAGGGTTTTCATGACCACTGCTTTGAAAATTAAGGAGAGAGTGAGGGTTTTCAGGACCACTGCTTTGACTGGTTTGAACATTAAGGAGAGGGTGAGGGTTTTCAGGACCACTGCTTTGACTGGTTTGAACATTAAGGAGAGAGTGAGGGTTTTCAGGACCACTGCTTTGACTGGTTTGAACATTAAGGAGAGGGTGAAGGTTTTCATGACCACTGGTTTGAACATTAAGGAGAGGGTGAGGGTTTTCATGACCACTGCTTTGACTGGTTTGAACATTAAGGAGAGGGTGAGGGTTTTCAGGACCACTGCTTTGACTGGTTTGAACATTAAGGAGAGGGTGAGGGTTTTCAGGACCACTGCTTTGAACAGTAAGGAGAGGGTGAGGGTTTTCAGGACCACTGCTTTGAACAGTAAGGAGAGGGTGAGGGTTTTCAGGACCACTGCTTTGAACAGTAAGGAGAGGGTGAGGGTTTTCATGACCACTGGTTTGAATATTAAGGAGAGGGTGAGGGTTTTCTGGACCACTGCTTTGACTGGTTTGAACATTAAGGAGAGAGTGCGGGTTTTCATGACCACTGCTTTGACTGGTTTGAACATTAAGGAGAGGGTAAGGGTTTTCAGGACCACTGCTTTGAGTGACTTGAACATTAAGGGGAGGGTGAGGTTTTCATGACCACTGCTTTGACTGGTTTGAACATTAAGGAGAGGGTGAGGGTTTTCATGACCACTGCTTTGACTGGTTTGAACATTAAGGAGAGGGCGAGGGTTTTCACGACCACTGCTTTGAACATTAAGGAGAGGGTGAGGGTTTTCATGACCACTGCTTTGACTGGTTTGAACATTAAGGAGAGGGTGAGGGTTTTCAGGACCACTGCTTTGACTGGTTTGAACATTAAGGAGAGAGTGAGGGTTTTCAGGACCACTGCTTTGACTGGTTTGAACATTAAGGAGAGGGTGAAGGTTTTCATGACCACTGGTTTGAACATTAAGGAGAGGGTGAGGGTTTTCATGACCACTGCTTTGAACATTAAGGAGAGAGTGAGGGTTTTCATGACCACTGCTTTGACTGGTTTAGACATTAAGGAGAGGGTGAGGGTTTTCATGACCACTGCTTTGACTGGTTTGAACATTAAGGAGAGGGTGAGGGTTTTCATGACCACTGCTTTGAACATTAAGGAGAGAGTGAGGGTTTTCATGACCACTGCTTTGACTGGTTTGAACATTAAGGAGAGGGTGAGGGTTTTCATGACCACTGCTTTGACTGGTTTGAACATTAAGGAGAGAGTGAGGGTTTTCAGGACCACTGGTTTGACTGACTTGAACATTAAGGAGAGGGTGAGGGTTTTCAGGACCACTGCTTTGACTGGTTTGAACATTAAGGAGAGGGTGAGGGTTTTCAGGACCACTGCTTTGACTGGTTTGAACATTAAGGAGAGTGCGGGTTTTCATGACCACTGCTTTGACTGGTTTGAACATTAAGGAGAGGGTAAGGGTTTTCAGGACCACTGCTTTGAGTGACTTGAACATTAAGGGGAGGGTGAGGGTTTTCATGACCACTGCTTTGACTGGTTTGAACATTAAGGAGAGGGTGAGGGTTTTCATGACCACTGCTTTGACTGGTTTGAACATTAAGGAGAGGGTGAGGGTTTTCACGACCACTGCTTTGAACATTAAGGAGAGGGTGAGGGTTTTCATGACCACTGCTTTGACTGGTTTGAACATTAAGGAGAGGGTGAGGGTTTTCAGGACCACTGCTTTGACTGGTTTGAACATTAAGGAGAGAGTGAGGGTTTTCAGGACCACTGGTTTGAACATTAAGGAGAGGGTGAAGGTTTTCATGACCACTGGTTTGAACATTAAGGAGAGGGTGAGGGTTTTCATGACCACTGCTTTGAAAATTAAGGAGAGAGTGAGGGTTTTCAGGACCACTGCTTTGACTGGTTTGAACATTAAGGAGAGGGTGAGGGTTTTCAGGACCACTGCTTTGACTGGTTTGAACATTAAGGAGAGAGTGAGGGTTTTCAGGACCACTGCTTTGACTGGTTTGAACATTAAGGAGAGGGTGAAGGTTTTCATGACCACTGGTTTGAACATTAAGGAGAGGGTGAGGGTTTTCATGACCACTGCTTTGACTGGTTTGAACATTAAGGAGAGGGTGAGGGTTTTCAGGACCACTGCTTTGAACAGTAAGGAGAGGGTGAGGGTTTTCAGGACCACTGCTTTGAACAGTAAGGAGAGAGTGAGGGTTTTCATGACCACTGCTTTGAGTGACTTGAACATTAAGGAGAGGGTGAGGGTTTTCATGACCACTGCTTTGGCTGGTTTGAACATTAAGGAGAGGATGAGGGTTTTGAGGACCACTGCTTTGAACATTAAGGAGAGAGTGAGGGTTTTCATGACCACTGCTTTGACTGGTTTAGACATTAAGGAGAGGGTGAGGGTTTTCATGACCACTGCTTTGACTGGTTTGAACATTAAGGAGAGGGTGAGGGTTTTCATGACCACTGCTTTGAACATTAAGGAGAGAGTGAGGGTTTTCATGACCACTGCTTTGACTGCTTTGAACATTAAGGAGAGGGTGAGGGTTTTCATGACCACTGCTTTGACTGGTTTGAACATTAAGGAGAGAGTGAGGGTTTTCAGGACCACTGCTTTGACTGGTTTGAACATTAAGGAGAGGGTGAGGGTTTTCAGGACCACTGCTTTGACTGGTTTGAACATTAAGGAGAGAGTGCGGGTTTTCATGACCACTGCTTTGACTGGTTTGAACATTAAGGAGAGGGTAAGGGTTTTCAGGACCACTGCTTTGAGTGACTTGAACATTAAGGGGAGGGTGAGGGTTTTCATGACCACTGCTTTGACTGGTTTGAACATTAAGGAGAGGGTGAGGGTTTTCATGACCACTGCTTTGACTGGTTTGAACATTAAGGAGAGGGCGAGGGTTTTCACGACCACTGCTTTGACTGCTTTGAACATTAAGGAGAGGGTGAGGGTTTTCATGACCACTGGTTTGAACATTAAGGAGAGGGTGAGGGTTTTCAGGACCACTGCTTTGACTGGTTTGAACATTAAGGAGAGAGTGAGGGTTTTCAGGACCACTGCTTTGACTGGTTTGAACATTAAGGAGAGGGTGAAGGTTTTCATGACCACTGGTTTGAACATTAAGGAGAGGGTGAGGGTTTTCATGACCACTGCTTTGAAAATTAAGGAGAGAGTGAGGGTTTTCAGGACCACTGCTTTGACTGGTTTGAACATTAAGGAGAGGGTGAGGGTTTTCAGGACCACTGCTTTGACTGGTTTGAACATTAAGGAGAGAGTGAGGGTTTTCAGGACCACTGCTTTGACTGGTTTGAACATTAAGGAGAGGGTGAAGGTTTTCATGACCACTGGTTTGAACATTAAGGAGAGGGTGAGGGTTTTCATGACCACTGCTTTGACTGGTTTGAACATTAAGGAGAGGGTGAGGGTTTTCAGGACCACTGCTTTGACTGGTTTGAACATTAAGGAGAGGGTGAGGGTTTTCAGGACCACTGCTTTGAACAGTAAGGAGAGGGTGAGGGTTTTCAGGACCACTGCTTTGAACAGTAAGGAGAGGGTGAGGGTTTTCAGGACCACTGCTTTGAACAGTAAGGAGAGGGTGAGGGTTTTCATGACCACTGGTTTGAATATTAAGGAGAGGGTGAGGGTTTTCTGGACCACTGCTTTGACTGGTTTGAACATTAAGGAGAGAGTGCGGGTTTTCATGACCACTGCTTTGACTGGTTTGAACATTAAGGAGAGGGTAAGGGTTTTCAGGACCACTGCTTTGAGTGACTTGAACATTAAGGGGAGGGTGAGGTTTTCATGACCACTGCTTTGACTGGTTTGAACATTAAGGAGAGGGTGAGGGTTTTCATGACCACTGCTTTGACTGGTTTGAACATTAAGGAGAGGGCGAGGGTTTTCACGACCACTGCTTTGAACATTAAGGAGAGGGTGAGGGTTTTCATGACCACTGCTTTGACTGGTTTGAACATTAAGGAGAGGGTGAGGGTTTTCAGGACCACTGCTTTGACTGGTTTGAACATTAAGGAGAGAGTGAGGGTTTTCAGGACCACTGCTTTGACTGGTTTGAACATTAAGGAGAGGGTGAAGGTTTTCATGACCACTGGTTTGAACATTAAGGAGAGGGTGAGGGTTTTCATGACCACTGCTTTGAAAATTAAGGAGAGAGTGAGGGTTTTCAGGACCACTGCTTTGACTGGTTTGAACATTAAGGAGAGGGTGAGGGTTTTCAGGACCACTGCTTTGACTGGTTTGAACATTAAGGAGAGAGTGAGGGTTTTCAGGACCACTGCTTTGACTGGTTTGAACATTAAGGAGAGGGTGAAGGTTTTCATGACCACTGGTTTGAACATTAAGGAGAGGGTGAGGGTTTTCATGACCACTGCTTTGACTGGTTTGAACATTAAGGAGAGGGTGAGGGTTTTCAGGACCACTGCTTTGACTGGTTTGAACATTAAGGAGAGGGTGAGGGTTTTCAGGACCACTGCTTTGAACAGTAAGGAGAGGGTGAGGGTTTTCAGGACCACTGCTTTGAACAGTAAGGAGAGAGTGAGGGTTTTCATGACCACTGCTTTGAGTGACTTGAACATTAAGGAGAGGGTGAGGGTTTTCATGACCACTGCTTTGGCTGGTTTGAACATTAAGGAGAGGATGAGGGTTTTCAGGACCACTGCTTTGAACATTAAGGAGAGAGTGAGGGTTTTCATGACCACTGCTTTGACTGGTTTAGACATTAAGGAGAGGGTGAGGGTTTTCATGACCACTGCTTTGACTGGTTTGAACATTAAGGAGAGGGTGAGGGTTTTCATGACCACTGCTTTGAACATTAAGGAGAGAGTGAGGGTTTTCATGACCACTGCTTTGACTGGTTTGAACATTAAGGAGAGGGTGAGGGTTTTCATGACCACTGCTTTGACTGGTTTGAACATTAAGGAGAGAGTGAGGGTTTTCAGGACCACTGCTTTGACTGGTTTGAACATTAAGGAGAGGGTGAGGGTTTTCAGGACCACTGCTTTGACTGGTTTGAACATTAAGGAGAGAGTGCGGGTTTTCATGACCACTGCTTTGACTGGTTTGAACATTAAGGAGAGGGTAAGGGTTTTCAGGACCACTGCTTTGAGTGACTTGAACATTAAGGGGAGGGTGAGGGTTTTCATGACCACTGCTTTGACTGGTTTGAACATTAAGGAGAGGGTGAGGGTTTTCATGACCACTGCTTTGACTGGTTTGAACATTAAGGAGAGGGCGAGGGTTTTCACGACCACTGCTTTGACTGCTTTGAACATTAAGGAGAGGGTGAGGGTTTTCATGACCACTGGTTTGAACATTAAGGAGAGGGTGAGGGTTTTCAGGACCACTGCTTTGACTGGTTTGAACATTAAGGAGAGAGTGAGGGTTTTCAGGACCACTGCTTTGACTGGTTTGAACATTAAGGAGAGGGTGAAGGTTTTCATGACCACTGGTTTGAACATTAAGGAGAGGGTGAGGGTTTTCATGACCACTGCTTTGAAAATTAAGGAGAGAGTGAGGGTTTTCAGGACCACTGCTTTGACTGGTTTGAACATTAAGGAGAGGGTGAGGGTTTTCAGGACCACTGCTTTGACTGGTTTGAACATTAAGGAGAGAGTGAGGGTTTTCAGGACCACTGCTTTGACTGGTTTGAACATTAAGGAGAGGGTGAAGGTTTTCATGACCACTGGTTTGAACATTAAGGAGAGGGTGAGGGTTTTCATGACCACTGCTTTGACTGGTTTGAACATTAAGGAGAGGGTGAGGGTTTTCAGGACCACTGCTTTGACTGGTTTGAACATTAAGGAGAGGGTGAGGGTTTTCAGGACCACTGCTTTGAACAGTAAGGAGAGGGTGATGGTTTTCAGGACCACTGCTTTGAACAGTAAGGAGAGGGTGAGGGTTTTCAGGACCACTGCTTTGAACAGTAAGGAGAGAGTGAGGGTTTTCAGGACCACTGGTTTGACTGACTTGAACATTAAGGAGAGGGTGATGAACATTAAGGAGAGGGTGAGGGTTTTCATGACCACTGCTTTGAGTGACTTGAACATTAAGGAGAGGGTGAGGGTTTTCATGACCACTGCTTTGACTGGTTTGAACATTAAGGAGAGAGTGAGGGTTTTCAGGACCACAGGTTTGACTGACTTGAACATTAAGGAGAGGGTGAGGGTTTTCAGGACCACTGCTTTGACTGGTTTGAACATTAAGGAGAGGGTGAGGGTTTTCATGACCACTGCTTTGACTGGTTTGGACATTAAGGAGAGGATGAGGGTTTTCATGACCACTGCTTTGAACATTAAGGAGAGAGTGAGGGTTTTCATGACCACTGCTTTGACTGGTTTGGACATTAAGGAGAGGTTGAGGGTTTTCATGACCACTGCTTTGACTGGTTTGAACATTAAGGAGAGAGTGAGGGTTTTCAGGACCACTGGTTTGACTGACTTGAACATTAAGGAGAGGGTGATGAACATTAAGGAGAGGGTGAGGGTTTTCATGACCACTGCTTTGAGTGACTTGAACATTAAGGAGAGGGTGAGGGTTTTCATGACCACTGCTTTGGCTGGTTTGAACATTAAGGAGAGGATGAGGGTTTTCAGGACCACTGCTTTGAACATTAAGGAGAGAGTGAGGGTTTTCATGACCACTGCTTTGACTGGTTTAGACATTAAGGAGAGGGTGAGGGTTTTCATGACCACTGCTTTGACTGGTTTGAACATTAAGGAGAGGGTGAGGGTTTTCATGACCACTGCTTTGAACATTAAGGAGAGAGTGAGGGTTTTCATGACCACTGCTTTGACTGGTTTGAACATTAAGGAGAGGGTGAGGGTTTTCATGACCACTGCTTTGACTGGTTTGAACATTAAGGAGAGAGTGAGGGTTTTCAGGACCACTGGTTTGACTGACTTGAACATTAAGGAGAGGGTGAGGGTTTTCAGGACCACTGCTTTGACTGGTTTGAACATTAAGGAGAGGGTGAGGGTTTTCAGGACCACTGCTTTGACTGGTTTGAACATTAAGGAGAGAGTGCGGGTTTTCATGACCACTGCTTTGACTGGTTTGAACATTAAGGAGAGGGTAAGGGTTTTCAGGACCACTGCTTTGAGTGACTTGAACATTAAGGGGAGGGTGAGGGTTTTCATGACCACTGCTTTGACTGGTTTGAACATTAAGGAGAGGGTGAGGGTTTTCATGACCACTGCTTTGACTGGTTTGAACATTAAGGAGAGGGCGAGGGTTTTCACGACCACTGCTTTGAACATTAAGGAGAGGGTGAGGGTTTTCATGACCACTGCTTTGACTGGTTTGAACATTAAGGAGAGGGTGAGGGTTTTCAGGACCACTGCTTTGACTGGTTTGAACATTAAGGAGAGAGTGAGGGTTTTCAGGACCACTGCTTTGACTGGTTTGAACATTAAGAAGAGGGTGAAGGTTTTCATGACCACTGGTTTGAACATTAAGGAGAGGGTGAGGGTTTTCATGACCACTGCTTTGAAAATTAAGGAGAGAGTGAGGGTTTTCAGGACCACTGCTTTGACTGGTTTGAACATTAAGGAGAGGGTGAGGGTTTTCAGGACCACTGCTTTGACTGGTTTGAACATTAAGGAGAGAGTGAGGGTTTTCAGGACCACTGCTTTGACTGGTTTGAACATTAAGGAGAGGGTGAAGGTTTTCATGACCACTGGTTTGAACATTAAGGAGAGGGTGAGGGTTTTCATGACCACTGCTTTGACTGGTTTGAACATTAAGGAGAGGGTGAGGGTTTTCAGGACCACTGCTTTGACTGGTTTGAACATTAAGGAGAGGGTGAGGGTTTTCAGGACCACTGCTTTGAACAGTAAGGAGAGGGTGAGGGTTTTCAGGACCACTGCTTTGAACAGTAAGGAGAGAGTGAGGGTTTTCATGACCACTGCTTTGAGTGACTTGAACATTAAGGAGAGGGTGAGGGTTTTCATGACCACTGCTTTGGCTGGTTTGAACATTAAGGAGAGGATGAGGGTTTTCAGGACCACTGCTTTGAACATTAAGGAGAGAGTGAGGGTTTTCATGACCACTGCTTTGACTGGTTTAGACATTAAGGAGAGGGTGAGGGTTTTCATGACCACTGCTTTGACTGGTTTGAACATTAAGGAGAGGGTGAGGGTTTTCATGACCACTGCTTTGAACATTAAGGAGAGAGTGAGGGTTTTCATGACCACTGCTTTGACTGGTTTGAACATTAAGGAGAGGGTGAGGGTTTTCATGACCACTGCTTTGACTGGTTTGAACATTAAGGAGAGAGTGAGGGTTTTCAGGACCACTGCTTTGACTGGTTTGAACATTAAGGAGAGGGTGAGGGTTTTCAGGACCACTGCTTTGACTGGTTTGAACATTAAGGAGAGAGTGCGGGTTTTCATGACCACTGCTTTGACTGGTTTGAACATTAAGGAGAGGGTAAGGGTTTTCAGGACCACTGCTTTGAGTGACTTGAACATTAAGGGGAGGGTGAGGGTTTTCATGACCACTGCTTTGACTGGTTTGAACATTAAGGAGAGGGTGAGGGTTTTCATGACCACTGCTTTGACTGGTTTGAACATTAAGGAGAGGGCGAGGGTTTTCACGACCACTGCTTTGACTGCTTTGAACATTAAGGAGAGGGTGAGGGTTTTCATGACCACTGGTTTGAACATTAAGGAGAGGGTGAGGGTTTTCAGGACCACTGCTTTGACTGGTTTGAACATTAAGGAGAGAGTGAGGGTTTTCAGGACCACTGCTTTGACTGGTTTGAACATTAAGGAGAGGGTGAAGGTTTTCATGACCACTGGTTTGAACATTAAGGAGAGGGTGAGGGTTTTCATGACCACTGCTTTGAAAATTAAGGAGAGAGTGAGGGTTTTCAGGACCACTGCTTTGACTGGTTTGAACATTAAGGAGAGGGTGAGGGTTTTCAGGACCACTGCTTTGACTGGTTTGAACATTAAGGAGAGAGTGAGGGTTTTCAGGACCACTGCTTTGACTGGTTTGAACATTAAGGAGAGGGTGAAGGTTTTCATGACCACTGGTTTGAACATTAAGGAGAGGGTGAGGGTTTTCATGACCACTGCTTTGACTGGTTTGAACATTAAGGAGAGGGTGAGGGTTTTCAGGACCACTGCTTTGACTGGTTTGAACATTAAGGAGAGGGTGAGGGTTTTCAGGACCACTGCTTTGAACAGTAAGGAGAGGGTGATGGTTTTCAGGACCACTGCTTTGAACAGTAAGGAGAGGGTGAGGGTTTTCAGGACCACTGCTTTGAACAGTAAGGAGAGAGTGAGGGTTTTCAGGACCACTGGTTTGACTGACTTGAACATTAAGGAGAGGGTGATGAACATTAAGGAGAGGGTGAGGGTTTTCATGACCACTGCTTTGAGTGACTTGAACATTAAGGAGAGGGTGAGGGTTTTCATGACCACTGCTTTGACTGGTTTGAACATTAAGGAGAGAGTGAGGGTTTTCAGGACCACAGGTTTGACTGACTTGAACATTAAGGAGAGGGTGAGGGTTTTCAGGACCACTGCTTTGACTGGTTTGAACATTAAGGAGAGGGTGAGGGTTTTCATGACCACTGCTTTGACTGGTTTGGACATTAAGGAGAGGATGAGGGTTTTCATGACCACTGCTTTGAACATTAAGGAGAGAGTGAGGGTTTTCATGACCACTGCTTTGACTGGTTTGGACATTAAGGAGAGGTTGAGGGTTTTCATGACCACTGCTTTGACTGGTTTGAACATTAAGGAGAGAGTGAGGGTTTTCAGGACCACTGGTTTGACTGACTTGAACATTAAGGAGAGGGTGATGAACATTAAGGAGAGGGTGAGGGTTTTCATGACCACTGCTTTGAGTGACTTGAACATTAAGGAGAGGGTGAGGGTTTTCATGACCACTGCTTTGGCTGGTTTGAACATTAAGGAGAGGATGAGGGTTTTCAGGACCACTGCTTTGAACATTAAGGAGAGAGTGAGGGTTTTCATGACCACTGCTTTGACTGGTTTAGACATTAAGGAGAGGGTGAGGGTTTTCATGACCACTGCTTTGACTGGTTTGAACATTAAGGAGAGGGTGAGGGTTTTCATGACCACTGCTTTGAACATTAAGGAGAGAGTGAGGGTTTTCATGACCACTGCTTTGACTGGTTTGAACATTAAGGAGAGGGTGAGGGTTTTCATGACCACTGCTTTGACTGGTTTGAACATTAAGGAGAGAGTGAGGGTTTTCAGGACCACTGGTTTGACTGACTTGAACATTAAGGAGAGGGTGAGGGTTTTCAGGACCACTGCTTTGACTGGTTTGAACATTAAGGAGAGGGTGAGGGTTTTCAGGACCACTGCTTTGACTGGTTTGAACATTAAGGAGAGTGCGGGTTTTCATGACCACTGCTTTGACTGGTTTGAACATTAAGGAGAGGGTAAGGGTTTTCAGGACCACTGCTTTGAGTGACTTGAACATTAAGGGGAGGGTGAGGGTTTTCATGACCACTGCTTTGACTGGTTTGAACATTAAGGAGAGGGTGAGGGTTTTCATGACCACTGCTTTGACTGGTTTGAACATTAAGGAGAGGGTGAGGGTTTTCACGACCACTGCTTTGAACATTAAGGAGAGGGTGAGGGTTTTCATGACCACTGCTTTGACTGGTTTGAACATTAAGGAGAGGGTGAGGGTTTTCAGGACCACTGCTTTGACTGGTTTGAACATTAAGGAGAGAGTGAGGGTTTTCAGGACCACTGGTTTGAACATTAAGGAGAGGGTGAAGGTTTTCATGACCACTGGTTTGAACATTAAGGAGAGGGTGAGGGTTTTCATGACCACTGCTTTGAAAATTAAGGAGAGAGTGAGGGTTTTCAGGACCACTGCTTTGACTGGTTTGAACATTAAGGAGAGGGTGAGGGTTTTCAGGACCACTGCTTTGACTGGTTTGAACATTAAGGAGAGAGTGAGGGTTTTCAGGACCACTGCTTTGACTGGTTTGAACATTAAGGAGAGGGTGAAGGTTTTCATGACCACTGGTTTGAACATTAAGGAGAGGGTGAGGGTTTTCATGACCACTGCTTTGACTGGTTTGAACATTAAGGAGAGGGTGAGGGTTTTCAGGACCACTGCTTTGAACAGTAAGGAGAGGGTGAGGGTTTTCAGGACCACTGCTTTGAACAGTAAGGAGAGAGTGAGGGTTTTCATGACCACTGCTTTGAGTGACTTGAACATTAAGGAGAGGGTGAGGGTTTTCATGACCACTGCTTTGGCTGGTTTGAACATTAAGGAGAGGATGAGGGTTTTCAGGACCACTGCTTTGAACATTAAGGAGAGAGTGAGGGTTTTCATGACCACTGCTTTGACTGGTTTAGACATTAAGGAGAGGGTGAGGGTTTTCATGACCACTGCTTTGACTGGTTTGAACATTAAGGAGAGGGTGAGGGTTTTCATGACCACTGCTTTGAACATTAAGGAGAGAGTGAGGGTTTTCATGACCACTGCTTTGACTGCTTTGAACATTAAGGAGAGGGTGAGGGTTTTCATGACCACTGCTTTGACTGGTTTGAACATTAAGGAGAGAGTGAGGGTTTTCAGGACCACTGCTTTGACTGGTTTGAACATTAAGGAGAGGGTGAGGGTTTTCAGGACCACTGCTTTGACTGGTTTGAACATTAAGGAGAGAGTGCGGGTTTTCATGACCACTGCTTTGACTGGTTTGAACATTAAGGAGAGGGTAAGGGTTTTCAGGACCACTGCTTTGAGTGACTTGAACATTAAGGGGAGGGTGAGGGTTTTCATGACCACTGCTTTGACTGGTTTGAACATTAAGGAGAGGGTGAGGGTTTTCATGACCACTGCTTTGACTGGTTTGAACATTAAGGAGAGGGCGAGGGTTTTCACGACCACTGCTTTGACTGCTTTGAACATTAAGGAGAGGGTGAGGGTTTTCATGACCACTGGTTTGAACATTAAGGAGAGGGTGAGGGTTTTCAGGACCACTGCTTTGACTGGTTTGAACATTAAGGAGAGAGTGAGGGTTTTCAGGACCACTGCTTTGACTGGTTTGAACATTAAGGAGAGGGTGAAGGTTTTCATGACCACTGGTTTGAACATTAAGGAGAGGGTGAGGGTTTTCATGACCACTGCTTTGAAAATTAAGGAGAGAGTGAGGGTTTTCAGGACCACTGCTTTGACTGGTTTGAACATTAAGGAGAGGGTGAGGGTTTTCAGGACCACTGCTTTGACTGGTTTGAACATTAAGGAGAGAGTGAGGGTTTTCAGGACCACTGCTTTGACTGGTTTGAACATTAAGGAGAGGGTGAAGGTTTTCATGACCACTGGTTTGAACATTAAGGAGAGGGTGAGGGTTTTCATGACCACTGCTTTGACTGGTTTGAACATTAAGGAGAGGGTGAGGGTTTTCAGGACCACTGCTTTGACTGGTTTGAACATTAAGGAGAGGGTGAGGGTTTTCAGGACCACTGCTTTGAACAGTAAGGAGAGGGTGAGGGTTTTCAGGACCACTGCTTTGAACAGTAAGGAGAGGGTGAGGGTTTTCAGGACCACTGCTTTGAACAGTAAGGAGAGGGTGAGGGTTTTCATGACCACTGGTTTGAATATTAAGGAGAGGGTGAGGGTTTTCTGGACCACTGCTTTGACTGGTTTGAACATTAAGGAGAGGGTAAGGGTTTTCACGACCACTGGTTTGAACATTAAGGAGAGGGTAAGGGTTTTCACGACCACTGCTTTGACTGCTTTGAACATTAAGGAGAGGGTGAGAGTTTTCACGACCACTGGTTTGAACATTAAGGAGAGGGTAAGGGTTTTCACGACCACTGGTTTGAACATTAAGGAGAGGGTAAGGGTTTTCAGGACCACTGCTTTGACTGGTTTGAACATTAAGGAGAGAGTGAAGGTTTTCATGACCACTGGTTTGAACATTAAGGAGAGAGTGAGGGTTTTCAGGACCACTGCTTTGACTGGTTTGAACATTAAGGAGAGGGTGAAGGTTTTCATGACCACTGGTTTGAACATTAAGGAGAGGGTGAGGGTTTTCATGACCACTGCTTTGACTGGTTTGAACATTAAGGAGAGGGTGAGGGTTTTCAGGACCACTGCTTTGACTGGTTTGAACATTAAGGAGAGGGTGCGGGTTTTCAGGACCACTGCTTTGAACAGTAAGGAGAGGGTGAGGGTTTTCAGGACCACTGCTTTGAACAGTAAGGAGAGAGTGAGGGTTTTCAGGACCACTGGTTTGACTGACTTGAACATTAAGGAGAGGGTGATGAACATTAAGGAGAGGGTGAGGGTTTTCATGACCACTGCTTTGAGTGACTTGAACATTAAGGAGAGGGTGAGGGTTTTCATGACCACTGGTTTGACTGACTTGAACATTAAGGAGAGGGTGAGGGTTTTCAGGACCACTGCTTTGACTGGTTTGAACATTAAGGAGAGGGTGAGGGTTTTCATGACCACTGCTTTGACTGGTTTGGACATTAAGGAGAGGATGAGGGTTTTCATGACCACTGCTTTGAACATTAAGGAGAGAGTGAGGGTTTTCATGACCACTGCTTTGACTGGTTTGGATATTAAGGAGAGGTTGAGGGTTTTCATGACCACTGCTTTGACTGGTTTGAACATTAAGGAGAGAGTGAGGGTTTTCAGGACCACTGGTTTGACTGACTTGAACATTAAGGAGAGGGTGATGAACATTAAGGAGAGGGTGAGGGTTTTCATGACCACTGCTTTGAGTGACTTGAACATTAAGGAGAGGGTGAGGGTTTTCATGACCACTGCTTTGGCTGGTTTGAACATTAAGGAGAGGATGAGGGTTTTCAGGACCACTGCTTTGAACATTAAGGAGAGAGTGAGGGTTTTCATGACCACTGCTTTGACTGGTTTAGACATTAAGGAGAGGGTGAGGGTTTTCATGACCACTGCTTTGACTGGTTTGAACATTAAGGAGAGGGTGAGGGTTTTCATGACCACTGCTTTGAACATTAAGGAGAGAGTGAGGGTTTTCATGACCACTGCTTTGACTGGTTTGAACATTAAGGAGAGGGTGAGGGTTTTCATGACCACTGCTTTGACTGGTTTGAACATTAAGGAGAGAGTGAGGGTTTTCAGGACCACTGCTTTGACTGGTTTGAACATTAAGGAGAGGGTGAGGGTTTTCAGGACCACTGCTTTGACTGGTTTGAACATTAAGGAGAGAGTGCGGGTTTTCATGACCACTGCTTTGACTGGTTTGAACATTAAGGAGAGGGTAAGGGTTTTCAGGACCACTGCTTTGAGTGACTTGAACATTAAGGGGAGGGTGAGGGTTTTCATGACCACTGCTTTGACTGGTTTGAACATTAAGGAGAGGGTGAGGGTTTTCATGACCACTGCTTTGACTGGTTTGAACATTAAGGAGAGGGCGAGGGTTTTCACGACCACTGCTTTGACTGCTTTGAACATTAAGGAGAGGGTGAGGGTTTTCATGACCACTGCTTTGACTGCTTTGAACATTAAGGAGAGGGTGAGGGTTTTCATGACCACTGGTTTGAACATTAAGGAGAGGGTGAGGGTTTTCACGACCACTGCTTTGACTGCTTTGAACATTAAGGAGAGGGTGAGGGTTTTCATGACCACTGGTTTGAACATTAAGGAGAGGGTGAGGGTTTTCAGGACCACTGCTTTGAGTGACTTGAACATTAAGGAGAGGGTGAGGGTTTTCATGACCACTGGTTTGACTGACTTGAACATTAAGGAGAGGGTGAGGGTTTTCAGGACCACTGCTTTGACTGGTTTGAACATTAAGGAGAGGGTGAGGGTTTTCATGACCACTGCTTTGACTGGTTTGGACATTAAGGAGAGGATGAGGGTTTTCATGACCACTGCTTTGAACATTAAGGAGAGAGTGAGGGTTTTCATGACCACTGCTTTGACTGGTTTGGACATTAAGGAGAGGTTGAGGGTTTTCATGACCACTGCTTTGACTGGTTTGAACATTAAGGAGAGAGTGAGGGTTTTCAGGACCACTGGTTTGACTGACTTGAACATTAAGGAGAGGGTGATGAACATTAAGGAGAGGGTGAGGGTTTTCATGACCACTGCTTTGAGTGACTTGAACATTAAGGAGAGGGTGAGGGTTTTCATGACCACTGCTTTGGCTGGTTTGAACATTAAGGAGAGGATGAGGGTTTTCAGGACCACTGCTTTGAACATTAAGGAGAGAGTGAGGGTTTTCATGACCACTGCTTTGACTGGTTTAGACATTAAGGAGAGGGTGAGGGTTTTCATGACCACTGCTTTGACTGGTTTGAACATTAAGGAGAGGGTGAGGGTTTTCATGACCACTGCTTTGAACATTAAGGAGAGAGTGAGGGTTTTCATGACCACTGCTTTGACTGGTTTGAACATTAAGGAGAGGGTGAGGGTTTTCATGACCACTGCTTTGACTGGTTTGAACATTAAGGAGAGAGTGAGGGTTTTCAGGACCACTGCTTTGACTGGTTTGAACATTAAGGAGAGGGTGAGGGTTTTCAGGACCACTGCTTTGACTGGTTTGAACATTAAGGAGAGAGTGCGGGTTTTCATGACCACTGCTTTGACTGGTTTGAACATTAAGGAGAGGGTAAGGGTATTCAGGACCACTGCTTTGAGTGACTTGAACATTAAGGGGAGGGTGAGGGTTTTCATGACCACTGCTTTGACTGGTTTGAACATTAAGGAGAGGGTGAGGGTTTTCATGACCACTGCTTTGACTGGTTTGAACATTAAGGAGAGGGCGAGGGTTTTCACGACCACTGCTTTGACTGCTTTGAACATTAAGGAGAGGGTGAGGGTTTTCATGACCACTGCTTTGACTGCTTTGAACATTAAGGAGAGGGTGAGGGTTTTCATGACCACTGGTTTGAACATTAAGGAGAGGGTGAGGGTTTTCACGACCACTGCTTTGACTGCTTTGAACATTAAGGAGAGGGTGAGGGTTTTCATGACCACTGGTTTGAACATTAAGGAGAGGGTAAGGGTTTTCAGGACCACTGCTTTGACTGGTTTGAACATTAAGGAGAGAGTGAGGGTTTTCAGGACCACTGCTTTGACTGGTTTGAACATTAAGGAGAGGGTGAAGGTTTTCATGACCACTGGTTTGAACATTAAGGAGAGGGTGAGGGTTTTCATGACCACTGCTTTGAAAATTAAGGAGAGAGTGAGGGTTTTCAGGACCACTGCTTTGACTGGTTTGAACATTAAGGAGAGGGTGAGGGTTTTCAGGACCACTGCTTTGACTGGTTTGAACATTAAGGAGAGAGTGAGGGTTTTCAGGACCACTGCTTTGACTGGTTTGAACATTAAGGAGAGGGTGAAGGTTTTCATGACCACTGGTTTGAACATTAAGGAGAGGGTGAGGGTTTTCATGACCACTGCTTTGACTGGTTTGAACATTAAGGAGAGGGTGAGGGTTTTCAGGACCACTGCTTTGACTGGTTTGAACATTAAGGAGAGGGTGAGGGTTTTCAGGACCACTGCTTTGAACAGTAAGGAGAGGGTGAGGGTTTTCAGGACCACTGCTTTGAACAGTAAGGAGAGGGTGAGGGTTTTCAGGACCACTGCTTTGAACAGTAAGGAGAGGGTGAGGGTTTTCATGACCACTGGTTTGAATATTAAGGAGAGGGTGAGGGTTTTCTGGACCACTGCTTTGACTGGTTTGAACATTAAGGAGAGGGTAAGGGTTTTCACGACCACTGGTTTGAACATTAAGGAGAGGGTGAGGGTTTTCACGACCACTGCTTTGACTGCTTTGAACATTAAGGAGAGGGTGAGAGTTTTCACGACCACTGGTTTGAACATTAAGGAGAGGGTAAGGGTTTTCACGACCACTGGTTTGAACATTAAGGAGAGGGTAAGGGTTTTCAGGACCACTGCTTTGACTGGTTTGAACATTAAGGAGAGAGTGAAGGTTTTCATGACCACTGGTTTGAACATTAAGGAGAGGGTAAGGGTTTTCACGACCACTGCTTTGACTGCTTTGAACATTAAGGAGAGGGTGAAGGTTTTCATGACCACTGCTTTGACTGGTTTGTACATTAAGGAGAGAGTGAGGGTTTTCATGACCACTGCTTTGACTGGTTTGAACATTAAGGAGAGGGTGAGGGTTTTCATGACCACTGCTTTGACTGGTTTGAACATTAAGGAGAGAGTGAGGGTTTTCATGACCACTGCTTTGACTGGTTTGAACATTAAGGAGAGGGTGAGGGTTTTCATGACCACTGCTTTGACTGGTTTGAACATTAAGGAGAGGGTGAGGGTTTTCATGACCACTGCTTTGAACATTAAGGAGAGGGTGAGGGTTTTCATGACCACTGCTTTGACTGGTTTGAACATTAAGGAGAGGGTGAGGGTTTTCATGACCACTGCTTTGACTGGTTTGAACAGTAAGGAGAGGGTGAAGGTTTTCATGACCACTGCTTTGACTGGTTTGAACATTAAGGAGAGGGTGAGGGTTTTCATGACCACTGCTTTGACTGGTTTGAACATTAAGGAGAGGGTGAGGGTTTTCAGGACCACTGCTTTGACTGGTTTGAACATTAAGGAGAGAGTGAGGGTTTTCAGGACCACTGCTTTGACTGGTTTGAACATTAAGGAGAGGGTGAAGGTTTTCATGACCACTGGTTTGAACATTAAGGAGAGGGTGAGGGTTTTCATGACCACTGCTTTGACTGGTTTGAACATTAAGGAGAGGGTGAGGGTTTTCAGGACCACTGCTTTGACTGGTTTGAACATTAAGGAGAGAGTGAGGGTTTTCAGGACCACTGCTTTGACTGGTTTGAACATTAAGGAGAGGGTGAACGTTTTCATGACCACTGGTTTGAACATTAAGGAGAGGGTGAGGGTTTTCATGACCCCTGCTTTGAAAATTAAGGAGAGAGTGAGGGTTTTCAGGACCACTGCTTTGACTGGTTTGAACATTAAGGAGAGGGTGAGGGTTTTCAGGACCACTGGTTTGACTGACTTGAACATTAAGGAGAGTGTGAGGGTTTTCATGACCACTGCTTTGACTGGTTTGAACATTAAGGAGAGGGTGAGGGTTTTCAGGACCACTGCTTTGACTGGTTTGAACATTAAGGGGAGGGTGAGGGTTTTCATGACCACTGCTTTGACTGGTTTGAACATTAAGGAGAGGGTGAGGGTTTTCAGGACCACTGCTTTGACTGGTTTGAACATTAAGGAGAGGGTGAGGGTTTTCATGACCACTGCTTTGACTGCTTTGAACATTAAGGAGAGGGTGAGGGTTTTCATGACCACTGCTTTGACTGGTTTGAACATTAAGGAGAGGGTGAGGGTTTTCAGGACCACTGCTTTGACTGGTTTGAACATTAAGGAGAGGGTGAGGGTTTTCAGGACCACTGCTTTGAACAGTAAGGAGAGGGTGAGGGTTTTCAGGACCACTGCTTTGACTGGTTTGAACATTAAGGAGAGGGTGAGGGTTTTCAGGACCACTGCTTTGACTGACTTGAACATTAAGGAGAGGGTGAGGGTTTTCAGGACTTGAACATTAAGGCGCGATCTTAAAATTAGCTAAAAGTAGGTGTTACCTTGGACAACCTTAGCTATACCTTAGCAGCCTTTACAGTACCATTGAAATATCAGTGTGTCTCAATTTCCAGGACAACTATTCAGGAAAGCTGTGGAATAATTTGTCTGGAACCTTCTTGCCTAATTGTGTCTGTTCATTGTGCTGTATGTGCAGGTGTCCGTGGGCAGTGAGCTGGCCCAGCAGTATGGCTTGCTGAATGAAGATGACAGCAGTAATGATGCACTGGTCATTGTAGATGATGCACATTCTACATTCCCAACAGGTATTTTTTATGTAACATATATGAAATTCAATGTTCCAAACAAAACTGTGTGGGCCTGTGTTATAGTGAGAGGCATAGGGTTTAACCCTTTAACACTCATATCAGCCAAAAACGGCTTCTGCAGTGCTCTTGAGAAATGTCTATTTGCAGACTAAGAGAAGCCTTTTTTTGAAAATTTACCACTGGAATGACTAGCTCGATAACCGAGCCAGTCATTCCAATGGTAGATTTTCAAAAATAGTCTTCTCTTGGTCTGTAAATTGATGTTTTCTTATGAGAAATTTGAAATTTTTTTGAACAAATTCAAGTGTTAAATGGTTAATTGTCAAGATTGGTAAAAAAAAAAATTTTAATATTTGCTTTATGAATGTCCATTTGCAGATCAAGAGAAGACTATTTTAAAATAATTTACCACTGGAATGACTGGCTCGAGCCAGTCATTCCACTGTTAAATTTTCAAAAATAGTCTTGGTCTACATATGCACACTTCCCAAGGCCACTGCAGAAGCATTTTTGGCTGATATGAGTGTTAAATGGTTAAACAGCCTTTTTGGATAGTTAGTGGTATAAGGACCATAATTGATGAATCCAATCTGTCACTCAAGTATATAACGTCATAATCAATTACATAGGCTGGCATCACAAACAAAATATGCAATGAATGACAAAGCTAAGTCCGTCATGTGCCTTTATAAGTCTCGGGTGTACGAATTGTATGGCTTGACTACTTAAATAAACATGCTTTTTGAATAATTTCAAACTGATTTGACTGGGCCACTGTTAGTGCCATAGGCAGGTTTTACTAAATCTATCTTCAGGAAAGGGTAGTTTTTCCAGAAGGAAATTTTGTTGCGTTTCCGGATAATAGCTCACGTCCAGCTGAAGGAATCTTTACCAAACTTGGTGTGTGTGATCTTGGTGTTCAGAAAAAACCTATTACGATTTGGGTCAAAAGGACCAAACTGAGTGAATGTCATCAGTGCTTACATAAACAAGCATGAAAGAATTGTTTTATATACACAGCCACTTCTACACCAGTATCTGGTAAGCGTGGTCGTGGTCGTGGCAGACCTCGTGGTTCAGGAGTTGGAAGGCGTCCACGTGGTCGTGGTAGTGCTAAGAAAGCACTGAGTGCTGCTGAGATTGCTGGAGCACAGGCAGGCATGACTGCTGCATATGCTGCTTATGGCTATAACCTTGCAGGTGAGATCTCTAGGCGATTAATCTTATTATACAGATGGTCTATCATTACATACATAGTCAACCAGAGGTTTACAATTCATGAGAATCTGTCACTCAAGTATATGACGTTATAATAAATTAATAATAATAAATAATGTTGCGATCAAAATGCGTTATGAATAATCTAGATACGTTCATCATGAACCTTTAAAAGTCTGTCATGTGTCCGAATTGTTTTTAGTTTTTGCTACTTAATAACCATTTTGTAAAATATTTTAAAACTAATTTGAGTGGGCGTTGTTGATTGGGTAAGATTTCTTTATTATAGTATTGTTTGTACTTGGCCTGAATGTAGTCTAATGCTTTGATGAAAGTTTATGTACATTCTTAAACAGACATCTTGTTTGACTGAGACATGTCTCAGCTTGAGAGAGCTTTAAATCATTAAAACACATAGTAATCAATTCCAACCAAATGAAGGGAATTGTGTTGAAGAAAGTTCATTTCACAGAAAAAAACATTTTTATTGCACGTTAGCAATATATTCGCAGCCCGATTAACAAATTGATCACAAATAAGATGTATGCTAAACAATTTATATAAACTAAATATTGTTCCTTAAAATGAAAACACTGTCACCTAAAGTCTTCTATGTATTTGTTTACATTTGAAACTAGAACATGCAGCATACCCACGCCAACTTTGCCATTCTCCCTCACCCCCATCCCAGGGGCGGAACCTAATGTAAACATTTGGTTGAATTCTTCCAACTTTGCCATTCTGCACACACCTCACTATACTCCACCCCTCGCCTCGGAGACAGAGTCTAATTTAAACATTGTCTTGCAGTCCACAGTCATACAGGTATCTAATATACCAAACTTCATTATATTCCGACAACTTTGATTTTCTGCCCAGAGGCAATTGCAATATCGCCTTTTTTTCAAAACGTGTTGGATAGTCACTGATTAATGGCATCATGTTCTTGACCAAATGTAGGGTATGCTCACCCTAAGTGAGTGTCTCAGTGATTGATTGTTAATATCAAACCATCTCTCGATCCCAATCACAATCTATAGCCCAATCAAAGTGTAGCTTCACATAGAACCATGCCGTGTGCATTAAAAACAGGTGAGTATGTCAGTTGTAAGAGCATGCATCCTATGTCACAATTGTATGGTGGCCGTATCAACCACATGTCCTGAATAGCCACCATATTTTGTCTTCATAAGCAGGTGGTAACTCCTTGTGTTAAGTTTAATTTTTTTTTTTTGATATGATTTGTGTCCTTGCAGGCCGTGGTGGTGCTAGTAGCAGCTCTGGAACACCAACTGGCACCCCGAGAACTGGATCACCTGCACTCAGCCGATCATAGTGAATGACATTCATTTTATACATGTTACTTGATCTATATACTGACGTAAACAATCAGCGGTATTTCTCCAGGAGAACAATAACTGTTTGACTGCCTCAAGCCACCAGACAATAATTTCAATCGGCAGTGACTCTGGATATGGTGAATATTTTGAAAACAATTTGACTGAAAATTGTTGGTGGCTTGTCAAATTGTTTTCAAAATATTCACTATATCCAGAGTTAAACTTCATGAAAAATGTAACCTGCAGAAACTGAGCAGGCAAACAGGTAATGTGTTGATAGTGCTACTATGTTGTGATTTGTGTACTTAGAGCTATTGTAATTAATTTTAGCAGTCACTGCAATATTCACTTCAACACTCAAATTGAAACTTAACCCTTTGATCCTTGAAATGTCAGGGTTTCAAAATCAAGATGACTGCTGTTGAAACTAACTTAACTGAAACATGTTGCAACTCCCAGCCAAAATGAGTTTCAAAATATTCAACATAATATTTCTTACATCTTAAAAAATTCTTCGTTTCTAACCCATACGGGTTAAAGTGTTCAGATTGCACATTTTAATCAATTGTCATTCTAAAGCAGACCACTGAGCCATGTGCACTGATATATTATATGTATATGATTGGGTATAAATAACAAAACATCTTTATTACTGACAAAGGCACGAACAAACAAACATTCTGTTGAATATTTGAAACTAATTTGACCGGGAGCTGTTGCTGCCATCGGCTGCTACAACCCCCAGACAAATTAGTTTCATGATATTCAACAGGTTTCCTTTTATAGTTATCTTGAAATTTAGATTCTGAGAATTCAGGTTTCAAATCGATTCCAATACGCATATAAAATGTCATTGTACTAACATACGCCCACTCACATAGCTACGCCGTTCGAGGCCGTACTTGCGAGATCTTTGATATTTTGCTATGTGGACTGCCGATTTTCATGCCACCAAGCAGATTTCTGCCTACTTCAATCTAACTATCAATCTAAAAATAAAGGCGTGTCTTTGTGCCAATATCGAAGGAGAGCTCGCGAGACACGAATGCCAATCCATGTGATTGACAGTATAATAGTAGAATGATAACAACCGGGCAATTTCATTGCACGGAAGTTGACTGACCTCATTTAGGACATTTTGATAACTTAGCTTGGATATCATAGCCCGCAAGCACGGTACTCGATACGGGAACAGAGTTGGAGGGCGAGTATCGTGCAATAGGACAATGATAAAAATGTGGAAGAGACTAGGATAGAAATGGGTGTGACATAGCGGGAAATGGATCCCTTTATTGTTTTATCTCAAATATGTGAATATTTGTGTGCTGCTTATACTGAATTATGATAGCTTTAATTAGCACACCTCAATTGTTGATTTCCAGGAAAACCTCTGTCATGTTAATAATCTATTTCAAATGCAAAATATATAAACGGTTGCTATTGTCCTGACACACAACTGAATATTGTACAAAATAGTTCATGATGCTTTCATACAATATTATATCCATCCTCTAATGGTGTGATCAATTATTCGAGATAATTGTATATATTATATATTTATTTATCTTTCCGGTGATGACATCAGCGTATTTATTGTCCGTTAGCAAAGCCTAATAAACTGCCATCGATATATCTGAGATCTGTTCGAGAGGATATTATCAATGTGAATGTACGCTGAAGTTAACGTGTGTATATTTAGGTTTGACCTTTTAAAGAACAGAGTGCTAACTGTTTTACACCTTAATGGTCCAGCATCTCGTTCACGGCCCATTTGCGGGATAAGAAAAGATTGACTTTGAAAATTTATCACTGGATTGACTGGCTCAATATTTGAGCCAGTCATTCCAGTGTTAAATTTTCAAAAATAGTCATCTTGACCTCCATTGTGCATTCTATATGAGAAGTGAAATTTTTTTGACAATCAGTCTACGAGATATTTTATCAATATTTCCTATGTAGCACCACAGCTGCTTATAAATCACTTCTCCAATACTTTCACAATACTGAAAGGCCAAGTAAGCTTATGACATGGCGGCCCTCTGCCATGTGTCTCATTAGCTCTGAGATTATTTTTGAAAATTTACCACTAGAATGACTGACTCAATAACCAAGCCAGTCATTCTAGTGATAAATCTTCAAAAATAATCTCCTGGTCTGCAAATGATTTCTTTGAGAAAAATTAAATATTCTTGAAAAGATTTGAAGGTGTTAATGACATCATAATCCAATGCACTTGATTTGTGTAGTATTTAACCCTTACCACTCTGGTGTCAAAATTTTGAATTTTCAAATTAAATTAAAAGATGAACTGGTGTTAATTTTTTAACAAATTTGGTGGAAGATGGTGCTGTCGTAGACAGCGACATCTTCCAGCAAAATTGTTGAAAAATGGTACACGAGTTTCTTTGATACTGACACAGTAAAAGATAGAATATTGATATCAGAGTGCTAAGGGTTATATAGCATAGTTATTTATGACCAGGGCAACTTACAAGATCTAGATGCTTTTGTGTATAATAAAGACTGATGGGTAAAGTGTCTCGATATCGATTTGTCAAGTCACGGTTATTATTACACTTCAAATTTTCTTCAATGTTTTGTATAAATGTGTCGTGATGTCACGTGGGCCTCTAAAAGCAGTGGGCGGGTCAATGAAAATCCTATCGTTCATCATCGTGTTCGAACATTATTGCTGTTTGTGGAGCTCTGATATATATGCAGTCATAACTTTCTCAAATTATAGCCTTGAAAATAGCTTATAGAGGTGGTCTCCTTATACAGGTGCCATAAGAAATGCTTATGCATTTCCGCGATTGTAGTCATCAAGACGAATGTTCTTTCTGTTGTAACCTGTGCCCAATTAGCCCGTTTCATCATATATTACATTTAATAGAGCATATTCGTCATATCAACAAGACTTTACACCAGTTTAATATGAATAATACACAACTAGTGTACAACACGAATGAAGTCATTTGCTTATGTTGAACGTCATTGTAATAGATAAATGTGATACCTGTCTGACATCATGGAAGAATCAGTGGGTCGTGATACCTGTCTAACGTCATGGAAGAATCACTGGGGCGTGATACCTGTCTGACGTCATGGAAGAATCAGTGGGGTGTGATACCTGTCTGATGTAATGGAAGAATCAGTGGGGCATGATACCTCTCTGATGTCATGAAAGAATCAAGGGGGGGGGGGGGGGCAGGCGTGATACCTCTCTGACGTCATGGAAGAATCAGTGGAGCGTGATATCTGTCTGACGTCATGGAAGAATCAGTGGAGCGTGATATCTGTCTGACGTCATGGAAGAATCAGTGGAGCGTGATATCTGTCTGACGTCATGGAAGAATCAGTGGAGCGTGATATCCGTCTGACGTCATAGAAGAATCAGTGGAGCGTGATATCTGTCTGACGTCATGGAAGAATCAGTGGAGCGTGATATCTGTCTGACGTCATGGAAGAATCAGTGGAGCGTGATATCTGTCTGACGTCATGGAAGAATCAGTGGAGCGTGGTATCTGTCTGACGTCATGGAAGAATCAGTGGAGCGTGATATCTGTCTGACGTCATGGAAGAATCAGTGGAGCGTGATATCTGTCTGACTTCATGGAAGAATCAGTGGAGCATGATATCTGTCTGACGTCATGGAAGAATCAGTGGAGCGTGATATCTGTCTGACATCATGGAAGAATCAGTGGAGCGTGGTATCTGTCTGACATCATGGAAGAATCAGTGGAGCGTGATATCTGTCTGACGTCATGGAAGAATCAGTGGAGCGTGATATCTGTCTGACTTCATGGAAGAATCAGTGGAGCGTGATATCTGTCTGACTTCATGGAAGAATCAGTGGAGCGTGATATCTGTCTGACGTCATGGAAGAATCAGTGGAGCGTGATATCTGTCTGACATCATGGAAGAATCAGTGGAGCGTGATATCTGTCTGACATCATGGAAGAATCAGTGGAGCGTGATATCTGTCTGACGTCATGGAAGAATCAGTGGAGCGTGATATCTGTCTGACATCATGGAAGAATCAGTGGAGCGTGGTATCTGTCTGACGTCATGGAAGAATCAGTGGAGCGTGATATCTGTCTGACGTCATGGAAGAATCAGTGGAGCGTGATATCTGTCTGACTTCATGGAAGAATCAGTGGAGCGTGATATCTGTCTGACTTCATGGAAGAATCAGTGGAGCGTGATATCTGTCTGACTTCATGGAAGAATCAGTGGAGCGTGATATCTGTCTGACGTCATGGAAGAATCAGTGGAGCGTGATATCTGTCTGACTTCATGGAAGAATCAGTGGAGCGTGATATCTGTCTGACTTCATGGAAGAATCAGTGGAGCGTGATATCTGTCTGACGTCATGGAAGAATCAGTGGAGCGTGATATCTGTCTGACTTCATGGAAGAATCAGTGGAGCGTGATATCTGTCTGACTTCATGGAAGAATCAGTGGAGCGTGATATCTGTCTGACGTCATGGAAGAATCAGTGGAGCGTGATATCTGTCTGACTTCATGGAAGAATCAGTGGAGCGTGATATCTGTCTGACTTCATGGAAGAATCAGTGGAGCGTGATATCTGTCTGACGTCATGGAAGAATCAGTGGAGCGTGATATCTGTCTGACTTCATGGAAGAATCAGTGGAGCGTGATATCTGTCTGACTTCATGGAAGAATCAGTGGAGCGTGATATCTGTCTGACGTCATGGAAGAATCAGTGGAGCGTGATATCTGTCTGACTTCATGGAAGAATCAGTGGAGCGTGATATCTGTCTGACTTCATGGAAGAATCAGTGGAGCGTGATATCTGTCTGACGTCATGGAAGAATCAGTGGAGCGTGATATCTGTCTGACTTCATGGAAGAATCAGTGGAGCGTGATATCTGTCTGACTTCATGGAAGAATCAGTGGAGCGTGATATCTGTCTGACGTCATGGAAGAATCAGTGGAGCGTGATATCTGTCTGACGTCATGGAAGAATCAGTGGAGCGTGATATCTGTCTGACGTCATGGAAGAATCAGTGGAGCGTGATATCTGTCTGACTTCATGGAAGAATCAGTGGAGCGTGATATCTGTCTGACGTCATGGAAGAATCAGTGGAGCGTGATATCTGTCTGACGTCATGGAAGAATCAGTGGAGCGTGGTATCTGTCTGACTTCATGGAAGAATCAGTGGAGCGTGATATCTGTCTGACTTCATGGAAGAATCAGTGGAGCGTGATATCTGTCTGACGTCATGGAAGAATCAGTGGAGCGTGATATCTGTCTGACGTCATGGAAGAATCAGTGGAGCGTGATATCTGTCTGACGTCATGGAAGAATCAGTGGAGCGTGATATCTGTCTGACGTCATGGAAGAATCAGTGGAGCGTGATATCTGTCTGACGTCATGGAAGAATCAGTGGAGCGTGATATCTGTCTGACGTCATGGAAGAATCAGTGGAGCGTGATATCTGTCTGACGTCATGGAAGAATCAGTGGAGCGTGATATCTGTCTGACGTCATGGAAGAATCAGTGGAGCGTGATATCTGTCTGACGTCATGGAAGAATCAGTGGAGCGTGATATCTGTCTGACGTCATGGAAGAATCAGTGGAGCGTGATATCTGTCTGACGTCATGGAAGAATCAGTGGAGCGTGATATCTGTCTGACGTCATGGAAGAATCAGTGGAGCGTGATATCTGTCTGACTTCATGGAAGAATCAGTGGAGCGTGATATCTGTCTGACGTCATGGAAGAATCAGTGGAGCGTGATATCTGTCTGACTTCATGGAAGAATCAGTGGAGCGTGATATCTGTCTGACGTCATGGAAGAATCAGTGGAGCGTGATATCTGTCTGACGTCATGGAAGAATCAGTGGAGCGTGATATCTGTCTGACTTCATGGAAGAATCAGTGGAGCGTGGTATCTGTCTGACTTCATGGAAGAATCAGTGGAGCGTGATATCTGTCTGACTTCATGGAAGAATCAGTGGAGCGTGATATCTGTCTGACGTCATGGAAGAATCAGTGGAGCGTGATATCTGTCTGACGTCATGGAAGAATCAGTGGAGCGTGATATCTGTCTGACGTCATGGAAGAATCAGTGGAGCGTGATATCTGTCTGACGTCATGGAAGAATCAGTGGAGCGTGATATCTGTCTGACGTCATGGAAGAATCAGTGGAGCGTGATATCTGTCTGACGTCATGGAAGAATCAGTGGAGCGTGATATCTGTCTGACGTCATGGAAGAATCAGTGGAGCGTGATATCTGTCTGACGTCATGGAAGAATCAGTGGAGCGTGATATCTGTCTGACTTCATGGAAGAATCAGTGGAGCGTGATATCTGTCTGACTTCATGGAAGAATCAGTGGAGCGTGATATCTGTCTGACTTCATGGAAGAATCAGTGGAGCGTGATATCTGTCTGACGTCATGGAAGAATCAGTGGAGCGTGATATCTGTCTGACGTCATGGAAGAATCAGTGGAGCGTGATATCTGTCTGACTTCATGGAAGAATCAGTGGAGCGTGATATCTGTCTGACGTCATGGAAGAATCAGTGGAGCGTGATATCTGTCTGACTTCATGGAAGAATCAGTGGAGCGTCTACTAAAGGAGAAATTGTTAAGACTTTCCACTGTAACATTTAACCCTTGATATGGCACGCTCTCGATTTCAAGACAAATTTTCAGCTAAGCTGTTGAACATTTAGAAACTAATTCAACTGGCAACAACTCAAATTAGTTTTAAAAATTAAACATAATATAAAGAATTTGTCATTTGTGGCCTGTTAGGGCTAAAGGGAGAAACATTAACCCTTAAATTGTCAACATTTGTCTAGAAAATTCAAATCTTTGCGTAGTGAACAATGGCAGATTTTCTCTGGTGTGGCAATTAAAGGGTTAATATGGATTCCGTCTGTCAATCAAACAATGCTTCTGTTGTCCAACTGCTGACATCATTTAAACGTAATTCTCCGCAGTTTGGTCAGAGTAACTCCCATAGTTTTGTCAGAGTAACTCCCATAGTTTTGTCAGAGTAACTCCCATAGTTTTGTTAGAGTAACTCCCCATAGTTTTGTCAGAGTAACTCCCCATAGTTTTGTCAGTATAACTGCCATAGTTTTGTCAGTATAACTGCCATAGTTTGGTCAGAGTAACTCCCATAGTTTGGTCAGAGTAACTCCCCATAGTTAGGTCAGAGTAACTCCCATAGTTAGGTCAGAGTAACTCCCATAGTTTGGTCAGAGTAACTCCCCATAGTTAGGTCAGAGTAACTCCCCATAGTTAGGTCAGAGTAACTCCCCATAGTTTGGTCAGAGTAACTCCCATAGTTTTGTCAGAGTAACTCCCATAGTTTTGTCAGTGTAACTGCCATAGTTTTGTCAGAGTAACTCCCATAGTTTTGTCAGAGTAACTCCCATAGTTTTGTCAGTATAACTGCCATAGTTTTGTCAGAGTAACTCCCCATAGTTTTGTCAGTATAACTGCCATAGTTTTGTCAGTATAACTGCCATAGTTTTGTCAGAATAACTCCCCATAGTTTTGTCAGTATAACTGCCATAGTTTTGTCAGTATAACTGCCATAGTTTTGTCAGAGTAACTCCCATAGTTTTGTCAGAGTAACTCCCATAGTTTTGTCAGTATAACTGCCATAGTTTGGTCAGAGTAACTCCCCATAGTTTGGTCAGAGTAACTCCCCATAGTTTGGTCAGAGTAACTCCCCATAGTTTTGTCAGAGTAACTCCCCATAGTTTGGTCAGAGTAACTCCCATAGTTTTGTCAGAGTAACTCCCCATAGTTTTGTCAGAGTAACTCCCATAGTTTTGTCAGAGTAACTCCCCATAGTTTGGTCAGAGTAACTCCCATAGTTTTGTCAGAGTAACTCCCATAGTTTTGTCAGAGTAACTCCCCATAGTTTGGTCAGAGTAACTCCCCATAGTTTTGTCAGTATAACTGCCATAGTTTTGTCAGTATAACTGCCATAGTTTTGTCAGTGTAACTCCCCATAGTTTTGTCAGTATAACTGCCATAGTTTTGTCAGAGTAACTCCCATAGTTTTGTCAGTGTAACTCCCCATAGTTTTGTCAGTATAACTGCCATAGTTTTGTCAGAGTAACTGCCATAGTTTTGTCAGTGTAACTCCCCATAGTTTTGTCAGTATAACTGCCATAGTTTGGTCAGAGTAACTCCCATAGTTTGGTCAGAGTAACTCCCCGTAGTTTGGTCAGAGTAACTACCATAGTTTTGTCAGAGTAACTCCCCGTACTTTGAACAGAGTAACTCCCATAGTTTGGTCAGAGTAACTCCCCGTACTTTGAACAGAGTAACTCCCATAGTTTGGTCAGAGTAACTCCCCGTAGTTTGGTCAGAGTAACTACCATAGTTTTGTCAGAGTAACTACCATAGTTTTGTCAGAGTAACTCCCCGTACTTTGAACAGAGTAACTCCCTGTAGTTTGGTCAGAGTAACTGCCATAGTTTTGTAAGAGTAACTCCCCATAGTTTGGTCAGAGTAACTCCCTGTAGTTTGTTCAGAGTAACTCCCCGTAGTTTAGTCGGAGTAACTCCCCGTAGTTTGGTCAGAGTAACTCCCCGTAGTTTGGTCATAGTAAAGGAGGCAGGAATGCAGCATATTCACTTGAATATTTAAGTGTAGTTGAAGTGTCACTCAAGTGTCTGACATAATTAATTAGGTCACATGGAGGCTGACATCACAATCATAATGGTATAATATAACTACGTCTTGAAGCTCAAAACCTCTGTCACATGTACGAATTGTGTGTCTGATACATTTAAAAGTTAAAAAGTTCTTTTGAATGGCAGCAACAGACACAGTGAACAATATGCAAAAGCTTAACTACTGTATAGTTACCTTAAAATTGGCATTCTGGGGAATCAGGATTCAAAGTAATTAAATCAATGAGTGAATAGAAATGTGTGTGTTGTGTGTGGGGGGGGGGGGGGAATAGCTATAAATGGAAGTCTGCCATAAATACGACCGAACTTTCATATGCAAATTTTTGCATTTTGACATTCGCCATGCTCAATTATTGTGGCATAGTGGGTGACAGAATATGAAATCCAGACAATTTTATAGAAGCATCTTGTCAAAAACTCTTAATATATTCAAGGTAATAAGTTGCATGGCATTAAAATCAAAATATCAGCATGACCATTATAACCTTTATAATGATGTAAAATTGTTAAAACCTAATTAATGATGACTATTTGCAATCAATTTCAGTCGGTTTCTAAAGTTTACAGGAAAGTAGAGATTTCAGCAAATTGGCATTCTATGAGAGTATTTGTTAAATAGTAGAGCTATAGCAATTTTGGTATAAAAAATGTTACAAACTGATGTCATGTCACCAATGTATTTTGTATTTGTCATATATATATATATATATATATATATATATATATATATATATATATACACACTTTGTTATGTGCATATAAATTTTCCTGACTGTTGTTGATAGAGCTTATCGGAGGCTGTATATTTTGTTTCCTGTGAAATAAGAGAATAAATTATTTTTGCTAACTATAATTGATGTGTTTTGGATTGAGATTAATTACATTAAAACGGTTTCAATTATCAACTCAGAAATCTTTAGAAAGTATGCTGTACCCGCAAAACATAGTGCGCAGCACCCTTGTTGGCTAAGTTCCTTTATGAACCTGATGTTTCTGGGGTGTTTTACTTGAATTAAGTTTACACTAGTATGGAGATAAAACATTAAAGCGATGCTAATCTCATCTCAAATGTTGATTTGCACCGATAGAATATGTTTTATAGATTCCATATCATTCATATCCTGTCACATTCCCTGATCTGTATCGCAATTATCTGTTTTGTAATATCAAGTAAATGTTGAACAGTGATCGACACCATTTTGTCTCCTCAAGCTATTGTGTGTGATGTCATGTGACCGCCAATGCATCACATTCTTTATTATGTAATGCTCATCCCATTGAATACTTTGAAACTAATTTGACTGGAAGTTGTTGCTGTGTTGCTGCCTATGGCAGCAACAACTTCCAATCAAATTTGTTTCAAAATATTCAACAGCTTACCTGTAGGATTGTTTTTATACCACTTTGCCAAACTATAGCTGGAGCCTCTATGACTGAGCGTATATCCTGAGGCAGACATACTAGGGTTTTTCTGATTGGTTGAAAAGTAAATCATGACAGCCATCATAGGGTGTAGAAATGTACCAACATTTAACTACTAAATCCTGAATATCTTTCCTTAGCGGCGTGATAAAAAGCTTAAAATTATCTGGATAGTTTATGACCGATGTGTTAGATCACCTGAATAGCTATCAAGAGGTGGGATTAGTTATCCTTTAACTTGGAAGCAGTTCTCCCCCCCCCCACCCCCTCCCACCCCCCTCAAGGTTTACATCTGCATTTAACTGTTTCGGAGCAACAAATTGCAATCCAAAGAACTGGGTTCGATCCTGCATCCAGGCATGTGATCAAGGTGTGAAAACCTGTGCCATTCCCTATGTCATTCACATGATACATCCTTTGGAGGTTGGCCCAGGCATGTGATCAAGGTGTGAAAACCTGTGCCATTCCATACGTCATTCACATGATACATCCTTCGGAGGTTGGCTTGACGGTCTGATCTGAGAGGCGGTAAATACAATACAATACAGAACCAAGACTAGCTGCAAATCCCACCTCAGCCTCTGAACAATTGACAACCCCAGTAAAGGTTTCGAACTTACGATCATAGCTGTAGTCCTTAAATTGGTAACAAACCGTCCCTTCAGCAGACCTATTCTTAGACTTATATTACGCTATTAAACAACATCCAAACCAAGCCAATCAATGAGCTCAGTATTGATCAAATAACTCAAAGCACTCAATCAAACCTATAATAATTAACTAAATAAAGTAATTCTATATAAGATAATATCCCTTGCCTAAAATACACATGGCCTCTGGTTCCAGCTCAATCTTCGGTCCGCCAGCTCAAATCTATGGTCTAAGGCACTTCTAATAAAATGCAAGCATCTCTCTGGAGTCAGCTTGGTGTAGTGGTTAACACTCGGGTCTACTTAACCGGAGACACAGGTTCGCACATGAGTGGACTGTCTCACCATCATTGGAAACGTGAAATCTTCACACCTTACCTCCCCACCCAAGAGTATAAATGGGTACCAGTGAGAGAGAGAGTGTAAGAGAGTCCTCTCTCTCACATGGTTTAACTGTCATGATTTGTTATAGATTATCTGTGACAATCTGCAGTGTTTTTCCCAATAGGAACACTGTCACCGCTGTCTGCTATTTTTTGTAATGGAATGCAATGCACATATAATTAGTAAATGATCCAAATTTTTTATGCAATCATAAAATCAAATTCCTGTCACAGATTGTCTGAGTCACCCGTAGAAGGCTTATGACTGGTTCCTGATTTTAGAGGAATATAAAATCAGCTAGCTGTTGTAGATAGCCTACGGCTGGTTACAGATTTAATGGGAATGAGGCTTTATTTAATTTGGTCATCTGTTAGTCAATCATTCACTCACTAACCCAAACATACCCAGCTCCATTTCCAAAAACAGGAAACGTATCTATAGAAGTATTATATGTAATATTCGTTGTTGTAATAAATTAAATGTATACATATCTTTATGTACAATAGACTGTTAAATATGACAATATACCAAATTGCTTTGTCTACTTAGATTTAAAATGTAAAAAACAAATCGAGTATTATCAGTTGTACAATGGCCAAAGAGCCAATTGAGATCGATGTCTGTAACATACCGCGACTCGTTCCCTTTAACCCTTAAGACCAAGAGATTTTTTGAAAATTTACTGAAATTACTAGCTCGGTTATCGAGCCATTCATTCCAGTAGTAAATTTAAAAAATAGTCTTCTTGGTCTGCAAACGGACATTTCTCAAGACCACTGCAAGAAGGCGTTTTTGGCTGGTATGAGTGATATAGGGTTAAACGGGATTCATAGGTGGTGGTAGGTCTACTGTCTATATTAACTACTGATTATTTTACTATCGTCCGCACTTCGCGCATAAATATACTTCATTATGGCACATTATTTTATATATGAAAACCTGTCGGATACCAATCAAGTTCATAAAAAAGTACCATTGAATCCTGCTATCATTAATGCATTACCTGAAGATCGTAGCTATCACAACTTTTAAATAAACTCTTACATTTGTCTTACACCCGCTTAATACTGGCCTATAAAACACCTGTCATTAAGGACATCTTGCCACCAAATACAACTCACACAGTGGTCATATGAAATGTATTTCGAGGTCACATGCTGATGGTTCCACGTGTCTTGGATAACAACTCTTGTTCGATCGATGGCATGTCCCACTCGCTTAACTATGGATGGTTGAGATCATCACACACACACACACACACACACAGTACTGATTAATTAACAAGATTTAAGCAGGACTCGCGGGTGTTCTTTCTTGGAAACCAATTTCTGTCCTGGACAATGAACTGTCAAGAATAACTAATCCTATTTTCAAAATTAACGAATCTTGCAAATTGAATAACTGCATGTGGCTATTTCTATGTTCCTTCAGTTCTCGTATTCTTTGGTCTAATAAAAACAAATGTTCGTCTTGGTCCTCTGGAATTTCTGATCGAACATAATCGGCTAAATTTGTTATATAATCGCTGTTAGGTCCAGCATCGCCATGACAACCGATGATCTGGCTTGCCATTGTTTCTATTTCTGCGGGGCCCAAATACATATCATTCATTTCTGTGGCAGTAAACAGAATGGCATTGATTGGTTCCTTATTGCTGTCACGTGGGTAGAATGGTACCACCTCAGTGATGTACCCTCCGCGCTGTATCTCTCGATGGCTAAGGTGTTCCAATGCTTTCTTCACATCATTTTCACCAATTACTTCAAAAGCGATTCCCCAAACCAATTTCTGCAAAACAAACAATTGAAGTTTATATATTTAATAGTGCTGTGTACTCAACATGGAAATTAGAATGGAAAACATCAGCGTAGTACATTATTAGTATGGATACCTCTGTCTGGAGCACTACTATCCTACCCGTTCAATAATTTACTGCACGCATGGCATAAGAAACCATATGGCCATCTGCTTCTCAGCATGAATACACCGCTCAAGGACCTGTGCTGAACACCATTTATATGCTAAGCAACATGGAATCACCTGTTCGCACTATATGTGACCGACAGTCCAACACATATCTGTAGATCTAATGTGTCTCAGTGGTTTGCTATTGCTTGATTCCCACAACCTTGATTCCTCAAGGTAAGAATCGAATGCAGTAGCAATAATAGACTTAAATCTGCTCAACACGGTTGAAACGGCTAATGCTGACCACATTCTTATTGTAGGGGATTTCAACTTTCCTTCGATTAACTGGAGCACGGGACTTTGATCAAATGAGGAAGAAGAGGCATTTCTTAGCACAACCAGGGATATTTTCCTACAGCAACTAGTTACAAATGTGACACAACATAGAATAAACCAGACCTCAACTATTTTAGACCTAGTGTTAACGAACAACCAAATATCGTCCATGAAATAACAGTTGTACCTCCACAAGGCAAAAGTGACGATGACATTCTACAAATCTTGCTACATCCAGACATTTTATACACAAGCAAACAAGCCGTTAAGCCAAAGGTACTGATAAACAATGGACGGTATAATGAAATGAAAGGAGACTTAGACTGGAATCATCTGAACGAACAATACACCAGAAGTTTAGAACTTCCTACACACAAAACTATCACAATGAAGGTCCAGCACATTCCTACATCAAAACAACATGTTAAGAAGAAATACCTCTGGCTTGACCATACGTCAACACAATCACTCAAATGTAAAAATCGGGCATACAAAAGACAATAAAACAAAGAAAACCACTGACTACACGCTTTACAAAATTGCTAGAAACAAAATGATGGCATGCATCAGAAAAGCAAAACACTTCAAGGAGGCCCTGAACTCATTTACTCCACTTCTAGCTGAGATACATAGTGCTATGGTGAACCTTATACACATCCCATCATCACTCAAATCAGGTCTCCTTACAGCAATACACAAGAAAGGTAAATCAGCTCAGTACCTAAACAATTATCGAGACATTACCATCTCTCCGATCATCTCCAAAATCCTGGATCACATGTTACTGGCTCACTCGAGAGAACCAAGATGACCTGCAATTTGGCTTCAGTGATGGCGTCTCCCCCACAATGGCATCAGTGGTGGTCACCGAAGCTATCCTAGAGGCTAAACGTCAACACTCGTCACTGTATGTCGCAACTATCGATGCTCAGAAAGCTTTTGATGTTGTTGGTCATGTCTCTAATCAGAAAGTACCTCAACTATGGGCTCTGTGGAACCTGGCTCCATATGAAAACACTCATATCAAGACTTAATCACCAGAGTAAAAATGCCCCAATCAAATCAACGATTATCGAAATCAAACAAGGTGTCAGACAAGCCGGTTTTACCAGTGCCTATGACTATAAGGTGTACGTAAATGATCTGCTAATCAAACCTGGTCTCCTAAACTCGGGCGTCAGAATAGGCACCATAGATCTGGACATGGTCGTTTGTGCTGATGACATCGTTCTTCTGACAGACTCTTAGTGATATGCAGCTCAATCTATCAACAGTCGAGAACTATGCAAACTACGAAAGGGACAAACTACATCCTAAGAAGACAACTATATCAATTTTTAACTCAAGCGTACCAACTGAAATCTGGAACGACAGGCAGTGCTAGAAGATTGATAATGTACCAATTCCAGTATCTGATGAGTTTACACACCTAGGTATCAGCAGAAGTATCAATATCAAAGCACAAATTTCATCTTGTCCAGGATAGAATCAGCAACGGACGTCGTACACTATACATGATGATGGGAGCAGGACTCCATGGACCAAACGGCCTTCCTCCTTCGCTGTCATATAAGTTATACACAATGTATGTCTTACCATGTTATGTCAGTATGGATAAATCGGAATGAACTAAAAGCCCTGGAGCTATTCCACCGAACGATGTTGCGATATATCAGCATCTCCCAAAATCATGTGCAAGTTTGGCCATATACCTTCTCGGTGCCAGACCATTTGAGGTTAAGATCGATGCGTGGCGCCTCACACTATTTGCTGCTATTGCCCGTACCAAAGGTTCTACCATCGCAAACCTAGCACATAGACAGCTGATAGTCGATCAGAGAAGAGTTGGTTCTGCATGGTTGCAATGTTGTTCGAAAAGTATGACTGGTAGCCCATTACAGTTCCTGGAGAGTCCTATAGACAAGGCAGCTGGGACCACAAGAGTACGCTCAAGTATCAACTTTTGGACCAAGACCTTACAGGAAGAGACACACTAAATCGGATCTGAAACATCTGAATGTGGACAACTGCAAGATTGGAGTAACCCACAACATATGGACCATAACAGCCAATATACGAGATGTTCAACGAGCTACCATAAAAGCAAAACTCCTCACTGGAACTTATACCCTCCAGAGTTCAAGAAAGAGATTCACCAATGGTCACGAATCCGATATATGCCGACTATGCCACTCAGAGCCAGAAAATATAGACCACTTCTGGTTTCCTTGCAAAAATGTCCATCCTAGTGCAACATACTACAGAAAACATATAGAAAGCCTTCTCGAAAGCAAAATCTCGGATGACTTGCTCCTCAGCCTGATGCTCGATCCTAGCAAAGAAGAGCTACATCTAGAGTTCAGAAATCTGTCCGAACCTTCTATACTTGAAGCCATCGAATCTACATCACAACGGCTGTGCTATAGGGTATGCCACTTTAGAGCTAGAGACCTGAGCTATATCTTCAAAGCAAGCAGGCAGAAAGGAAAAGGTGGACCAGTCTGAACCTGTCCACAAAGTTGTGCTACATGAACACTGGAACACTGTACATACAACCTTCCTAGTAAATGTACATAAACTCTTATTATTATTTTATTTGATATCAATCTTCTTTTCTCCTGACTAAAGCTGCGATGAACTGTGCATAAACTGAAAAATACTAATCGGCGACGGTGTGACTAACCAGTTTAGCATTACCCTGATAAATAGGGGGATTACAACATAGTAACAGTAGCAGTAACTTTAGAATGTAAAGTGGCAAGTGAAAGCAAGAGAAGTTCTAAAGCCTTTTGGAACTATGTCAAGAGTAAATTTGTCCTACGACTACAGACGTTAAAGAAAAATATAATATTCTGAACAACCTTTTCTCAAGTATGTTCACTTCAGAAGATCTTCATTCTACACAAATCATTAGCACCAGAAGCAATGGTATTGTATTAAAGGACATACTAATAACACCTATCGCCCATCGAAAACAAATTGAAAGCACTCAACCCCAATAAATTGGGTGATGAAATCACAGTGAGAATATGAAAGGAAGCTGTTAAAGAAAATAGTGAACCCATATGCACAATTTTAACAAGTCTCTAGAGGAAGACGTATTACCTGAGATATGGAAAACGGCAAATGTATGCTGCATACACAAAAAAGGATAAATAAAATAAAAACCTACCCAAGTAACTACAGACCAATCAGTCTTACCTTGTGTAAGGTCCTGAGGTCATTCATAAGGGACAGCATAGTAGACTTTCTGCAAACAGCCAATCTTTTTACCGAATGCCAGCATGGATTCCGACATAATAGATCATGTAAAATTCACCTACTAGAGTACCTCGAAGATATAATAACCAAAATTGATTCAAACGAACCTGTAGATGCAATATACCTAGACTTCACAAAAGCATTCGATACTGTACCACGTTAAAGACTCCAAACAAAACCCAGAAGCTATGGTATAGGTGACAATCTAGTAATATGGATAGCAAACTACCTGTGTAATAGAAGACAGAGAGTAAGGATCAATGATGCGAGGTAACAAGCGGCGTGCCACATCGTCATCATCATTTTACGAGGCATAAGCCATTGCCTTGTTATTCCCTAAGTGTTTTTGTTGTAGTATGGCTTGCTCAGTCCAATTCAAAAGTTCTTTCTTTGATATCTATTTTGTTCTTGAATGATTTCACTGTTGTTGATTAATTAAATCTCGAAACCATTAGATTTAAGAGTTTAACCCTTAGCACTCCGATGTCACTATTCTATCTTTTGTTGTGTAGCCTACATAACAAATAAATTGGTGTTCACTTGTCAACAGTTTGGTTGATGATGTTGCTACGACAGCAACTCCCTTCGCCAAATTTGCCGAAAAAGAGAACACCATCATCTTTTAATTTAATATGAAATTTTAAAATTCCGACAGAGTGGCAAGGATTAACACTGATTTGTGGAAATCATGTGTTGCAGATGGGTGTTCTCCACGTGAGCTGCGGTATGTCGCCTACGCTCATGGTTACACCCTGCTGTGTCTGCCATTTGGTTACTTGTTGTTGACTTGTGGAGACCGTAGTTGGTCTTATTTCTGTTGTTTTCATTTTCTGTGTTCGTCGTTATCCGAATCTCCTTGTCCACGCTAGTGTCTCTTCATGCTACCACAAAATGCGGACGTGGAAAGCAGAGACCTGTCTACTGATAATTAAAATCACTACAGAGCATGCTTTTGACGATACACAGGTTACTCCAAGATCAGTCCACTAAATTGGAAGAATTGCAGTATGACTTTGTGATACGTATGCCCGTTCAGTCGAATTCAAAATGTGTTTTGTTTGAAGTTGTTATCAAGGAGGTTTTTTCATGACGTCATTACGTCATTATTTTTAGAAAGGGGGAAGCCTGGCCGTCAACCGGCCACCGACGCGATAAAGTAAACACTGATCTTGCTGGCTGTAAATCTTATCTTACACCGCACTAATCCTCTAAAAAATAATTGTTTGGCGGAATATATTCAATTTCCACTTTATTTGTGTACAATATTGAGGGCAATGATTTATTTACTGCTTTCATACCATGTTGGAACCAGTATTCGTGCTTCAAATGGCTTGCTCATTGTGTATCTGAATGGCGACATTTGTGCTGTTCATGCTCAAATAAGTGCATGATGGTATGAATGGTGATAAATTATACCTCTAGACGACTGAGAGAGGCGATAACTGTATACATGTTTGGTTGGGTTGTGGGTGTGTGGGGGGGTGTTTTGGAGTGGGGTGGGGGGGGGGAAGGGGGTGAAAGCAAAATGGATGTTAGTCTAAATGCATGTGAAAATATTCAGCAGTGTTGCTATTCTTTTAAGTAAGTTTAATTATCGATGGCTGGCAGGAGATATAATATGATAACATGGTGGGTGTGTCGGATTTTGAGATGCTGGAGCTGATTTGGAGGTGTATATGGGCTGGATATGGGGTGAGTGGGATGGAAAGAAGTTTTCTCCTGCATTTCAAGTGGTAGGCCAGCTAAGGGCAACCCCACTGATTGTAAGAGGAAGTTACTGTTACTATATGGATAAAGTAAATAAGCTTAACTAACTTTGAATATATGTTGATCATGTTTAATTGTGTATTTAGTTAACCATTTCACCAACAAATCCCTGAAAAAGTATATTCTTTATGATATAAAACTTATTCTGTTGAATATTCTAAAATTAATTTGCCTGGAAGCCATTGCTGCCTAAGGCAGCAACAACTGCCAGTCAAATTAATTTCAAAATATTCAATAGTTTTCCTGGATGGTAGCATTGAAAATGAGACATGGGGAATTCAGCGGGATAAATGGTTAATGAATAGCTACATGCCCTTAAGGGCTAAAGCATATGGAGGTCTATGATTCATTACATACATGTACCTGCAACAATGGATACAATTTATCTGCTCCCAAAAATATTGCAATATTTATATTTCTACATAAGACTGGACTGATTGTAAAATTTATTGAATTTTCATAGTTTTATTATTTTCCTAGATTTATTTTGCTGTGCTTAGCAAAAACATAGTAATAGAAACCCTAACCGTCACCATGAAAGATACTTCTCTACATTTACCTACCTCAATTGCTAGGGGTATGTGATTGGGTTCTTAGTTTATTGGGCTTCAAGACATGATACCAACAGCTATTGCATAAATTATATATATGTAGTTAAAATAACTGAGAACCAACCATGTAGAGCCTCACATCTACTTCAAATTCTGCATTAACAGTCTACATTTAATAACAAAATTATTTAAATAATTACATCATTTAATATATGGGTGACTGATGAGATATGCTTGATAAAATAGATAGTATAAAGAACAATCAATGTTTATCTCAGCTTATGCAAACGGTGCAAGTTCTACAAAATGTTTTAGCATTTGATAATCAGATATGTGCATCTGCAAAGTGCCATGCCATGAATTGGTTCAGATAAATTAGGTAGAATTGCCAGTGTTGAATCACTCACGCCATATTAAAACATTGCTGAACATATGGTCCCACATCTTCCCAAGCATAGAAACCAATTTGTCTTTTAAATAGGAGTGGAGTAGACCTGTGGTGTATGAGTATCTAGCCATGTACTATTCACTCAGGAATTGCTGAAAATTATATATGTGGAAGCTAGTTCCTGATAGACAGGGGTGTAACTCTGCCCATACAGGGAAATTTATAGGCTCTAGATAGCAGATTCAATTTAACAATGACCAGGACTGGTGGTAATTGGAAGTTGTACTAATTCAGTTACCACATTGGATAAATTGGTAAGTTTTTAGGAATTGGAATTGCTAATTGAAATTACTTTGCTTCAAGAATGACTAATTCCCAATTTCTTTTCAATCATTTTATCATTTTATCAACAGTTTTGTCTCCTAGCATAGTATAACATATGTAATATAACAAAGTGAGTAGGTTTCAACCCTATAAAGGCCAACTTGTCCAAAACCAGCATTTGTATTGATCTTCAGATGCCTGGCTTCATAATCAAGCCAGCCATTTCAGTTGTAAATTTTAAAAATTGCCTTCTTTTGATCTCCAAAGTGTAAATGTACATTTTGTGTCAACAAATTGAAATTTTCTTATTGAAATTTGACCATTAATGGGGAAATTGTCATGTTTGCCAGAAATTGCTTGTGTAGTGGTATGTCTTGAAAGATGTCCTTTTGCAAGCCAAAGGAAGACTACTTTTTGAAAAATGAAATGGCTGGCTTTGTTACTGGGGAAATAAAATAAAGTAAAGTAAAAAATTCTTCCCGTAACCTACAAATGGCCATTTACTATCCAAAAATTCAAATATCATTTACCAATCCTCACCATTACAGGAATAATTCTGAACAGATAGCCATAGGGCCAGGTCCTACAGCCCCTGGCCCACAGCATATGACCTCACCATGTTCACTCTGTAAATTTCAGATGTTTTTCCAGTTGAATATTAAAATGTACTGTCCTGATCACCTATCTGAGTATGACTTTATTTAGTATTATTTTATTTACTGACTATTATACATTCTCAAGGTTGCTGCCAGGAAAAGAAATTGTTTTAACCATCACCCTCCCTCTACCACTCCACACAACGTCTAAAACATTTAGGGGTCTAATGCTCCCTACCCCACCCTCTGTTTCTGTCACTAACCCCACAATACACACAATTTGTGAAAATAACACTCATAAGTCTGGAGAGTTTAATAATAAATTCACCAACGTGTCATGGTGGATTTAAGATTTTATTATGGGGTGTATCCAACCTAGCAGTCATGGTCTGGGTGGGGTTCCCAATGGCGGTGGGGGTAGGGAGGGGTGTCATGCCCCGTCCCCTATAATAATTGTAAAATGAAATGCTCTGAGAAGTAGTTTCCTGCATATTGATTAATTAATTCATAATCAAATTGAAATTAATCATTGTTTATTTACTTGGATGCGGGTGGGAATTAATGCAGCCCACCACCACCACCACGACCCTAATGGTGGGGAGGGGGGTGTGTGTGTGCAAAGCCAACCTAAATATGGGGTTTGTGTGTGTGTGTGTGTCTGTGTGTGTGTTACCTCATGCAGACAGACACACATGTACACGCCTAACCCCCCCCCCCACCCTCTCCACCTATACACACACGGATAATCATTATGATAGTAGGGCCTATATATATATATATATATATATATATATATATATACACCTGTGCAAAAGTTAAGCACCAGCAAAAACAATAGAACGTAGAAACATGATGGTACAACTAGGCTGCCATACTTTTTGTCCCCGCGTTAGCTGACATAATTCCAAGTACGAAATGCACATGCATGCATGACTTCATGCCGCTTGATGTCCGTGCGTGGCGGGAAACAGCACACGTGTTCAGTTATGTAAAAGTCCAGTTTGAGGTGTAGAACATTACATACAGATTTAGGCGACAAGATTAGGAATTTTGTGTTCATGACCGTGGTTTATTTGTACAGAGAGAATTAGCTCTTGATTGTGAACCGCTATGGCAAGACGAAGGTTAAGTGATCGTGTGAAATGGCAAATCATAGGCATGCATACCACTGGTATGTCATGCAGAGAGATTGGCAGACAGCTGAACATTAACCATACTGTAATCAGTCGTTTGATTGCAAAACATGGGCAAACTAATGAGGTGAAGGACAGGCCTAGATCTGGAAGACCGAAGAAGACTACTTCCCGTGATGATCGAGCCCTAGTACGCCTTGTTAGGAGATCTCCATTCACCAACAGCAGAGTGCTCAGCCAGCAATGGGAAACGCGCAATAGAGTGTCAATGTCTACCGTCAAAAGGAGACTGTATGCTGCTGGCATGAAAGCTAGGAGACCTGTCAGACATCCTCTCCTCACTGCACACCACAAAGAGGAGCGTCTGAGGTGGTGCAACGAAAGAAGACACTGGAACATGAGATCCTGGAGACGGGTACACTGGTCCGGTGAAAGTCGGTTCCTGCTTCATGCCACAGATGGTCAAACTCGTGTATGGAGGTCCAGATGCACGGCGTACGACCAACGTAACATCATGGAAGAAGTTCCATTTGGTGGAGGTTCCGTTATGATATGGGGGTGCATCTCATTTGATTGTAAGCTGGATCTGTTGACTGTACCTGGAACACTAAATGGACAAAGATATCAAGATTCCATACTGGATAGAGTTGTGGTCCCTCATTTTGTAAATCATGCACCTGGAACCCACCCTATATTCATGGATGACAACGCCCGACCACATCGTGCTAGAGCTGTGCATGAATACCTCCGCCAGAATGCCATCGAAACCCTACCATGGCCAGCAAGGAGCCCTGACATGAACCCTATTGAGCATATCTGGGACAATCTGGGACATTCTGGGAAACATGGTGAGAAGGAGGGATCCTCCTGTGCAGAACCTACAGGAATTAACAGACGCACTCCATCTTGAATGGCAACGAATACCACAATGGCGTATCAGTCGGTTGGTGACCAGCATGAGACGTCGTGTCCAGGCCGTCATCCAGGCACAAGGTGGATATACCCGGTATTAATAATGACAGTCTCAAACTCGTGCACAGATCTTAAACTTCGTTTTCAGACACCATTAATGACAATCTAGCCACGTGTGTCAACTGTAGGGCAATAGTTGTCAGTTGTGTCAACGTAACCATATTCAGGCCTCGTTTTCAAGTTCAAACAAAAACATACAGTGTTTCCCCACCATCATAATCAGCATTCCTCTAGTTGCATTATTACCTCTTGCACTAAGATGGATGGGTACATAAATGTTTATGCTATTGCTTTCTTCATAGCACATGAATATACCCTCGCATGTGCGTAAAAATAGGGTGGTGCTTAACTTTTGCACAGGTGTATATATATATCTTGACCGCATTCGTAAACATCTATCGGGCAGCTGCTTGTATTGGTACTATAGCCTACCATTATCCACATGCACTGACGGTGTGGGGGGCGTTTCTGACATATCATTGCGGTAGTATTTTGCCTTCTAATGTGCATAGAATCAATAGTATATTTCTAAAAATGCATAGTAAAATAGTATTCCATGTTAGAATTGTCAATTCGGCCAACTTTACCGGTACAGCTGACGTAAAATTGCAACTTTCATGGCTTTGAGTAGCATCAAACGCGGCAGTGTAATGTTGTTTACTAACAAAACAGTGAACTTGTAACTTGTAGAAATCATAACCTCCTTCGTAGGAGAACCGCACTCACATGATTAAGAATCCTAACGTCCAAACACTGTCATCACAGTTTTTAACACTTTACACTTAATACGGTTGTCCGATTTAGAACGGCTGTCCGGTTTAGGACCACTAGTACGATGACAAGCTGACTATGTACATATCTATCATCAATCACCAGGACTGTCACCGGGAAAGAAGACTCAGTAGTCTTTAAAAAACATCCACCTTTTAATTAGTACTGAGGCATACAACAGCCATATATTATGTATGAGTAGAAGAATCCAAAGTATGGGTAGGAAAATGTAACTTAAGAGTTAAGCTCTAGAAGATAGCTATAATGTAGCGAATGTGGCCAGATTTGGGCTGCTAAGTAAAGTAAACCTGTGAGTGTGTAAAAGATATGTCAGCCGTCTGGCATGATACTCTAATGCGCCCAGGAACTCTGTTGTTAAAAGCTCGGGATCTAGAGTCCTTGTACAATCCTGAATCAGTTGGATTACTTCTTCAGCTGAGTAGTTAGCAATGCCGGTCTGACAATATTTCTTAAGGCATGCGTCTATAGACTCAATGGCTGACAGCCTTACAGGTTCTAGAGCGGGACATCTGATTAGAAAGTGTTCCAGTGTCTCCTGTTCTGATTTGCACAACAGACATAGCGAATCCGAGGTCTCCTGCTTAAATCTGCACCGGTTCGCTTGTAGGATGTACGTCCCGGTAAGGAGCTTCAGTTTAATGGGAATACGGGCCACATCTCTTTCAGAGGAATAATCTGCTTCTAGAACAGGATGCAGCTTTCCTGGAACAAAGACAAGCTCGTTCAAGTACCTAAGTGATTTGTACAGTGGTACTGTGCTTGTAATCTCCTCTTTCCAGTATTGCTGTATAGCTCTTCTAATCAGGGACTTCCACTTTGCTTTCTGAATTGGATCATCTACGTACACATCAGGATCTTCTAATCCGTATTTATGAGTCATTTGTTTTAGCTTTATGAACCAACTGTGACTGTCAATAGATTTAACCAACAGCTGCCGCCTTGCTATTTTCTTTTCTGTTGAGGATTCTGGTAAACTGCAGATGGAATTAAAGAGCATCAGCGCTTTATGATGCACCTGAGCCTCAACAGGAAGAACGCCCGATAAGATATATACTGCTGGGTCGGCAGTGTTCTTTGGTAATGACAGAAGCTGCTTCAGGAGTCGCTTTTGGTACATTTCCAGATTAGTCAGTTGTTGCCCCTTAGGAAGTATAACTTCGAGCCCGTAAGTTAAAACTGGTGCTATATAGATCTTAAAGAGATGGATAATTGTCACTGGGTCTAGGCCGTTATGGCCATGAAATCCAGAGGAAAAAAGACTATAGGCTGTACGTCGAGCCTTCTTTATGTTTTTATCTACATTCTCAGCTGTATTCTTTCTTAGTGAGGAAGCTCTGGTTACTCCCAAATGAACGCTGGAAGTTTCGCTTGGCATTTGTTGGTCTTCTAAGAAGAATACTTCTCCGGACTTGTGTTTACTGGAAGGGCAGATCGCAATTGACACACTTTTTGTTGGCTGAAGCTGGTATCGCTCCCTGTTGGCAAAGTCAACTGCAACATTCGTAAGATTCTGCACATCGACACTTGTAATACTCATCAGAGATCAGCTGGCCGTACGCTTGACGGCCAGTCATCTGCGCACGCGTGAAAATGTCGTCATAAGGGAAGTCCGTAAAACCTCCTTACTCAACTGTTGTTGCTTCGACTATTGTAGCTGGCATTGAATTCCACTGCGGTACCACTCTATTAGCGAAAAAGTGCTTGCGAATATCTTTGTTGCTGCGTTTTATGTTGAGCTTGAACCTATGACCTCTGGTCTGTGTAATACTGGATGGTTCGAAAAAGTAGTCCTTATCAATATTATATAGATCCCTGATTAGCTTGAATGTTTCAATTAAATCCCGAAATCGTCTATATTTCAGTAACATTAGATTTAGGGCTTCAAGTCGTTCCGTGCAGCTATACTCGTTGATTTGTGGGACGAGTTTTGTTGCTCGGCGTTGAACTCTTTCTAATAGCTGAGATTGCCTTCTCAATTTTGGTGAGCATGCCGAGTTGCAGTATTCGAGAATAGGTCTCACTAGAGACTTGTACAAGAGTGTGAAAGTAGATGGGCCAATGTTGGTAAATGTTCTCTTGATTAGTCCTATTGGGCTGTAGAATGAAGATGGAAATGAAACCCTGCTTTATCGATAATAAAGCTAGCAATGCCATTGTGACGAAACAAAGGGTTTTAAAATAGCATGACATTTCACAAATCTAGTTTTAAGTTCGTTTTATCATATAAGTGTTTCCAGTACTCGGCTACTTAAAAATGACAAAGTCATAAATATATGAATCGCGTGTCTGAAATTTAATTTTTGTGTGCAATAATCACATTTTCACTATATCTCGATTTCAATATCCTTTTGACCTCTAACGATCGCATTGCATCTAGATATTTATTGCTGATTATTATTGCAAGCCATGGAGAGCCCGGATACGCCTTTTGATGTGGCGTTTGCTATTCTATACGTTTTAGTGCATGGTTAGAGCGATTTTAGAATTCACCTTTCCAGAGTACCCACCCATCATATGACGTCATAATGAACTGCGTGATGTGTAGAATGACATCATAATGAATGACGTCTTTAAGTACGTCACGAACGCATATTTGAAGACGGTCTATGCGTTGTTGTACAAATTGTTTGCTTTTATATTATGTTGAATATTTTGAAACTAATTTCATAGGCAGCAACAGCACCCAGTCAAATTAGTTACAAAATATTCAACAGCTTCCCTGTGTAGTTTTCAGTAAATTGATAGCTAGGGCATTCGGGGATCGATCAATCCCAACACCGCGAGGTGTGGGTGGAGCTTGGCTAGTGATGGGCGGGGCATAGCTAACAATGGAAAGGTCCATTCCCATACAATGTTGTCCTGAATTTAGTCATGGAGGGTACAGCAATTGATGGAATTTTCAGCGATTGCCAGGGTTACCGAAAGCCTACTCTCACATTTATGTCTATTCTCATGGTATTAAGGAATATCAAGAGTAGATTGCATGCACACGTGGACCCTCGCAGGCTACGTCTCAGGACCTGCTTAGCTCACTGCATTACCATGCCGCAAGACCTGTTTAGGTCTCAGACTGAGACTCACTACCTTTAACTCAAAGTTCCATGAGAACCATGGGAATAACAGGTTCTGCCCACACTGGTCGGGATTAGCCACCACTCAACAAGTTTAACCAGCACTAAAGACTAAACTATCATTTTTAACCACCACTTTTCACATATTTTGTTGAAATTAAGATTTATTTCTGCACTGTAGGTGGGGCTTAGAATACACCTTCCGTATCCTCTGCGTGTCGTAAGAGGCGACTAAAGGAGGTAAGGGTGGGGTAACCCTGACAGAAACCTCGAGTGCTGAAGACGGAGGTTCCAGGCCGCACGGCGCACTCTAATAAACCATGGATCCACGCACTTAACGCTTATGATCGTGTCGATAGTCACTTACAGGACTGGCGGTGTGATCGGCGAACGAAAAGAAGAAGAAAAAAGAAGAAGAAGCTTTATTTCAAGGGACTTTGTAAAATTGCTGTAAAAATGTCCGGCATTAATCTCATCCTGGGCAGAACCCATATATAAGAAAAAGCATCTCTCCATTTTATAGGGCGATTATTTTCGACAATAGTGGTTACTGACCAGGCTTCGCACCTAAATATTCTTCTGGAGCTAATGAAGCATCATAACCACTTAATGGCTAAATTTCGTCAAGAAAATCAAAATATTTGCTTATTGTATGTCCATTAGCAGACCAAGAGAAAGCTATTTTTAACGTTTACCACGCGAATGACTGGCTCGGCCATTCATCCCAGTTGTAAATTTTCAAATAAGCCTTCTTTTGGCCAGAAAATGTACATTATTCAAGATCACGGCAGAGGCTGGTTTTGGCCGGCTTCGACATGAAAGAGTTGCAAACGATGCAGAGCCAATATCCAAATGTACATCGGCGTGTCCGTTGGTCAATGATCCAGGAACAGTATTCAGAGTTACATTGGTAGGCTACATACCGTTAATGAATGATACAAGAGCCAGTATCAAAATGCACATCGGCACGTCAATTGGTTAACGCCGCAAGTGCCGTTTAGGAAATGTGGCAGGGTTCATTGTAAATTGCACATTCTGGATATTGGGGCGGTACATAGACAATCGCCTTAATCCATTTAACATTCATATTAGCCAAAAAAACGGCTACTGCAATGGTCTTGAGAAATGTCCATTTGCAAACCAAGAGAAGACTATTTTTGAAAATTGATCACTGGAATAATGACTGGCTCGATAACCGTGCCAGTCTTTCCAGCGGTAAGGTTTCAAAAAGGGTCTGCAAATGGATATTTTTTATAAGAAAATTGAAATTCTCTTGAACAAATTCGGGTTAACGGTTAAGGAGGAATCAGGATGGGAAAGTCAAACATGCTATTGAGACCATCTTGATAAGCTTAGCATTTCTTTAAGAACCGCATCATCAAAGAGACAAACTGTCTTCAGTTTCTAAGTTGGTCGTTTAGTAGCGGTTTGCCAGGTTCCGAATCTCTATAATATCGCTTGCCAACCTGTGCTATTGTACACTAGAACCATTGATCTATACTCTGACCCTAACATAATTATACCATAACCTGTCCATAAAGGACACCCTCAAATGCAAGCAAGTGGTCAGCAAATACAAGTGAGCACTTAATACTGTAACTCACTGGCTAAGGTATTCAAAGTGTTACCATCAAATGACCGTGGTTCATTAATACGGACGGTTTTACGCCCATATGTCTTAGCGAACCACCTTATTTTGGACCCAAAAGCAGTGTCTCTAATTGACAGGTTTAGCTGCATTATAAATTCACCCGTTCAGCTGGCGCGGTAGAAATTAACCTATATATAGTTGATGGAATTCGGTCAGTGAGCTAAATGCTTGAGTAACCAACGGGGCTGCCCCAGCCAGAACTGTATGAAGGTCATCGAGAGGAAGTTTTAACATTAACAGACTGACCAATGCTCTTTTTGACAAGCATATATACTCGAATTAACATGTCATGTCAATTTGTCCCGTACTATTTCTACATCATTTCGGACATACATTAACCACTTTCTCGCCGAATGCTAAAAAAGTTAGCTTTAAAGAAGATATACTTTAGACAAAAGTGGCTATTGGGAAAATGTACTGATGTGTACATACATTAAGGCAGCAAGGATTTTCACTCAAATTTTCAAAATAAAATGACAGTAGATTTTAGCATATATGCCCATACCTTATCATTTAGCTAGCACGTTGTGTAGGCATATTGTATGTATAGGATGTTTGTGAAACAGTCAGAAACACGAGCTATATTGGTTGGTCATGTGAATGGTCGACCAAAAGAAGCTTTTTTAAAATAGATTATAGATGCTAACATAAATCGCGCGTGGCATGTATGTAGGAAATAGAATTGCAACCTTAGCTCTTAGTTTGGGTAAACGGTCGGTCATTTTGGCTATGTTATACGCGGCAGATGTGCAATGTATGGGAACGGCAACGATGTGCGTATGCAGTGACGAAGATTATATAGAACCCCGTAAATGAGTGGGGTGGGGAAGAGTTCAAATAATCATATATTATCATTATGAGCACTGACCTTATTATTGGAGGATGGTACCAGCGTAGCAACACGACCCGGCTGAAACAGAAACCAAATGCTGGAATTAGATCGTCAACATCTATAACATTAGCACAGAATCACCACATAGGCCCCTTCCTAAGTTCCTACCTATATTCGGAGTTCTCTGACTCCATCCTATACCGATTCTGATATGCCAGCCCTGCAGGCACATGACGTTGTTTCAACGTGAACTCCACGTTGAAATAACGTCACGACGTGATTTCAACGTGGATTCAACGTTGAAACAACGTCATCTGCCTGCTGGGAGATGTCATCCGGTATATCAGAATCCGCATAGCGTGGACTCGGACTACTTCCTACCTAGCCTATTATACTATATATCCTCTCTGTCCAGTACGGCTGTCTATACTGCTCTCATGTGCCATATACGTCACACTTGCATCACATTAATCATTGTGATATGTCACTAAAAGGATGTTTGGTTAACATGAAAGCAACTGCACTTCGGGAGCAGCAACATTGTCGCGCAAGACATGCCGTCTTAATTCATGCCAGTTAGTGGATTAAATTAGCAAATACATGGTAAATTGCATAAATTTTCCCAATAATTTCAATGCGACGTATCATCATCCCGGTAGCAGATGCAATTAAGATGTAATTAAACTGGTTATATTAACCGTGGTGTAATATAGTTGGTGGGTCACTGGGCGATATTGTTTAATGGGTGGGCTGAGGTGGGGTGTCAAATGGGATTGTCGGGAGGATAATGGGCAGGATAAAACACTATAACACTATAACATTTTATCATACTCACTGCATCTTTCGTTCCTCTGTGCGTTGTATTCCCTTGCCAAAATCGTCGCTTATATCCTCGAATGTAACCAATTTCTTTACTGGCATATCTGATGTTCGGTTTCCAGATGAGCGATGCATAACCGAACACCCACAATCGTGTCAATGATACAGATGATATGGATTGTGGCAGCTCCATTGTTGACAGCGGTCCCATCTTCCTATATTATTATTGTTTCGTTGTTCTTTAATTTATCTATTATTCTGTTTTTAATAAGTAGTTTAACGTGAATTTCTGTTTTTATTGTAGAGCTGGTGTTATTTCTTACTTAATTGAATACGTTTCTTGATTGTCCATACCATAGTTGTTATTAACTGGTAGGCTACGACGTCGAGATTTTATTGTTTTGTTTATGTGGGAGCTGCCATGTGTGTGTTGCTTTGCTCCGGGTGGATGTTTGATGACGTCATAATCAACGACGCTTCGACCAATCGATTGGCGCGACGTCATCTGTGCGCGGATTTGATTGGCTGTTGTAACAGGAGGTTCCCACGATAGATTCCTCGTCATTGCATCAGCCGCGTAAATCCTCCTCCACACACGTTTTCGTTTATAAATAAACCCATCTGATCAATAAACGGACGTTTGTGAATAGGCAATGTACCGGTACGCATTATTCTTTATCATATGTGTGCAGTGTATCAACACATTTCCTTCTACAGGCACAGTTTAGCATAGGTATAGGTACAGCTGGAAGTCTATAGTAATAGTAGTAGCCCAGATCCCTATAGGGCTTCTGGTAAAGCTCAATAGTGCATACTACTTGTAAAAATAATACGACTGAAAGACAATGTCTAAGGCTAACACAAATTGTTTTCAGTAGGCGTATACTGTATATTCCATATTTATGAGTTATTTCATGCATATCGGAAGTAAAAATAAATTTTAAACACGCGATTCTTATTCATATGACAAATGCGAGGACAACAGCGGTTGACATCGTTTCCGCCACTAAACTCGCCCTCGCACCATTGTCAATGTAGCGAGCACTAGGCCCAGGCGAGTCGCCAGTAGGGTGGGGGTTCATTCCCCCTAATATTCTCCAAGCAACCAGACGTGTTATGACTTATCAATTCAATTTAATATTGGTATATGTAACGCGGTCTATGCATACACATATAGGCCTACAGATCGGCAGTACCTCCCCCAGATAATGCAGCTTACTGTGCGCCGATGCAGGGCCAATACCGGGCCGATATTTTCAGTATTGGCCCAGCATCGACCCAGTAAGCTGCGTTATCATGGTCATGCTCTAACAAAAAAAGAATTTCTTATTTTTTTTATAATTGGACCCATTCCCCATCCCACCCCTAATTTTCAATCCCGGCGACACCCCTCACTAACTAGGCCTACTAAAAGGCACCGTGAGACATGAGAAGGTGGGTCCAGGATCCTCTCCCGGGAAACTTAAATCTGGATGCTCTCAGGTCTCGTGCATTTCCAAGAAGTAAATATGGACCATCAATTGGCGGGTCACATGGTCAAGTTATTATATTTTACACATGATTTAAGCGCCACTTTTTGGAAGTATTTGTTCAGGAGCCACTGTCTCGAATTACAAGTAGGTCTAAATAAAGGGGCGGGCCTTAATTCCCGATAGATGGAGTGTGAAAAAGGGGGCGTGTGCTGGTGAATGTTCTTGTACAAACACGACCACCAACATACGCACCCTTTTCATACACACTAATGATCAATACGTAAGAAAAAAAGTTCTATTTATCGAATTTTTTATTTTAGATTTTTTTAATGGGCGCGGTGGGTGGTCTTATACTATTTTTTTCTAAGATATAAAATACTCTCTAAAATATATTGGGAAGAAATACAGTTCTAATTATTGATTTTTTAAATTTCTGATTTGGATTCTTTAATGGAAACAGTGGTCTTATACTATTTTTCTAAGATATCTTAAAATACTCTCTAAAAAGCTATTGGAAACTAAGTCATCATCTCGTGCGGGCTGACATACGCATACAGAGGCAACTCTGGTGTCCAACCGTCTTCAAACTAGAAACTGTCTTCAACATCCGCAGACAATGCGATCTTCCCATGAGATTACCATGGCTACGTAGAATGTACGGGTTCTGACTGCAACATCAGAGGCAAACCGTAGGTGCAGACTGTGAACACGATAACATTGATATTGCATGCATTCAAGAGACTTCAGACAGGCCACCAGATAGTACTCATGGAGCAAAAACAGGCCACATATCAGAGTTTAGGCTTCATAATCGGGCCAAGACTCTTGGGCCCTGGCATTAGTTTTTGATATGTCAGGGATCGCGTATCATTCGTCTACCTGGCAATGCAAGGCGAAAATGCACTACTAAGTATGATCACATAGCCAAAGCATATGGCCCAACTACTGAAAAGAGAATCCATCAATAGTAGATTCCTTCTATGCAGAACTGAGCTCCGCCATTATAATCCCAGCCGGATGGCAACTGTTCGTGTGTGGAGATTTCAACTCTGAGCTGGGTAAACCCAGCAATCCCCCAATGTGGACAAGAACTCAGGACATGGCTTATGCATGGGGTCGAATGGCGAGGGACTTTCAAACACCCATGCAGTCACCGGACAACATGGACATGACATATTGCTGATCGCAAAGCCCAAATGGATCTAAATATATTTCATAATATGCAAAAGAGAAGCAAAGCCCCTACTTTGGGATGCTCGTTCCTATGTAGTTTCAGACCTCAATTCTGATCATAAGTCAGCCGTTGCACTCCTTCAGATGAACCATCTCGGCCTAATGTACAAACGCCACACCAGAAAAGAGTCACCTACAACTTACCCAAGCTCATCAGTGACACTGACACTCAAATGTTATACAAAAGGCGAACAGATAGCTAACATTGGCGTCAACTCCGATCCAAACGAAGCCCTAATCAAAATACCCAAATGTATGGAATCATCAGCTACGAGAAGCATACGAGTTATAAAATGTTATGACACTTAGTAGCAAACTATCAGCAGAGCAGGTTCTCAGGTGACACCAGACCATTACTAACACCAATTAAAACAGCAGAAGTTGAGATGGCACTCAAAGCCCTGATAAGCGGATGTACATCCGGGCCTGATGGCATGAGCAATGAACTACTCAAATAGACGAATGCTATTATCTCAAAACCGATCACGCACATAATCAATTCAGCTTTTATGCACCACCTTCCTATTGATGCTGTAGGCCAAGGAACCCTTATCACGCTACACAGGCCCAATAAGCCACCAGGACCTCCAGCCAACCTGCATCCCATTGTTCTCCTCAAAAGCATGCAGAAAATCCTATCCAATGTTAATCTATCCTGCATCCGAGACAAGATCGATGACTTGAATGGATCATGTCAAAGTGGCTTTAAATGGCTTTGTATGGGCTTTGACATGTCATGAGCCTTCGACAATTGAACACAATTGAACGCTCAAAGATCCTAGATGTACTACGCCAGGCCAATTGCAATGAAGATGAGCTATGACTAGTGAGCCTACTACCTTCAGACACCAAGCGGAGACTATGAGTCAAGTCAGTGAAATCTGCAGAGTTTGAGACATCAAACGGCTCCACACAGGGAGATGGCCTATCCCCTGCGCTTTTCACATACACTCTTTCCACCGCATTGAAATCTGTTTGGAAAAAATTCCACAAGATTATACCCCTAGTGTCCACACTGGGTATGCCACTAGAGATAGAATATGCCAATGATGCCGACTTTATAGCCGAGGAAAAGAAACCCCTTGTCGAACTACTCCCAATAGCTGAAAGCAAACTTAAAATTGAGAATTGCTTTATGAATGAATCCAAAACAGAGTTCACCCACATATACAGGTATATCGACAAAGCATGAAACTAAAGAAAATGGCAATCAAATTTGAGGCGGCGAACTATGAAAGAAAAGGAAAATCCTGGGCTTAGTATTCTGCAGTACTGCTGACATTTATGCACGCTATGTCATGGGGAACATAGCTTTCCAGTCCTTCTAGAAGCTATGGATTCAAAGATGCACTTGAAAAAAAGACTAGGTTTATACAACGCAACCTGTGTATCCTTGATGCAGTTGTGCTGAGCCAAATGGATCATTGGCACACCAACAAACATTGGCGCTGATTGCCGAGTGACGTCAGCACACGCCCCTCAAGATGACAAAGCCAGATGGTATCTGAATGACCTATACTAGACTCATAGAGTAATTTGGTGTATATATTTCAGTGGGTATACAGGTTGTAATCATTGCTTGGAATTCTTTAGGCCACTTTGTGCTGTAGGTTTTCACCAGTTAGTGAAGATTTATCCTTGTCAGTATTGTTTCTTGTTGCTCCATAATCATGCGGTTTGGCTGTGAAGACCCTCGATACATGTTACATACACTTTTCTAAAGTAGGGGAAGATCGTTTCTTGTTGTTTCATACTGTGTGTAATTAACTCCTGAGGTTTGGTCACGCAGGCCCTTGAGATATGTTACATACAAGTATGACTTTACCATCGTATGTGATGACTGCCTCTGTGACTCGATCACGCAGGCCCGTTGGCATGTTGTTCACCTCGCTCTCTTCCTTGTGACAGATGTAACACCTGATCTCTGAAGCTTGATCATGGTGTTTCTGTTTAGATCTGTTACCATCTGTTAGCTCTCACCTGCATTCTTGATTTATCGCACAATTAACATGTGGGAAAACAAAAATATAAAGGGCAAGAGTGTGGTGCTGAGCCATAATGCACCATTGGCACATCAACGAACATTGACGATGATTGCTGAGTGACGTCACCATGTTCCTCTCAAAATGACCAGGCTAGACGATATTTAAATGGTCTAGTGAAGGGGCGTGCTCCACACAGCTGCGGCCGAGGCCAAGGTGTATCTCCATTGTGATATATTGTAAGACTTATAAGTGGTGTAAAAGTACTACATACAATGCTGTATAACTATATCAGCTGTGCAGCTCCAAAGACATCACTAGACAAACTTGATGCCTGCCACCGCAAACAACTCCACACCATCACTGGGCACCGGTGGCCAGACAGTATAATTTCCAATGATACACTAGACAAGATGTATAATACATCGCCACTGTCTGTAATAGTCAACCAGCAAATATTGTCCATTTTTGCCATGTGCAGTAGTAGAGTCGGAATTAAAATGATACCACCTCCCTCAACTGGCAGCCGATCGGCGATCCGTGGCCCCCACCACCCTTTTAATCCCTGGGGACTTAGGGTTGTAGAGACATGTGGTTGGTGTTTGCCTTTCATTCCGGTCCTGATCGGTACAACGAGAATGAAGTGATTTAATCCCGGTCGGATTTAAAATGATACCACCAACCTCAAATGGCAGCTGTTCGACGATCCGTGCCCACCCACCCCCCCCCCCCCAACGCCTTCTCAATCCCTGGAGAATAGGAATTTGATACATGTGTGTAAAACTCCGGTGCGGACCCCACATGTCCGGGAGAACCTCCTCAGGATACCGGCCAGTGGCCGGCCTCTCTCTCTCTCTCTCTCTCTCTCTCTCTCTCTCTCTCTCTCTATTCTGACCGGTATCCTGAGGAAGTTTTTCTATCTGTGGGACATTTTTGTACCTATCCTACCTATCTTCTACCCCACCCTGTTGATTTTCCAGCCGGCTGGTGCGTGTGTGTCTGTGGTGCTTTAACCCCGCACTTGGGAGTGTCACGGTGGGTCTTTATCTAACCTGGTCATATTACCCCGGCCCTAGTGTCTTACCTAGTTTCGAAATTTTATGTAAGTTCTAGCGAGGTCTTTTGAGCATGATTTGAACCCAGTCTGCAGCCTGGGAATGCTATGCAATTCCACAACTCTATCGATCGACCCACCGCAACACCATTAAAATCTCGCCTCTTAGTAATCTTATCTCTGAGCATGAGTTGTGCAATCGCTGTTATGCACCCACACAGCAACGTGTGAACCAACCCATAACTTATCAGCCATAATAATGCATACATAGTTAATCCGATGCATACATGGCCGAGACAGTTAATGCGTATTATACAATTGTTGCGCAATAATAGCAAAGATCTGGGACTGATAAGCGCAGCAATGAGAACACATAACTGATCAGCTGTATTTACTCATACATACATGGTCGAGGTAGTTAATGTGTCGGTTCAAATCCTTCTTTTGTGCTATTAGCAAACTTAAAATCACAGGTTCAAATCTCACTATTAAGATTTGTGGATAACTCAGCCATTTCTGGTCCGATTTTAAGCAGTTTTGAAATTCTCGCTTCATTCCGCTCCTGATCAGTACCAGGAGAATGATGTGATTTAAACCAACTCGGTACAATACAAGCATACGCTCTCTCACAATACTGACACGTGTTGCCAGGGACGCATGCGCATGCGTGCTACGCGTTCTTATGGCTTAGCCATACTTCTTTCAAAATCACAGGTTCAAATTTCCCTATTAGAATTTGTGGATAACTCGGCCATTTCTGGTCCGATTTTAAAATGATAAACAGTTTTGAAATTCGCGCTTCATTCGGGTCCTGATCGGTACCGTGAGAATGAAGTGATTTAATCCCCAGTACCAAGTCGGTACAATACAAGCATACACTCTCTCACAATACTGACACGTGTTGCCAGGGATGCGTGCACATGTGTGCTACGCGTTCTTATGGCTTAGCCATACTTCTTTCAAAATCACAGGTTCAAATTTCCCTATTAGAATTTGTGGATAACTCGGCCATTTCTGGTCCGATTTTAAAATGATAAACAGTTTTGAAATTCGCGCTTCATTCGGGTCCTGATCGGTACCGCGAGAATGAAGTGATTTAATCCCCAGTACCAAGTCGGTACAATACAAGCATACACTCTCTCACAATACTGACACGTGTTGCCAGGGATGCGTGCACATGTGTGCTACTCGTTCTTACGGCTTAGCCATACCTCTCCCATAGGGCTTTATACACGCGTACTATCCTATCCAGGGGGCATGCTTGGAATGCATGGTCATCCCATACCCGGCCTAGCTGGGATGCCCCATACCCATCACACATCTGACGCCCATTTAGAGCCAACATCCCATACCCGGGGACGGCCCGTACCCGTCACACATCTGACACCCATTTAGAGACAAGCATCCACTATCACATCGATGGACCACCCACATCGCCTTGTGATCAACCACACATAATAGGGTCTAAACACCCATTTAGAGACAGGCATCCACAGTGATATACACGATGATTACTGCTGCACAGCTTCGCGAGGTTGCAAAGCAATTCAGCCTTAGAGTAGCCGCTAAGGCCAAGAAAGCCGACCTGCTCCAGATGATCGGACAGGCCCGTGCCGAGGAGTCACAGAAGCATATCTCCCGAGCAATGAAGACGGGAAGGTTTCCAGCACTTACCAAAGATGATCCTTTGAATCCCCACAAGAAAGCGCAGCGGCTCCGTGAGCTTCGTCAGGTGGACAAGGAGGTGACTGCTAGCTTGCGAGCCAAGACTGTAGCGAGGCGGATGGCGGACCATCCACTGGAGCACTTACCTTGAGGCGAGAAGCCGAACATATTCTCGACCACCATCTCGGCGAAAGGGAGACAAAGGATAGAGGATGCCGGTCAGTACACTGGACATTCTTCAGGGGTCTAGAAGGAGACCTCACAGGCCAGATCATGCAAAAGATCCAGCAGACAGTCCAGAATGCCTTCTACCTCTGCTACACCCATACGTATCGCATCCGTCATATTGAAGATGGTAGGGTGATACTCTTCCACAAGAATGCTCCAGGGAGCCCGTGGCTGAACACGATAGGAGCAGCTCAGGACTGGGTGGTCGCAAGAGAGCAAGCCTGCCTCGACACAGACAATATTGATTGACCCAACATCAAGTGGGCTTTCGTTCGATCAATCAACGTTGAAGTCAGGGCTGTCATCGACCACCAACCTCTGCTTGGGACAGGCTCCCTCCCAGACTGGCTACGACAGAAGAAGAGTATGACTGCCCTCGACACCTACAGGGACAACATGTGTCTCTGGAGATGTCTAGCAGTCCACCGAAGAGCGAGAGCTGATAGAAGTATAGCTCCTGCATGAGAGCTTGCCACACAGTTCTACAGCAAGACAGTATCTGATGTCCGCAAGACCTCACTGGATCAGCTGGACAAGGTAGAGTTCTTCGCCAAGATCGAGATTCGTGTGTATGAACCAACCGAAGAGGGCACCTGGCACTTGATCAGGCAAGCGGCTCACTACCGTGACACCATGACCATCGGAGTGTGGGACCACCACACCTTCTACATCAAGAACATCTCCAAGCTGGCACATACACTAGTCTGCAGTCACTGTCAGCAGAGGTTTACACAGGCATGCAATCTTCAACACCACGCTGATCACTGTACAGGCGGCAAAACAACAATCAAGTGTCCTGGCGAGAAGGTTGAGGCGCCACAGTCTGCGTATGAGAAAGCCTGCTATCCACCCCAACCATCCAGTTCAGTGGCTACTTGTTGGATCGAGTATGAGTCGAGAAACAGAGGCATACACATGCACCATGTAGAGTGTGGGCACAGTGGCGAGCATTGGATCGGGGGTGCTCCCGTAGATAGTTATGATCCGACCACCAACACTGTTTACCAGTTCCATGGCTGTGTCTGGCACGGGTGTCCACAACACCAGCGAGGTGAGGATGCTGAACAAAGATACCGCAAGTCAGTCCAGAGAGAGGAAAAGCTGAGAGCGTCTGGATGCACGCTTGTGGTACAGTTGGTGTGCTGTATAAAACGCTGTCCAAGCGTCCCTAAACGAGTTCGGACTGTCCCATACCCACACTTCATAGTTTACGACTTCGAAGCTCTCCTAGATGGTATCAAGACTCATCCTACGGAGAATCTCATGATTGAGAGTACTCACATACCTATCTCTGTGTCAGTTGGCTGCTCCTTAGAGGGTGCCATGAGTGAGCCCACTCACCTCTGCAAGCCTGACCCCAAAGAACTGATCAGAGAGTTCATGCTGGAGATCCAACGGCGAGCATATCTAATCCGGACAAGGGTTAGGGCACAGTACATACCGACAGACCTGGACAAGCTCCCAAACCGACTGTAGTGACTGATCAACGAGTGGTGTGACCAAGTGCCTGTACTGGGTTTCAACTCTGGGTGGTATGACCTGAACCTCATCAAGAAGTACTTTGTCGATGAGCTGACTGACAGTATAGGTACAGTGAAAGTCGCCAAGAAGGCTAGTCAGACAATGTTCCTCATAACACCTGAGCTACGGCCTCTCGATGTGCTGAACTACCTCAGCCCAGGAGTCTCATATGAGGTATGGGTCAAAGCTTACGGGTGTACGCAGCAGAAGAGCTGGTTCCCATATGAACGGTTTGACCCACACGAGAAGCTCAACTATCCAGGGCTTTCTGACTACTCAGCGTGGACATCTAAGCTCTAGGGTTGCTACCTCTTGATGCGATCAGAGTGGGAACAATGTAACCAGACATTCAGCGAGCACGGAATGCGGACATTCGCCAACTGGCTGCGATACTACAACAACCTGGACGTCAGTCCATTCATCAAAGGCCTAGAGCGGATGCGGGAGTTCTACACAGAACGAGAAATAGACACCCTTAAAGACGCTGTGTCTCTCCCAGGTGTGTCACTGCAGTACCTCCTACATGGAACCGCTCAGCACATACCGGATGTTGGCCTCTACTCTCCGGGCAAGGAGGCCTACGAGATGCTGAAGGACGCAGTTGTTGGAGGGCCCAGCATCGTGTTCACCAGATACCACGAGGCAGGTATGACACTCATCCACCAGAGTGAGCGTGTCTGCCAACGTCTACTCGGCTACGACGCAAATGCTCTGTACCTGTCAACGATGGCCAAAGGGATGCCCTGTGCATCGTTGGTCCGGTGCCAGTGGTGTAGCCAGCTTTAAGGAGGAGCTCCTAGCAGACCACAGGTTTGGATTGGCTGAGGTGGATATAGAGGTTCCTACGTCTCTGTGGGCAAAGTTTGAGGAAATGGCCCCACTCTTTTATAACCGCGAGATCCCGGTAGAGGCCATCTCTTCTGAGATGCAGACATATCTAGAGTGTACAGGGCAGAAGCGCTGGTCGGCACCCTCTCTTGCAAGAAGTGGCGGCTGTATGCACAGACACTCAAGTGGTATATAACCCATGGCCTGGAGATCACTGCTGTATACCGCACCATAGACTATGAGGCCAAGCGCCCATTCGAGTGGTTCATGGAGAATGTTACAGAGGCTCGCCGCTCGGGAGATGTAGATAAGAGCAAAGCGCTCTTGGCATATCTCTTCAAACTCCTCGGCAGCAGTGCCTACGGGAATCTCATCGAGGCCCTAGAACGCCCTAGCAACACCAGCTTCACGAAGGATGAACACGTGGTAGACAAGGCCCTGCGTAGTGCATGGTTCGAAGATCTCGAGGAGATCAGTGAGTCATACGAGCTCCAGAGTCGCAAGCCAAGAATCACTATTTGAAGGCCCTTCCAGGTGGGGATAGCCGTTTATGAGCTCGCGAAGCTGCGAATGCTGGAATTCTACTATGACTTCCTCGATCGATACATAGCTCATGACATTTTTGAGTACCTGCAGATGGACACTGACTCTGCATATATCGCTATAGCAGGCTCCAACCTCGACGATGTCATTCACCCTGAGATGCGGGCAGAGTACCAGGCTCATAAGCGGGACTGGCTAGCTTGAGCATTGTCAAGGTAGATGGAAGACACTATGGGTGGTCTCATCATGCCGATGCGACTCTGGCAGAGACTACGTGTTTGTCTGAGCCTACACAGAATAGAGAGAGGCCGGCCCCTGGCCGGTATCCTGAGGAGGTTCTCCCGGACCGTGGGTCCGCACGGGAGTTTTATTTTTGCCACGGCCTTCCATGTCAGCAGCTCCCATCTCGACCACGAACATCACATGTCTCAAATTCCTATGCCCCAGGGATTGAGAGGGCGGTGGGGGCCACGGATCGCTGAACAGCTGCCAGTTGAGGTCGGTGGTATCATTTTAATTTTGACCGGGATTATATCACTTCATTCTCGTGGTACCGATCAGGACCGGAATGAAAGGCAGACACCAACCACATGTCTCAACAACCCTAAGTCCCCAGGGATTAAGAGGGTGGTGGGGGCCACGGATCGCCGATCGGCTGCTAGTTGAGGGAGGTGGTATCATTTTAATTCCGACTCTACTACTTGTGCTAAGGATGCAGGAAGACACACCAGCACAGGAGCCTTGGAATTCGCCCTACTGGGAGGCGGAAAATTTAAAGCCAGGAGAGGACGGCATTACATAAATATGTTATGCATGGTGTGAGGTGACCTCAAGTAAGCATGCCTTCGTACACTCAGATCAAGAATGCACACGAGGAAGTTAAAGATTTTGGCAGAGTACAAGACATAGTGGTCAAAACCGAAGAAGGACTGATTGCAGCTGTAGGTTGTTTCTACTACTACAGCCACAGAAAACAGGAATCACACATACATACCTCTTCCTTTTCTTGAGAATCCTGTAAATCTGTTTTTTATATCTCTTGCAACACTTAAACAGTATCACTACCAATAGCAGAATAAATATGAGATCCATTACCACTAGTTCTAACAACATTATTAAGTATTATGAAAACATCCGTCACTAGTACACAGAGATGTTCACTCTAGCTCGCTCTGTGTCAAAATGAATTGGAGAAAACAAAGTCCCCTATTTATTTCAGCCTCACCTGTCAATTAAAAACATCCTGTTATCAATTACCCTGTAGCGATGGACGCGCAATCTGATGCGCTGATCAATGTACATAGAATTATCGATTATGGTTGCAGTGACTAGCACGCATAAATTATAGCCGTACTTGTCAATCAAATTGATTACAAAGCGATTGATGCACAATCTGATAGGCTGAGCGATGGAGGAACATTGGTGAAATCACAGACGCACGTAATTTATTGATTAGGCCTGTAGTTATGGACGCACATTGGTGATATTATAGACAGATGTATTTATTTTGGCTGTAGCGATGGACACACAGATTACAAACAGCTGTTGTTAATATTGATTATCGCCGCAAGCAATAGGTGTACTCGTGGTCATCTGTGATGCCAATTAATGTAACAGTCTAAAGTGGCATACACCCAAAGTGACAGACGGAACCAATACACACTCAAATACTGAATATTGACACAAAGTGCCAGTGTCATTTTTTGTCATCTGGTCTCTCAATTATTGATTATTGGAACAGGCATGACAGACGTATGTGACCACATAGTAAAAACTATAATAACGATAAGTATCTGCGTTGCTATTAGAAAGCCTTAAAGGAAAGGACCAGGGAATTATCAAATTCTGTGGAATGATAACTTTATATAATAATGAGCCTATAACCACCAGTAAAAAAGCAGAAATACACCGGAATAATTTTTTTAATGTAGCTAAATAATATTTATGTCCCTCGGTCTGGAACCAATTAGTGATGTTGTTGGGCCTATGCGTTCTGGTGTATGCCACTGGAATAAAAAATAATCTTTACAGCTTCATATGAGTTTCATGTGAAGATGAGTAGCCACTACGGCCCGCAGGTAAAATACGGTCTAATTTGAAAACAATTTGGCTGAAATCTGTTGTTTCCAGTGACATGACCTACTTCAAAATGTCAAATTTCAAAATATTCAGTAGCTATCATGTCGCACCTTTTGAGAATACTATTCGTACCACTTATGGACCTATTTTTAGGCTGCTTTCTTATGAGAATACATTTCTAGTTTAAGATGTTGAAATCACAACCAAACAAACTAATTAAAACTATGTATAATGTTTTGTATAACGATTGCCTGAATAACCAATGTATAAACTGAGTGGGCAAGTTAAAGAATATGCTCTGAAAAAGAGGTTTCAATAACGTTTGGGAATCACAGGAAAATAATATTGACAAGAACACATTTACTTTGCATTATAAACAACCACCTCATGATAATTATGTAAAAGATTGGAAACGGCCATTAAACCAATGTAGCAATGTTAAATTGTATATGCTTTTTGCTGACAGTTTTAGTTATAGAAAATATGTGGATATTGTATAAAATAGTTAACCATAGACATACTGGCATGTCACACACTAATTAAACTGACAGATGACATAAGGCCATAGCCGGGGTCTGCCCACTGTGACAAAATAATATTGAAGAGGAATATCATTTCGTACTTATGTGTCCTCTATATAACAAGTTACCCAAATCCCTTTTGAAACCATATTTCTACAGAAGACCAAGGATTTACAGACTGATTGAATTATTCCAATATGGAAAGCTGATGGTTATACGGAAATTAGCAGCATATACACACTAGGCCTTAATTCTGCGTAATAAGAATATAAATTGAGCCTTTTCTCTAGTCAAATTAGTTTCAAAATATTCAACAGTTACTAAATTGTGAAATTTTTCAATGACATACAGTTCGGACACTTGAAAATGGCACAAGGAGAAAGTAAATGGAACTTCTTCAACGGTAAAATTAGTTTCAAAATGTTCAATAGTTATTAAATTATGAATTTATCAATGAAATACAATTCATAGACTTGAAGATGGGATAAGGCGAATTGAGCATTTTCTCCAGGAGAGTTGTGGCAGGGACACTTGCGTATTCATATGTACTTCGGGGGTTGTTAAAGAATAATTTATCATTGCACTTTAAATTATGAATTAGTACCAAACTTCTGTATTAATTGTTGTAGGTTTTTGTCATGAAATGTACATGTACGAATGGACTATTGTTCCAAATAAGCGCACATCCCGTGCCAGTGCACCTCGCCATATGACGATGGGTTCACTAGTGCACACAGCATCATGCAAGAGTAGGAGAAGGACTAAGCCATTCTTAGCTATTTTCCGCAAATTCTCACACACCTTTACCAAATTGTCAAATTGTTAATATTCAATATTTTAAGACAAATCGTTTTCAGAAACGTATCCAAACCACTCTCCTAGCGAGCCCAGTGGAAATAGTTTTATCAATTTGTGCAGTGCACCCAGCACTTGAACAATTCATTCCGTTTTAGCCCACCAAAAGGACCGGACGTGTATTTTATATGGTGAACCCATTTAAACAGACTTAGTCAATCCGAGACTTACCACTACAGCAGCATAACACCTCTTTATAAATAAATTAGCAATTCACTGCAGTTTAAGCCACTGATGTGGTCGGACGTATATTGTATATGCCGTATATTGTATATGCCGTGAGAGGCATAGACAAGGCATAGACAAGCTTTCCACTATACCTCACAAATAAAACCCATCACAAATAAATATGCATTTCATTCTAGTTCAAACTGTCAAAGTGAGTGGGCATGTATTTTATCTGTAGAGATATCAATTGTGTATGCTCCGTGAGACAAAGACTTGACGTGTAACTTGAGTGATTGGTCGATTTAGCCTATATACTCAAAATGGCAAGACGTAACTGTTCTGAATGTGGTTAAACTTTTGCTAGGTCAAATGACCTGTTGCAGTATAAGATCTGTTTTCATAGTAATGAAGATAGTGAAAATCTAGACAGTGAAGACGAAGAACCAATGGAGATGGAAAGTAAAGACGAAGAATTGAGTGTGAAGCTGACGACGAAGATGAAGATGATGAGGAAGAAGAAGCCAACGGTGATAATAATAATAATAATAGGATATTTATAGTGCGCTATAATTCCACGCAAATATTGCGTGCTCTAAGCGCTTACAATAATAAAATAAAATGATCATACAGTTGGATATGCCTGACGGAACAAAAACGTTTTAAGATTTGATTTAAATATAGCTAGAGTGGATGAAGATTTAAGACTAGCTGGAAGATCATTCCATTCTGTAGAAGCAACAAAAGCAAATGTTCTGTGACCATAGGTTTTTGATTTAACTTTCGGAATTTTAAGCAGGTTTAGATTTGCAGATCTAAGTGGCCTGCTTGGCGTGTACGTTTCTAGCAGTTCTGAAAGGTAGGTTGGTGCTGTAGATATGATACATTGATACTCTGTTCTATTGGAAGCCAGTGAAGATCTTGGAGAATGGGACTGATATGATCACTCTTACGCTTTAGGGAAACAACTCTAGCGGCTGCATTCTGAATTGCTTGGAGTTTGTGCATAGCATCTTTTGAGGCGCCTATAAACACACTGTTACAATAGTCTAACCGTGAGATAATTCATGTTAGTACCAGCATAATAGCAGCTTCGCGAGTTATGTATTTTCTGATGTTTGATATATTCCGATGATCAGGAACTATTAACCATGATCCAAAGTATTTACAATGACTTACAGAATGAACAACCAGGGTTAGAAGAGGAGAATGAGGATGGCAAAGAAAAAATAACTAGCAATGGTGTAGATGACGATTCTATTTCCATATATGCTGATGCATTGATTACAGAATGTACTGGCATAATACTACAGTGCAGAAGATTAGAGAACTCTACCGTCATTGAAATAATTAGTCAGGAGATTAAAGATTATATCACTGAGGAGGGGTATGCAGTCTTCTCAGCATTTCGCAAGAGAGAGAGAGATAGATAGATTGAGTTCTGTATCTCCAGCGGCTCCACGCCATCCCATGTCTTCGTCGCCCGACCCGTACCTAAGACACGCACCTATGTAATGATGTTGCTGGTTATCCAGACTCGGACATGCGAAGAGTGCATGCTATCGGGGGAAAGACCGACTGGCCTCTAGGACTGGTGGAATGATCACTTTCCAGTGGGGCCGGGTGAGCTGTCCCGCCAAAATTAAAGACCACCGTTTCGTATTAGCTATTTGTTTGCCCCGTATGGCATTGTATAATCAGATAATTTGTCACTACCTTTTAAAAAATAAGGCTTTATAGCTCAGCTAGTCGAGGGCTGGCTGGTTTAAGAAAATAGTTTAAAGTGGCCTTTTAGCACCGATGCGATGATCAGGCCCAAAACCTGTTTTTTATATATACACCTGTGCAAAAGTTAAGCACCACCCTATTTTTACGCACATGCGAGGGTATATTCATGTGCTATGAAGAAAGCAATAGCATAAATATTTATGTACCCATCCATCTTAGTGCAAGAGGTAATAATGCAACTAGAGGAATGCTGATTATGATGGTGGGGAAACACTGTATGTTTTTGTTTGAACTTGAAAACGAGGCCTGAATATGGTTACGTTGACACAACTGACAACTATTGCCCTACAGTTGACACACGTGGCTAGATTGTCATTAATGGTGTCTGAAAACGAAGTTTAACATCTGTGCACGAGTTTGAGACTGTCATTATTAATACCGGGTATATCCACCTTGTGCCTGGATGACGGCCTGGACACGACGTCTCATGCTGGTCACCAACCGACTGATACGCCATTGTGGTACTCGTTGCCATTCAAGATGGAGTGCGTCTGTTAATTCCTGTAGGTTCTGCACAGGAGGATCCCTCCTTCTCACCATGTTTCCCAGAATGTCCCAGATATGCTCAATAGGGTTCATGTCAGGGCTCCTTGCTGGCCATGGTAGGGTTTCGATGGCATTCTGGCGGAGGTATTCATGCACAGCTCTAGCACGATGTGGTCGGGCGTTGTCATCCATGAATATAGGGTGGGTTCCAGGTGCATGATTTACAAAATGAGGGACCACAACTCTATCCAGTATGGAATCTTGATATCTTTGTCCATTTAGTGTTCCAGGTACAGTCAACAGATCCAGCTTACAATCAAATGAGATGCACCCCCATATCATAACGGAACCTCCACCAAATGGAACTTCTTCCATGATGTTACGTTGGTCGTACGCCGTGCGTCTGGACCTCCATACACGAGTTCGACCATCTGTGGCATGAAGCAGGAACCGACTTTCATCGGACCAGTGTACCCGTCTCCAGGATCTCATGTTCCAGTGTCTTCTTTCGTTGCACCACCTCAGACGCTCCTCTTTGTGGTGTGCAGTGAGGAGAGGACGTCTGACAGGTCTCCTAGCTTTCATGCCAGCAGCATACAGTCTCCTTTTGACGGTAGACATTGACACTCTATTGCGCGTTTCCCATTGCTGGCTGAGCACTCTGCTGTTGGTGAATGGAGATCTCCTAAGAAGGCGTACTAGGGCTCGATCATCACGGGCAGTAGTCTTCTTCAGTCTTCCAGATCTAGGCCTGTCCTTCACCTCGTTAGTTTGCCCATGTTTTGCAATCAAACGACTGATTACAGTATGGTTAATGTTCAGCTGTCTGCCAATCTCTCTGCATGACATACCAGTGGTATGCATGCCTATGATTTGCCATTTCACACGATCACTTAACCTTCGTCTTGCCATAGTGGTTCACAATCAAGAGCTAATTCTCTCTGTACAAATAAACCACGGTCATGAACACAAAATTCCTAATCTTGTCGCCTAAATCTGTATGTAATGTTCTACACCTCAAACTGGACTTTTACATAACTGAACACGTGTGCTGTTTCCCGCCACGCACGGACATCAAGCGGCGTGATGTCATGCATGCATGTGCATTTCGTACTTGGAATTATGTCAGCTAACGCGGGGACAAAAAGTATGGCAGCCTAGTTGTACCATCATGTTTCTACGTTCTATTGTTTTTGCTGGTGCTTAACTTTTGCACAGGTGTATATATATATATATATGTAAGGGATTGTTGAGTTGTCCTAATGAGGAATGGCCACTACACCATTCAGATATAAAGGTTACAAATTGGTAGGTATAAGATCGGCAGGATATTTCTTGTTACGAGGATTATGTACCTCGTGCAGACCTCTGACAAAAATACCCGGGGATAACCTTCTCTGTAATGAGCTTTCACCTCGGTGAGGGTAATGCCTCATGCCAGCCTCCATCTCAGGAATAACTACACCAAAGGCGGAGGAGGCAAATCAGCTGACTGATCATCCTAAACCAACAATAAAAAAGATGGGATGAATTGCATGTGTGTCCTAAGTATATTTTACTGTATTACGTGTTGGTAGACATGGCTAGATGATTTCAACAGAAGTCATCTAGGCCGAATATATATTGGTAAGTTAGTAGATGCCGCTTTATTTCGGCAGGCCTTCTTGTGAAGCTAGATGATACAATTAAGTTTTATGTCCAGACACACAAATGATTTAGGCCACTAATGGCTTATTCCTACTTAACTTTGAAACACTGGTCGTCTTCCTGGCGTATGTGCTCGAGCCCCTATCTCAGGTCTGACTCATTGAGCAACTACCCCAGGCCGACTGCGTGTACAAGATCGCCAGAGCGACTGGTACTGAAGCCCAAAAGCAACTCATAACCAAGTGTCTGACGCAATCACATATAATGAAGGGCAAGCATACAAGACAAGACAGAAGCATTAAGTAAGCACCATATCTATTTGTGGCGGGGCCAAAGAAATGAATAGCTGACTATGGTTACCCTCATGAAAGCCGTGGAGGCTTAATAGCTCTCCCAGTCACCTAAGAGTTAGTCAGCTATCGTGTCCTTTGCCGTCATCTGAAGTGCCAAGAACGAGCCATTTTAGACTCGTTCCCTAGGAGCTAACTTTTTGCTGCATTTAGGATTATGTTGAAAATGCCCCGAGGCTCACTGCTAGGGTCGTGTTACTATAATTAATGTGTTTTCGCAGTGAGAAACCTACTTTGGCTTATAGGCTATTTTATTGGGTACCAGTGAAGGTTCTAAGGGAAATGTGTGAAACGTCACTGCTTTAGTCCTAGCTGTTAAGAAACCTCAATAGTTTCAGAGATCGGCTCTTACCAAGTCGGCAGAGGGAGTTATCAAGACAATTCATTGGCCAGATGGCCGGAGAGGTGTAGAAAGAGACAACTGCTCAAGAGAATTAGAAGGCTGTAAAGACTGTTTGGCCAAGTATATAAATATGGTCCACTTATATAGCCGCCGTGGAGCCGTGAAAGTGACTATAATTAACAGTCGACTTTCAGTGGAGCAGCCATCTCTAACTACTGATAATTCCTATATGAGATATCAGCATGATGTCTGGTTAACGGCGACTGATACTGTTCCAACACTTATTCGGCGTTAGTGCAATGGAATTTTGACGAAGAAGTTCTTTCTAGTCCTAGCTCCTATTAGTCATCAGTGCTATTTATCTGCGCCTTGCTTAATGGCGTGGACGAGAGATGATATGCTTATGCTGAAGAGCGGATTACTACTTATGTGAGTAATTATAATCAGCAATGTGCAGATTGCCTTCTGTTCCTAGACAGTCTTTAAATGGTTTGGTGTCCCAAATGAAACAGAAGAAGATGAAGACACACATATATTGCATATAAAAGTGTCTAGTTGTGAAAGTTAATAGAACACGTCACAAGACGAACGTTGCTGCTAAGAAGCAGCATCGAATGCAATGTTCACAGTGAAATTTGGCTTAGTATCATATATTCCTAAGCTCCTAGTCTATGAGTAGCACTAGAAGTGTGCTGGGAGGTACCACGTTTCTGTGTGGATCGAACAAGTATTGTCAAGATATCGTCAAACAGCCTAGAAACAGCCCCCAGGTCAAGTTTAGGATGGTAAGTTAAAAAACGATGCGTCTGATTTGCAGTTTAGTCACTCGTTGGTTTTTGTGAGTGAGGAATGAGAGCCAGTTTGAGTTGACATAAACCTTATTACTTTTTGGCTTATAGGCCCTTATACAAAGGTCTTTACAAAAACTGCATCGGCGCCGTTATGACGGGTGGCATCCGATCACGGCATCAGATATTTTAGGTGTACTATGAGTCATGTTCTAGCATGTACGTATTGGAGACAGCTTTAGTGGTATGACTACCGCACCGGACTACCTACCCATCCCAACTGAGGAACTGTAACCAATCAAGTCCTTATATACTCCTCAGTGGCCAATCGAGCCCCGTTTAGGCCAATTTTAGCCAATGAGAGCACTACCACGCTAAGCAGATATCAGGAAGGAAGCACGTGGCTATGATGTCATGACGACGTTTACCTTGCTTCATACGTGAGTATACGCTATGGTGACTAAATGTACCATGTGTGCAAATTATGTGGAAATTTATATTTAATGATATCTCAGCCAATACCTAACTGATTTTAGTTCTGTAAAAAGATTCGCGATTCTCCACGAATCCTGGTTGTGATCGTTATATGGATGAGCAGAATCGGCCTCGTATTGGTGATTTAAGAATACGGGCAAATATATACATAATAAGTAGCCATTCTCCATACCGGCTCACCAACAAGGCTGGCAAGCTCTAGCACGTGTATGCATAGTGCGCGTTTTTATGTACTTAGTAATTTTTACTCATAAATTCCTCTGGGGCTATGCACCCTGGTCTATAGAACCATACTCGGGAGGGTGAGTTGGGAGCGACTCAGGCCAGGCCAATGTCTGTACGCCCACCTGCAGGACACCCGCAGTGTGGCCACATGCAATTGCAGCCATATTTCGCACACACTCCGGGTGCATGCACGGATGTATAGCCACAACCCCAAGCTATAACATAATTTCCAATGATGATTTACATACATATTATAGATGACGCAGTGCAGTCCGTGTGTACACCAACGGATGTACTGCAGGTGTACTCACGGATATACGGACCTCACACCCAAGCCCAAACATTCAAATTATATTTGCACTTTTGCATGCAATAGTAGTGGGTTGCCCCGAAACAGCGGATCATTTATTAATTATATATTCTGAAAATTCGTTTTTTGCTGTTACACAATCTGATTAAGAGGACTGCTGCCTAAAGCACAACTAACCCTTGCACCAATATTCAGTAACTGACTGTCAATTTGCATTTGCGTGTTTTGAGAGCAGTCATGCACCCTCTGGGTGTACTATAATTATCTCACGCAGTGCAGCGAATAAGCATTAAAGTGGCATTAGTTCAAAATATCCACTAATTCAGACGTGCTATTTTTTCTTGCATTAAGCTGTCAATTCATTCAGCCAATGTTGTAGCTGGTATTATTGGCTGGCATATTGGCTAAAACTGCAGTGCTATGAATAATAATTAGAGTGGAACTGGCTCAAAACATCGATCAATTCACATGTGTGTCTATTAATGAAGAAAATCTCAATTGAGCCAATAAACAATATTCCACTAATGTTATGTGTAGGTGTTTATAATGTTGTGCATATTGCTGCAGGCACACAATCCAGTATTACAATAATCGACAACCACTCTAAGGCAATTTTGCGCCAATAACCAGTATCACCAGTATGTAGTATCACTACATCCATAATCGATAATTTATGCATTTTTATCGCTCAGCTAATCAGAATCTATGTCCATCGTTACTTTGTTAGTCAATAATTTATCTATCGCTACAACCCTAAACGATACTTGTGCATCCATCGCTCAGCCAATTAGATTGTGTGGCCATCACTACAGGGTAATTGATCATTTATGCACGTCCGTCGCTATACGCCTAATTGATAATTGTGTGCCCGTCGCTTAGCTATCACTCAGTCAATCAGATTGTGTGTTCATCGCTACAGAGGTAATCAATAATTTAAGAGTGTCTATCGCTACCGGCCTAATTGATAATTGTACATCCATCACTCAGCCAATCATATTGCATGCGTCCATCACCACAGACGTAATCGATGTATGTGTGTATGTTGCTACAGCCCTAATCAATAATTGTGTATTCATTGCTCAGCTAAACGGTTTGTGCATCCATCACTACAGGGGTAATCCATAATTAATAAGTGTGTATCGCTACAGGCCTAATCAATAATTGTGCATCCATTGTTCAGCCATTCAGATTGCACATCCATCACTACAGGAGTAATCATTACTTTTATGGACAGGTATGCTTATAATTTATGTGTGTCTATCACTACAGCACTAATCGTTAATTGTGTGTCTATTACTCAGCTCACCAGACTGTGCATCCATCGCTACAGGCGTAATCGATGACTTGATTGACAGGTATGGTTATAATTTAATCGCATCCATTGCTACAGCCCTAATCATTAATTGTGTGTCCATCACTCAGCCCATCAGATTGTGCATCCATCGCTACAGGCATAATCGATGACTTGATTGACAGGTATGGTTATAATTTAATCGCATCCATCGCTACAGCCATAATCTATAATTGTGTGCCCATCGCTCAGCCCATCAGATTGTGCATCCATCGCTACAGGGGTAATCGATGATTTGATTTTGACAGGTACAGTTACAATTTATATGTATCAATCACTACAGCCATAATCGATAATTGTGTCCATCCCACAGGCAATCGCGTTGTGCTTCCATCACTACAGAGGTAATCGATAACAGGCCAATTTGATTGACAGGTGGTGTGGTATAGATAGTGGGCTCTGTTTTCTCCAGCTCATTCTGACATTCTGTGTACTAATAATGATGAATGTTTTCATTATACTTATATTATTGTTAGATCTAGTACTAGTCGTAATGGATCTTATATTTGTTCTGCTATTGGTAGTGATACTGTGTAAATGTAGAAAGAGATATGCGTTCTGAATATATAAACGGATTTACAGGATTCGCAGGAAGTGGAAGAAAAATAACGAAAATGGGTATTTTAGGGAGTATTTTATAATATCCTAGAAAAATCCAAAATCAAAAATAAAAAAAATTTAAAATTAAAACTGGCTTTCTTTCGCATTGATTATTACTGACACTAACCAGAAAGGGGTGGGATGGGGGTGGGGTGGGGGTGTGTGAGCTAGACACACTATTTGATTGGCTCTCACAGGTCATGGTGATTTTGATGGGGCATAATTGCCCTTATATGGAGTGAGAAAAAGTTGCGTCTGTTGTTGGGCGTGGTTATACAAGAACACCGACCGGCACACTCCCCTTTTCAGACTCCATATATGGGCAATTAAACCCCCCCCCCACCCTCTCTAAATACCATGACGCGTGAGAGCCAAACAAAAAGTGTGTCTATCTTCATCCATTACCCCTCATACCCAGCCCAGGATATTATTAAAATTAATTAATATATGATTTGAAAGATAAAATGGGGACATGCTTCCAGTCAACCTTATCCTAGACTAATTTGCCTTCGATTTCATCATGCATAGCCTATGCCCTATGGTCATTCTAGCCTTATTATAGCTATTTGCCTATTTTAATCCTATTATCTAGGCCACGCAGATTATTCATGCGCGCAAGCAACCGCATACGTGATTACGTTACGACTTACTATACCACACATAGGCCTATATTGCTCGAAATATATGATGCATGTCTTATATTTGTAGGTCCATGGGAAAATATTTAACCATCGCATTAGTTATAGAGTAACGTGTTGGGCTACTTACCAAATTTAATGAAATTGTGATTGTGGTTTATTTATGCCGGCAGAACCTTGGTTGGATCTGGACTTGGTGTCTAGACCTTACTATAGTGATTTTCCTGGTTGATTGTGGTTACTCAAGGTTTTGAGAAATTCAAGATGGCAACCAAGATAGCAACTTACTATAATACAATGAAACCTGCATGGCAATTTTGGCACATGTGTTTAACCCAATACACATCAAATCTGACATATTCTTGGTATGTAAGTATTGATCTCCTTTTTTGCTATATTGCAAGGTTTCAAAGATTAATAAACACCAATAAAAGCCAAGTCATTATTGCAAAAATTAATTCCTGAAAGTCCGTTTTAGCACAGCACAACTGGGGTCGTATCCACGAAGAGTGCCTAACTTACGCACCCCCACCACTACCCCCACCCCACCCACCAACCAAAAACAGCACCCCAACCCGCCTATAACTGACCGCACCTATTTAGAAGACATGACTACGTCGTATTCACAGAGGCGGATAAATATTCATGTGATGTAGGTGAATACAGACTAAAGCTGCGTTTACTTGGCACGCGGAATGCGGAACACGGAACGGAGAGCACTTATGCGGAATGCGGGTAAAATATCGCGTGTACCATTTACCTGCACGCGGTATCATTGTGTTATTTTACGAGAGACATTGCGGCCGTTAGGTTGATTACCTTCCCCATGTTTGATGATATTGCGATATTTCTATCAAATTTCTTTCAAAAGCGACAACACATTTTTTACCCTTTGATATCTAGCTTTCCGCCGAGACCATTACAAAATGTTTATATACGGGGGCGAGAGATGTAGATCTAAAATGGCTAGTGGTTGTCGTCCAAGGCCTTGGTGCAATTCACTGTGACCGACAAGGACTATGCCCCGCCCATGTAGCCCCGCCGCAGTATCTGCCGAGCAGATTCAAAATGATACCTTGGCCTAATCTAACAACATGTAATTACTGATTTCCAAATTGTTTCTACAAATTAGTTCTTATAAGATGATGCATCAGCTTTAACTATCTTTCGTTGTTAGGTTACATGTGCTCTATTCCGCTTCCTCAGGTTCATTCTTGATTTGAGTGTACCGGGTCCTGCTTTCTTGAAGTCACCTCGTAGCACGCTTAACAGATTTATGCAATGACAGCCTCTGCTCGCTTTATATTTGCTGATTCCTAGTCGGGCAAATTCCGAGGCTCTCTGCGCTGGTGTCTCTTCTGGCATCCTTAGCACATGGCCAAGCATGGACCATCTTTGCTGGGCGACTTTTACAGACACAACATCTTGTATAGTGCATCGTTGGAAATTATGCTGCCTGGCCATATGCTTTAGAGTAATTGTCAAGGTATTTTCCAAAATGGCGGCCATATAAAAAGACCCAAATGTATATTTCGAACTGTTTCACACACGCAAATGTAGGACAAACGAAGCATTGTATTACACCTGTATAACAATGTCATGCATATGTTATTGCTCATCTACATCACCGTTCATACAATCAGCTTCACATTTGCAGGCACCATTGCAAGGCAGTGTGGATTGTCTGCATTTGCACCTTTTGGACGACCAGCCACGGGTGATCAGCCGCCACCACTGGTTTCAGTTCATCCTCTTTGAACTTTCATCCGATTGCTGTGGCAGGGGGGGGGGGGGGAGGTTTGGTCGTTGTGTCGTGCCTTCAAGCCAAATAAAACTTTAATGGTGTGCCCTCGCATCATATCTCGTTGGGGCGGGGGGGGGGGGGGGGCGGGGTCTTGGCGTAATGCTTCCTTGAACAGCGTCAATCATCTCGCCTTGTCTATTGTGGTAACATTAGGAACATTCTAGATGTTAAATATAAATGACTCAGTAGTGGTTGTCGTCCAAGGCCTTGGTGCAATTCGCTGTGACCGGCAAGGACTTTGATGACTGTTTTCTTGCTGTGACCAGACAGGTATGCCGGTGTGTCACAACATGCCAGCGCATGGAAGGGTAGAAGAAGTTGTGCAGCTGCATGGTCTAAATTAGTTTCATCAACTACCTCTCTCACGGGCTCAAACTTGGGTTTCTTGTGTTCCTTCCTTTAGCACAGATGTGTGCACGCTATTGTTCCATAATGCACAATAAGCAATAGGAAGTCATATGTATCCCGCGCAGAGACCACAATGGTGTACGGAATAGATTTAACACAGTGAAGCACAAGGGACCTTTCCATTGTTAGCTATGCCCCGCCCATCACTAGCTAAGCTCCACCCACACACCTCGCTGTGTTGGGATTGATCGATCCCCGAATGCCCTAGCTATCAATTTCCTGAAAACTATACAGGGAAGCTGTTGAATATTTTGTAACTAATTTGACTGGGTGCTGTTGCTGCTTATGGCAGCAACAGCGCCCAGTCAAATTAGTTTCAAAATAGTCAACAGAATATTTATTAAATAGTAAAAGCAAACAATTTGTACAACAACGCATAGACTGTCTTCAAATATGCGTCCGTGACGTACTTATCGACGTCATTCATGACGCCATTCATTATGATGTCATTGTATACATCACACAGTTCATTATGACGTCATATGATGGGCGGGTACTCTGGAAAGGTGAATTCGAGTAGCTGCCTCCTCCTTGTAGACAGACTGTCAGATAGTTATATTCATAGTTTCGCACATCCGGGCATTATGTGATCGGCCGCCATTAAAGTTGGGGAAAACTTACTACATGCTAAAGAGGACTTCCCAAAGCAATGCATTGTTTACATTTTCCATGAAGCTCAAACCATTAAATCCTGTATCTGAGTATCTGTAATAAACCCGCCCGGTATCAGAAAACATCAAATCATGAGTGAATTTTTCAAGATAGTAAAGAAAATGTAATTAAGGTTTTACGGCCCATTGCTCATAATGTTAAATTAGCCCCTCCATAAATGGCGTCGCTCCCATGGCATTATGGGAAATTTGATTGTGATGACGTCATCGCGATTCTATGAATAGCCAGACAGGGGCTGGAAGAAGCCCGTGATTCAGTATATCTTCTAAGTTTACTCTCCCGTCAGCCTCATAAGCAATAAGAGGTATTTGGATCTGTCAGCCTTTACTGTCTTCCCTTTTTGGTCAGCTATTTTTGGTTTTGAAACACCATAGATATGTGGAAATATCAGCGCTTAGTTCTTTGGTAGAGGATCTCTGAACGGTTTTTTAATGAATGCCCTCCTTTAGTCTGAATAAGCCTGTCTCTCACAAACTCTCCAACATTCACAAACTAATTTATAGGCCATGATAATTTATGGCATGTTGGGTCGGATCTACAACAAATTGCAATAGTAACAATTCCTGTTTTCTTCACTTAGAATTGATTTAAGATTGGCATACTAAAAGTCACAATAAATCAAAGCATTATAATTTTCACCTGAGTTTGAGATAACTTTGCAACTAAAATGTAATTACAAATTTTGGTGTATGTGGTTACGAGTATGGCTGTGTCTTGGTCAATTCTTACATAATTCAAATTATTAAAGTGTCAATCGCTTGATACCAAGATTACCTTTAAAACTCGACCAGATGTGAGAAGATAAATCTAAGATTGAGGTTTTCATAGGTGCTAATTGCAGAGAGAAAATACTTAATTGATGAGTGTATGGTGATATTCTACGATCTACCATGCTTGTTCTCGATAAAATACCGTTAACAAATGGCCTGTAAATAGATGCTCATTTATACTCTGGTTATCATATATTTGTTTAAATCTGCTAATATGTTGAGTGATTATTGAGCTGTAACAAATTTAACCCTTCCTACGCCATCTTGGAAATTGGTTAAAACATTAACATGAAAAAAAGAAGAAATGGACACTATCCATTTAAGATTGCTTTCAATAGATTTCTAGATGGTGAAAATGTCAGAAAAAAGTACTTATCGTTCTACCCCAATTGTGTTAAAAGTTATAAAAAGAATTATAGCTAATTTGACGGCCATTTTGTTGTTTGACATTTTGAGAGTGAAAAATGCGAAATAGAGTTTGCCTACAACATATTCGGAAACAACAGGTGGAAATTATACAAGAACCGTTGTCTACCACATTCTAACCAAAACTGCCGTAATAGCTATTTTCCAGACCTCTTCTGGATTTGGCTTCATATTATTTAGCCCTGACATCAGAGTGTGAAAAGTGAGCGAAACACCGCCAGCCTGCCATGTCTGAATGTCACATAGAGTTATCAATATAACTACCTCTATGGAATGTCCTCGTCATATTGCCCGGGCCTCACCCTTCCGCTTCCGTACCACGTGCAGCGGAGCTACATGTATATGAGTAGGTGTACGTTAGTACGATGCCTGAATGTAGGCCCACAACAGTGCCATGGAACGAAAATTTTATTTCATATGAAAGCTTGATAGCTAAACTGTGGTTGTCGTTTCTAAAACAATTTTTGAAATACAGGAATATCAAAATTTTATTGATTTAGCTATTTTATTCCCGCGCCCCGTAATCCTGCAATCACACACCCAGCCAAAAGCCAGGAATTTATCCATTTTCGCATTCATAGACGTACAGAATTAGTTTCCGTTTCGCTTGGAATATATTCATAACGCTTCACGCATATAGGCTATGTTGATTTGTTTTTACCTCTTATCGTTGACTTCGAAGGTGTATTCTGTGTTTATATTAGACATATAGACGACATCGACGACGACGGCGGCGACGACATGAAACAAACACGCAAACAAACAAATTTACTTTTATTCATCAACTAATTTAAATGTATTTATTTCTAAAGTAGTTATTTCTATTGGTGGTCAATCTCAGTTTAAACACATAGCAATAAAACACAGGGCAGGTAGTGATATATCACTTATTCGATAGCTGAAAAATATAGTGTGCATTAAATTAGCTGTTAACACGCTGATTTTGTGACAATAATGTGCAGGTTTATCCCTAAGCCGTTTTATATCGCGCCACATTGATGAGCCCAACAAATACTATTAAACAAAACGTTTATTGGGCAGTTGGTAATCTAAATCTATGTTCATACAATTAAGTTCAAATCTCGATACGGTCCACAGGTCCTTGATGTTATTCCATGTTTTCAAGTAATCGGTAATAAAATCTAATATAATGTTTTGAAAATCTGTCATTTTTACAATTAAAAGTAATGTCAGGATGGTGATATTAAACGTTCCTCGGAACAAAGGTTTCCCTCGCGGCTATATGCCATATCGGTCAGTTTGTCCATACCTGGTCGCGTGGCGTCATCAGAACGGCACGTGAGTCTGTAGAGCGATCACATTGTCCAGCTGCATCTGTCAGAGTCTAGATATCTTCTCATGTGCCGTGCCAGATAAGTATGCCTGAAAATGAGTCCACTATAAAAATCAAACCAGTCGTCATTAGCGCGACGCGACACAAAGTTCGACTTACAAAACGGGCCTAATTTTGTTTACCTCATCATGACAAAACATGCTGTAGTGGTCTCACTGGCGAGTGCATTTGGCAGACAGGTGGTGGCCACGTGGAATGCGTTTTCATCTTGTAGATCAAAAGGAGAATTTAAGCAGTTCATTGATGTATATTATATATATATATATATATATATATATATATATATATATATATATATATATATATATATATATATATATATATATATATATATATATATATATATATATATATATATATATATATATATATATATATATATATATATATATATCCGTCAATGAACTGCTTAGATTCTCCTCTTGATCTAAAACTGATTAGGCTACAGGAGTGTGAGTGGAATACATCACATACTATGAGAGCATGGACCCTTTAATGACGAAATTAGTTCAAAAAATTTAAATATTTACTTATTGAATGTCTATTTGCAGGCCAAGGCCAAGAGAAGACTGTTTTTGAAAATTTACCACTCAAATGACTGGCTCGGTTATCGAACCAGTCACTCCAGTGATAAATTTTCAAAAATAGTCTTCTCTTGGCCCGCAAATGGACATTCCTCAAGACCACTACAGTGGCCGGTTTTCGCTGGCTTCGTCGTGAAAGAGTTAAACCAGATTACCAGAACTACACATGTCTTAGCGCAGACGTGAACTGATATTTGAAACATCCAGGGAAAGATAATTCCGTCATAATCTTTTTGTTTTAGCTAGATGAATTTATCTCGCTTAGATGTCTGTCCATCAGTTTGCTTGCGTTGCTTCGTTCAATAAGGGCAATACTGGTGCTCGTGCACCCCGGGCAACCATTCAATATCTTGTAATCTTCCATTGTCTGATCGATATTCTCTTCGCCAAGATTACGTCATAATGGAGGAATATAGTTTTACCAATTCCCTGCCCATCTATAACTAAGCTCCATCAACGCGTTGCCCGTGTTGGGATCGATCGATCCCTGTACTCTTCGAATCTCAATTTCCTGAAAACCATACAGATAAGCTGTTGAATATTTTGAAACTAATTTGACTGGGTGCGCCCAGTCAAATTTGTTTCAAAATATTCAACAGCATGCTTATTAAATAGTAATTTAGGACCTACAATTCGTACAACCTGACAGACTATTAAGTTTAAGGCGGACTAAATTGAGTCATTCATGACGTAATTGATTATGACGCCATATGATTGGCTTAGAAACTGGATTCATGAATTAGGTCGTGTCACGCTGAATCCGCAGATAGCTGGTTACAAGAGAGCAACAGGTGCGGAAATTTACTGAATATTTTGAAAAAAAAAGTCTCTTGCGTTATGCAACAACGGAATCGTTTCGAAATTACACTCCCGAGGCTATGATGGTATAGGAAATATCACATAGGACGAGGAACAAAATGAAATTAGATATCCTTAGAATAATATTAATTAGGCTAGTGACGTAAGTCGTTGATCGATTAATTCAGGGATCACTTCCGATTCCTGGAAGCGGCGACAGATCTCGTGACTTGTGCGAGGATTGTTGTAGGTTGAGGGTTTTTTATTATCAGGTAGGCCTAATACATGTTATACAGAGCTTTGATCATAATTCTCAGAAAGTCGTTTTCAAGGGAAGGAAAATAAAACCGGCTGATTATTTCGCTGCTGATTTATTGTAGGCGGCTGATTGTTTTATAAATAATGCATGATTTGAACAATATTACCCAGGCCCGGAGTAAAGATAATTTGCAATGGGTTAATGTGTTAATTTATTCAGTATATATCGATTGATTGCAGGTGCTCTGTCACGTTCATAGCGCAATGTTTTCTACAAAAATTGAGATAGGGCCCTACATTTATAGCAGTGTTCATGTTTCTTTGTTGCTTTGAAAAGTGATATCAGTGGCTAAATATGTAGCGCACTCACGCACCCACGCACGCGCGCACGCAGAGAGAGAGAGAGAGAGAGAGAGAGAGGAGGTTCTTCCCCTCCGGTAGTGAGACTGCGTGTCTAAATAACCATAACGCTGATTGGGCAATATTTTTGCTGGGTCGCACATTTGTGGACACACCATGTTTCCTTGATGAGACAATTAGAGCGCAGCATCAAATCACATGCTTCTGAAGTTATTGATCAGAATGTGAAAGTCAATTATGTTTTATAATTCATCAAAATATGTTTATGCCTAGGTGTTCAAAACTGGTGGATCAAGTCGTGTTGACGCGGCCATGTGAAGTTGGTCACAGACAAAGGACTACGACGGTGTATTATTTCTCAAATCGCCGAATTAATTTGTGTTATAAGAAGTATGTCTCTGGCTCAGGATTTACTCCCTTCTGGAATATGTGTACCTATGTGATTGACCTACTGGCGCTCAGCAACATCGGCACATGCAAATGCGTGGCCTAGCATTACATGAACACCAAATTGGCTATTTACAATACACCGCCCCCCCCCCCCCCCCCTTCTCTTCCGTCTTTGAGTCAGGAGGACGGTGATTCTCTTCTTTGTTTACTCTGAATAAATATGGGTCCTACTTAAATTAATCAATAGGCCTACTAAGCAGCATTCTATCCCAGATCTTGCACACGTTTGAAAATCTGCTGCACTAACAAATATACATTGATCTGAACTCAGGGCAGCAGCAAACCGCCACATGGTAGGTAATCATACTCTAACTTTCATTAGGTATACCCGAGGGTACATGGGAGGTGTATGTCAACGAGAGGTAGCGGCGAATCAGACATTGGTCTGCTACCTCAACCAATTCTCTTATCTGGAAGGGATGACTAAACCTATTATATTCGAATGGTGTGGCTGAGCTGGAAGTGAGTCTGGCGTCTCTACAACCAGCCCATCCCCTCGGAAGCTATCCAATCTGCTATGATAATAACGGGAGCGGAACTTATTAATGCTCCGATAAGGACCCGGATGATAACCGTTTGGGCAATGAAGTGGGCAACTAACCTCAATGTGTGCTGCTTGCTCTGTGGATTCCGTAAGCGTTCTGCTCTTTTTCATTAGTACTGCTTTCATACTTTAGCTGGGAGCAGATATGACTAAGATTGCTGAAGATGAAATCTTCACAAGATCTGATTTCAATCGAGCAGTGTCGTTCGCAGGCTTCCTGTTGGTAGCTTATAGCTTACTAAGAAGTCACTTTTAGCTAGTTGGACCTTCCGGCATATTTACTGTTCTGATTAATTAATTTCAGCTATGAACAATTTATTTAGTGCTGCTTCTGAGAGTAACATGCAGACGTAGATGGAAAAGCTTCATGCACTTAGTACACGCTATCTGCCTTGCCCAGGCCACTGTGTGCAGGCTGTAGTGGGAGGGTATGGCTCCCTTCATGTGCAAAGTGTTGGAAATGGTATCTGCTGGATTCGCCTCTGAGAGGAAAGGGTTGAGAACTTATATGGTGGGCTTGTCCAACAGGAAGACAGGATTGCAGTCAAATCTCAAGCCTCTGCAATCATTCAGTGGGGGCGGGGTGACCTGAACTTTTCTGTTCTTTACACATTCCAGCTTCTAGGACTGGTCAATTTTTATTCGGGTTTGGGAATGGATGGGCGGAACAAAGATTAAAATTCAGCGAGTAATCAGTATTACCATCTAGATTCAACACCGTCTCAGCATCCCTGTCCAGTTTCCAAGCTCCCTATCTCCGCTACACCATTAGCTAATATTCGTTATCGTTTTCAGTGAGAATAACGGAGGAATCCAGTCTGTCAGTCATAATTACATACGTCACGTGTATGCTCACGTCACGATTAAAACATCATGATTGGCATATCTAAGTCCGTCATAAACGCTTAATAGTCCACGAATTTGTACGAATTGTGTGTTTTTACTCTAATAAACAATCTGTTGAATAGTTTGAAACTAATTTTACAATATGGCAGCAACAGCACCCTGTCAAATTAGTTTTAAAGTTTTCAACAGCCTACCTGTATAGTTTTCTGTAAATTGTGATTCAGGAAGTTCAGGCTTCGATCGAGCCCAACACGGACAGAGCGTGGGTGGAGCTTAGCTAGGAATTGGCGGGGCATAGCTAAAACGGGATTCATCCATTGGCCAATGAAACTGCGAGAGACATCCTGGAAATACATACATCGAAGCTCCTCAGACTCTCAATGGGTCTGTATTTAAATGATTTTCTTCACCCATTTTTATCGATTTTACGAGGCATATTATTAATATTTGTAAACATCATGCGGAATTAATTTAATACATCACCCAGGTAAATATTATTGCTGCATTCATTATTGAATCAGTTTGCAACCCGAGCTTCTCCAATGTCATCGGAGATGAAAGCAGTTACCTGCCCGCGAGGCATGGATTCCAGGACTCCCCGACCGCAATGTTCAGCGGGCGCGTCCAATTAAAATACAGAGCTAAACTATGATATCGCTGAGTACAAGTGTACGCAAATCAATAATGGTCTGCACCTTCCTTAGTCGCGTTATGAATAGTTAACGATAATTCCTTCTTACTGTAATAATGAAAGACTAATTAGTGATCAAGTGTCTACAAGGTGCGATGGAAAAATCTCGAATGCACAATGTAATGTGTTCACATTTATGAGACTAATGGGGATGCCGCTGCTGCTACCGCTACTACTACTACTACTACTAGCACCAAATCAGTCGATCGATTGACTGATCAACGGGTTTATCATTCTATCAATCCTTGAATAGATCAGGCAACCAATTAATTGGTCAATCAATATTTTAGTCGCTCAATCAATAAATGAATTAAACACCCAATCGACCGATCACATAATCAGTCAATGTATCAATCGATCGATCAATCAATCAAATAAATCAGCAAATCATTCATTAAACCAATGAACCAATCAATCAAACAACTATATAAATTGGCTATTGGTGCAATTGTGATGTTGACTATTGGTCCATATGCCATTGCCAACCGGGTGTGTTGATAGTTTGTTTGATATTAGGTTCCGCGCCGGTGAGCAACGGATGCGCCAATAACCAATTTGCGTTGTTCTTGTGCCGTTGAGAAACGAGTGCACTGAGAGGCAATTTGAGATTTGATCATGCACCCGAGACCAGATGTACCAATAACCAATTTGCTTTGCTCTTGTGCCGTTGAGAAACGAGTGCACTGAGAGGCAATTTGAGATTTGATCATGCACCCGAGACCAGATGTACCAATAACCAATTTGCTTTGCTCTTGTGCCGTTGAGAAACGAGTGCACTGAGAGCCAATTTGAGATTTGATCATGCACCCGAGACCAGATGTACCAATAACCAATTTGCTTTGCTCTTGTGCCGTTGAGAAACGAGTGCACTGAGAGGCAATTTGAGATTTGATCATGCACCCGAGACCAGATGTACCAATAACCAATTTGCTTTGCTCTTGTGCCGTTGAGAAACGAGTGCACTGAGAGCCAATTTGAGATTTGATCATGCACCCGAGACCAGATGTACCAATAATCAATTTGCTTTGTTCTTGTGCCGTTGAGAAACGAGTGCACTGAGAGCCAATTTGAGATTTGATCATGCACCCGAGACCAGATGTACCAATAATCAATTTGCTTTGTTCTTGTGCCGTTGAGAAACGAGTGCACTGAGAGGCAATTTGAGATTTGATCATGCACCCGAGACCAGATGTACCAATAACCAATTTGCTTTGCTCTTGTGCCGTTGAGAAACGAGTGCACTGAGAGGCAATTTGAGATTTGATCATGCACCCGAGACCAGATGTACCAATAACCAATTTGTTTGCTCTTGTGCCGTTGAGAAACGAGTGCACTGAGAGGCAATTTGATATTTGATCATGCACCCGAGACCAGATGTACCAATAACCAATTTGCTTTGCTCTTGTGCCGTTGAGAAACGAGTGCACTGAGAGGCAATTTGAGATTTGATCATGCACCCGAGACCAGATGTACCAATAACCAATTTGCTTTGCTCTTGTGCCGTTGAGAAACGAGTGCACTGAGAGGCAATTTGAGATTTGATCATGCACCCGAGACCAGATGTACCAATAACCAATTTGCTTTGCTCTTGTGCCGTTGAGAAACGAGTGCACTGAGAGCCAATTTGAGATTTGATCATGCACCCGAGACCAGATGTACCAATAACCAATTTGCTTTGTTCTTGTGCCGTTGAGAAACGAGTGCACTGAGAGCCAATTTGAGATTTGATCATGCACCCGAGACCAGATGTACCAATAACCAATTTGCTTTGTTCTTGTGCCGTTGAGAAACGAGTGCACTGAGAGCCAATTTGAGATTTGATAATGCACCCGAGACCAGATGTACCAATAATCAGTTGATTAATGCTACTGCATCGTTACAGTCAAGGAGATAACACCAAAAATATGGCATGGGTGTAAAGTTGCTTACAAATACGATATTATTGCGTTCAATGGTAGTTTGGGGTTTGTAGTCGAGGAATCTGACGGGTGCCCCTTGCCATGTTTGCGCCATTTTTAATGACGTCATAAACCACGCCCCTTTTTGCAAATATCGAATATTATGGTCGGATATAGTTTTCAAAATAAACACATTATGATTCGCATCAAATTAAGGCAATGGCACATCTAATGGGAAAATATCATTTAAAATAAGGACAAACATGCAACAAATGTTAATTTCAGGCAATGAACGGTCGTCTGTGGTCAATCGACGTCGGTACATAGACTCTATTAAATCTGTCAATTTGCAACTGCAACTAAGGCTTGACATACATATTAATCATAAAACTAAGGCGATTGATATTTCTGCTCCGAATATCGAATATTAAATTTAAATTATAATTTTTATGCATAAACACATTTACAACACTATGGCGTCAATTGGACAAACCCGCTGATTTAATTAATGGTGAACAACACAGAATTAATACAATAATTTCCTCCAACATTTGCACACGCGTCCTCATTTCACATTAAGAAATGCTTCAAACGTACAGTGTCTAACATATTAATCATCTAGTACAGTGTCCAACATATTACTCCTCTAGTACAGTGTCTAACATATTAATCATCCAGTACAGTGTCTAACATAGACTAATAATCTTCCAGTACAGTGTCTAACATATTAATCGTCTAGTACAGTGTCTAACATATTAATCCTCTAGTACAGTGTCTAACATATTAATCCTCTAGTACAGTGGCTAACATATTAATCCCACAATACAGTGTCTAACATATTAATTTTCCAATGCAGTGTCTAACATACTAATCCTATACTACAGTTTCTAACATAGGATATTAATCCTCTACTACAGTGTCTAACATATTAATCCTCAAGTACAGTGTCTAACATAGGCTACTAATCTTCCAGTACAGTGTCTAACATATTAATCCTCTTGTACAGTGTCTAACATATTAATCCTCTAGTACAGTGTCTAACATAGTACAGTGTCTAACATAGGCTATTAATCTTCCAGTACAGTGTCTAGCATAGGCTATCAATCTTCCAGTACAGTGTCTAACATAGGCTATTAATCTTCCAGTACAGTGTCTAACATATTAATCGTCTAGCACAGTGTCTAACATATTAATTTTCCAGTACAGTGTCTAACATAGGCTATCAATCTTCCAGTACAGTGTCTAACATAGGCTATTAATCTTCCAGTACAGTGTCTAACATATTAATCATCCAGTACAGTGTCTAACATATTAATCATCCAGTACAGTGTCTAACATAGACTACTAATCTCCCAGTACAGTGTCTAACATATTAATCATCCAGTACAGTGTCTAACATATTAATCATCCAGTACAGTGTCTAACATAGACTACTAATCTTCCAGTACAGTGTCTAACATATTAATCCTCTAGTATAGTGTCTAACATAGTAATCCTGTAGTACAGTGTCTAACATATTAATCATCCAGTACAGTGTCTAACATAGACTACTAATCTTCCAGTACAGTGTCTAACATATTAATCGTCTAGTACAGGGCCTAACATATTAATCCTCTAGTACAGTGTCTAACATAGGCTATCAATCTTCCAGTACAGTGTCTAACATAGGCTATTAATCTTCCAGTACAGTGTCTAACATATTAATCGTCTAGTACAGTGTCTAACATATTAATCGTCTATTACAGTGCCTAACATAGGCTATTAATCTTCCAGTACAGGGTCTAACATAGGCTATCAATCTTCCAGTACAGTGTCTAACATAGGCTACTAATCTTCCAGTACAGTGTCTAACATATTAATCCTCTAGTACAGTGTCTAACATATTAATCCTCTAGTACAGTGTCTAACATATTAATCCCACAATACAGTGTCTAACATATTAATTGTCCAATGCAGTGTCTAACATATTAATCCTATACTACAGTTTCTAACATAGGATATTAATCCTCTAGTACAGTGTCTAGCATATTAATCCTCTAGTACAGTGTCTAACATATTAATCCTCTAGTACAGTGTCTAATATAGTCTATTAATCTTCCAGTACAGTGTCTAACATAGGCTATCAATCGTCCAGTACAGTGTCTAGCATGGGCTATTAATCTTCCAGTACAGTGTCTAACATATTAATCGTCTAGTACAGTGTCTGACATATTAATTTTCCAGTACAGTGTCTAACATAGGCTATTAATCTTCCAGCACAGTGTCTAACATAGGCTATTAATCTTCCAGCACAGTGTCTAATATATTACCCTCTAGTACCGTGTCTAACATAGGAATCCTGTAGTACAGTGTCTAACATATTAATCCTCTAGTATAGTGTCTAATATAGTAATCCTGTAGTACAGTGTCTAACATATTAATCATCCAGTACAGTGTCTAACACAGACTACTAATCTTCCAGTACAGTGTCTAACAGATTAATTGTCTAGTACAGTGTCTAACATATTAATCGTCTAGGACAGTGCCTAACATATTAATCCTCTAGTACAGTGTCTAACATAGGCTATTAATCTTCCATTACAGTGTCTAACATAGGCTATCAATCTCCCAGTACAGTGTCTAACATAGACTTTTAATCTTCCAGTACAGTGTCTAACATATTAATCGTCTAGTACAGTGTCTAACATATTAATTTTCCAGTACAGTGTCTAACATAGGCTATTAATCTTCCAGCACAGTGTCGAAAATAGGCTATTAATCTTCCAGTACAGTGTCTAACATATTAACCATCCAGTACAGTGTTTAACATAGGCTATTAATCTTCCAGCACAGTGCCTAACATAGGCTATTAATCTTCCAGTACAGTGTCTAACATATTAATCCTCTAGTACAGTGTCTAACATAGTAATCCTGTAGTACAGTGTCTAACATATTAATCCTGTAGTACAGTGTCTAACATATTAATCCTGTAGTACAGTGTCTAACATATTAATCCTGTAGTACAGTGTCTAACATATTAATCATCCAGTACAGTGCCTAACATATTAATACTCTAGTGCAGTGTCTAACATATGCTATTAATCTTCCAGTACAGTGTCTAACATAGGCTATCAATCTTCCAGTACAGTGTCTAACATAGACTACTAATCTTCCAGTACAGTGTCTAACATATTAATCGTCTAGTACAGTGCCTAACATATTAATACTCTAGTACAGTGTCTAACATGGGCTATTAATCTTCCAGTACAGTGTCTAACATAGGCTATCAATCTTCCAGTACAGTGTCTAACATAGGCTATTAATCTTCCAGTACAGTGTCTAACATATTAATCGTCTAGTACAGTGTCTAACATAGGATATTAATCTTCCAGCACAGGGCCTAACATAGGATATTAATCCTCTAGTACAGTGTCTAACATATTAATCCTCAAGTACAGTGTCTAACATAGGCTACTAATCTTCCAGTACAGTGTCTAACATATTAATCCTCTTGTACAGTGTCTAACATATTAATCCTCTAGTACAGTGTCTAACATAGTCTATTAATCTTCCACTACAGTGTCTAACATAGGATATTAATCTTCTAGTATAGTGTCTAACATATTACTCATCCAGTACAGTGTCTAACATAGACTAATAATCTTCCAGTACAGTGTCTAACATATTAATCGTCTAGTACAGTGCCTAACATATTAATCCTCTAGTACAGTGTCTAACATAGGCTATAAATCTTCAGTACAGTGTCTAACATAGGCTATAAATCTTCCAGTACAGTGTCTAACATATGCTATTAATCTTCCAGTACAGTGTCTAACATAGGATATTAATCTTCTAGTACAGTGTTTAACATATTAATCATCCAGTACAGTGTCTAACATAGACTAATAATCTTCCAGTACAGTGTCTAACATAGACTAATAATCTTCCAGTACAGTGTCTAACATAGACTAATAATCTTCCAGTACAGTGTCTAACATATTAATCATCCAGTACAGTGTCTAACATAGACTACTAATCTTCCAGTACAGTGTCTAACATATTAATCGTCTAGTACAGTGTCTAACATATTAATCCTCTAGTATAGTGTCTAACATAGTAATCCTGTAGTACAGTGTCTAACATATTAATCATCCAGTACAGTGTCTAACATAGGCTATTAATCTTCCAGTACAGTGTCTAACATATTAATCGTCTAGTACAGTGTCTAACATATTAATCGTCTAGTACAGTGCCTAACATATTAATCCCACAATACAGTGTCTAACATATTAATTATCCAATGCAGTGTCTAACATATTAATCCTATACTACAGTTTCTAACATAGGATATTAATCCTCTAGTACAGTGTCTAACATATTAATCCTCAAGTACAGTGTCTAACATAGGCTACAAATCTTCCAGTACAGTGTCTAGCATATTAATGCTCTAGTACAGTGTCTAACATATTAATCCTCTATAACAGTGTCTAATATAGTCTATTAATCTTCCACTACAGTGTCTAACATAGGATATTAATCTTCTAGTACAGTGTCTAACATATTAATCATCCAGTACAGTGTCTAACATAGACTAATAATCTTCCAGTACAGTGTCTAACATATTAATCGTCTAGTACAGTGCATAACATATTAATCCTCTAGTACAGTGTCTAACATAGGCAATTAATCTTCCAGTACAGTGTCTAACATAGGCTATCAATCGTCCAGTACAGTGTCTAGCATAGGCTATTAATCTTCCAGTACAGTGTCTAACATATTAATCGTCTAGTACAGTGTCTAACATAGTAATTTTCCAGTACAGTGTCTAACATAGGCTATTAATCTTCCAGCACAGTGTCTAACATATTAACCCTCTAGTACAGTGTCTAACATAGTAATCCTGTAGTACAGTGTCTAACATATTAATCCTCTAGTATAGTGTCTAATATAGTAATCCTGTAGTACAGTGTCTAACATATTAATCTTCCAGTACAGTCGCTAACATAGACTAATAATCTTCCAGTACAGTGTCTAACAGATTAATTGTCTAGTACAGTGTCTAACATATTAATCGTCTAGTACAGTCTCTAACATAGGCTATTAATCTTCTAGTACAGTGTCTAACATAGGCTATCAATCTTCCAGTACAGTGTCTAACAAAGGCTTTGAATCTTCCAGTACAGTGTCTAACATATTAATCGTCTAGTACAGTGTCTAACATATTAATTTTCCAGTACAGTGTCTAACATAGGCTATTAATCTTCCAGTACAGTGTCTAACATATTAACCATCCAGTACAGTGTTTAACATAGGCTAGTAATCTTCCAGCACAGTGCCTAACATAGGTTATTAATCTTCCAATACAGTGGCTAACATATTAATCGTCTAGTACAGTGTCTAACATATTAATTTTCCAGTACAGTGTCTAACATAGGCTATTAATCTTCCATTACAGTGTCTAACATAGGCTATCAATCTTCCAGTACAGTGTCTAACATAGACTACTAATCTTCCAGTACAGTGTCTAACATATTAATCGTCTAGTACAGTGCCTAACATATTAATACTCTAGTACAGTGTCTAACATAGGCTATTACTCTTCCAGTACAGTGTCTAACATAGGCTATCAATCTTCCAGTACAGTGTCTAACATAGGCTATTAATCTTCCAGTACAGTGTCTAACATATTAATCGTCTAGTACAGTGTCTAACATAGGATATTAATCTTCCAGCACAGTGCCTAACATAGGCTATTAATGTTCCAGTACAGTGTCTAACATATTGACCATCCAGTACAGTGTTTAACATAGGCTATTAATCTTCCAGCACAGTGCCTAACATATTAATCATCCAGTACAGTGTCTAACATAGACTAATAATCTTCCAGTACAGTGTCTAACATATTAATCGTCTAGTACAGTGCATAACATATTAATCGTCTAGTACAGTGTCTAACATAGGAATCCTGTAGTACAGTGTCTAACATAGGAATCCTGTAGTACAGTGTCTAACATAGGAATCCTGTAGTACAGTGTCTAACATAGGAAGCCTGTAGTACAGTGTCTAACATATTAATCCTCTAGTATAGTGTCTAATATAGTAATCCTGTAGTACAGTGTCTAACATATTAATCTTCCAGTACAGTGTCTAACATAGACTACTAATCTTCCAGTACAGTGTCTAACAGATTAATTGTCTAGGACAGTGTCTAACATATTAATCGTCTAGGACAGTGCCTAACATATTAATCCTCTAGTACAGTCTCTAACATAGGCTATTAATCTTCTAGTACAGTGTCTAACATAGGCTATCAATCTTCCAGTACAGTGTCTAACAAAGGCTTTTAATCTTCCAGTACAGTGTCTAACATATTAATCGTCTAGTACAGTGTCTAACATATTAATTTTCCAGTACAGTGTCTAACATAGGCTATTAATCTTCCAGCACAGTGCCTAGCATAGGCTAGTAATCTTCCAGTACAGTGTCTAACATATTAATTTTCCAGCACAGTGTCTAACATAGGCTATTAATCTTCCAGCACATTGTCGAAAATAGGCTATTAATCTTCCAGTACATTGTCTAACATATTAACCATCCAGTACAGTGTTTAACATAGGCTAGTAATCTTCCAGCACAGTGCCTAACATAGGCTATTAATCTTCCAGCACAGTGTCTACCATATTAACCCTCTAGTACAGTGTCTAACATAGTAATCCTATAGTACAGTGTCTAACATATTAATCCTGTAGTACAGTGTCTAACATAGTAATCCTATAGTACAGTGTCCAACATATTAATCCTGTAGTACAGTGTCTAACATATTAATCCTGTAGTACATTGTCTAACATAGTAATCCTATAGTACAGTGTCTACCATATTAACCCTCTAGTACAGTGTCTAACATAGTAATCCTATAGTACAGTGTCTAACATATTAATCCTGTAGTATAGTGTCTAACATAGTAATCCTATAGTACAGTGTCTACCATATTAACCCTCTAGTACAGTGTCTAACATAGTAATCCTATAGTACAGTGTCTAACATAGTAATCCTATAGTACAGTGTCTAACATATTAATCCTGTAGTACAGTGTCTAACATAGTAATCCTATAGTATAGTGTCTAACATATTAATCCTGTAGTATAGTGTCTAACATAGTAATCCTGTAGTACAGTGTCTAACATATTAATCATCCAGTACAGTGCCTAACATATTAATACTCTAGTGCAGTGTCTAACATAGGCTATTAATCTTCCAGTACAGTGTCTAACATAGGCTATCAATCTTCCAGTACAGTGTCTAACATAGACAACTAATCTTCCAGTACAGTGTCTAACATATTAATCGTCTAGTACAGTGCCTAACATATTAATACTCTAGTACAGTGTCTAACATAGGCTATTAATCTTCCAGTACAGTGTCTAACATAGGCTATCAATCTTCCAGCACAGTGCCTAACATAGGCTATTAATCTTCCAGTACAGTGTCTAACATATTAACCATCCAGTACAGTGTTTAACATAGGCTACTAATCTTCCAGCACAGTGCCTAACATATTAATCATCCAGTACAGTGTCTAACAAAGACTAATAATCTTCCAGTACAGTGTCTAACATATTAATCGTCTAGTACAGTGCATAACATATTAATCCTCTAGTACAGTGTCTAACATAGGCAATTAATCTTCCAGCACAGTGCCTAAAATAGGCTATTAATCTTCCAGTACAGTGTCTAACATAGGCTATTAATCCTCTAGTACAGTGTCTAACATATTAATCTTCCAGTACAGTGTCTAACATAGGCTATTAATCTTCCAGTACAGTGTCTAGCATAGGCTATTAATCTTCCAGTACAGTGTCTAACATATTAATCGTCTAGTACAGTGTCTAACATAGTAATTTTCCAGTACAGTGTCTAACATAGGCTATTAATCTTCCAGCACAGTGTCTAACATAGGAATCCTGTAGTACAGTGTCTAACATATTAATCCTCTAGTATAGTGTCTAATATAGTAATCCTGTAGTACAGTGTCTAACATATTAATCTTCCAGTACAGTCGCTAACATAGACTAATAATCTTCCAGTACAGTGTCTAACAGATTAATTGTCTAGTACAGTGTCTAACATATTAATCGTCTAGTACAGTCTCTAACATAGGCTATTAATCTTCTAGTACAGTGTCTAACATAGGCTATCAATCTTCCAGTACAGTGTCTAACAAAGGCTTTGAATCTTCCAGTACAGTGTCTAACATATTAATCGTCTAGTACAGTGTCTAACATTTTAATTTTCCAGTACAGTGTCTAACATAGGCTATTAATCTTCGAGCACAGTGCCTAGCATAGGCTAGTAATCTTCCAGTACAGTGTCTAACATATTAATTTTCCAGCACAGTGTCTAACATAGGCTATTAATCTTCCAGCACATTGTCGAAAATAGGCTATTAATCTTCCAGTACATTGTCTAACATATTAACCATCCAGTACAGTGTTTAACATAGGCTAGTAATCTTCCAGCACAGTGTCTAACATAGGCTATTAATCTTCCAGCACAGTGCCTAGCATAGGCTAGTAATCTTCCAGTACAGTGTCTAACATATTAATTTTCCAGCACAGTGTCTAACATAGGCTATTAATCTTCCAGCACATTGTCGAAAATAGGCTATTAATCTTCCAGCGCAGTGTCTACCATATTAACCCTCTAGTACAGTGTCTAACATAGTAATCCTATAGTACAGTGTCTAACATAGTAATCCTGTAGTACAGTGTCTAACATAGTAATCCTATAGTACAGTGTCTAACATATTAATCCTGTAGTACAGTGTCTAACATATTAATCCTGTAGTACAGTGTGTAACATAGTAATCCTATAGTACAGTGTCTAACATATTAATCCTGTAGTACAGTGTCTAACATAGTAATCCTATAGTACAGTGTCTAACATAGGCTATTAATCTTCCAGTACAGTGTCTACCATATTAACCCTCTAGTACAGTGTCTAACATAGTAATCCTATAGTACAGTGTCTAACATATTAATCCTGTAGTACAGTTCCTAACATAGTAATCCTATAGTACAGTGTCTAACATATTAATCCTGTAGTACAGTGTCTAACATATTAATCCTGTAGTACAGTGTCTAACATATTAATCCTGTAGTACAGTGTCTAACATAGTAATCCTATAGTACAGTGTCTAACATAGTAATCCTATAGTACAGTGTCTAACATATTAATCCTGTAGTACAGTGTCTAACATAGTAATCCTATAGTACAGTGTCTAACATATTAATCCTGTAGTATAGTGTCTAACATATTAATCCTGTAGTACAGTGTCTAACATATTAATCATCCAGTACAGTGCCTAACATATTAATACTCTAGTGCAGTGTCTAACATAGGCTATTAATCTTCCAGTACAGTGTCTAACATAGGCTATCAATCTTCCAGTACAGTGTCTAACATAGACAACTAATCTTCCAGTACAGTGTCTAACATATTAATCGTCTAGTACAGTGCCTAACATATTAATACTCTAGTACAGTGTCTAACATAGGCTATTAATCTTCCAGTACAGTGTCTAACATAGGCTATCAATCTTCCAGTACAGTGTCTAACATAGGCTATTAATCTTCCAGTACAGTGTCTAACATATTAATCGTCTAGTACAGTGTCTAACATAGGATATTAATCTTCCAGCACAGTGCCTAACATAGGCTATTAATCTTCCAGTACAGTGTCTAACATATTAACCATCCAGTACAGTGTTTAACATAGGCTACTAATCTTCCAGCACAGTGCCTAACATATTAATCATCCAGTACAGTGTCTAACATAGACTAATAATCTTACAGTACAGTGTCTAACATATTAATCGTCTAGTACAGTGCATAACATATTAATCCTCTAGTACAGTGTCTAACATAGGCAATTAATCTTCCAGCACAGTGCCTAACATAGGCTATTAATCTTCCAGTACAGTGTCTAACATAGGCTATTAATCCGCTAGTACAGTGTCTAACATATTAATCTTCCAGTACAGTGTCTAACATAGGCTATTAATCTTCCAATACAGTGTCTAACATAGGCTATCAATCTTCCAATACAGTGTCTAACATAGGCTATCAATCTTCCAATACAGTGTCTAACATAGGCTATCAATCTTCCAGTACAGTGTCTAACATATTAACCATCCAGTACAGTGTCTAACATAGGCTATTAATCTTCCAGTACAGTGTCTAACATAGGCTATCAATCTTCCAATACAGTGTCTAACATAGGCTATCAATCTTCCAATACAGTGTCTAACATATTAACCATCCAGTACAGTGTCTAACATAGGCTATTAATCCTCCAGTACAGTGTCTAACATATTAATCTTCCAATACAGTGTCTAACATAGGCTATTAATCTTCCAGTACAGTGTCTAACATAGACTACTAATCTTCCAGTACAGTGTCTAACGGATTAATTGTCTAGGACAGTGTCTAACATATTAATCGTCTAGGACAGTGCCTAACATATTAATCCTCTAGTACAGTCTCTAACATAGGCTATTAATCTTCTAGTACAGTGTCTAACATAGGCTATCAATCTTCCAGTACAGTGTCTAACAAAGGCTTTTAATCTTCCAGTACAGTGTCTAACATATTAATCGTCTAGTACAGTGTCTAACATATTAATTTTCCAGTACAGTGTCTAACATAGGCTATTAATCTTCCAGCACAGTGCCTAGCATAGGCTAGTAATCTTCCAGTACAGTGTCTAACATATTAATTTTCCAGCACAGTGTCTAACATAGGCTATTAATCTTCCAGCACATTGTCTAAAATAGGCTATTAATCTTCCAGTACATTGTCTAACATATTAACCATCCAGTACAGTGTTTAACATAGGCTAGTAATCTTCCAGCACAGTGCCTAACATAGGCTATTAATCTTCCAGCACAGTGTCTACCATATTAACCCTCTAGTACAGTGTCTAACATAGTAATCCTATAGTACAGTGTCTAACATATTAATCCTGTAGTACAGTGTCTAACATAGGCAATTAATCTTCCAGCACAGTGCCTAACATAGGCTATTAATCTTCCAGTACAGTGTCTAACATAGGCTATTAATCCTCTAGTACAGTGTCTAACATATTAATCTTCCAGTACAGTGTCTAACATAGGCTATTAATCTTCCAATACAGTGTCTAACATAGGCTATCAATCTTCCAATACAGTGTCTAACATAGGCTATCAATCTTCCAATACAGTGTCTAACATAGGCTATCAATCTTCCAGTACAGTGTCTAACATATTAACCATCCAGTACAGTGTCTAACATAGGCTATTAATCTTCCAGTACAGTGTCTAACATAGGCTATCAATCTTCCAATACAGTGTCTAACATAGGCTATCAATCTTCCAATACAGTGTCTAACATATTAACCATCCAGTACAGTGTCTAACATAGGCTATTAATCCTCCAGTACAGTGTCTAACATATTAATCTTCCAATACAGTGTCTAACATAGGCTATTAATCTTCCAGTACAGTGTCTAACATAGACTACTAATCTTCCAGTACAGTGTCTAACGGATTAATTGTCTAGGACAGTGTCTAACATATTAATCGTCTAGGACAGTGCCTAACATATTAATCCTCTAGTACAGTCTCTAACATAGGCTATTAATCTTCTAGTACAGTGTCTAACATAGGCTATCAATCTTCCAGTACAGTGTCTAACAAAGGCTTTTAATCTTCCAGTACAGTGTCTAACATATTAATCGTCTAGTACAGTGTCTAACATATTAATTTTCCAGTACAGTGTCTAACATAGGCTATTAATCTTCCAGCACAGTGCCTAGCATAGGCTAGTAATCTTCCAGTACAGTGTCTAACATATTAATTTTCCAGCACAGTGTCTAACATAGGCTATTAATCTTCCAGCACATTGTCTAAAATAGGCTATTAATCTTCCAGTACATTGTCTAACATATTAACCATCCAGTACAGTGTTTAACATAGGCTAGTAATCTTCCAGCACAGTGCCTAACATAGGCTATTAATCTTCCAGCACAGTGTCTACCATATTAACCCTCTAGTACAGTGTCTAACATAGTAATCCTATAGTACAGTGTCTAACATATTAATCCTGTAGTACAGTGTCTAACATAGTAATCCTATAGTACAGTGTCTAACATAGTAATCCTATAGTACAGTGTCTAACATATTAATCCTGTAGTACAGTGTCTAACATAGTAATCCTATAGTACAGTGTCTAACATATTAATCCTGTAGTATAGTGTCTAACATAGTAATCCTGTAGTACAGTGTCTAACATATTAATCATCCAGTACAGTGCCTAACATATTAATACTATAGTGCAGTGTCTAACATAGGCTATTAATCTTACAGTACAGTGTCTAACATAGGCTATCAATCTTCCAGTACAGTGTCTAACATAGACAACTAATCTTCCAGTACAGTGTCTAACATATTAATCGTCTAGTACAGTGCCTAACATATTAATACTCTAGTACAGTGTCTAACATAGGCTATTAATCTTCCAGTACAGTGTCTAACATAGGCTATCAATCTTCCAGTACAGTGTCTAACATAGGCTATTAATCTTCCAGTACAGTGTCTAACATATTAATCGTCTAGTACAGTGTCTAACATAGGATATTAATCTTCCAGCACAGTGCCTAACATAGGCTATTAATCTTCCAGTACAGTGTCTAACATATTAACCATCCAGTACAGTGTTTAACATAGGCTACTAATCTTCCAGCACAGTGCCTAACATATTAATCATCCAGTACAGTGTCTAACATAGACTAATAATCTTCCAGTACAGTGTCTAACATATTAATCGTCTAGTACAGTGCATAACATATTAATCCTCTAGTACAGTGTCTAACATAGGCAATTAATCTTCCAGCACAGTGCCTAACATAGGCTATTAATCTTCCAGTACAGTGTCTAACATAGGCTATTAATCCTCTAGTACAGTGTCTAACATATTAATCTTCCAGTACAGTGTCTAACATAGGCTATTAATCTTCCAATACAGTGTCTAACATAGGCTATCAATCTTCCAATACAGTGTCTAACATAGGCTATCAATCTTCCAATACAGTGTCTAACATAGGCTATCAATCTTCCAGTACAGTGTCTAACATATTAACCATCCAGTACAGTGTCTAACATAGGCTATTAATCTTCCAGTACAGTGTCTAACATAGGCTATCAATCTTCCAATACAGTGTCTAACAGGCTATCAATCTTCCAATACAGTGTCTAACATAGGCTATCAATCTTCCAGTACAGTGTCTAACATATTAACCATCCAGTACAGTGTCTAACATAGGCTATTAATCCTCCAGTACAGTGTCTAACATATTAATCTTCCACTAAGGTGTCTAACATAGGCTATTAATCTTCCAGTACAGTGTCTAACATAGGCTATTAATCTTCCAGTACAGTGTCTAACATATTAACCATCCAGTACAGTGTTTAACATAGGCTATTAATCTTCCAGCACAGTGCCTAACATAGGCTATTAATCATCTAGTACAGTGTCTAACATATTAATCTTCCAGTACAGTGTCTAACATAGGCTATTAATCTTCCAATACAGTGTCTAACAGAGGCTATCAATCTTCCAATACAGTGTCTAACATAGGCTATCAATCTTCCAATACAGTGTCTAACATAGGCTATCAATCTTCCAGTACAGTGTCTAACATATTAACCATCCAGTACAGTGTCTAACATAGGCTATTAATCTTCCAGTACAGTGTCTAACATAGGCTATCAATCTTCCAATACAGTGTCTAACATAGGCTATCAATCTTCCAATACAGTGTCTAACATAGGCTATCAATCTTCCAGTACAGTGTCTAACATATTAACCATCCAGTACAGTGTCTAACATAGGCTATTAATCCTCCAGTACAGTGTCTAACATATTAATCTTCCACTAAAGTGTCTAACATAGGCTATTAATCTTCCAGTACAGTGTCTAACATATTAACCATCCAGTACAGTGTCTAACGTAGGCTATTAATCCTCCAGTACAGTGTCTAACATATGCTATTAATTTTCCATTACAGTGTCTAACATATTAATCTTCCATAGGCAATTAATCTTCCAGTACAGTGTCTAACATATTAATCCTCTAGCACCGTGTCTAACAAATTAATCCTCTAGTACAGTGTCTAACTTAGGCAATTAATCTTCCAGTACACTGTCTAACATATGCTATTAATTTCCCATTAGAGTGTCTAACATAGTAATCTTCCAGTACAGTGTCTAACATATTAATCTTCCAGTGCAGTGTCTAACATAGGCTATCAGTCTTCCAGTACAGTGTCTAACATAGGCTATTAATCTTCCACTTCATTGTCTAACATATTAATCCTCCAGTACAGTGTCTAATATATTAATCCTCCAGTACAGTGTCTAACATAAGCTATTAATCTTCCACCAAAGTGTCTAACATAGGCTATTAATCCTCTAGTACAGTGTCTAACTTAGGCCATTAATCTTCTAGTGCAGTGTCTAACATAGGCTACCAATCTTCCAGTACAGTGTCTAACATATGCTATTCATTTTCCATTACAGTGTCTAACATATTAATCTTCCAGTACAGTGTCTAACATATTGATCTTCCAGTACAGTGTCTAACATAGGCTATCAGTCTTCCAGTACAGTGTCTAACATATTAATCTTCCAGTACAGTGTCTAACATAGGCTATTAATCGTCCAGTACAGTATCTAACATATTAATCTTCCAGTACAGTGTCTAGCATAGGCTATTAATCTTCCACTACAGTGTCTAACATATGCTATTAATTTTCCATTACAATGTCTAACATATTAATCCTCCATTACAGTGTCTAACATATTAATCTTCCAGTACAGTGTCTAACATATTAATCCTCTGGCGCAGTGTCTAACATACTAATTCTCTAGTATAGTGCCTAACATATTACTCCTCCAGTACAGTGTCTCACATAGGGTATTAATCTTCCAGTACAGTGTCTGACATATTAATCCTCTTGTACAGTCTCTAACATATTAATCCTCTAGTACAGAGTCTAACATATTACTCTTCCAGTATAGTATCTAGCATAGTATATTAATCTTCCAGTACAGTGTATAACATAGTAATCTTCCAGTACAGTGTCTAACATAGGCAATTAATCTTCCAGTACAGTGTCTAACATATTAATCCTCTAGTACAGTTTCTAACATATTAATCCTCTAGTACAGTGCCTAACATATTAATCGCTTAGTACCATGTCTAACATATTAATCCTCTAGTACAGTGTCGAACATACGCTATTAATCTTCCAGTACAGTGTCTAACATATTAATCCTCTGGTACAATGTCTAACATAGGCTATTAATCCTCTAGTACATTGTCTAACATAGGCTATTAATCTTCCAGTACAGTGTCTAACATAGGCTTTTAATCTTTCAGTACAGTGTCTAACATAAGCTAATAATCTTCCAGTACAGTGTCTAACATAGGCTATTAATCTTTCAGTACAGTGTCTAACATATTACTCCTCTAGTACAGTGTCTAACATAGGCTATTTATCCTCCACTACAGTGTCTAACATAGTGATCCTCTAGTATAGTGTCTAACATATTAATCATCCAGTACAGTGTCTAACATATTAATCCTCTAGTACAGGGTCTAACATATTAATCATCCAGTACAGTGTCTAACATATTAATCCTCTAGTGCAGTGTCTAACAGAGCCTATTAATCTTCCAGTACAGTGTCTAACATATTAATCCTCTAGTACAGTGTCTAACATATTAATGCTCTAGTACAGTCACTAACATATTACTCCTCTAGTACAGTGCCTAACATATTAATCATCCAGTACAGTGTCTAATATAATAATCCTCTAGTGCAGTGTCTAACACAGCCTATTAATCTTCCAGTACAGTATCTAACATATTAATCTTCTAGTACAGTGTCTAACATATTAATCCTCTAGTACAGTGTCCAAGATAGTAATCCTCTAGTACAGTGTCTAACATATAAATCATCCAGGACAGTGTTTAACATATTAATCCTCTATAGCAGTGTCTAACATAGCCTATTAATCTTCCAGTACAGTGTCTAACACATTAATCATCCAGTACAGTGTCTAACATATTACTCCTCCAGTACAGGGTCTAACAAAGGCTATTAATCTTCCAGTACAGTCTCTAACATATTAAACCTCTAGTACATTATCTAACATATTAATCTTCCAGTACAGTATCTAACATAGGCAATTAATCTTCCAGTACAGTGTCTAACATATTAATCCTCTAGCACCGTGTCTAACAAATTAATCCTCTAGTACAGTGTCTAACTTAGGCAATTAATCTTCCAGTACACTGTGTAACATATGCTATTAATTTTCCATTACAGTGTCTAACATATTAATCTTCCAGTACTGTGTCTAACATATTAATCTTCCAGTGCAGTGTCTAACATAGGCTATCAGTCTTCCAGTACAGTGTCTAACATAGGCTATTAATCTTCCTGTACAGTGTCTAACATATTAATCCTCCAGTACACTGTCTAACATATTAATCCTCCAGTACAGCGTCCAATATAGGCTATTAATCCTCCACTTCATTGTCCAACAAAGTAATCCTCCAGTACGGTGTCTAATATATTAATCCTCCAGTACATTCTCTAACATAAGCTATTAATCTTCCACCAAAGTGTCTAACATAGGCTATTAATCCTCTAGTACAGTGTCTAACTTAGGCCATTAATCTTCTAGTGCAGTGTCTAACATAGGCTATCAATCTTCCAGTACAGTGTCTAACATAGGCTATTAATCTTCCTATACAGTGTCTGACATATTAATCTTCCAGTACAGTGTCGAACATAGGCTATTAATCTTCCAGTACTGTGTCTAACATATTAATCTTCCACTACAGTGTCTAACATATGCTATTAATTTTCCATTACAGTGTCTAACATATTAATCCTCCATTACAGTGTCTAACATATTAATCTTCCAGTACAGTCTCTAACATATTAATCCTCTGGTGCAGTGTCTAACATACTAATCCTCTAGTATAGTGCCTAACATATTACTCCTCCAGTACAGTGTCTAACATAGGGTATTAATCTTCCAGTACAGTGTCTAACATATGCTATTAATCTTCCACTATAGTGTCTAACATATTAATCTTCCAGTACAGTGTCTAACATAGGCTATCAGTCTTCCAGTACAGTGTCTAACATGGGCTATTAATCTTCCTGTACAGTGTCTAACATATTAATCTTCCAGTACAGTGTCTAACATAGGCTATCAGTCTTCCAGTACAGTGTCTAACATAGGCTATTAATCTTCCTGTACAGTGTCTAACATATTACTCTTCCATTACAGTGTCTAACATTGGCTATTAATCTTCCTGTACAGTGTCTAACATATTAATCTTCCAGTACAGTGTCTAACATAGACTATTAATCTTCCAGTACAGTGTCTAACATATTAATCTTCCAGTACAGTGTCTAACATAGGCTATTAATCTTCCACTACAGTGTCTAACATATTAATCTTCCAGTACAGTGTCTAACATAGGCTATCAGTCTTCCAGTACAGTGTCTAACATAGGCTATTAATCTTCCTGTACAGTGTCTAACATATTAATCTTCCAGTACAGTGTCTAACATAGACTATTAATCTTCCAGTACAGTGTCTAACATATTAATCTTCCAGTACAGTGTCTAACATAGGCTATTAATCTTCCACTACAGTGTCTAACATATTAATCTTCCAGTACAGTGTCTAACATAGGCTATCAGTCTTCCAGTACAGTGTCTAACATAGGCTATCAATCTTCCAGTACAGTGTCTAACATAGGCTATTAATCTTCCTATACAGTGTCTGACATATTAATCTTCCAGTACAGTGTCGAACATAGGCTATTAATCTTCCAGTACTGTGTCTAACATATTAATCTTCCACTACAGTGTCTAACATATGCTATTAATTTTCCATTACAGTGTCTAACATATTAATCCTCCATTACAGTGTCTAACATATTAATCTTCCAGTACAGTCTCTAACATATTAATCCTCTGGTGCAGTGTCTAACATACTAATCCTCTAGTATAGTGCCTAACATATTACTCCTCCAGTACAGTGTCTAACATAGGGTATTAATCTTCCAGTACAGTGTCTAACATATGCTATTAATCTTCCACTATAGTGTCTAACATATTAATCTTCCAGTACAGTGTCTAACATAGGCTATCAGTCTTCCAGTACAGTGTCTAACATGGGCTATTAATCTTCCTGTACAGTGTCTAACATATTAATCTTCCAGTACAGTGTCTAACATAGGCTATCAGTCTTCCAGTACAGTGTCTAACATAGGCTATTAATCTTCCTGTACAGTGTCTAACATATTACTCTTCCATTACAGTGTCTAACATTGGCTATTAATCTTCCTGTACAGTGTCTAACATATTAATCTTCCAGTACAGTGTCTAACATAGACTATTAATCTTCCAGTACAGTGTCTAACATATTAATCTTCCAGTACAGTGTCTAACATAGGCTATTAATCTTCCACTACAGTGTCTAACATATTAATCTTCCAGTACAGTGTCTAACATAGGCTATCAGTCTTCCAGTACAGTGTCTAACATAGGCTATTAATCTTCCTGTACAGTGTCTAACATATTAATCTTCCAGTACAGTGTCTAACATATTAATCCTCTAGTACAGTGTCTAACATATTAATCTTCCAGTACAGTGTCTAGCATAGGCTATTAATCTTCCACTACAGTGTCTAACATATGCTATTAATTTTCCATTACAGTGGCTAACATATTAATCCTCCATTACAGTGTCTAACATATTAATCTTCCAGTACAGTGTCTAACATATTAATCTTCCAGTACAGTGTCTAACATAGGCTATCAATCTCCCAGTACAGTGTCTAACATATGCTATTAATTTTCCATTACAGTGTCTAACATATTAATCCTCCATTACAGTGTCTAACATATTAATCTTCCAGTACAGTGTCTAACATATTAATCTTCCAGTACAGTGTTTAACATAAGCTATCAATCTTCCAGTACAGTGTCTAACATAGGCTATTAATCTTCCTGTACAGTGTCTAACATATTAATCTTCCAGTACAGTGTCTAACATAGACTATTAATCTTCCAGTACAGTGTCTAACATAGGCTATCAATCTTCCAGTACAGTGTCTAACATATGCTATTAATCTTCCACTATAGTGTCTAACATATTAATCTTCCAGTACAGTGTCTAACATATTAATCTTCCAGTACAGTGTCTAACATATTAATCTTCCAGTACAGTGTTTAACATAGGCTATTAATCTTCCAGCACAGTGCCTAGCATAGGCTAGTAATCTTCCAGTACAGTGTCTAACATATTAATTTTCCAGCACAGTGTCTAACATAGGCTATTAATCTTCCAGCACATTGTCGAAAATAGGCTATTAATCTTCCAGTACATTGTCTAACATATTAACCATCCAGTACAGTGTTTAACATAGGCTAGTAATCTTCCAGCACATTGCCTAACATAGGCTATTAATCTTCCAGCACAGTGTCTACCATATTAACCCTCTAGTACAGTGTCTAACATAGTAATCCTATAGTACAGTGTCTAACATATTAATCCTGTAGTATAGTGTCTAACATAGTAATCCTGTAGTACAGTGTCTAACATATTAATCATCCAGTACAGTGCCTAACATATTAATACTCTAGTGCAGTGTCTAACATAGGCTATTAATCTTCCAGTACAGTGTCTAACATAGGCTATCAATCTTCCAGTACAGTGTCTAACATAGACAACTAATCTTCCAGTACAGTGTCTAACATATTAATCGTCTAGTACAGTGCCTAACATATTAATACTCTAGTACAGTGTCTAACATAGGCTATTAATCTTCCAGTACAGTGTCTAACATAGGCTATCAATCTTCCAGTACAGTGTCTAACATAGGCTATTAATCTTCCAGTATAGTGTCTAACATATTAATCGTCTATTACAGTGTCTAACATAGGATATTAATCTTCCAGCACAGTGCCTAACATAGGCTATTAATCTTCCAGTACAGTGTCTAACATATTAACCATCCAGTACAGTGTTTAACATAGGCTACTAATCTTCCAGCACAGTGCCTAACATATTAATCATCCAGTACAGTGTCTAACATAGACTAATAATCTTCCAGTACAGTGTCTAACATATTAATCGTCTAGTACAGTGCATAACATATTAATCCTCTAGTACAGTGTCTAACATAGGCAATTAATCTTCCAGCTCAGTGCCTAACATAGGCTATTAATCTTCCAATACAGTGTCTAACATAGGCTATTAATCCTCTAGTACAGTGTCTAACATATTAATCTTCCAGTACATTGTCTAACATAGGCTATCAATCTTCCAATACAGTGCCTAACATAGGCTATTAATCCTCTAGTACAGTGTCTAACATATTAATCTTCCAGTACATTGTCTAACATAGGCTATCAATCTTCCAATACAGTGTCTAACATAGGCTATCAATCTTCCAGTACAGTGTCTAACATATTAACCATCCAGTACAGTGTCTAACATAGGCTATTAATCCTCCAGTACAGTGTCTAACATATTAATCTTCCAGTACAGTGTCTAACATAGGCTATCAATCTTCCAATACAGTGTCTAACATAGGCTATCAATCGTCCAATACAGTGTCTAACATAGGCTATCAATCTTCCAGTACAGTGTCTAACATATTAATCTTCCACTAAAGTGTCTAACATAGGCTATTAATCTTCCAGCACAGTGCCTAACATAGGCTATTAATCCTCTAGTACAGTGTCTAACATATTAATCTTCCAGTACAGTGTCTAACATAGGCTATTAATCTTCCAATACAGTGTCTAACATAGGCTATCAATCTTTCTTCCAATACAGTGTCTAACATAGGCTATCAATCTTCCAGTACAGTGTCTAACATATTAACCATCCAGTACAGTGTCTAACATAGGCTATTAATCTTCCAGTACAGTGTCTAACATAGGCTATCAATCTTCCAATACAGTGTCTAACATAGGCTATCAATCTTCCAATACAGTGTCTAACATAGGCTATCAATCTTCCAGTACAATGTCTAACATATTAACCATCCAGTACAGTGTCTAACATAGGCTATTAATCTTCCAGTACAGTGTCTAACATAGGCTATCAATCTTCCAATACAGTGTCTAACATAGGCTATCAATCTTCCAATACAGTGTCTAACATAGGCTATCAATCTTCCAGTACAGTGTCTAACATATTAACCATCCAGTACAGTGTCTAACATAGGCTATTAATCCTCCAGTACAGTGTCTAACATATTAATCTTCCACTAAAGTGTCTAACATAGGCTATTAATCTTCCAGTACAGTGTCTAACATAGGCTATTAATCTTCCAGTACAGTGTCTAACATATTAACCATCCAGTACAGTGTTTAACATAGGCTATTAATCTTCCAGCACAGTGCCTAACATAGGCTATTAATCTTCCAGCACAGTGCCTAACATAGGCTATTAATCCTCCAGTACAGTGTCTAACATATTAACCATCCAGTACATTGTCTAACATAGGCTATCAATCTTCCAATACAGTGTCTAACATAGGCTATCAATCTTCCAATACAGTGTCTAACATAGGCTATCAATCTTCCAGTACAGTGTCTAACATATTAACCATCCAGTACAGTGTCTAACATAGGCTATTAATCCTCCAGTACAGTGTCTAACATATTAATCTTCCACTAAAGTGTCTAACATAGGCTATTAATCTTCCAGTACAGTGTCTAACATATTAACCATCCAGTACAGTGTCTAACGTAGGCTATTAATCCTCCAGTACAGTGTCTAACATATGCTATTAATTTTCCATTAGAGTGTCTAACATATTAATCTTCCATAGGCAATTAATCTTCCAGTACAGTGTCTAACATATTAATCCTCTAGCACCGTGTCTAACAAATTAATCCTCTAGTACAGTGTCTAACTTAGGCAATTAATCTTCCAGTACACTGTCTAAAATATGCTATTAATTTCCCATTAGAGTGTCTAACATAGTAATCTTCCAGTACAGTGTCTAACATATTAATCTTCCAGTGCAGTGTCTAACATAGGCTATCAGTCTTCCAGTACAGTGTCTAACATAGGCTATTAATCTTCCACTTCATTGTCTAACATATTAATCCTCCAGTACAGTGTCTAATATATTAATCCTCCAGTACAGTGTCTAACATAAGCTATTAATCTTCCACCAAAGTGTCTAACATAGGCTATTAATCCTCTAGTACAGTGTCTAACTTAGGCCATTAATCTTCTAGTGCAGTGTCTAACATAGGCTACCAATCTTCCAGTACAGTGTCTAACATATGCTATTAATTTTCCATTACAGTGTCTAACATATTAATCTTCCAGTACAGTGTCTAACATATTGATCTTCCAGTACAGTGTCTAACATAGGCTATCAGTCTTCCAGTACAGTGTCTAACATATTAATCTTCCAGTACAGTGTCTAACATATGCTATTAATCGTCCAGTACAGTATCTAACATATTAATCTTCCAGTACAGTGTCTAGCATAGGCTATTAATCTTCCACTACAGTGTCTAACATATGCTATTAATTTTCCATTACAATGTCTAACATATTAATCCTCCATTACAGTGTCTAACATATTAATCTTCCAGTACAGTGTCTAACATATTAATCCTCTGGCGCAGTGTCTAACATACTAATTCTCTAGTATAGTGCCTAACATATTACTCCTCCAGTACAGTGTCTAACATAGGGTATTAATCTTCCAGTACAGTGTCTGACATATTAATCCTCTTGTACAGTCTCTAACATATTAATCCTCTAGTACAGTGTCTAACATATTACTCTTCCAGTATAGTATCTAGCATAGTATATTAATCTTCCAGTACAGTGTATAACATAGTAATCTTCCAGTACAGTGTCTAACATATTAATCCTCTAGTACAGTTTCTAACATATTAATCCTCTAGTACAGTGCCTAACATATTAATCGCTTAGTACCATGTCTAACATATTAATCCTCTAGTACAGTGTCGAACATACGCTATTAATCTTCCAGTACAGTGTCTAAAACATTAATCTTCCAGTACAGTGTCTAACATATTAGTCTTCCAATACAGTGTCTAACATTAATCCTCTAGTACTGTAGCTAACATATTAATCGCTTAGTACAGTGTCTAACATATTAATCCTCTGGTACAATGTCTAACATAGGCTATTTATCCTCCACTACAGTGTCTAACATAGTAATCCTCTAGTATAGTGTCTAACATATTAATCATCCAGTACAGTATCTAACATATTAATCCTCTAGTACAGGGTCTAACATATTAATCATCCAGTACAGTGTCTAACAAATTAATCCTCTAGTGCAGTGTCTAACAGAGCCTATTAATCTTCCAGTACAGTGTCTAACATATTAATCCTCTAGTACAGTGTCTAACATATTAATGCTCTAGTACAGTCACTAACATATTACTCCTCTAGTACAGTGCCTAACATATTAATCATCCAGTACAGTGTCTAATATAGTAATCCTCTAGTGCAGTGTCTAACACAGCCTATTAATCTTCCAGTACAGTATCTAACATATTAATCTTCTAGTACAGTGTCTAACATATTAATCCTCTAGTACAGTGTCCAACATAGTAATCCTCTAGTACAGTGTCTAACATATAAATCATCCAGGACAGTGTTTAACATATTAATCCTCTATAGCAGTGTCTAACATAGCCTATTAATCTTCCAGTACAGTGTCTAACACATTAATCATCCAGTACAGTGTCTAACATATTACTCCTCCAGTACAGGGTCTAACAAGGGCTATTAATCTTCCAGTACAGTCTCTAACATATTAAACCTCTAGTACATTATCTAACATATTAATCTTCCAGTACAGTATCTAGCATAGGCTATTAATCTTCTAGTACAGTGTCTAGCATATTAATCTTCCAGTACAGTGTCTAACATAGGCAATTAATCTTCCAGTACAGTGTCTAACATATTAATCCTCTAGCACGTGTCTAACAAATTAATCCTCTAGTACAGTGTCTAACTTAGGCAATTAATCTTCCAGTACACTGTGTAACATATGCTATTAATTTTCCATTACAGTGTCTAACATATTAATCTTCCAGTACTGTGTCTAACATATTAATCTTCCAGTGCAGTGTCTAACATAGGCTATCAGTCTTCCAGTACAGTGTCTAACATAGGCTATTAATCTTCCTGTACAGTGTCTAACATATTAATCCTCCAGTACACTGTCTAACATATTAATGCTCCAGTACAGCGTCCAATATAGGCTATTAATCCTCCACTTCATTGTCTAACAAAGTAATCCTCCAGTACGGTGTCTAATATATTAATCCTCCAGTATTCTCTAACATACGCTATTAATCTTCCACCAAAGTGTCTAACATAGGCTATTAATCCTCTAGTACAGTGTCTAACTTAGGCCATTAATCTTCTAGTGCAGTGTCTAACATAGGCTATCAATCTTCCAGTACAGTGTCTAACATAGGCTATTAATCTTCACATACAGTGTCTGACATTTTAATCGTCCAGTACAGTGTCGAACATAGGCTATTAATCTTCCAGTACTGTGTCTAACATATTAATCTTCCACTACAGTGTCTAACATATGCTATTAATTTTCCATTACAGTGTCTAACATATTAATTCTCCATTACAGTGTCTAACATATTAATCTTCCAGTACAGTGTCTAACATATTAATCCTCTGGTGCAGTGTCTAACATACTAATCATCTAGTATAGTGCCTAACATATTACTCCTCCAGTACAGTGTCTAACATAGGGTATTAATCTTCCAGTACAGTGTCTAACATATGCTATTAATCTTCCACTATAGTGTCTAACATATTAATCTTCCAGTACAGTGTCTAACATAGGCTATCAGTCTTCCAGTACAGTGTCTAACATGGGCTATTAATCTTCCTGTACAGTGTCTAACATATTAATCTTCCAGTACAGTGTCTAACATATTAATCCTCTAGCACTGTGTCTAACATATTAATCCTCTAGTACAGTGTCTAACTTAGGCCATTAATCTTCTAGTGCAGTGTCTAACATAGGCTATCAATCTTTTAGTACAGTGTCTAACATATGCTATTGATTTTCCATTACAGTGTCTAACATATTAATCTTCCAGTACAGTGTCTAACATATTTATCTTCCAGTACAGTGTCTAACATATCAATCTTCCTGTACAGTGTCTAACATATTAATCTTCCATTACAATGTCTAACATTGGCTATTAATCTTCCTGTACAGTGTCTAACATATTAATCCTCCAGTACAGTGTCTAACATAGACTATTAATCTTCCAGTACAGTGTCTAACATAGGCTATCAATCTTCCAGTACAGTGTCTAACATATGCTATTAATTTTCCACTACAGTGTCTAACATATTAATCTTCCAGTACAGTGTCTAACATAGGCTATCAGTCTTCCAGTACAGTGTCTAACATTGGCTATTAATCTTCCTGTACAGTGTCTAACATATTAATCTTCCAGTACAGTGTCTAACATATTAATCATCTAGTACAGTGTCTAACATATTAATCTTCCAGTACAGTGTCTAGCATAGGCTATTAATCTTCCACTACAGTGTCTAACATATGCTACTAATTTTCCATTACAGTGTCTAACATATTAATCCTCCATTACAGTGTCTAACATATAAATCTTCCAGTACAGTGTCTAACATATTAATCTTCCAGTACAGTGTCTAACATAGGCTATCAGTCTTCCAGTACAGTGTCTAACATAGGCTATTAATCTTCCTGTACAGTGTCTAACATAGGCTATTAATCTTCCTGTACAGTGTCTAACATATTAATCTTCCAGTACAGTGTCTAACATAGACTATTAATCTTCCAGTACAGTGTCTAACATAGGCTATCAATCTTCCAGTACAGTGTCTAACATATGCTATTAATCTTCCACTATAGTGTCTAACATATTAATCTTCCAGTACAGTGTCTAACATAGGCTATCAGTCTGCCAGTACAGTGTCAAACATAGGCTATTAATCTTCCTGTACAGGGTCTAACATATTAATCTTCCAGTACAGTGTCTAACATATTAATCCTCTAGTACAGTGTCTAACATATCAATCTTCCAGTACAGTGTCTAGCATAGGCTATTAATCTTCCACTACAGTGTCTAACATATGCTATTAATTTTCCATTACAGTGGCTAACATATTAATCCTCCATTACAGTGTCTAACATATTAATCTTCCAGTACAGTGTCTAACATATTAATCTTCCAGTACAGTGTCTAACATAGGCTATCAATCTTCCAGTACAGTGTCTAACATATGCTATTAATTTTCCATTACAGTGTCTAACATATTAATCCTCCATTACAGTGTCTAACATATTAATCTTCCAGTACAGTGTCTAACATATTAATCTTCCAGTACAGTGTTTAACATAGGCTATCAATCTTCCAGTACAGTGTCTAACCTAGGCTATTAATCTTCCTGTACAGTGTCTAACATATTAATCTTCCAGTACAGTGTCTAACATAGACTATTAATCTTCCAGTACAGTGTCTAACATATGCTATCAATCTTCCAGTACAGTGTCTAACATATGCTATTAATCTTCCACTATAGTGTCTAACATATTAATCTTCCAGTACAGTGTCTAACATAGGCTATCAGTCTTCCAGTACAGTGTCTAACATGGGCTATTAATCTTCCTGTACAGTGTCTAACATAGTAATCTTCCAGTACAGTGTCTAACATATTAATCCTCTAGCACTGTGTCTAACATATTAATCCTCTAGTACAGTGTCTAACTTAGGCCATTAATCTTCTAGTGCAGTGTCTAACATAGGCTATCAATCTTTCAGTACAGTGTCTAACATTTGCTATTGATTTTCCATTACAGTGTCTAACATATTAATCTTCCAGTACAGTGTCTAACATATTAATCTTCCAGTACAGTGTCTAACATATTAATCTTCCTGTACAGTGTCTAACATATTAATCTTCCATTACAGTGTCTAACATTGGCTATTAATCTTCATGTACAGTGTCTAACATAGACTATTAATCTTCCAGTACAGTGTCTAACATAGGCTATCAATCTTCCAGTACAGTGTCTAACATATGCTATTAATCTTCCACTACAGTGTCTAACATATTAATCTTCCAGTACAGTGTCTAACATAGGCTATCAGTCTTCCAGTACAGTGTCTAACATGGGCTATTAATCTTCCTGTACAGTGTCTAACATATTAATCTTCCAGGACAGTGTCTAACATATTAATCATCTAGTACAGTGTCTAACATATTAATCTTCCAGTACAGTGTCTAGCATAGGCTATTAATCTTCCACTACAGTGTCTAACATATGCTACTAATTTTCCATTACAGTGTCTAACATATTAATCCTCCATTACAGTGTCTAACATATAAATCTTCCAGTACAGTGTCTAACATATTAATCTTCCAGTACAGTGTCTAACATAGGCTATCAGTCTTCCAGTACAGTGTCTAACATAGGCTATTAATCTTCCTGTACAGTGTCTAACATATTACTCTTCCATTACAGTGTCTAACATTGGCTATTAATCTTCCTGTACAGTGTCTAACATATTAATCTTCCAGTACAGTGTCTAACATAGACTATTAATCTTCCAGTACAGTGTCTAACATAGTAATCTTCCAGTACAGTGTCTAACATAGGCTATTAATCTTCCACTACAGTGTCTAACATATTAATCTTCCAGTACAGTGTCTAACATAGGCTATCAGTCTTCCAGTACAGTGTCTAACATAGGCTATTAATCTTCCTGTACAGTGTCTAACATATTAATCTTCCAGTACAGTGTCTAACATATTAATCCTCTAGTACAGTGTCTAACATATTAATCTTCCAGTACAGTGTCTAGCATAGGCTATTAATCTTCCACTACAGTGTCTAACATATGCTATTAATTTTCCATTACAGTGGCTAACATATTAATCCTCCATTACAGTGTCTAACATATTAATCTTCCAGTACAGTGTCTAACATATTAATCTTCCAGTACAGTGTTTAACATAGGCTATCAATCTTCCAGTACAGTGTCTAACATATGCTATACATTTTCCATTACAGTGTCTAACATATTAATCCTCCATTACAGTGTCTAACATATTAATCTTCCAGTACAGTGTCTAACATATTAATCTTCCAGTACAGTGTTTAACATAGGCTATCAATCTTCCAGTACAGTGTCTAACATAGGCTATTAATCTTCCTGTACAGTGTCTAACATATTAATCTTCCAGTACAGTGTCTAACATAGACTATTAATCTTCCAGTACAGTGTCTAACATAGGCTATCAATCTTCCAGTACAGTGTCTAACATATGCTATTAATCTTCCACTATAGTGTCTAACATATTAATCTTCCAGTACAGTGTCTAACATAGGCTATCAGTCTGCCAGGACAGTGTCAAACATAGGCTATTAATCTTCCTGCACAGTGTCTAACATAGTAATCTTCCAGTACAGTGTCTAACATATTAATCCTCTAGTACAGTGTCTAACATATCAATCTTCCAGTACAGTGTCTAGCATAGGCTATTAATCTTCCACTACAGTGTCTAACATATGCTATTAATTTTCCATTACAGTGGCTAACATATTAATCCTCCATTACAGTGTCTAACATATTAATCTTCCAGTACAGTGTCTAACATATTAATCTTCCAGTACAGTGTCTAACATAGGCTATCAATCTTCCAGTACAGTGTCTAACATATGCTATTAATTTTCCATTACAGTGTCTAACATATTAATCCTCCATTACAGTGTCTAACATATTAATCTTCCAGTACAGTGTCTAACATATTAATCTTCCAGTACAGTGTTTAACATAGGCTTTCAATCTTCCAGTACAGTGTCTAACATAGGCTATTAATCTTCCTGTACAGTGTCTAACATATTAATCTTCCAGTACAGTGTCTAACATAGACTATTAATCTTCCAGTACAGTGTCTAACATAGGCTATCAATCTTCCAGTACAGTGTCTAACATATGCTATTAATCTTCCACTATAGTGTCTAACATATTAATCTACCAGTACAGTGTCTAACATAGGCTATCAGTCTTCCAGTACAGTGTCTAACATGGGCTATTAATCTTCCTGTACAGTGTCTAACATATTAATCTTCCAGTACAGTGTCTAACATATTAATCCTCTAGTACAGTGTCTAACATATTAATCTTCCAGTACAGTGTCTAGCATAGGCTATTAATCTTCCACTACAGTGTCTAACATATGCTATTAATTTTCCATTACAGTGTCTAACATATTAATCCTCCATTACAGTGTCTAACATATTAATCTTCCAGTACAGTGTCTAACATATTAATCTTCCAGTACAGTGTCTAACATAGGCTATCAGTCTTCCAGTACAGTGTCTAACATAGGCTATTAGTCTTCCTGTACAGTGTCTAACATATTAATCTTCCATTACAGTGTCTAACATTGGCTATTAATCTTCCTGCACAGTGTCTAACATAGTAATCTTCCAGTACAGTGTCTAACATATTAATCCTCTAGTACAGTGTCTAACATATCAATCTTCCAGTACAGTGTCTAGCATAGGCTATTAATCTTCCAGTACAGTGTCTAACATAGGCTATTAATCTTCCAGTACAGTGTCTAACATAGGCTATTAATCTTCACATACAGTGTCTGACATATTAATCGTCCAGTACAGTGTCGAACATAGGCTATTAATCTTCCAGTACAGTGTCTAACATATTAATCTTCCACTACAGTGTCTAACATATGCTATTAATTTTCCATTACAGTGTCTAACATATTAATCCTCCATTACAGTGTCTAACATATTAATCTTCCAGTACAGTGTCTAACATATTAATCCTCTGGTGCAGTGTCTAACATACTAATCATCTAGTATAGTGCCTAACATATTACTCCTCCAGTACAGTGTCTAACATAGGGTATTAATCTTCCAGTACAGTGTCTAACATATGCTATTAATCTTCCACTATAGTGTCTAACATATTAATCTTCCAGTACAGTGTCTAACATAGGCTATCAGTCTTCCAGTACAGTGTCTAACATGGGCTATTAATCTTCCTGTACAGTGTCTAACATATTAATCTTCCAGTACAGTGTCTAACATATTAATCCTCTAGCACTGTGTCTAACATATTAATCCTCTAGTACAGTGTCTAACTTAGGCCATTAATCTTCTAGTGCAGTGTCTAACATAGGCTATCAATCTTTTAGTACAGTGTCTAACATATGCTATTGATTTTCCATTACAGTGTCTAACATATTAATCTTCCAGTACAGTGTCTAACATATTTATCTTCCAGTACAGTGTCTAACATATCAATCTTCCTGTACAGTGTCTAACATATTAATCTTCCATTACAATGTCTAACATTGGCTATTAATCTTCCTGTACAGTGTCTAACATATTAATCCTCCAGTACAGTGTCTAACATAGACTATTAATCTTCCAGTACAGTGTCTAACATAGGCTATCAATCTTCCAGTACAGTGTCTAACATATGCTATTAATTTTCCACTACAGTGTCTAACATATTAATCTTCCAGTACAGTGTCTAACATAGGCTATCAGTCTTCCAGTACAGTGTCTAACATTGGCTATTAATCTTCCTGTACAGTGTCTAACATATTAATCTTCCAGTACAGTGTCTAACATATTAATCATCTAGTACAGTGTCTAACATATTAATCTTCCAGTACAGTGTCTAGCATAGGCTATTAATCTTCCACTACAGTGTCTAACATATGCTACTAATTTTCCATTACAGTGTCTAACATATTAATCCTCCATTACAGTGTCTAACATATAAATCTTCCAGTACAGTGTCTAACATATTAATCTTCCAGTACAGTGTCTAACATAGGCTATCAGTCTTCCAGTACAGTGTCTAACATAGGCTATTAATCTTCCTGTACAGTGTCTAACATAGGCTATTAATCTTCCTGTACAGTGTCTAACATATTAATCTTCCAGTACAGTGTCTAACATAGACTATTAATCTTCCAGTACAGTGTCTAACATAGGCTATCAATCTTCCAGTACAGTGTCTAACATATGCTATTAATCTTCCACTATAGTGTCTAACATATTAATCTTCCAGTACAGTGTCTAACATAGGCTATCAGTCTGCCAGTACAGTGTCAAACATAGGCTATTAATCTTCCTGTACAGGGTCTAACATATTAATCTTCCAGTACAGTGTCTAACATATTAATCCTCTAGTACAGTGTCTAACATATCAATCTTCCAGTACAGTGTCTAGCATAGGCTATTAATCTTCCACTACAGTGTCTAACATATGCTATTAATTTTCCATTACAGTGGCTAACATATTAATCCTCCATTACAGTGTCTAACATATTAATCTTCCAGTACAGTGTCTAACATATTAATCTTCCAGTACAGTGTCTAACATTGGCTATCAATCTTCCAGTACAGTGTCTAACATATGCTATTAATTTTCCATTACAGTGTCTAACATATTAATCCTCCATTACAGTGTCTAACATATTAATCTTCCAGTACAGTGTCTAACATATTAATCTTCCAGTACAGTGTTTAACATAGGCTATCAATCTTCCAGTACAGTGTCTAACCTAGGCTATTAATCTTCCTGTACAGTGTCTAACATATTAATCTTCCAGTACAGTGTCTAACATAGACTATTAATCTTCCAGTACAGTGTCTAACATAGGCTATCAATCTTCCAGTACAGTGTCTAACATATGCTATTAATCTTCCACTATAGTGTCTAACATATTAATCTTCCAGTACAGTGTCTAACATAGGCTATCAGTCTTCCAGTACAGTGTCTAACATGGGCTATTAATCTTCCTGTACAGTGTCTAACATAGTAATCTTCCAGTACAGTGTCTAACATATTAATCCTCTAGCACTGTGTCTAACATATTAATCCTCTAGTACAGTGTCTAACTTAGGCCATTAATCTTCTAGTGCAGTGTCTAACATAGGCTATCAATCTTTCAGTACAGTGTCTAACATTTGCTATTGATTTTCCATTACAGTGTCTAACATATTAATCTTCCAGTACAGTGTCTAACATATTAATCTTCCAGTACAGTGTCTAACATATTAATCTTCCTGTACAGTGTCTAACATATTAATCTTCCATTACAGTGTCTAACATATGCTATTAATCTTCCACTACAGTGTCTAACATATTAATCTTCCAGTACAGTGTCTAACATAGGCTATCAGTCTTCCAGTACAGTGTCTAACATGGGCTATTAATCTTCCTGTACAGTGTCTAACATATTAATCTTCCAGGACAGTGTCTAACATATTAATCATCTAGTACAGTGTCTAACATATTAATCTTCCAGTACAGTGTCTAGCATAGGCTATTAATCTTCCACTACAGTGTCTAACATATGCTACTAATTTTCCATTACAGTGTCTAACATATTAATCCTCCATTACAGTGTCTAACATATAAATCTTCCAGTACAGTGTCTAACATATTAATCTTCCAGTACAGTGTCTAACATAGGCTATCAGTCTTCCAGTACAGTGTCTAACATAGGCTATTAATCTTCCTGTACAGTGTCTAACATATTACTCTTCCATTACAGTGTCTAACATTGGCTATTAATCTTCCTGTACAGTGTCTAACATATTAATCTTCCAGTACAGTGTCTAACATAGACTATTAATCTTCCAGTACAGTGTCTAACATAGTAATCTTCCAGTACAGTGTCTAACATAGGCTATTAATCTTCCACTACAGTGTCTAACATATTAATCTTCCAGTACAGTGTCTAACATAGGCTATCAGTCTTCCAGTACAGTGTCTAACATAGGCTATTAATCTTCCTGTACAGTGTCTAACATATTAATCTTCCAGTACAGTGTCTAACATATTAATCCTCTAGTACAGTGTCTAACATATTAATCTTCCAGTACAGTGTCTAGCATAGGCTATTAATCTTCCACTACAGTGTCTAACATATGCTATTAATTTTCCATTACAGTGGCTAACATATTAATCCTCCATTACAGTGTCTAACATATTAATCTTCCAGTACAGTGTCTAACATATTAATCTTCCAGTACAGTGTTTAACATAGGCTATCAATCTTCCAGTACAGTGTCAAACATATGCTATACATTTTCCATTACAGTGTCTAACATATTAATCCTCCATTACAGTGTCTAACATATTAATCTTCCAGTACAGTGTCTAACATATTAATCTTCCAGTACAGTGTTTAACATAGGCTATCAATCTTCCAGTACAGTGTCTAACATAGGCTATTAATCTTCCTGTACAGTGTCTAACATATTAATCTTCCAGTACAGTGTCTAACATAGACTATTAATCTTCCAGTACAGTGTCTAACATAGGCTATCAATCTTCCAGTACAGTGTCTAACATATGCTATTAATCTTCCACTATAGTGTCTAACATATTAATCTTCCAGTACAGTGTCTAACATAGGCTATCAGTCTGCCAGGACAGTGTCAAACATAGGCTATTAATCTTCCTGCACAGTGTCTAACATAGTAATCTTCCAGTACAGTGTCTAACATATTAATCCTCTAGTACAGTGTCTAACATATCAATCTTCCAGTACAGTGTCTAGCATAGGCTATTAATCTTCCACTACAGTGTCTAACATATGCTATTAATTTTCCATTACAGTGGCTAACATATTAATCCTCCATTACAGTGTCTAACATATTAATCTTCCAGTACAGTGTCTAACATATTAATCTTCCAGTACAGTGTCTAACATAGGCTATCAATCTTCCAGTACAGTGTCTAACATATGCTATTAATTTTCCATTACAGTGTCTAACATATTAATCCTCCATTACAGTGTCTAACATATTAATCTTCCAGTACAGTGTCTAACATATTAATCTTCCAGTACAGTGTTTAACATAGGCTTTCAATCTTCCAGTACAGTGTCTAACATAGGCTATTAATCTTCCTGTACAGTGTCTAACATATTAATCTTCCAGTACAGTGTCTAACATAGACTATTAATCTTCCAGTACAGTGTCTAACATAGGCTATCAATCTTCCAGTACAGTGTCTAACATATGCTATTAATCTTCCACTATAGTGTCTAACATATTAATCTACCAGTACAGTGTCTAACATAGGCTATCAGTCTTCCAGTACAGTGTCTAACATGGGCTATTAATCTTCCTGTACAGTGTCTAACATATTAATCTTCCAGTACAGTGTCTAACATATTAATCCTCTAGTACAGTGTCTAACATATTAATCTTCCAGTACAGTGTCTAGCATAGGCTATTAATCTTCCACTACAGTGTCTAACATATGCTATTAATTTTCCATTACAGTGTCTAACATATTAATCCTCCATTACAGTGTCTAACATATTAATCTTCCAGTACAGTGTCTAACATATTAATCTTCCAGTACAGTGTCTAACATAGGCTATCAGTCTTCCAGTACAGTGTCTAACATAGGCTATTAGTCTTCCTGTACAGTGTCTAACATATTAATCTTCCATTACAGTGTCTAACATTGGCTATTAATCTTCCTGCACAGTGTCTAACATAGTAATCTTCCAGTACAGTGTCTAACATATTAATCCTCTAGTACAGTGTCTAACATATCAATCTTCCAGTACAGTGTCTAGCATAGGCTATTAATCTTCCAGTACAGTGTCTAACATAGGCTATTAATCTTCCAGTACAGTGTCTAACATAGGCTATTAATCTTCACATACAGTGTCTGACATATTAATCGTCCAGTACAGTGTCGAACATAGGCTATTAATCTTCCAGTACTGTGTCTAACATATTAATCTTCCACTACAGTGTCTAACATATGCTATTAATTTTCCATTACAGTGTCTAACATATTAATCCTCCATTACAGTGTCTAACATATTAATCTTCCAGTACAGTGTCTAACATATTAATCCTCTGGTGCAGTGTCTAACATACTAATCATCTAGTATAGTGCCTAACATATTACTCCTCCAGTACAGTGTCTAACATAGGGTATTAATCTTCCAGTACAGTGTCTAACATATGCTATTAATCTTCCACTATAGTGTCTAACATATTAATCTTCCAGTACAGTGTCTAACATAGGCTATCAGTCTTCCAGTACAGTGTCTAACATGGGCTATTAATCTTCCTGTACAGTGTCTAACATATTAATCTTCCAGTACAGTGTCTAACATATTAATCCTCTAGCACTGTGTCTAACATATTAATCCTCTAGTACAGTGTCTAACTTAGGCCATTAATCTTCTAGTGCAGTGTCTAACATAGGCTATCAATCTTTTAGTACAGTGTCTAACATATGCTATTGATTTTCCATTACAGTGTCTAACATATTAATCTTCCAGTACAGTGTCTAACATATTTATCTTCCAGTACAGTGTCTAACATATCAATCTTCCTGTACAGTGTCTAACATATTAATCTTCCATTACAATGTCTAACATTGGCTATTAATCTTCCTGTACAGTGTCTAACATATTAATCCTCCAGTACAGTGTCTAACATAGACTATTAATCTTCCAGTACAGTGTCTAACATAGGCTATCAATCTTCCAGTACAGTGTCTAACATATGCTATTAATTTTCCACTACAGTGTCTAACATATTAATCTTCCAGTACAGTGTCTAACATAGGCTATCAGTCTTCCAGTACAGTGTCTAACATTGGCTATTAATCTTCCTGTACAGTGTCTAACATATTAATCTTCCAGTACAGTGTCTAACATATTAATCATCTAGTACAGTGTCTAACATATTAATCTTCCAGTACAGTGTCTAGCATAGGCTATTAATCTTCCACTACAGTGTCTAACATATGCTACTAATTTTCCATTACAGTGTCTAACATATTAATCCTACATTACAGTGTCTAACATATAAATCTTCCAGTACAGTGTCTAACATATTAATCTTCCAGTACAGTGTCTAACATAGGCTATCAGTCTTCCAGTACAGTGTCTAACATAGGCTATTAATCTTCCTGTACAGTGTCTAACATAGGCTATTAATCTTCCTGTACAGTGTCTAACATATTAATCTTCCAGTACAGTGTCTAACATAGACTATTAATCTTCCAGTACAGTGTCTAACATAGGCTATCAATCTTCCAGTACAGTGTCTAACATATGCTATTAATCTTCCACTATAGTGTCTAACATATTAATCTTCCAGTACAGTGTCTAACATAGGCTATCAGTCTGCCAGTACAGTGTCAAACATAGGCTATTAATCTTCCTGTACAGGGTCTAACATATTAATCTTCCAGTACAGTGTCTAACATATTAATCCTCTAGTACAGTGTCTAACATATCAATCTTCCAGTACAGTGTCTAGCATAGGCTATTAATCTTCCACTACAGTGTCTAACATATGCTATTAATTTTCCATTACAGTGGCTAACATATTAATCCTCCATTACAGTGTCTAACATATTAATCTTCCAGTACAGTGTCTAACATATTAATCTTCCAGTACAGTGTCTAACATTGGCTATCAATCTTCCAGTACAGTGTCTAACATATGCTATTAATTTTCCATTACAGTGTCTAACATATTAATCCTCCATTACAGTGTCTAACATATTAATCTTCCAGTACAGTGTCTAACATATTAATCTTCCAGTACAGTGTTTAACATAGGCTATCAATCTTCCAGTACAGTGTCTAACCTAGGCTATTAATCTTCCTGTACAGTGTCTAACATATTAATCTTCCAGTACAGTGTCTAACATAGACTATTAATCTTCCAGTACAGTGTCTAACATAGGCTATCAATCTTCCAGTACAGTGTCTAACATATGCTATTAATCTTCCACTATAGTGTCTAACATATTAATCTTCCAGTACAGTGTCTAACATAGGCTATCAGTCTTCCAGTACAGTGTCTAACATGGGCTATTAATCTTCCTGTACAGTGTCTAACATAGTAATCTTCCAGTACAGTGTCTAACATATTAATCCTCTAGCACTGTGTCTAACATATTAATCCTCTAGTACAGTGTCTAACTTAGGCCATTAATCTTCTAGTGCAGTGTCTAACATAGGCTATCAATCTTTCAGTACAGTGTCTAACATTTGCTATTGATTTTCCATTACAGTGTCTAACATATTAATCTTCCAGTACAGTGTCTAACATATTAATCTTCCAGTACAGTGTCTAACATATTAATCTTCCTGTACAGTGTCTAACATATTAATCTTCCATTACAGTGTCTAACATTGGCTATTAATCTTCATGTACAGTGTCTAACATAGACTATTAATCTTCCAGTACAGTGTCTAACATAGGCTATCAATCTTCCAGTACAGTGTCTAACATATGCTATTAATCTTCCACTACAGTGTCTAACATATTAATCTTCCAGTACAGTGTCTAACATAGGCTATCAGTCTTCCAGTACAGTGTCTAACATGGGCTATTAATCTTCCTGTACAGTGTCTAACATATTAATCTTCCAGGACAGTGTCTAACATATTAATCATCTAGTACAGTGTCTAACATATTAATCTTCCAGTACAGTGTCTAGCATAGGCTATTAATCTTCCACTACAGTGTCTAACATATGCTACTAATTTTCCATTACAGTGTCTAACATATTAATCCTCCATTACAGTGTCTAACATATAAATCTTCCAGTACAGTGTCTAACATATTAATCTTCCAGTACAGTGTCTAACATAGGCTATCAGTCTTCCAGTACAGTGTCTAACATAGGCTATTAATCTTCCTGTACAGTGTCTAACATATTACTCTTCCATTACAGTGTCTAACATTGGCTATTAATCTTCCTGTACAGTGTCTAACATATTAATCTTCCAGTACAGTGTCTAACATAGACTATTAATCTTCCAGTACAGTGTCTAACATAGTAATCTTCCAGTACAGTGTCTAACATAGGCTATTAATCTTCCACTACAGTGTCTAACATATTAATCTTCCAGTACAGTGTCTAACATAGGCTATCAGTCTTCCAGTACAGTGTCTAACATAGGCTATTAATCTTCCTGTACAGTGTCTAACATATTAATCTTCCAGTACAGTGTCTAACATATTAATCCTCTAGTACAGTGTCTAACATATTAATCTTCCAGTACAGTGTCTAGCATAGGCTATTAATCTTCCACTACAGTGTCTAACATATGCTATTAATTTTCCATTACAGTGGCTAACATATTAATCCTCCATTACAGTGTCTAACATATTAATCTTCCAGTACAGTGTCTAACATATTAATCTTCCAGTACAGTGTTTAACATAGGCTATCAATCTTCCAGTACAGTGTCAAACATATGCTATACATTTTCCATTACAGTGTCTAACATATTAATCCTCCATTACAGTGTCTAACATATTAATCTTCCAGTACAGTGTCTAACATATTAATCTTCCAGTACAGTGTTTAACATAGGCTATCAATCTTCCAGTACAGTGTCTAACATAGGCTATTAATCTTCCTGTACAGTGTCTAACATATTAATCTTCCAGTACAGTGTCTAACATAGACTATTAATCTTCCAGTACAGTGTCTAACATAGGCTATCAATCTTCCAGTACAGTGTCTAACATATGCTATTAATCTTCCACTATAGTGTCTAACATATTAATCTTCCAGTACAGTGTCTAACATAGGCTATCAGTCTGCCAGGACAGTGTCAAACATAGGCTATTAATCTTCCTGCACAGTGTCTAACATAGTAATCTTCCAGTACAGTGTCTAACATATTAATCCTCTAGTACAGTGTCTAACATATCAATCTTCCAGTACAGTGTCTAGCATAGGCTATTAATCTTCCACTACAGTGTCTAACATATGCTATTAATTTTCCATTACAGTGGCTAACATATTAATCCTCCATTACAGTGTCTAACATATTAATCTTCCAGTACAGTGTCTAACATATTAATCTTCCAGTACAGTGTCTAACATAGGCTATCAATCTTCCAGTACAGTGTCTAACATATGCTATTAATTTTCCATTACAGTGTCTAACATATTAATCCTCCATTACAGTGTCTAACATATTAATCTTCCAGTACAGTGTCTAACATATTAATCTTCCAGTACAGTGTTTAACATAGGCTTTCAATCTTCCAGTACAGTGTCTAACATAGGCTATTAATCTTCCTGTACAGTGTCTAACATATTAATCTTCCAGTACAGTGTCTAACATAGACTATTAATCTTCCAGTACAGTGTCTAACATAGGCTATCAATCTTCCAGTACAGTGTCTAACATATGCTATTAATCTTCCACTATAGTGTCTAACATATTAATCTACCAGTACAGTGTCTAACATAGGCTATCAGTCTTCCAGTACAGTGTCTAACATGGGCTATTAATCTTCCTGTACAGTGTCTAACATATTAATCTTCCAGTACAGTGTCTAACATATTAATCCTCTAGTACAGTGTCTAACATATTAATCTTCCAGTACAGTGTCTAGCATAGGCTATTAATCTTCCACTACAGTGTCTAACATATGCTATTAATTTTCCATTACAGTGTCTAACATATTAATCCTCCATTACAGTGTCTAACATATTAATCTTCCAGTACAGTGTCTAACATATTAATCTTCCAGTACAGTGTCTAACATAGGCTATCAGTCTTCCAGTACAGTGTCTAACATAGGCTATTAGTCTTCCTGTACAGTGTCTAACATATTAATCTTCCATTACAGTGTCTAACATTGGCTATTAATCTTCCTGCACAGTGTCTAACATAGTAATCTTCCAGTACAGTGTCTAACATATTAATCCTCTAGTACAGTGTCTAACATATCAATCTTCCAGTACAGTGTCTAGCATAGGCTATTAATCTTCCACTACAGTGTCTAACATATGCTATTAATTTTCCATTACAGTGGCTAACATATTAATCCTCCATTACAGTGTCTAACATATTAATCTTCCAGTACAGTGTCTAACATATTAATCTTCCAGTACAGTGTCTAACATAGGCTATCAATCTTCCAGTACAGTGTCTAACATATGCTATTAATTTTCCATTACAGTGTCTAACATATTAATCCTCCATTACAGTGTCTAACATATTAATCTTCCAGTACAGTGTCTAACATATTAATCTTCCAGTACAGTGTTTTACATAGGCTATCAATCTTCCAGTACAGTGTCTAACATAGGCTATTAATCTTCCTGTACAGTGTCTAACATATTAATCTTCCAGTACAGTGTCTAACATAGACTATTAATCTTCCAGTACAGTGTCTAACATAGGCTATCAATCTTCCAGTACAGTGTCTAACATATGCTATTAATCTTCCACTATAGTGTCTAACATATTAATCTTCCAGTACAGTGTCTAACATAGGCTATCAGTCTTCCAGTACAGTGTCTAACATGGGCTATTAATCTTCCTGTACAGTGTCTAACATATTAATCTTCCAGTACAGTGTCTAACATATTAATCCTCTAGTACAGTGTCTAACATATTAATCTTCCAGTACAGTGTCTAGCATAGGCTATTAATCTTCCACTACAGTGTCTAACATATGCTATTAATTTTCCATTACAGTGTCTAACATATTAATCCTCCATTACAGTGTCTAACATATTAATCTTCCAGTACAGTGTCTAACATATTAATCTTCCAGTACAGTGTCTAACATAGGCTATCAGTCTTCCAGTACAGTGTCTAACATAGGCTATTAGTCTTCCTGTACAGTGTCTAACATATTAATCTTCCATTACAGTGTCTAACATTGGCTATTAATCTTCCTGTACAGTGTCTAACATATTAATCTTCCAGTACAGTGTCTAACATAGACTATTAATCTTCCAGTACAGTGTCTAACATATTAATCTTCCAGTACAGTGTCTAACATAGGCTAGTAATCTTCCACTACAGTGTCTAACATATTAATCTTCCAGTACAGGGTCTAACATAGGCTATCAGTCTTCCAGTACAGTGTCTAACATAGGGTATTAATCTTCCAGTACAGTGTCTGACATATTAATCCTCTTGTACAGTCTCTAACATATTAATCCTCTAGTACAGTGTCTAACATATTACTCTTCCAGTATAGTATCTAGCATAGTATATTAATCTTCCAGTACAGTGTATAACATAGTAATCTTCCAGTACAGTGTCTAACATATTAATCCTCTAGTACAGTTTCTAACATATTAATCCTCTGGTACAGTGCCTAACATATTAATCGCTTAGTACCATGTCTAACATATTAATCCTCTAGTACAGTGTCGAACATACGCTATTAATCTTCCAGTACAGTGTCTAAAACATTAATCTTCCAGTACAGTGTCTAACATATTAGTCTTCCAATACAGTGTCTAACATTAATCCTCTAGTACTGTAGCTAACATATTAATCGCTTAGTACAGTGTCTAACATATTAATCCTCTGGTACAATGTCTAACATAGGCTATTAATCCTCTAGTACATTGTCTAACATAGGCTATTAATCTTCCAGTACAGTGTCTAACATAGGCTATTAATCTTTCAGTACAGTGTCTAACATAAGCTAATAATCTTCCAGTACAGTGTCTAACATAGGCTATTAATCTTTCAGTACAGTGTCTAACAGATTACTCCTCTAGTACAGTGTCTAACATAGGCTATTTATCCTCCACTACAGTGTCTAACATAGTAATCCTCTAGTATAGTGTCTAACATATTAATCATCCAGTACAGTGTCTAACATATTAATCCTCTAGTACAGGGTCTAACATATTAATCATCCAGTACAGTGTCTAACATATTAATCCTCTAGTGCAGTGTCTAACAGAGCCTATTAATCTTCCAGTACAGTGTCTAACATATTAATCCTCTAGTACAGTGTCTAACATATTAATGCTCTAGTACAGTCACTAACATATTACTCCTCTAGTACAGTGCCTAACATATTAATCCTCTATAGCAGTGTCTAACATAGCCTATTAATCTTCCAGTACAGTGTCTAACACATTAATCATCCAGTACAGTGTCTAACATATTACTCCTCCAGTACAGGGTCTAACAAAGGCTATTAATCTTCCAGTACAGTCTCTAACATATTAAACCTCTAGTACATTATCTAACATATTAATCTTCCAGTACAGTATCTAGCATAGGCTATTAATCTTCTAGTACAGTGTCTAGCATATTAATCTTCCAGTACAGTGTCTAACATAGGCAATTAATCTTCCAGTACAGTGTCTAACATATTAATCCTCTAGCACCGTGTCTAACAAATTAATCCTCTAGTACAGTGTCTAACTTAGGCAATTAATCTTCCAGTACACTGTGTAACATATGCTATTAATTTTCCATTACAGTGTCTAACATATTAATCTTCCAGTACTGTGTCTAACATATTAATCTTCCAGTGCAGTGTCTAACATAGGCTATCAGTCTTCCAGTACAGTGTCTAACATAGGCTATTAATCTTCCTGTACAGTGTCTAACATATTACTCCTCTAGTACAGTGTCTAACATAGGCTATTTATCCTCCACTACAGTGTCTAACATAGTAATCCTCTAGTATAGTGTCTAACATATTAATCATCCAGTACAGTGTCTAACATATTAATCCTCTAGTACAGGGTCTAACATATTAATCATCCAGTACAGTGTCTAACATATTAATCCTCTAGTGCAGTGTCTAACAGAGCCTATTAATCTTCCAGTACAGTGTCTAACATATTAATCCTCTAGTACAGTGTCTAACATATTAATGCTCTAGTACAGTCACTAACATATTACTCCTCTAGTACAGTGCCTAACATATTAATCATCCAGTACAGTGTCTAATATAGTAATCCTCTAGTGCAGTGTCTAACACAGCCTATTAATCTTCCAGTACAGTATCTAACATATTAATCTTCTAGTACAGTGTCTAACATATTAATCCTCTAGTACAGTGTCCAACATAGTAATCCTCTAGTACAGTGTCTAACATATAAATCATCCAGGACAGTGTTTAACATATTAATCCTCTATAGCAGTGTCTAACATAGCCTATTAATCTTCCAGTACAGTGTCTAACACATTAATCATCCAGTACAGTGTCTAACATATTACTCCTCCAGTACAGGGTCTAACAAAGGCTATTAATCTTCCAGTACAGTCTCTAACATATTAAACCTCTAGTACATTATCTAACATATTAATCTTCCAGAACAGTATCTAGCATAGGCTATTAATCTTCTAGTACAGTGTCTAGCATATTAATCTTCCAGTACAGTGTCTAACATAGGCAATTAATCTTCCAGTACAGTGTCTAACATATTAATCCTCTAGCACCGTGTCTAACAAATTAATCCTCCATTACAGTGTCTAACATTGGCTATTAATCTTCCTGTACAGTGTCTAACATAGGCTATCAATCTTCCACTACAGTGTCTAACATATTAATCTTCCAGTACAGTGTCTAACATAGGCTATCAGTCTTCCAGTACAGTGTCTAACATGGGCTATTAATCTTCCTGTACAGTGTCTAACATATTAATCTTCCAGTACAGTGTCTAACATATTAATCATCTAGTACAGTGTCTAACATATTAATCTTCCAGTACAGTGTCTAGCATAGGCTATTAATCTTCCACTACAGTGTCTAACATATGCTACTAATTTTCCATTACAGTGTCTAACATATTAATCCTCCATTACAGTGTCTAACATATAAATCTTCCAGTACAGTGTCTAACATATTAATCTTCCAGTACAGTGTCTAACATAGGCTATCAGTCTTCCAGTACAGTGTCTAACATAGGCTATTAATCTTCCTGTACAGTGTCTAACATATTACTCTTCCATTACAGTGTCTAACATTGGCTATTAATCTTCCTGGACAGTGTCTAACATATTAATCTTCCAGTACAGTGTCTAACATAGACTATTAATCTTCCAGTACAGTGTCTAACATATTAGTCTTCCAGTACAGTGTCTAACATAGGCTATTAATCTTCCACTACAGTGTCTAACATATTAATCTTCCAGTACAGTGTCTAACATAGGCTATCAGTCTTCCAGTACAGTGTCTAACATATGCTATTAATCTTCCACTATAGTGTCTAACATATTAATCTTCCAGTACAGTGTCTAACATAGGCTATCAGTCTGCCAGTACAGTGTCAAACATAGGCTATTAATCTTCCTGTACAGTGTCTAACATATTAATCTTCCAGTACAGTGTCTAACATATTAATCCTCTAGTACAGTGTCTAACATATCAATCTTCCAGTACAGTGTCTAGCATAGGCTATTAATCTTCCACTACAGTGTCTAACATATGCTATTAATTTTCCATTACAGTGGCTAACATATTAATCCTCCATTACAGTGTCTAACATATTAATCTTCCAGTACAGTGTGTAACATATTAATCTTCCAGTACAGTGTCTAACATAGGCTATCAATCTTCCAGTACAGTGTCTAACATATGCTATTAATTTTCCATTACAGTGTCTAACATATTAATCCTCCATTACAGTGTCTAACATATTAATCTTCCAGTACAGTGTCTAACATATTAATCTTCCAGTACAGTGTTTAACATAGGCTATCAATCTTCCAGTACAGTGTCTAACATAGGCTATTAATCTTCCTGTACAGTGTCTAACATATTAATCTTCCAGTACAGTGTCTAACATAGACTATTAATCTTCCAGTACAGTGTCTAACATAGGCTATCAATCTTCCAGTACAGTGTCTAACATATGCTATTAATCTTCCACTATAGTGTCTAACATATTAATCTTCCAGTACAGTGTCTAACATAGGCTATCAGTCTTCCAGTACAGTGTCTAACATGGGCTATTAATCTTCCTGTACAGTGTCTAACATATTAATCTTCCAGTACAGTGTCTAACATATTAATCCTCTAGCACTGTGTCTAACATATTAATCCTCTAATACAGTGTCTAACTTAGGCCATTAATCTTCTAGTGCAGTGTCTAACATAGGCTATCAATCTTTCAGTACAGTGTCTAACATATGCTATTGATTTTCCATTACAGTGTCTAACATATTAATCTTCCAGTACAGTGTCTAACATATTAATCTTCCAGTACAGTGTCTAACATATTAATCTTCCTGTACAGTGTCTAACATATTAATCTTCCATTACAGTGTCTAACATTGGCTATTAATCTTCCTGTACAGTGTCTAACATAGACTATTAATCTTCCAGTACAGTGTCTAACATAGGCTATCAATCTTCCTGTACAGTGTCTAACATATTAATCTTCCATTACAGTGTCTAACATTGGCTATTAATCTTCCTGTACAGTGTCTAACATATTAATCTTCCAGTACAGTGTCTAACATAGACTATTAATCTTCCAGTACAGTGTCTAACATATTAATCTTCCAGTACAGTGTCTAACATAGGCTATCAGTCTTCCAGTACAGTGTCTAACATAGGCTATTAATCTTCCTGTACAGTGTCTAACATATTAATCTTCCAGTACAGTGTCTAACATATTAATCATCTAGTACAGTGTCTAACATATTAATCTTCCAGTACAGTGTCTAGCATAGGCTATTAATCTTCCACTACAGTGTCTAACATATGCTATTAATTTTCCATTACAGTGGCTAACATATTAATCCTCCATTACAGTGTCTAACATATTAATCTTCCAGTACAGTGTCTAACATATTAATCTTCCAGTACAGTGTCTAACATAGGCTATCAATCTTCCAGTACAGTGTCTAACATATGCTATTAATTTTCCATTACAGTGTCTAACATATTACTCCTCCATTACAGTGTCTAACATATTAATCTTCCAGTACAGTGTCTAACATATTAATCTTCCAGTACAGTGTTTAACATAGGCTATCAATCTTCCAGTACAGTGTCTAACATAGGCTATTAATCTTCCTGTACAGTGTCTAACATATTAATCTTCCAGTACAGTGTCTAACATAGACTATTAATCTTCCAGTACAGTGTCTAACATAGGCTATCAATCTTCCAGTACAGTGTCTAACATATGCTATTAATCTTCCACTATAGTGTCTAACATATTAATCTTCCAGTACAGTGTCTAACATAGGCTATCAGTCTTCCAGTACAGTGTCTAACATGGGCTATTAATCTTCCTGTACAGTGTCTAACATATTAATCTTCCAGTACAGTGTCTAACATATTAATCCTCTAGCACTGTGTCTAACATATTAATCCTCTAGTACAGTGTCTAACTTAGGCCATTAATCTTCTAGTGCAGTGTCTAACATAGGCTATCAATCTTTCAGTACAGTGTCTAACATATGCTATTGATTTTCCATTACAGTGTCTAACATATTAATCTTCCAGTACAGTGTCTAACATATTAATCTTCCAGTACAGTGTCTAACATATTAATCTTCCTGTACAGTGTCTAACATATTAATCTTCCATTACAGTGTCTAACATTGGCTATTAATCTTCCTGTACAGTGTCTAACATAGACTATTAATCTTCCAGTACAGTGTCTAACATAGGTTATCAATCTTCCAGTACAGTGTCTAACATATGCTATTAATCTTCCACTACAGTGTCTAACATATTAATCTTCCAGTACAGTGTCTAACATAGGCTATCAGTCTTCCAGTACAGTGTCTAACATATGCTACTAATTTTCCATTACAGTGTCTAACATATTAATCCTCCATTACAGTGTCTAACATATAAATCTTCCAGTACAGTGTCTAACATATTAATCTTCCAGTACAGTGTCTAACATAGGCTATCAGTCTTCCAGTACAGTGTCTAACATAGGCTATTAATCTTCCTGTACAGTGTCTAACATATTACTCTTCCATTACAGTGTCTAACATTGGCTATTAATCTTCCTGTACAGTGTCTAACATATTAATCTTCCAGTACAGTGTCTAACATATTAATCATCTAGTACAGTGTCTAACATATTAATCTTCCAGTACAGTGTCTAACATAGGCTATCAATCTTCCAGTACAGTGTCTAACATATGCTATTAATTTTCCATTACAGTGTCTAACATATTAATCCTCCATTACAGTGTCTAACATATTAATCTTCCAGTACAGTGTCTAACATATTAATCTTCCAGTACAGTGTTTAACATAGGCTATCAATCTTCCAGTACAGTGTCTAACATAGGCTATTAATCTTCCTGTACAGTGTCTAACATATTAATCTTCCAGTACAGTGTCTAACATAGACTATTAATCTTCCAGTACAGTGTCTAACATAGGCTATCAATCTTCCAGTACAGTGTCTAACATATGCTATTAATCTTCCACTATAGTGTCTAACATATTAATCTTCCAGTACAGTGTCTAACATAGGCTATCAGACTTCCAGTACAGTGTCTAACATGGGCTATTAATCTTCCAGTACAGTGTCTAGCATAGGCTATTAATCTTCCACTACAGTGTCTAACATTTGCTATTAATTTTCCATTACAGTGTCTAACATATTAATCCTCCATTACAGTGTCTAACATATTAATCATCCAGTACAGTGTCTAACATATTAATCTTCCAGTACAGTGTCTAACATAGGCTATCAATCCTGCATTACAGTGTCTAACATATTAATCTTCCAGTACAGTGTCTAACATATTAATCTTCCAGTACAGTGTCTAACATAGGCTATTAATCTTCCTGTACAGTGTCTAACATATTAATCTTCCAGTACAGTGTCTAAAATATTAATCCTCTAGTACAATGTCTAACATTGTAATCCTCTAGTACAGTGTCTAACATATTAATCCTCTACTGCAGTGGCTAACATAGTGTAAATATGGGATTGTCTTGTGGGAGTCATGACCCCGCTGGATGTCTTATATTTTCGAGTAAGCCCCTAAAGAAATTATACTTTAAAAATACCAGGTGAGCTAATGGACCGGATGACATTTATATTGGTAATATATATATATTAATATTACATCAGCCAGTGCTGATGATGATGACCCAATATCATCGCCATCTATGTTTCCAGTAACTTGGAATGATAGTTTAGAAAATAATCAATGTATAATAATCAATGGAATCGAACGTGACAAACGGACTTAGTTGGATGACGTAGGCATTCTAGATTCTCACATGAGAATGGAACAACACTAGATGGCCGAGATCATACAGCTCGGGTGCCTATTCACCCTAGCATCCTACAGGCTTTTAAATCTATAGGCAATGGACAGGACATGGACATTGTAGTGTCCTGTAGCAATTAATAACATAACTGAAATTTGTGTATCAACTATATGTCACTCATACAATGGCACCAACAACAATGCATTCCATAATTTTGTTAGTTAGCTGACAGATCGCATCAAATCAGACCCAGTCGCCACCACTTTATCTATGGGAGGCATCATCTCCATAGAAGAATGGCACAGAGTTTGATTGGTCGGAATGACGTCATGATCAATGAGCGTCGATCAAACTCTGTAGCAAAGAATAAAGAAGAATAGGTTTTACATCCAACAACGAAATGAAAGGATCGTTGATTGGTCAGAATGACCAACATTTATTAGGTAGAAACTTCTAGGAGGGAATAAGCAGAGGTTGATTGGTGGACTGATTGTTCGGGCCAATCAAGGTGTGCTTATGACGTGCCTAGAAGAGTCATTCAAACAGATTCAGGAAGAATCTTATTATTACAATAAATATAGAACCTGAGAATCAGAGAATTCAAATAGTATAAAAGGTGCAGTTTTATGCTTAGGAAATTATTCAATTCCGCCACCGTGAATCCTGGACATCATGTTGATGTTCAGTGTCGTAGCTGTAGTCAGACTTCAAGTAGCATTAGGCACTTGCTCGTTTCACATACTAGTTTGATTATGAGCGATCTTGCTCCAAATTAACTGTCTTGTAAATTTGTACAATAGTTTCAATAAAATTATCATCTACGTATATGTAAGACAAGAGTTTGGTTAGTATATTCAGATAAGGAGTTAGCTTAGGACATCGTTAGGAATCTGATCTTTGAGTTGGAGGCAACCTCCAATCCTTACCGAGTAATCTTCCTCATCAGATCAGGCCCAACAGTCTAACATAAATATCGTCACTTACCATCTTCTTGACGAGGCGAGCCAGACTGTTACGTCTCCTACTCCGCCACTGGCGAGTGGTTATCACAGAAACCTTACATCATAAACTTACCGGTAGCGAAGTGGGATCACCAACCCATTAGCGAGAAGTTTAGTACCTGGAGATCGAAAATCTTCAGTGGCGAGCCTGCCAGGATCTTGATCAGATTCACTGTAGTTAACATCGTGTGTTTAGTCAGATTGTAATTCGAGCAGGAGTCAAATCTGTGCAATATGTAAGTACATTTAAGTTATGTCTAATACGCCAACAAGGCCAGTCATTGCGGTCCTAGATGACATTTGCAATCGTGTAAAAAAACGTCCTAAACTTGGCAAAAATATCGGAGCATCCGAGAGTGATCCAACACCGTGAATACAAAGAGAATACTCTAATAAAAATAACTACTGACATTAATTGCGAGGAGCAACCGTGGCTCAAACGAGTCATCATCCAATTGTATTATCAGTAATCAATCATATTGCTATTATGTTATAGATCAGCATGGCAACTGAACGTAAGCCCGACACAACCCTACCAGCACCGATGCAGCCGAGAGAGCCTCCTGTTCCAATGGCATTCACGCATGAGCTGCGACAGGAAACTGTCGAGGCTATGCAACACCTAGGCAACTCTATGGCCAACACCATCATGCAAGAGGAGGATCGGCGTGAGCAAAATCGGGTATTCAGGCAAGAGGTTCATGAATTGACGCAGTGGGTTAATCCCTGTGACGGCCTTCTCCCCGAGGAGGTGCACCAGTTTCTCGACGAAACCCGATGCATATGGGAAGCAAACGAGGGCAATCTCGCTGGCACGCCAGTGTACATCATGACGAGGGCATCGAGGGGTCAGTTATCCAAGGCAATTGACCAGTTTGTGTACGGAAAGGTATGAGATAACGTAACTTATGAAGAATTACGTGCGTTTGTCACGTTAAACTTCATCTCGGCGAATGAGACAGAGCGAGTTAAATATGACTTAGAGTCAGTATGACAGCGGGGTAGTGAAACTATAATCTCCTTTGACAGGAGATATACTGAACTATCTGCAGGGGCATATCCAGATGAGAATCCCTGATATTATCTTCGTACATTCGGGCTCTCAAGGACCAAGGTATGGGTCGACGTATCGTGCGTAAAAAAATAAAGGACCTCAAGGCGGCAATGGAGCTTACCGAGGATGAAGAGGTATGTAACGACCTCTTGTAAGCAATGAACATTTCACCCCGGAGGGACCAGGAAATGGAGATGATTAACGAAGAGGAGGGGAAATGTGTGTGGGCGGTCATCGACTCGATGAAGCCCCAGATTGCTCAACAGAGCAAACTCATTGAAAAACTGTAACGTAATTGAGAACTTGCAGAGTGGTCCGATATTTGGGCCACCACAACAAGCACCACAACAATGACAGGCACGGTCGAAACCAAGTCAAAAAGTGAAGGCCGTACCCAAGGCAGCACCTAAGAAGCGTAGTGTTACTTGTTTTAATTGTGGTCATCAGGGCCACTATAAAAGTGAATGCACCCAACCAATCCAACCACCACAAAATCGTTCAGCACCGAAACCACGTCAACCACGTCCACAGCGTCCGCCGATGACGTGTTTCAATTGTGGAAAGCTTGGGCACCTGGCCCAAGATTGCTTTACCACAGCAGTAGCACCACCGCAACCTAAACATCAGGTAACGCGTTATAGATGTGGTCGTGTCGGACACTTCCAGAATAATTGTCCATTAAATCAGCCGCTTACACCACAACGACGTGCACCGAAGCGTCCTCGCCAATCAGACCCTGATGAGGAGCTGACGCAGATCGACCAAGTAGACGATCGACACTGTGATGGCAATGAGTCATATTCCGGACATGAGCCCACTCCGCGGGCATATTCACGCAATACCAGGCGTGATCTCATGAACAGAAATCGAAACAGCGATGAATACGAGGACCGGGAGGGATTTGTGCTCACGGATTTGCGTACAGACAGGTATGGCCATTATTCGTACGGTGACGGAGGAGCCCTGTCTGATGGAAATCGGCGACAATCCTATGCCGAAGCTGTTAGTGAATGACGGAGTCCGTTAAACGAGTGCGGAGGGAATCTGTGACGACTGAGAGATTTATTATCCGGCTCGCAGTGGATCCGACCAGTCGAGGAAACAGAGGTGAGTATGTTGATGCATTAATTGATACTGGTGCTAGTACTTCCCTTGTTAGAAAGGACATATGGCAGAGTATTCTAAATGCTCGGCCATTGAAAAGGGCTAAAACTGAGACATTTTGGGGGAGACCCAAATTAAATTCAAGAATGCCTGGCCTATTCCAAGTGTAATTGCGGGTAGCATGCGGCATGAGTGTTAGATTGGTGCCGACGTCTTGTACATGGGAAATGCAAGGATTGATTACAAGACCAAAGAAGTAATATGGTTTGGTCAGGTATATCCCTTTAAAATTCCGTTTAGGAGTCAGAATATGTATATGCCAGTTGCAAAAAAACGACCGGATATGCAGTTATTGACAAAGTACTGAGCGACTTTGCCAATAATTTCGATATGGCTCATCCAACTACGTTAGGACGTGTACCCCAGGTGAAATGTACAATTCCGACAGGAGATCATCCTCCTATTAGGCAGAAAGCATATCATTTACTGCTAGCTAAGCAGTACTTGGTTAAGAACCAGGTCAAAGAGATGCTAGCAGCGGGTGTCATAAGACCGTCATCATCACCTTGGGCGTCACCCATCACTTTAGTTCCTAAAAAGGATGGTGATACTAGATTTTGTGTTGACTTTAGGAAATCGAACTCAGTGTGCCGTAAGGATAGTTATCCATTACCGAACATATCCAATATTTTCGATTCAATGAGAGGCGCAACAATATTTTCTACGATGGACTTGAAGTCCGGCTATTGGCAGATACCCATGGCCAGCCAAGACATCGAGAAAACAACGTTCGTTTGCAGTGAAGGTCTTTTTGAATGGTTTCGGATGCCGTTTGGTTTTTGCAACCCAGGTGCCGTATTTCAGAGGGCAATGAACGATATTTTCTGAGATTTTGTAGGAAAATATGTGCATGTTTTCATCGACGATATAGTCGTTCGTTCACGAAATCCGAAGGAACATGCACATCACTTACGCCTGGTCATTCGTAAAATTCAAGAGTACAATTTGCAATTGAAGAAAAAGAAATGTGACTTTGCCAGTAAGTCTGTTGACTTGTTAGGGTATCACATTTCTGCGCAAGGTGTAGCTCCTCAGAGTCAAAAAGTCAAAGTCATATGAGAAACGTCACCACCCAGTGACGTGGGTGAAGTTCGTAGTTTTCTCGGAGCTACCGGTTATTACCGATCTTGTGTAAGAGGTTATGCCGAAATTGCTACGCCTCTGATAGAGTTGACTAAGAAATATAAGAGATTTGAATGAGGTAAACACGAACAGCACGCATTTGAGAAATTAAAGAACTTGCTGTGTAGTGAGACCGTACTCACTTATCTGAATTTAAATGCCCCGTATAAATTGTATGCTGATGCGTCTAGTTATGCAATAGGTGCGATACTAGTACAGGTTGATGATAAGGGTATAGAGCGTGTCATACAGTATGTTAGCTCTACTCTTAAAGACAGTCAGTTGAATTGGACCGTAATAGAGAAGGAAGCTTATGCGGTGATTCATGCATTAATGAAGCTTAGACCATATCTATTTGGCACGCAGTTTACCATGTATACTGACCACAAACCCCTGAAGAGTTTGTTTGTGGGGGAAGTTAAGAACACAAAGGTGCAGCGCTGGGCAGTACTGATTGCCGAATACGGATGTAAGATAGAGTACATCCAAGGCTCGAAGAATATTCGAGCAGACATGTTGTCTAGATTACCTCGTCCAGTAGAAGTCACCACGTTAGACACTGGTAACAACGTTATACCTGAAGCGAATGAAGGCATCCTACCTCACGTTCCTTTGGAGGTGTATGATGTTCCTTATGCTGGACTATGTGCCAAGGAATTCCCGGAGTTGTTCAAGAACACACCGGAAGAGTACATGGTAAATAATGGCATATTATATTCCTTGATTCCACCTTCAGCGTTGAACGCTGAGTACCCCAGAATCTTACTACCTACCCTGTTCCATGAGAAGGTGCTCCGGAAGGCTCATGAACGAGCCGGTCACCAAGGTCTGAAGAAGACTATCGGTATGGTAAGAGATTCTTTTGTGTGGACATCCTTAAGGAAGGATGTGGTACGTATACTTGAAACGTGTACGACATGCCAGGTCAATCGACGTTTCACAACTCGACCTAAGTACAGTGAGATGCCTATGGCTAATTATCCTAGTCAGATAATTGGTATGGACTTGATAGGACCACTATTAGAGTCGAGCAAAGGTAACAATTACATTATGACGGTAATCGAGCACTGTTCTGCATGGGCAGAGGCATATCCGATTGCAGCTAAGACGTCTCAGAATGTTGAAGATAAATTCTGCAATGAGTCTGTCACTCGTCATGGTGTCCCTGAGATTCTAATCACCGATCAGGGTAAAGAATTCTGTTCCAACTCTTTAGAGCAGCATTTCCATGAACATGGTATTGATCATAGACGATCAAGTCTGTACCATCCACAGACTAACGGACGTACCGAGGGGTTCAATCGCACTCTTAAAGAATTAATCCAGAAAGGTGTGAACAACAATTCTCGTCTAACATAGGCTATCAATCTTTCAGTACAGTGTCCAACATAGGCTATTAATCTTCCAGTACAGTGTCTAACATAGGCTATTAATCTTCCTGTACAGTGTCTAAAATATTAATCCTCTAGTACAGTGTCTAACATTGTAATCCTCTAGTACAGTGTCTAACATATTAATCCTCTACTGCAGTGGCTATTAATCTTCCAGTACAGTGTCTAGCATATTAATCCTCTAGTACAGTGTCTAACATAGGCTATCAATCTTTCAGGACAGTGTCTAACATAGGCTATTAATCTTCCAGTACAGTGTCTAACATAGGCTATTAATCTTCCTGTACTGTGTCTAACGTATTAATCCTCAGGTACGGTGTCTAACATATTAATCTTCTAGTACAGTGTCTAACATATTAATCCTCTAGTACAGTGTCAAACATAGATAGCCTATTAATCTTCCAGTACAGTGTCTAACATAGGCTATTAATCTTCCAGTACACTGTCTAACATATTAATCTTCCAGTACAGTGTCCAACATATTAATCCTCTAGTACGGGGTCTAACATATTAATCCTCTAGTACAGTGTCTAACATATTAATCATCCAGTACTGTGTCTAACATAGGCTATTAATCTCCCAGTACAGTGTCTAACATATTAATCCTCTAGTACGGGGTCTAACATATTAATCCTCTAGTACAGTGTCTAACATATTAATCATCCAGTACTGTGTCTAACATAGGCTATTAATCTTCCAGTACAGTGTCTAACATGTTAATCATCCAGTAAAGTGTCTAACATAGGCTATTAATCTTCCAGTACAGTATTTAACGTATTAATCACCCAGTAAAGTGTCCAACATAGGCTATTAATCTTCCAGTACAGTGTCTAAAATAGGCTATTGCTCTTCCTGTGCATTGTCTAAAATAGTAATCCTCTTGTCCAGTGCCTAACATAGTAATCCTCTAGTATAGTGTCTAACATATTACTCCTCTAGTACAGTGTCTAACATATTAATCCTCTATTACAGTGTCTAACATATTAATCCGCTTAGTGCAGTGTCTAACATATTAATCCTCTAGTACAGTGTCTAACATATTAATCATCCAGTACAGTGTCTAACATAGGCTATTAATCTTCCAGTACAGTGTCTAACATAGGCTATTAATCTTCCACTACAGTGTCTAACATATTAATCCTCTAGTACAGTGTCTAACATATTAATCCTCTAGTACAGTGTCTAACATAGGCTATTAATCTTCCACTACAGTGTCTAACATATTAATCCTCTAGTACAGTGTCTAACATATTAATCCTCTAGTACAATGTATAACGTATTAATCACCCAGTACAGTGTCTAACATAGGCTATTAGTCTTCCACTACAGTTTCTAACATATTAATCCTCTAGTTCAGTTTCTAACATAATCTTCCACTACATTGTTTAACATAGGCTAATAATCTTCCAATACAGTGTTTAACATATTAATTAATCATCTAGTACAGTTTCTAATATATTAATCATCCAGTACAGTGTCTAAAATACGCTATTAATCTTCCAGTACAGTGTCTAACATATTAATCTTCCAGTACAGTGTCTAACATATTAATCCTCTAGTACAGTGTCTAACTTAGGCCACTCCTCTTCCAGTACAGTGTCTAGCAAAGGCGATTAATCTTCCAGTACAGTCTCTAACATAGGCTATAAATCTATAAATAAAATAAAGCTATAGATCATGATAACTATATGAAGATATGTGGAAATGAAACCAGAGAATCCTGAAACATCAGTTAAAACAAAGCAATATATCACACTTTGTGACCCATGAATGCAACATTGGACTGCTATGCTGGAGAATTGCTTAGTCCATTGGCCACGCCACATGGCACCTAGCTATTTTGATAGTTACGACAAGCACCAAATAAAAGTATACGATAGGCAAAGACAGGCAAAGACGTGCAAAGGGCACAGTACGTCGATAGTATATCATGAATGGTAACATAATACTACCAGTGAAGGATGAGATTAAAGTTATGAAAAAGGAGGACACGGATTCAGTAGCTGTGTGGCACTGATCAACACTCCTTGTATGCATTTAATACGAGACAATTCACCTTTCCAGAGTACCCACCCATCATATGACGTCATAATGAACTGCGTGGTGTGTACAATGACATCATAATGAATGACGTCATGAATGACGTCGATAAGTACGTCACGAACGCATATTTGATGACGGTCTATGGGCTGTTGTACAATTTGTTTGCTTTTACTATTTAATAAATATTCTGTTGAATATGTTGAGACTAATTTGACTGGGCGCTGTTTCTGCCTATGGCAGCAACAGCACCCAGTCTAATTAGTTACAAAATATTCAACAGCTTCCCTGTATAGTTTTCAGGAAATTGATAGCTAGGGCATTCGGGGATCGATCAATCCAAACACGGCGAGGTGTGGGTGGAGCTTAGCTAGTGATGGAAAGGTCCATTGTGTTTATCATTATGAGGTGGTTGATCTAAAAATAATCAACTATCTCCTGGAGATGATATCCAAAGGAGGCACCTTCAGATTCTAGCTAATCACACACATATTTTGTTCTTCATTTCTTCCTTGGCTATATAGACAGTTTGCGCAGATGAAGAAATATAATGGGCGAGTGATTGACATCAACGCAATAACATTGAAGTTGGGGAACAAATTTTTTGACTTGTTGGCTTTTTATGCACTATCAGGTTGTGATACCGTATCGTAGCCATTCGGCCGGGGGAAGACATCTGCTTTCAATTTACCTTTCCAGAGTATCCATCTATCAATCTGACGTCATATGATGTCTTCAGTCTGACGTCAAATGAGGTCATAATCAGATAAGTGGCGTGTATTATGACGTCATAATCATTACGGCATAAATGATTATATTTGGCCCGTCTTTAACTCTTAATAGTCCTCACGTTGTACGAATTGATAGTCAGATAGTTCAGAGATCGATCGATCCCAACACGAGCGAGGTGTGGGTGGAGCTTAGCTAGAGATGGGCGGGGCATAGCTAAAAGTGGAAAGGTACATTTGTTGATCAGTTTGATCTCAATCTACGGGTATTTACATATCATGGTGCAGAAGAATTCAGCTGTGTGAAAGCTGGAGCTGAATTTCTGTCATATTTCTGTGGCGGTAAGATAGTGGTATTTCTCAATAACTTGAGGTTTATACTGTTCAGAAGAAAGATAAGTTCTCCAATTATTCCTAGTATTGTTGATCCAGCAGTACAGGATGCCAAGTGTGACCGTCTTCCGGTGCTTTTGTGGGGCAGAGCAGAGGAACAGATGCTGCTACCACGAGTGACACATATGATGATGATGATGATGATGATGATGACGATGATGATGATAATGATGATGATGATGATGGTGGTGGTGGTGGTGGTGGTGGTGGTGGTGGTGGTGGTGGAGGCGGCGGCGGTGGTAGCAGCGTCGGCGGTGGCGACGACGACGACGAGTAGAGGTAAAAGGGAACATTCCCAGTTTGGGCCTATTTGTCAGAAAGCAATGCCATTACAGCCCACGCTTCATCATAACCTACCTTACCTGGAGGGGCCATCATCTAACACATAATGCTTATGCATTTAGATTCACTATTATTTATGTAACAAATGTGTTAAAAGAACAAAATCTTAGACAAAATTGACATGTTTAATAATAGTTATATTTCTTACATCGATTGGCGTCAGATGATAGGTTATGTCCTGAAATTCCCATTCATGCATAATTGTCCTTATTTTAAATCATATATCTGCAATTACTGTGTCATCGCCTTTAACTTGATATCAAACTTGAAATGCTTTGATTGAAAACCGTATATGACCTACAGATTCCATATTCAGAAAAGGGGGCGTGGAGTTATTAAATAGATTGTCCAAAGATGCCACGGGGAACCCCGTCAGGTTCCTAGACTATACCCCGCAGACTACCACTTAAAGCAATAAAATCGCAGCAGCTGCAGCAGCAGCAGCAGCAGCAGCAGCAGCAGCAGTTTGTTTGGTATTGCGTATCAAATTACCAACTGCAAGCAATCACGGATAAGTTTGGAAACCGCCATTCAAAGTAAATTGGAATAATACAAGCAGTTGAGATATTTAATATTGTTCGCCGCGCAGCTGACAAAACGTTTGTTTGTCAATGCTCTCGTTTTGTCGGGTAGATACAAATTACCCGGGCCAATTTATTAACTGGTCATAATAATATACGTATGGCGCTTATTTTATTAGTATATATCATCTATTCTGAATAATATTATTTCTAATGAAAGACTTGGATTTTTTTAAGTTCTTCTTCATTTGACGTTTGTTTAATGTGTGTGTGTTGTATGATTTGTACGTCAGTCTTTTATATATTTTTAGACATGAAAGGTTTTCCGCACGATCCATTGATCGTATTATCAATGAAAAAGTAGTAGCAGCAGCAGCAGCAGCAGCAGCAGCAGTAGTAGTAGTAGTAGTAGTAGTAGTAGTAGTAGTAGTAGTAGCAGCAGCAGCAGCAGCAGCAGCAGCAGTAGTAGTAGTAGTAGTAGTAGTAGTAGCAGCACCGGCAGCAGCGGCAGCGGTAGTAGTAGTAGTAGTAGTAGTAGTAGTAGTAGTAGTAGTAGTAGTAGTAGTAGTAGTAGGAGTAGTAGTAATAGCAGCAGCAGCAGCAGCAGCAGCAGCAGCAGCAGCAGCAGCAGCAGCAGCAGCAGCAGCAGCAGCAGGAGCACCGGCAGCAGCGGCAGCGGTAGTAGTAGTAGTAGTAGTAGTAGTAGTAGTAGTAGTAGTAGTAGTAGTAATAGTAGTAGTGTAGAAGTAGTAGTAGTAGTAGTAGTAGTAGTAGTAGTAGTAGTAGTAGTAGTAGTAGTAGTAGTAGTAGTAGTAGTAACACCAGGTGCAACTGAACAAAGAATCAATTTCCGATAATTGTCATATTTATGTTTTATTCGATTCCACTAGCACACATATCATGCCTGGGTTATCTCCCGCACAGTTAGTCAGACGTGTTAAAATTGCATCAGGTCTAAATATAGTGGATCCGGATGAAATCACCTGTATTTATGCCATTGTTGGAAAGGTGTTTTCCTAAGTTCCTCACTATAATCTTCGTGGCACGCGCCGGTTTCTCGCATTTTAAAGAGAAACGAAGAATTGGAGGTACGTTTAGGAAGACGCGAAGACCGAGAGATCAGGTAAATAGTTAATAACAAGATAGGAACCTGTTTCTGACTTAAATAATGTACTGGTTGTTGTTGTTGTTGTTGTTGTTGTTGTATAAAGCATGATTAACCCATGCGTGTATGAGATATTTAGTACTGCCTGCCTGCCTGCCTGCCTTCCTGGATGTATGTTTTCCTGCCTGCCTGCCTGCCTGCCTGCCTGCCTGCATGCATGCATGCATGCATGCATGCCTGTCTGTCTGTCTGCGTATGCATCAAGTGTTAAAGTTCAAGATCTCCTGTAGAAATATTGACCATACATGGACAGGAGGTTATACTAGCCAGCCATATGTGTTCCGTAGTGAACCTAGAAATATTTGAGTACTGTAGGTATTGTGTTAAAAATGCCCTAAGAACTCCAAAGCTGCCGGATGCTAATCTCCATATGTATAGCATTTTGCATAATTGACCTAATTAGCATATTAATTAGGTAAATCACTAAATCAAGAATATCTTCCTTAGTACGCCACCTAGAGACTTCATTTTGGTGTCTAGACCCATGTTATCAACCACAAGCAATTATTTAACGTCGTTTCAGGCTCATACCACAATTGGCTAAAATCACATATGGCCGCGGCGCATAATGAGGTCAATCATATATATCCGATAATAACTCAGAAACCATTGACGATAGTAGACTGATGTGGATGATGATATTGACCGCTTTGTCAGACGGGTCAGGGCAGAAGTCAGCAGCATTCCGTTGCCTCGGGATTATGACCTGCATAAATTTCGGTATGAGAAAATGATTCGAGATACAAGTGCAACTCTCCTAACAGTTGTCTCTAGTCTTACAATGTCAGTCGTGAGGCGTCCCAAAGCAGCACTCACTCTATTTCAGTGTATCAAGCCGCGTGTTAGCAAAAGCATCTATCAAAGCTAGTTCAAACAAGATTGCAACATAAGTTCGGAAGCTCAGATTTCACCAGCCTTTTGGCACGAGCATGACATCGTTTCTTCGTCTGGTGAAGTTTTGCACTTCTGGCAATCAGCTGTCACGTACGTATCTGGAAATACTGAAGTGTACCACAGAGCACTAGGTCTTGAATGCCGCATTGGTCCCATATTCAGCTGGTGTGCCAACTGTGACTTGATCGTCGGACACAACATGAAAGCTACATGTGCTGAGGAACTCATCGGTGCTGCGTATGGAGGTATTGCCTGCATCTTCAATGGAAAGTGATGGCTGAAGGCAATGCGAGCCTTTCCGTTTCGTATGATTGTCGCTGCACTTCTTCATGATTTCTTGCAGGATAGAGAGAATCAATCATAAAGATACTGTTGCATACCTCGAGAAGGCAAGAGCACATCCCACGGGCAAACTCTGGGTGAATTGCTTTATTACTCCGACTATATGCTTGCACACCAATTCCTGATGGTTGAATGTGAGGATGACTGGCTACTACAGCAGCAAAGCCTGAAGATGCTGCCCCCCCCCCCCCCCCCTATTTCTTTGCACCAACCACCAGATGCCAAGAAGGATCTTTTCGATGGAACATATGTTTGTTGTCTCTTTGAATGAGCTACCGCTGCATCCGCTGACCAGCTTGGGAAGCAGACGCACATCAAGCAAGGTAAGCAAGCTGGATGCATAAGGGTATCTCCACTCACCTTGAAGAAGTCGCTGTTTGGATTGAGTCACTCTGTATCTGACGGTAAAATGGTCAAGGGACAAGTTTTAATTTGATTTAAATATATTTTATTGTTCAAAATGACATTTCATGGCACAAAATCTCACATTCAAAATATATCCATACACAAGACAGGGACATTGACAAATAAAATGATAACGCTTTGACAGATGAAATAATTGGACACTCGAGTTTCTCCGATGTGGAGACGAGGCGTCAAAGCTCCACCTCATCGAAAATTACTAGGAATGCTACGGAATACCTGTTGCTTTCTGGATTGTTGATTGTCCCGTGATTTTCACTTCTGTATTACGCGATGGTCACTTCAATAATGAGTGTTCATGTCTGGATAACGAGCTCCCATTTCTGCAGTGTGTATGCTCACGTCTGCTATACCTACTTGGTATATGTACTCTTCAGAAGATAAAAATAAATTATTTGCTAATTTGGACATTATCTATTCGAATTTGGGATGTGCAGGTGTGCGTGCGAGGGTGTGTGTGTGCGTGCGCGATTGGGTGCTTTTGGGAGAGCATTTTGGGCGGATCTATGTTCAGATAAGACGTTAACTCGTAATCTATAGTAGCATAATGTACATCGATAGCATATCGACACACGTCTGGTGTCTCCATGTATGCACTCGCACAGACACACATGCAAGACTTCCATTAGTCCAGGAGCAGCCCCCCCCCACCCACCACCACCCCACCCCAACACCCCTAATATAGGCCCTACTCTCAAAATTTATTTTTGTACACCATTGAAAAAAAAATACTAAGAAGGTCCTGGAATTCATAATTAAATTGTGTATGTGGTCCATATATGAGATAAATACCCGGATGTCAATAGACAGTTAAGAGATCGTCCAGTTTATCTATCCATCATCTGACGTCATAATCAACTAAGTAACGCGTATGATGACGTCATAATTAATTATGGCATGAATGACTCGATTTAATCTGTCTTTAACGCTTAATAGATAGTCCGACACATTGTTCGAATTGTATGTCTTTACCATTTAGTAAACATTCTGTTGAATATTTTGAAACTTGTATTTGACTGGGTGTAGGCAGCAACATCACCCAGTCAAATTAGTTTTAAACTAGTTAACAGGCTACCTGTATAGTTTTATGGAAATTAATAGTCAGCGAGTTCATGGATCGATCGATCCCAACGCGAGCAAGGTGTGGGTGGCGCTTAGCTAGAGGTGGGCGGGGCATAGCTAAATCTGGAAAGGTTCATTTCAAGTAAGCATAGGCAGTTCTGCTGCAGTGGTTCAATACACCTTTCCATCCTTACCCATCACATGACGTCATAATAAACTGCGTGATGTGTATAATGACATCATAATGAATGACGTCATGAATGACGTCGATAAGTACGTCACGAACGCATATTTGAAGACGGTCTACGCGTTGTTGTATAAATTGTTTGCTTTTACTATTTAATAAATATTCTGTCAAACTAGTTACAAAATATTCAACAGCTTCCCTGTATAGTTTTCAGGAAATTTATAGCTAGGGCATTCGGGGATCGATCAATCCCAACACGGCGAGGTGTTGGTGGAGCTTAGCTTGTGATGGGCGGGGCATAGCTAAAAATGTAAAGGTCCATTATACACGCTAGAAGATGGGTATATGTAGTACATATTTTCAGTTCTGTGCTGGACATTAGTGATAGGGTCATACAGCAATTATCTACAAATATTTACGTTTATTACCCTCGGATCGTAAGGCGAAGATGGTGTTGCATATATATGGGCGTGCGTGTGCGCGTACGTAGGCCTACGTACGCGCGTGCCTGAGTTAAAAAAAACTACCGAACGGATTTGACTCAGTGTCCGTGAAAAAGGATTCCTAGACTTTGGCTATAATCCAGATAAAAACACGGATCCAGATCAGTTGAACTTCTGGATTTATGGATATTTCGGAAATTATTGGTCTGATTTAGAAACATTTGAAGATTCTTTACAAGAAAAAAAAGCGGACGGGCGAGTGTATGAAATCTGTGATTGCTCTTGTATTCAAATGTATGCTTTGTGTCGCGTTTTGAGCAAGCACAGCTGCTGATAACAAATTACCAATACTATTATTATAGCGCGCCAATATCAAATCTGTAAATGTCGTTATGATAGAATATCGCCCTCAGTCGTCTGAGGGAGTAATAAACTCGTTACACCAGTGCTTAGTCGTGGGTACAGGCTGTTACCACACGCGCAAACAATTATATTTCCCTCGCTACGCTCGGGGAAATATAAAATGTATTTCTCTCACTGCGGTCGGGAAATACAACGTCTGTGCGTGTGGTAACAGCCTGTACCTACGGCTAAACACTGGTGTAACTAATAATATCTTATTTGATACAGGCACACCCATTGGCCAACGGCGCAGGGGCTCAATATCAAATTCGATATCGGGCTTGCGCTGTTGACGCATTATATTAATACTGTATTCTTTCTCTTCAGCGAGTCAGTAGTCCCTGGCTCAATAGTCCCAGGTTCTATGTCTTATCTTGTAGCTTGATGAGAAAGGCAGTCAGCCGGTATATCTGCCTGATCTCGTGGTCCTAAATGACAAGTGGCCTCTTGAAGCGAGTTCTTATCGTCATATTCGTAAATAAATTTATAGAAACACAGGTGTTGTAACGACGCAGTATCAACGTAACCAGGTAGTAAATGTGAGAAGACATTCACCGTCGTACTAACATACGCCCACTCACTTAGCTACGCTGTTCGATACGGGAACGTAGTGGGAGGGCGAGGATCGTGCAATAGGAAGATGGTGACGGACAGACTCACGCAATGTTATTGTAATAGGCCTAAGTAATAATCCATATTGATCTATTGTTTCCCTTTTCGTGGCTTCTGTCTAGGCCACTGTAGTGCGCGCTGCAGTTCGCAAAAATATTTCACTTGGAAACGCGTTCTTTTAATGGGAGATAACTCTGCTAATTATACAGGTTCAATACGTAGTAGGGTTTTATTTTGAAAGCTGTAGTTTCTATGGTAGTCGTTGTTGTAAATCAATATGCTCACTTCAAAGGAAAATGTATACATTTCACCAAAAAGGCTGCATATATAGCTGTCCCGCTGAATCGATGATCACTACGAGAAAATACAACTAGCAATTCAATATTGACGATCATGACCTACTAATGGCGCTACATGAAACGTTGGCCAAGTGCGTACGTGCATGTACTAAACATAGAATTCAATATTATGACACAGCCACCAGCTGTGAGGGCGCGCGACCTGGTATACAAGCCAAATTCCGAAAAGTGCAACCCGCGCGCTATCGCTCTCGACCAAACTCATTTTTTGGACAAAAAATCATAACAGGCTGGTCGCCCTGTATGCTACTAGCCGAGGCCCGAGGAAGAAATAGTTTGGTCCGACTTTCAATTGACATATTTACCAAACATTTTACTAATGTCGTTTACATTTACGCAGTACAATATTCTATCGAACTTTAGACCCATCGATGACAAACGTGAAATCGGGTTAGCACTTATTTTAGTTGTGTTGTCTTATAAGTTATTTGCAATGGTTTTCACTAAATTTTAAAACATCATATACATGGAAGCAGATAATGTAGTGATTGATATGATCTGGTTGCTTGCAACGTTGCGCTTAGATCAGCTGCAAGGCGGTAGACAATTTTAACGGTGTGTGTGTGTGGGGGGGGGGTGGGGGGGGGGGGCGTGCGTGCGTGGGAGTGGGGTGGTGGGGGGGGGGGGAAGAGGATGATTAGGGTAGGGTGATTTTTAAATCTAGACGCTCTCGGCTGGAATCTCGGACATTTCCGAGGTTAAATATGAACCAGGGTGTTCGTGCGTGCGTGCGTGCGTGCGTGCATGTGAGCGAGCGAGTGTGCGTGCATGCATGCGTGCGTGCGTGCGTGCGTGCGTGCGTGCGTGCGTGCGTGCGTGCGTGCGTGCGGTACCCCCACCCCACCCCGGAACAGTATCTAAGCAACTGCTGGCCCGACCTGGCACAAATTTTAACATTACGAAGGAACTTGCTGTTGTGCATAATCATTTCTAGACTTTAGCCGTTATCCGGATAAAAGAACAAGGATCGGGGTCGGCTCAAATTCTTGATCTATGGATAACTCGGGAACTACTGGTCCGATTTGGCTAAAAAATTAACACACGGTCGTGTGTGACCATACACTAGAATTCCACAAATTTGAACGTGCTAAAAATCCCAGGCAATCCGAACACTTCTTACAATGTGACCAAAGATGGGAGGGCGAGCGAGGGCCTGTAAGCTCTGATTGTTCTTGCTAAGCATTGAAATCAAATTGAAATTGGTACAGGGGCAGCCTTTGAAAGCTCAATGGACCCTTCCGGTTTTAGCTATGCCCCGCCCATCTCTAGCTAAGCTCCACCCACACCTCGCTCGTGGTAGGATCGATCGATCTCTGAACACCCTGACTACCAATGTCAAAAAAACTACACAGGTAAGCTGTTGAATATTTTGAAACTAGTTTGACTGGGTGTGGTTGCTGCCTAAAGCATGTTTATTAAATAGTTAAGAATTACAAAGACATACAATTCATACAACGTGTCGGACCATTTGAGATTTGATTACGGTCTATATGGAACCCTTTGTGACGTAATGATTGTGACGTCATCATACACACGCTGAGCTGATTATGACGTCATACGAGGTCAGATGATGGATGGATACTCTGGAAAGGTGAATTGCTTGTTCATCCAGCCCGCTGATATCGCGAGAGATTGGGACATGCGTGTGTGGGTGAATTTACCAGAAAATAATACCAGCGCCTTTCCTATCTCCGTCATATCAGTGGACCATTCCATGTTTACCCATCCATCATATAACGTCATAATTACGCTTAGTAGTCCAGGACGTTGTATGAATTATGTCTTTACCATTTAATAAACATTCTGTTGAGTATTTTAAAACTAATTTGACTGGACGCTGTTGCTGCCACAACAACGCCCAGTGAAATTAGTTTCAAAATATTTAACAGCTTACCTGTATAGTTTTCTGGAAATCGATGGATCCCAAACCGGAGGAGGTGTGGGTGGAGCTTAGATAGAGATGGGCGGGGGCATAGCTAAAACTGGAACGGTCCATTGCGTCGTGCTAAGCGTGTGTTATACGGTTGGCAGGAATGCTTGGGTCTTTTGTGTTTTTCAAACTTGGTCCATGCTGTCATATGACACTAATTGCAATGATATTCTCCGGGCAAGCCATCAATCATTCAGGCTGCACATTTAGCACATTCAAATCTACGTTTCAACACTAATATAAATTTATTTATAACTTGCTAGTATTATAGGGAAAATCTTACCAAATATTTTGCAAACATTTTGACTGAATGTTGGTAATGACAAAATCAAATTACGTTCAATATATATTTCTCTCTTACAACAATTTTTGTGTGAATTCAGCTGGAAGATTGTAAATGATCTTATCGCCCCCGTAATTGTACCAATTTAAAATGCTAAATTAACAAATAAATGGCATTTAATTGACCGGTATAACGTTCTCGAATTTGACTAGCGTGGGCCCAGCTTTAACATAGCCTTCGCTGGTTAATGGCCTGCTTGATTACGTTTTGATTACGTTACAATTTGTATCCGAACACACCTCTTTATTCTAAATAATGGGCCTTTCCACTGTATCCCTCCACCATATGACGTCATAATCAACTACGTGACGTATAGAATGACATCACAATCAATGACGCCATTATGACATCATGAATGATGTAGATAAGTACTCATGAACGCATATTTGAAGACGGAGTATGCCTTGTTGTCCGAATTGTATGTTTTACTATTTAATAAATATCATGTTGAATAGCAACAACACCCAGTAAATTTAGTTACAAAATATTCAACAGCTTAACTGTATAGTTTTCAGGAAATTGATAGTCAGGACATTCGGGGACCGATCAATCGCAACACGGCGAAGTGTGAGTGGAGCTTAGCTAGTGGTGGGCGGGGCATAGCTAAAACCTGGAAAGGTCCATTGCAATCACATTTGTGATCTTTAAATATTTGTCATATGTTATGGGAGGTTTGATGATACCTAACGTCACGTGATGAACACGGCACTGGTTATGGAACTGAATAACGCAATCGTTCAATGCAGCAATACAATGATCCAATACGAGACGTCATGCCATCGGCCATATGGGGTCGGTGTGGGGTGGGGCGTCTACTAATGGCGGGATCCGATCTGTCCCTCAATTACATCGTGTCATAATCAAATACGTTACTTGTTAACTGACGCCATAATCAAAATGACGCAATGGTCCGTCACGAAAGTTTCGGAATTGTATTTTGAAACTAATTTGACTCGGAGTTGTTGCTGCATAGGGAGAAATAACTCTCAGTCAAATTAGTTTCAAACTATTCAACAGCTTACCTGAATACTTAGTTTGATATTGGGATTCTAGGAATTCAGGACCCCAAAATATTTTAATCGATTCCAATACGCGTACAACAAGCTAGAAATGGGCGTAGCATTGCTAGAAATCTATCCCATTATTGATGATCATTTTGAAAATATGTTGCTGATCGCTGTCGAAAACAACATCAATTCCCATAAGCACCTATGCCTAAACGCACGCCACTCACACGTCGATATATGTGTTTTGATAACTAGGCAATGGGACAGGCCATTGACCAATTGAACATGGCCAAAATCCGATTAGTTATCCGCGTACGTGTTAGTTTGCGGCGCCGTGACCAATATTCATGCGTCAGTTGGACAATGATACATAGTATCATAGGCGAGTATGTAGCTTATCAGTGTGTCCATTGGTCTACAGTGTAGGAACCAAATCGCCTTTCTTTTGTACTAAAATGTTAGTGAAAGAGACAATAGATTGCGAGCAAATGGCGTCTGTTAATTTGAGTCGATATATGACGTTTTAACTCCTCTTGTGACAAGTAAACCTTTCAACCGTTTAATACTTGAATTTGTTCAAGAAAATTTCAAATTTCTCATAGAAAATGTCCATTTGCAGACCAAGAGAGGACTATTTTTGAAAATTTACCACTGGAATGACTGACTCGGTTATCGAGCCAGTCATTCCAGTGGTAAATTTTCAAAAATAGTCCTCTCTTGGTCTGCAAATGGACATTTCTTAAGACCACTGCAGAAGCCGTTTTTGGCTGATATGAGTGTTAAAGGGTTGATAGCCAAGTTTACAAAACCGGCCTCTGAAGTGGTACTGAGCAGTGCGCAGTTACAGACCAAGAAAAGACTATTTTTGAAAATTGACCACTGGAATGACTGTCTCGGTAATGGAGCAAGTCATTGCTCCAGTGGTAAATTAGAAAAAAGAATAGATAGTCTTCTCTTTTCCCGCAAATGGATACTGACTAAGCGGGACATTTGGCTTTTCTTGACTCTTAGGGCCTAACACGTTCATGGTCAAGCCGGCCAAATCAACGGCTGCCTTGAGGAATACCCCTTCGCAGGCAAACATAAAGATATTTTTTTTGTAAATTTCAGCAGTAAATCAATAAAAAATAGTCTTCTCATAAAATTTTCTTGAAAAATTTAGTTTATATTATCGCATTTTAAGCGCCTTAGGAGCTGTTGATATAAGAGGTGCATATTTACACCAGAATGCCTGAAAATAAAATTATTAAAATTGTATACTTTTATAGGCTTAAATCTGCCTAGATGCAATGAAACGAAATAAATCACGTGTAATGATTTCATTCCGTATAAATTAATATAATTTTTTAGTTCTGAATTTGAATTAGGCACTTAGGAGCATAAATTTCTCAAGTTAAAAAATTATATTAATTCATATGGACTGATATCATAATATGTTAAGATATATTTCGTTTTATCGTATCTAGGCACACAATCTCATCCTTTAAAAGTGTACACTTTTTAAATATTTTATTTTGAACTATTCTGGTGTCAATATGCACCTTAAAGAAAGTCCTCAAAATCGATCACATTCATTTCATTTATTGCTCCGTGGTAACTTTAAAACATCGCTTAACATCCGCAAGTAAAAATCTTGACCGATCCATATACGTGCATGTTTCGTCTAGGGTCGTCCGTTCATCGGTGCCCTGTTGTTTGTTGGTAAGCAGTAAGCATTATTATCGTACGCATAGTAACGGCATGGGCTCGATGCCAACACGGGGCTGCATCCGGAATCGTCGGATAATAACAATGTGCAAGATTGCGTTCCAGAAAACATTCACTGACCCCAATACATCAACGTGGAGCAAGGTTACTCGTTAGTGGTGTAACAGAGATTCTTCAGTATTCTTAGGGGTCCCGACATTCATACACAGCCACGGAGTCAGCGAAATTAATTAGGGCCGCTCTCCCATCCGGGTAGAGTAGCTGTTCTTGGGGGTAGTTTCCCTCCCTGTGCAAAATATAATCGGTTTTCAGCTTTGATAAGGATTTTTGCTTCAGAAATTAAGGCGACCATTGTGATCCCTGGAATAATAGTATTGCTACAAATGGTACAGAAATTAAATCGGTTCAATAGAACGCGAATTAGAATACAAAAAACTTGGCTGTTAGGACCAAACACAGTTGTACAGCTTACTGGGCGCACTTGAGCTTCGCTTCGCCAAATCACATACATACCCCCATAGGAATGGTATTGCCACATTCCCTGAGCACTGGCCCAGCTCAGCCACTTCAAAATTACCACTACACCACTGGAACCAATCAAGGAATGGATGATGATGATGATGATGATGATGATGAATAATTAATAATTAATAATAATAATAATAATAATAATAATAATAATTATTATTATTATTATTATTATTATTATTTTTAATTATTAATAATTAATAAATAATAATAATAATAATAATAATAATAATAATAATAATAATAATAATAATAATAATTAGAATGCGCGAGAGAGAGAGAGAGAGAGAGAGAGGGAGGGAGGGAGGGAGGGAGGGAGAGAGAGAGAGAGAGAGTGAGAAAGAGAGAGAGAGAGAGAGAGATGGAGAGAGAGAGAGAGGGAGAGAGGGAGAGAGAGCTATCATAATCTGTCGTATTAGGAAGGCGTGTACTAAATTTATTGATTATACCTACTTGTGGTCCAGAGCTAAGGACAAAAATGTGTATTCCGCCTATTGACATCTTGACCCCGTGACCTTGATATTGATTATGTATAGAGAAACTCATAGAACTAATAATAATAATAATAATAATAATAATAATAATAATAATAATAATGGATCTGCGAGTATGTTGGTTCTACCTATTTGAATTCCCGATTTGTACCTAGATAATTCGCACTTGGTAACCCCTTGATCTAGATATTTGACTGTTTGACCTCAAACTCACTTAGTATCCGTAGCCATCTAAAATGTGAATCTATGTACCAAATTTGACGAGTCTACCTTCCTGGTCCCTAGAGAAACTGATCTGATAAACAGACAGACTAATAACAGAACAGATTGAACCAACCAGAATACTCCCATCTATGATCGCCGCGCGTGAGTAATAAAAGAATTATTATTATGGCCATGGCAATAATGATAATAATATTAATATTAATAATACTAATTAAATTGATGGTTTAGTGCTATTAATTTGCCCATAGTGTAATTCACCTTACCCATCCATCATATAACGTCATAATGAACTGCGTGGTGTGTACAATGACATCATAATGAATTACGTCATGAATGACGTCGATAAGTACGTCACGAACGCATAGTTGAAGACGGTCTATGCGTTGTTGTACAAATTGTTTGCTTTTACTATTTAATAAATATTCTGTTGAATATTTTGAAACTAACTTGACTGGGCGCTGTTGCTGCCATAGGCAGCAACAGCACCCAGTCATATTAGTTACAAAATATTCAACAGCTTCCCTGTATAGTTTTCAGGAAATTGAGAGCTAGGGAATTCGGGGATCGATCAATCCCAACACGGCGAGGTGTGGGTGGAGCTTAGCTAGTGATGGGCGGGGCATAGCTAAAACCGGAAATGTCCATTAGCTACTCACGATGTACATAGTGTAATTATCATATCGTGATTGTACATAATGTAAATATAGCTGTTCTGTGAGGGCCTCTGGTAGACCCGGCCCACTGACTATGTACCCTCCTTAAATAAAGATTATTATTATTATTATTATTATTATTATTATTATTATTATTATTATTATTATTATTATTACATTCTGTCGTTGTCACATGACTCACATCGTGCACAGAAAATTCGAAACAGCAGTTCCGGATTACTCAGTTTCATAGTGAGAGAGATTCGATACATGTAGCGTTTGATCGGTCTACGCCTTTCACAGAATTGTGTGACTATTGACCTTTACAGCTCTGCTGAGACTTGAAATTGTACCTTATTTCTTAAATTTATCTATTAATCTAAGTTTTATATTCTTTACAGATTCTTAGCCTTAAGCGTTCATTTTTTCCACCGCACTTGTAGCTACCTTTTTCTTTTTGGTTAGGAAATTCTGTAACGGTATTGACCGTCTTAGCCGCCACTTGCAGACGACGTGAAGATATAAATTAGCATCGCTAGCGGTGTCACCTTTTTAAACATACATATACACACTTAAAGACGTCCGCTTTAGCCTCCAAATTTTCTGGTGGCATCCTTTGTGCTTCGGGCAGTGTGAGGATTCAGAATAGCGCTGCTATCGAAGACGCCTGGTCCTCCGCCAAAAAGGCTTACTCCCGATTGCTCTGTAGGTCCACCGCATATCACTTGGAAAGTTGGAACCTCCCCTTAAACGAAAAGTCGCCTGCTGACATTATTTCTACCAACTCGCATTTAGCTCCTGTTCGGAGCTCTCACAATTGTTGCATGTCTCAGATACCGCGATCTGCGCTGTTTCGATTGGCCTCTTAGAGTAGCGAATTTTCTTAGGATAAGGAAAGCTGAGTTTTCGGTCGGCCACGCTTCTCCGCTCCCCATCCTACACCAAAAGCACTGTTGCCAATTCCCCGTGCCATTGAGAATGATCTTAGCGCAGCGACCATATTTGCACTACTTGAGACTGCTCCCCACGGGCACATTACTCTTAAAGGCTTCGAATTCCTTCATCATCCTATCGGCTTATTCCTTCAGGTCTGACGACCCTTGTCCAGTTTTTCTTAGAGAAGGTCTTGCCACATAAAAGTAGTGCACCACTGTCACTGGCACTCATTAAGCACAACCCTGAAGAAAAACCACCGCGGCTCGATCTTCTTTGTCGACTAGCAACTCTTTTCTCTAAAGACCCTTTAGTCTGCGGTCAGGATAACACCTTTAGTTAAGCAATCCTGAAGTTATCGCCTGTTCAGGGTGACCGAAACAGATAACTACCACATCACCCAGAATCTTTTTCTAGTCCACTCTGCCTCTTTCAGCCTGTCGTCGCATTAGACTTCAGTTGCACCATGACTGGACAGATATTCCCTAAACTCGTTCCTCCTTAATTACACGAGCTGGTTTGCATGTCTGCAGCTCGGAAGGATCGCCCTTGGACCATTCAAAACCTTTTTGACGTCGTTGAAGTCAGTCTATGCTCCGAGCAAAGGATTTGACGGACTTAGCGAGGGTAGAGGTTCTCGCTTAACTTAACTGATCGCATCCTTCAGCGGCCGCCTGAGGTCTTAGACCACAAAAACATCAAGGTCAGATAAAATACCGCCTAGCATGAGATCCCTTAAAATTGCTAGAAATAGGCACACTCAAAAGGCCCGCCTCTTAACATCTCCTGAGAACAGCGGATCAACCACCCGGCAACTACTCAAACTTCCAGCGTAGATTCGTCCCCCTGAAGACACCAAAGTAGATATTTACTCAGGCTTCACCTTAAGGGGACCATTAGGAATTAGTTTTAGTAAAAATAACTCTCTCGACAGAATACCATCTCATAGGCCGACCAAACAAATATCAACCATTAGCGACATAATGACTGTTGGGAAACATATCGCTGTCGCGCCCTCCCGCTCCTCAAGAACCGCCCTTCCTGCTTACTTGCTAAGGACTCCCGAGGAACAGCTTCCTGTCGCCTCACAGACCCTCCCACATTTCAAGTGATGATTGTAGGTTAGGGCGGCATTCGTCTGATGAGGAGGATACAAATTGGCCCTTTAGCTGCCGCATTGCACACCTTTTTGGTGAACAGAAAATATCACGCACGAAGCCTTGGAATAAAAATAGGATTAGACCGCCTTTCGACTTCTCTCTCACCTCCCGTCTTCTCCTTTCCACACTAGGAACCGAGAGAAACCCGCTTAGAAATAGCTTGTCTCGAATGCAGGTAGGAAAGGCTCAAAGCCACCTGCGGTAAAGAGAACCACCTGCACAATAAAAAAATATCATCAATACATGAATAAATAATACATTTTTGCACATATTGGCGGAATATCAATTACCTTAGTGAATTAAACTGCTAGCAGAATTCAGAGGCAACTTTATATAAGTTATGTCTGCCAAACTTTACTGCATGGATGTGTTTAAGCTGGTCTGTCCACAATCAGTCCTAGAGGATACAAGCTTTGAACTACTTGGTCAACCGCGCCGGTGACCAATACTGAATTGGATATCGGCGTACCCACTTGTCAACGGCGGGGGTGGGGTGGGGGAGGGATGGTGGTGGAAGTTTTAAATTTGTTATCAGCGCACCCATTGGTCAACCGCTATGCTCCACCTATCCCTAGCTAAGCTCCACCCACACCTCGCTTGTGTTGGGATCGATCGATCTCTGAACACCATGACTATAAATTTCCAAAAAAATACAGAGGTAAGCTGTTGAATATTTTGAAACTAATTTGACTGGGTGCTGTTGCTGTCTAAGGAAGCAACAGCGCCCAGTCAAATTAGTTTCAAAATATTCAACAGCATGTTTATTAAATTGCAAAGAATTACAAAGACATACAATTCATACAACGTGTCGGAGTATTTGAGATTTGGTGACGGCCTATATGGAACCCTTTGTGACGTATTGATTGTGACGTCATCATACACGCGCTGGGTTGATTATGACGTCATGCGGGGTCAGATGATAGATGAATACTCTGGAAAGGTGAATTGCTATGTTTACGCCGATGTAAAACAATATCAACCATTCTGAGTCTGCAGACATCGCCCTCCCGTTGTCACAATGTAAAAGGTTTTCAGGTTGTCCGGATTTTTTCGGATTTTTAGGACCACGCCCAAAATTATGGAATCCTTGTGTACGGTCACGCCCTTTCTTCTATTTAAAATTTTAGACAAATCAGACCCAGTAGTTTCCGAGGCATCCATAGATTCAGAATTTGATCCGATCCGTATCCGATTTTGGTCCTGCGTCTATCATGCGTTTTTATGTGCCCGAATGCAGTGATTCCATTAAGTCATATGCCATATAGGCTTCTTATAAGGCCGGCACACGTTTTCAGCAGCAATCACCATGCCACTAAAATGGCCACGGCTTCTGTATCTTCTTTATCAAAAGGAATTATTGCCAGTATGGTTGCTTATTAAATAGGCCCTAAAAAGAAAGGAACACATTCTTCGTTTTATCTTTCGGCAGTACTCTTTCAAATGTTGACTTGTTTTGGGCGTCCTTGTGATCTGTGTCAAGCCATCAGCTAGAAGTTCGATTACCTTTTTAGTTCAATCATACTCGCGGCGAAATTATCTTTCAACTGTCTGTTTGGCAGTCATGTAGTGGAATGACGTCGCATTAATGGAATTCCGCATCAGACTGGTGTGCGTATCCGTAGGGATTCACTACATGTGGCTACCTGCTACGGATACGGGCACGCGATGTACCAAAAGATATGTACGGGTAGGCATATCCCGGCAAACATCATTGCTTCGTTGGCCCATCATATGCCTATGTTTTATTCGTCGGCTTTATGTTGACCATATTGTTTTATTATCCCCCACGTTCTTCGAAGAAAATTGGGGATTATGTCGTGCAACCTGTGTCTGTTTGTAACGCATCCCCTCAGAAACCGTTAGACGGAATTCAACCAAATTTGGTATGTGTGTTACCCATATGAGTGAGAAGAGCAAGAGCACATTTATATTTTGTCTCCGCCCCAGGTGGCTGGATGGGATCGGGGTCAAAAGGTCAAATCGAACGTAACGCAACTCCTTCGAACCGTTAGACTGAATTCAACCAAATTTGATATGTGAGTTGCCCATATGATAGCGGAGTGCAAGAAGAGATTTGAATTTGGCTCCGACCCAGGGGGTGGGGAGAGTGAAATAGTAAAATGTTTAATGTACGCAAATTGATTGTAACGCAACTCCTCCGAAACCATTGGACAGAATTCAACCAAATTTGGTATGTGAGTTACCCATATAAATGTGGAGTGCATGGGCACATTTACATTTGGCCCGCCCCCCCCAGAGGTGTGTGGGTGGGGTCACTAAGGTCAAGAAAATAATTGTAGTGCAACTCCTACGAAAATGTTGGACAGAATTCAGCCAAATTTGGTATGTAAGTTACCCATATCAATGTGGGATTCATGAGCACATTTATATTTGGCCACGCCCACAGGGGGTGGGTGGGGTGATGTTAAAAGATCAAAAAATTGATTGTAATGCAACTCCTCCGAAACCAGTGGACGGAATTAAACCAAATTTGATATATGAGTTACCGATATCAATGTGGAGTGCAAGGGCACATTTACATTTGGCCCCGCCCCTAGAAGTGTGTGCAGTGGGGTCACTAAGGTCAAGAAAATAATTGTAATGCAACTACTCCGAAAATGTTGGACGGAATTCAACCAAGTTTGGTATGTGAATTAGGCCTACCCATATCAATGTGTAGTGGGATGAGCACATTTATATTTGACCCCGCCCCGAGGGTAGGTTGTGGGGGTCAAAAGTACAAAGCGAAGAACGTGCGGATTTGCGATGTATATTATCGACCGAGCAATCTAGCTTGCTCAATGTTCGCATTACGTTGGATGATTGACAGAAATTTCGTTACATTGGAACTATATAGGCCTACGCATATATACGGATTCCAATTATTTCACCTTTCCAGAGTACCCACCCATTATATGACGTCATAATGAACTGTGTGATGTGTACAATGACATCATGATGAATGACGTCGATAAGTACGTCACGAACGCATATTTTAAGACGGTCTTTGTGTTGTTGTACAAATTGTTTGCTTTTACTATTTAATAAATATTCTGTTGAATATTTTGAAACTAATTTGACTGGGCGCTGTTGCTGCCATAGGCAGCAACAGCACCCAGTCAAATTAGTTACAAAATATTCAACAGCTTCCCTGTATAGCTTTCAGGAAATTGATAGCTAGGGAATTCGGGGATCGATCAATCCCAACACGGCGAGGTGTGGGTGGAGCATAGCTCGTGATGGGCGGGGCATAGCTAAAAATGGAACGCCCATTGAATCCTGATAATTCGTGGACGTTTGAGCTGTGCTTGTAGACTTGCCTATTGTTTTGTCAGTCTTATAATTTATATGCCACAGTCGCATGGCTTATTTTTAGTTACGACTCGCAACTATTATAAGTCTGTCGGTCTGCAAATTTTGACATTTCTGACAAAGCCGCCATATGTAAGAAATACAAATATGCGTATAACGCCTTCTACTATTTAAGGCAATACACTCTTACACATGGGTGTAGCAAGGTACTTGACGCGTTCGTTACAGTAAAAACAATTTACTACAGCAGTTGAAACTTCAAACTGGCGGTAATCAATGCGCTGTGCGGTTTTACAAAACAGATGTTCTCAATTAAACTCGGGGAAATGCAGATTTCACAATGCGAAAATACGCAAGCAGGAAACATATGGATATCAAATGAAGCTTTGCGTTTAATTCCCTTCTGACATATATCCGTGGGCATTGGATACCTCACCCCACCACGCCCATACATTGCACACGCAGTAGGCCTACTCGATCCACCCATTTTCTAACAAAGTTTCTGAAAATCCTGGACTGATGTCATATTTCCAGCACTCATAGCCCGATTCGACCGGAAACGCTTTATAATCTGATTTAAAATCGAAATGATACGAAACAAGTTAACTAGGCTAGCCAATATAGGCATATAAGTTATTTTTTAAATAATTTGATTGAAAGCCGTTGAGACCTAAACAGCATCGAGTTTCAGCCAAACAGAAATAACAATAAGTCGTTTAGCGCTGAATATTAAATATTATGCTATGCTCTTCATCATTATGGAAAGGCGCGCGTTAATTATTCTGGCCCGTCAGATATTCTTCCGGAGGTGCAATTATACTGCATTCATTCGGAAATTCGGGAAAGGTTTTTGCAATGATCGTTTTTAGAAAGCGGGAGACGATGTCTGAATGAATGAGTAGTTATTCTCGCTTGACTGCAATCAGTCGCCATGGTCGCCAGATTGTGGTCACGTGACAGGAAGACGTTCCATATTGTATACGGTCACGTGTGTCGAGATTCCGGAAGACGCCCTTTCAACCCTGAAGTCATTTCGCGTCCAGGAAACGGCATCAGAAGTGCATTTTGGTAAAACCCGAGAATTGCGAGATTGAAACAATTATAACAACCGGATATATGCTTTGAGTGAGATTTAGAGTGACAAGATAGAATCATTAATTCAATACTAGTAATGCCTGAAGGCCAGCCATTCACTAAATATGAATGACATCTGTTATGATTGATCAAACAATGATATATATGGCCATAGGCCTTGAGCTCATTTATAATGATTATTGTCATGGTTTGACCAGCAAAGCCAAGGGAAGAGTCCAGTTTTAGCTATGCCCCGCCCATCGCTAGCCAATCTGCACCCACTCTGCCCGTGTTGGGATCATTCGATCCCTGAACTCCCTGACTATCAATTACCAGAAAACTATACATGTATGTAAGCTGTTGTATATTTTTTAACTTGACTGGGTGTTGATGCTGCCTATGGCAGCAACAGCGCCCAGTCCGATTAGTTTCAAAATATTCAACAACATTTCTATTAAATAGTGTAAATGCATACAATTCGTACAACAACGCGTCGTCCGTCAACAATTACGCGTTCGTGACGAACTTAGCCACGTCATCCATGAAGTAATTGATTATGACGTCATCATACACATCACGTAGTTGATTATGACGTCATAATGATATGATTGATGAATAAACTGGAATCCTTCATTCAAGGCATAGGCTTACATCTCTCAATAAGCTGGAGCGTATCTGATCAAAATAACACCTCATTTTACCCTTTAACGCTCAAGCTGGCAAAAAACGGCTTCTGGAGTGGTCGTGAGAAGCATCCATTTGCCGACCAAGAGAAGACAGATTTTAAAACTTTACAACAGCAATGACTGGGTCGATAACAGAAACAGTTATTCCAGTGATAAAAAAACAAAAAACTTTTTGTCTGCAAGTTGACATGTTCTATGAGAAAACTGAAATTTTCTTGAATGAATACGAGGGTTATAGGGCCACGGCCATGTATAGTAGTCTCCAGAGATCCCTCGCTGCAACTTTGAGTTCGTCTGCATGCTCATTTGAACGCTGCTAGATACATTCTCGTGTGAAATGCCTCGTGCGTGGGCCTTGGTATATTTAGCTCCCATGAAATCAGGCTTTCAGGATTTCCGGAAGAAAATGTTTAACTTCAGCAAGAAAAAAACCCAGTTGCAGGAATCATGAGAAAGAAACAGTAGAATTCCTAATTTTGAACTACACACCATCCTACTACTGAATTATCAGCTGTATCTATGCCGTCCAGTATAGCGTCATCATGCACACTTTGAAAAAGAAAATAGGACCAAACTGTTGCTATGTTAGACGATAACCGCTTACAGCAGCAACTTTTTCAGAACAGACTCTAGTCTTTCTTTAACTGAATCTTATATCATCTCACTAGTATTTATTTATTTGTAGCGGTAAACACTGTTCAGGTAAATTGCATCTTTGCTGCCACTGCTGTTATAAGCAATGCAGAACCGACAGAAGCGATTTTCCCATAACCTTTGCATGTTGCGGTCTTGTCTTCGACGATGGAGATGTCTGCCTCGCCTCGCCACGACGTACGCTGCTTCTGACAGCCGCTGTGGTGTTTAGAAAGTTCTTGAGAAAAATAAGGAATGAGCAATGAGATATGGTTCCGCCGAAATGGTACCGACTTCAAGAACAAGCGGTTTGCATTGTATCGTTGCAACATCGTGGCAGGAAAAATGAGAGAGATTGCAAAGCGACACACGGCATTCGAAAAATGCATAAATTACCCCCATTTCTTTCCTGCGTCGCAACAGTTAGTTCTAGAACAACAGAAGATGAGAAAGTATCTAGCTTTAACTGTTATCATTCGTAATTTCACACAACCACCATCTCCATTTATCAGGTTAGTTAGATATGGTGCTAATGCCATAGCCAGCAACATCACCCAGTCAAATTAGTTTCGAAACATTCAACAACTTAACTGTATTGAAATTGGGATTCTCAGAATTCAGGATTGAAAGCTTATAAATTGACCCAAATGCGCGTAAAAAGTGGGTGGAGCTTAACTGATATGGATGGGGTGGCCTATAGATAGAAATGGATTCATTCATGTTAAGAAATGTGTTGCTGAAACATGTTGCTCCTGAAGACAGCAACGCCACTCAGGTATGCCAGTCTATATCAGTATTCTGTGAAGAGTTCCACCAGAAGCTTGACATTTAACATTTGGAAGATAAGGAGAAATTGTTCATCTTGGTTGTGTTACAGTAGGCTCTGTTCATCCTGGTTGTGTTACAGTAGGCTCTGTTCATCTTGGTTATGTTACAGTAGGCTCTGTTCATCTTGGTTGTGCTACAGTAGGCTCTGTTCATCTTGGTTGTGTTACAGTGGGCTCCGTTCACCTTGGTTATGTTACAATAGGCTCTGTTCATATATTGACCGTATTTCGTTGTACCGGTAGCGTAGTGTCTTGATTAATCTAGACTCTTTACATTAGAAATGCGCGTGGCATGCGAATAAGAATGCGGGCACGCATGCGCGTGACAGTAACCACAGAGATGGGGTGGGTGGGGGCGGGGGGGGGGGGGTGGGGTGGGTGGGTGAGTGAGGGAATAAACTCTGTCTTAGTCAAAGTAGCAATTAACTCATCTCTCCTCCACCACCACACCACCCCTCCCTCCGCACGCCAATTCTCTCTCTCTCTCTCTCTCTCTCTCGCTCGCTCTCTCTCTCTCTCTCTCTCTCTCTCTCTCTCTCTCTCTCTCTCTCTCTCTCTCTCTCTCCCTCCCTCACTCCTTCCCTCCCTCCCTCCCTCCCTCCCTCCCTCCCTCCCTCCCTCCCTCCCTCTCTCGCTCGCTCGCTCTCTCTTTCTCTCTCTCTCTCTCTCTCTTTCTCTCTCTCTCTCTCTCTCTCTCTCTCTCTCTCTCTCTCTCTCTCTCTCTCTCTCTCTCGCTTTCTCTCTCTCTCTCTCTCTCTCTCTCTCTCTCTCTCTCTCTCTCTCTCTCTCTCTCTCTCTCTCTCTCTCTCTCTCTCTCTCTCTCTCTCTCTCTCTCTCTCTCTCTATCTCTCGCACATTTGACAACTATGTTTATCTTGGTCTTCAGTTGCCAACACAGCACACTCGATCGACAAGCATACTCTAAAAAATATAAAATCGAAAACGAAATCAATTACGATGTAGTAATTTATGTTCAGTCTGCACGCACTCATCAAATCGATCTCCATACCTGACTGCACGCAATAAATAAGGCATCTAGTTTCATTCTAGCCAATGACCCTTGTCAAGCTGTGACTGCAAAGTCACCATTTGTAGCGGAATGTGAAAGTAAGGTGGTCAGTCATTTTCAAATGACCATTGTTGTAGGCTGTTTCTGTTTAAGAAAGACCTCGACAGCCGTCAGCAAAACAGATTTCAGACCTTAGATTAACACTGCTATCATTTTAGACATTCCTATATATGATGTAATAACTGACTTTGTATAGTTGATAATTCAGCATTAAATGTGCTGGGAGGTATAACTAATCGTATGAAGTAAGGTGATCAAGTGCTTCAGGGGAGGAAATCAGAAAAAGAAACAATTAAGCTAAATCACCTTTAGTTATTCCTCCGTTTGGGAGTAGCCACCATAAACCCATATCGCTTTCGGGCTTAGGTACTGATTAATTTATTTTCCTTGCGTGTTTGTAATTTAAAACATCACTATCTACGTCATCGTACAATTAGTGCACATGTTTATTAACACATATTTCCGCACTGGACTTTCACTAGAGAAGTATCAAGCAAGCATAAATGGAGCTCAGTGACCATTAGAAACATATCTTTTCCATTTCCAGTGTTGGGGTATAGGGGTCTATGCCGCATAGCATAACGCATCGCCTCTGAATCGTTTTGTATATATGTCTTCATTCCCAGAGTTCGGTGCACTTTCAATCCTAATGATAGCGCGTGATCCTTCAATTCCATGCATCTTGTACACACATACCCAGCCCCATCCATGTCGGGTATGCCACCTTTTGCAGGAAGGTTAAATACATCCTTATGCTCACAGATAATTATATACCCCCATCCCACCCACCCGTAGAGGTGGTGAATGAATGAATGAATGAATGAATGAATGAATGAATGAATGAATGAATGAATGAATGAATGAATGAATGGATGGATGGATGGGTTGAATGGATGGGTTGAATGGATGGATGAATGAATGAATGAATGAATTATTTACGCCCATATGATTATACAATATTATATGGGGAGTATATGTATCTAGCCTACTGTCATTCATAGAAGGGTGCGTGCCTTCACACTTGATATATTGCGTGCACGTGATCCCCGAGATGTTATATCTAACCCTTGAAACAAACTGCCATAGCTGTATTAGGCATATTGAAGCATTGCCAATGATGAATGATATGACTAAAACCTCCTTGCAATGTTTCCACACATTATATCTTCATGTTCTATAACTGGATATCTATTAACATTATACATTAATTTCCTGGACACCTGTCACTGCATTAGTCTTTGATTTTTACGGATTCATTGCGATCAGCAGTACATAATCTTAGAGTTATGGGAATTGGCATAGCCTAGTGCCAAGCCATTGATTGCTGCTAATAAGCTGACTACCGGCGGCGTGGTGCCAGACCTTCTACAGGGCAACATGAATTGCGCGTTCTTTTTCTCACATCAATTTAAAATAGCGGGAAATTTGCCATAGGAAACGAAATATTAGCGCGCTTTGGTGTTTGATTGTATCTGTCCTCGGTCAGATTAACGAGTCGAGTGACGACATATTTTTGCGTTGCATGTTCCAACTCAGAATAATTAGGAAAAGTGTATTGCTATTATATCTGCAGAAGTATACATCAGCCCAAACACAGCATTCTCTCAAACATCAGCTCAACCGGCCAGACTGGTCCTAGCTCTCTGGCACTAGCCCTAGATGTAACACACCCAATTATACAAGCCGTGCATGACAATTGCCGCAACTGAGTGTGGCTCTAGTAACCTGCAAGCGACTATTCGAACTCCTCCAGATCGAGTTTCCCTTTCCAGATACCACCCTCGTCCACAACTTCGGTCAGAGGCCAAGGACATGAAAGGCAGTCTGCACTATAGTCCTAAGATTTTCTCCGTATAAAAATAGAATAAGTATTTGTAGAAAATGTAGTATTTGAAGCTCAGCTAGCCAAGAAACGTAAAGTTGAACCCAAATAGAAAAAATCATAAATGCCAAAGTTCAAAAGGCAATATTAAAAAAGACAAGAATTCCAATTCAGAAAGAAGCTATTCGTGTAAAAGTATATAAAGTCGCGCACACAAACAGATGAATTGAAAAAGATAAAATTTGTTTGCTTAGATGGTGATGCAGAATATTTGTACTGTACGTAATTATTCTCTTGTGAATGGCGGAGGCCGGATTCTGTGTGAGGTTTTGACAAGGAATCGAATCAACAACCAACGAAAGCGCCAAACATCATAGCCCACAAACGCTTCCGCCACACCAACGCCGCAACACTTGCGGCGTTGGTGTGGTGGAAGCGTTTGTGGGCTATGATACCAATTATGCCACGACTACGTGTATAACTGTGTGTGGTTTGTGGATCGTGGGCACACGTGGACTGATGCAATGGCAGATAACTTTTCACGTGACGTGTTTATAAAACAATTAACGCATTCTGGTTTATCCGTTTTATTTCAACCGTTTGTTGAAGAAAAGTGAAATAGTCAAATTTCATCCGGTTGGAGCAAGGCCGTAGGCGTGCTTTTCTAAGTGTAGGGTCACGTATCTAGTGTGTTCGATGGCCATAGGAACATGTTTAAATGATCCCATAACATCTCATGTAGTCCCTGTGCTAAATGACTGTTTAAAAACAACTATTATTGAATGTGAGTAATTTGACGGAACTTGCATTTTCTGTAAAATGTGGTGGGGGCAATAGTTTAAAAATCTCCATTTCTTGTTTCATGATAATAGATTATATCCGCTGTTGAACGATCTTTATGTGTATGTAACAGTAACAACAACAACAACAACAACAACAACAACAACAACAACAACAACAACAACAACAACAACATCCACATGCACTATAGGCATATACCTGTTTCGCTGACAGCCATATATAAGTCCATGTATGTAGGGTCAGGAAAGTTCTGCTAATCAATTTGTGTGGGATCAATTATCAGCAATGATGTTTCACCTATTAGGGATTGTCAAACCATGATCAGGGTTGTTTGGTTCACCTAGAGGCTACATAAAGTCAAAAGCATGTTTCTAATGACCATGACAAGGATACCAGCTGTTTTAAAGCATGTTGATGCGGTTACCGATGTACATAGGAGAAAATGAGATAAGATTAACAAATTTACATTACATTTGCATGCTGTAGTCAACGATAAATACGGCGTGATAATGGTAAGCATAATCTGGCCTAGGGTCTTTGCTCGTCAATGAGGAGTCCAAATAATACAAAATCACGAAATAATAAACCAGATTATAGCGCTTTGGCTCTTTTTAAAGTAAACTTGTGTTAAACAATTCTTAGTTAAAAGAACAAACTAGATATGGAGTAGATTCGCTGTCTTGTCCTCTTATAATCAACACATGTACCTAAGATTATATGACCTCGATAAACACACAGGTGCTCATGGAAATAAAGTCTACAGGTAGGGCCTTATCTTGATTAAGAAGAATGTACTGAAGTGGGCACATTCTTCTGGTGTTGATGGCACCTGTGACTGTTTCCTGACCGCGGACGTTTGTAGAAATTCATAGATTCTGAACAGATTCAAGCAACTTTGACGTTTTCACGTCTGAGGAAGTAAAAGAAGTGTATGGCCCTCGCGTGATGTCAATGTATATAATTGATTTCACTGTCTTGGAGTGACTGCTTCGCACGTGTTGGGATTGATCGATCCCTGTACTCTCTGAATCTCGATTTCCAGAAAACTATACACGTACGCTGTTGACAATTTTGAAATTAATTTGACATGGTGCTGTTGCTGCCATGCACCCAGTCAAATTAGTTTCAAGATACTCAGCAGCATGTTTACTAAATAGTAAAGACCTACAATCCGTACAGTAACTCTTAGTCCGTCATCACTTAAGCGTTAGTCACGAACTTATCTGCGTCATTCATGACGTAATTGATTACGACGTTATCCTTCACGTCACGTAGTTGATTGTGATTCATATGATTGATGGATAAACTGGAAAGGTTCATTGCTTGATTAGCATTAGCTAAGCCGTGCAAGATGAATAAACTCATTGCTCATCAGACACATAGTTGCTAAGTGTTGTAACTGCTGTTGCTATATGGATGAGTAAGAGAAATACCCGGATCCTTCACCATATAAGTGTGTTATGCTTTCTGGCTTAGGAAATGAATTAACTCACACAAAGATGAATATTGTTTAGAGAAATATGTATACATATAATCTTTGTCTGCTAAATCAATTGATCATATGACAAATATGTTCTCTCACCGAGATGATCATATTAAAAATAGGCCATGTGCGTTCTATCTGAGCTAAGTTATGTATTTGTGATCCGGCTGTATGAGCTCATGCCAAAGAAACAGCTTTTTTTCTAGACACCCATTTATGCTCTATGAAACACCAAGATTAGTAAAACAACAAAATTAGTCAAATAATACTAATTATTTGAATCCGTCAACGAGCCATCTCTTAATCAATACCAAACTAGATCAATGATACTGGCCTCGATTCTTGCCGATTGAATGACACGTTTTTATATTAGCTTTTTCGTCATGTTCCAGAAACCTGGTATAAAAAAGAGAGATAAATTAATACATACATGCATATCCAATATTAAATGGCAACATTCAGCCAGTGTTTTCATATTAAACAGCTTTTGGAATTTAAGCATCATCTGTGACACATTGTCATTGTACAAAGAAAGTGCAAAATATTCAATTTTGCCTATTTTACCACACATTATTATGTCTTTCAATCACATACTATATAGGATGTTTGTATCTGTGTTGTTGGATTTTTCGGTGACCCACTTTGCTAGCGTTGTATATTATATTACAAACCACACGTCAATATTATGTTGTATTCAATAACAGCGCAGCTGTTGCCATCGCGAGTACACAGAGTTCGCAGTGTTGTATATTAAGCCCACTTTAAGGATTGCCAGTAAAAACCCAATACTAACAAATAGACTTAGACGAGAACATTCCTTTTCCATTTTTGCAACATTATCTTGACTTTCGAACAGCACACTATTGGTTCCTTTCCGAAGGTAGTTATTCGAACATATTTTGCTGAAAGAAAACAGCATATTATAATAATAATAATAATAATAATAATAATAATAATAATAATATTATTATTATTATTATTATTATTATTATTATTATTATTATTGTTATTATTAACAATAATAAACCTAAATGAGTTTTAAAATACTCAACACCATGTTTATTAAATAGTAGAGACATACAATTCGTATAACGTGTTAGAAGACGGGCCAAATAGAATCATTTATGACGTAATGATTATGACGTAATCCTACTCGTCACTTAGTTAATTATGACGTCATATGACGTCAGATGATAGATGGATAATCAGGAAAGGTGAATTAGGGTTCCACCTCTTAAATATTGACAGCCCCGCCCCGCCCCAACCAACCCTTTTGAACTCCAGAAATACTCTGAGAATCTTATGTTCACTAGTCTAAAAATACAGTTCTAAATACCATAAAATATCATTTGAAGTGTTATTTCTGAGGTTTTCGGCGTCACTCAAAAAGATGGAGCCATTGGGAAGTCTAAATAGGGTGTTCATTTTGAAATCTCTTTGCCCACATATCCGGGTATATGTCTCGTCTTGTCATGGGCGGCATTTGGTGGGGGACAGGTGGGGGGGGGACATATCCCCTCCACTTTTTGGGGGCGGGGTATAACATATGCAATATCCCCTCCACTTTTCAGGACATCGTTCGTGTCG